>BTHU01000007.1:14213837-14838837 GCA_036184795.1 Tokudaia tokunoshimensis
TAATTGAGAAAACGCCTTACAACTGGATCTCATGGAGGCATTTCCTCATGGGAGGCTCCATTCTCTGTGATAACTCCAGCTTGTGTTAAGTTGACACACAAAATCAGCCAGAACAGAAGCCCTCAGAAGAGGGAGAGGAAGGATTGTAGAACCCAGAGGAGTTGAGGATAGCACAAGAACATGACCCACAGAGTCTACTGCCCAGGCTCATAGGCGCTCACAGAGACTGAAACGGCAATCACGGAGCCTGCATGGGCCTGAGCCGGGTCCTCTACATATACACTGTGGCATGCGGCATACATGATGTGGTTGTTTAGCTTGGGTATCGACTTGTGCGTGGGATTTCAAGCACTGGGAGTGGGGCTGTTTCTAACTCTTTCGTTTGCCCTTGGGACCCTTGTCCTTCTACTGGGTTGCTTCATCCAGCCTTGATTTGAGGAGTGGTGCCTCTTCTTATTGTAACTTGTTATGCCATGTTCTGCTGATATCCCTGGGAGGAATGCCTTTTTTTTTTCTGGAGGATATGAAGGAGGAGTGGATCTGGGGGAGAGAGTGGGAGGAGTGGATGGACAGGAAACTGCAGTCAGGTTATAATGTATGAGATGATGATAAATAGAATACACGTGGCCTAACAGTGGGTTTACCACCCATATCCATGACTTCAGTGACCTGGGCAGTACTGGAACTATTGTTACATTGTTGGTTTTTTTTTAATTCATGCTTCCGCCTTCTCTTCTTCTTTTTCTCCCCCTATCCTTGCCTTAAAATTGGCTTGTCAAATACCAGAGTCAAGCCCTGAGAGGAGTTGGAGCACCGGCTTTGACACAGTCTGAATTTTTCTTCTTTCTTTCTTTTCTTGGAAGAAGATGCCATCCTATGATGGAAGCTCTTGTTTAAAAGTTCACTTCTCTTCTCCTTTTGTGTGACATTTCCAGTCATGTAGAACACGATTAGTTGTCTTTTCAAGTGCTTCTTTAGGCCAAGTCTATTAATGAGATTTTGTTTAGTCCAGCTAGAGTCAGAGCCAAGCGTGCGTGCTCACAGATGTGCATTACAGGAGCGAGGCTTGTCTGTTAAGTGGCCGCAGCATCTTCAGGGCTGAGGTAATTTTCCAAAGCCGATTTTCTTAGTGTTCAGCAAAGTGGAATGTAATTTTAATTTGCAAGAAGAACTTTGGCTTCCATGAAACATAACTATCAGCTTTTTTTTTTCCTCCTCAAAGTATTTCTTCACAATGATGCCAGGGAGGTCAGAATGAAAGTGTTAAGAGATACAAACAAATTTAATTGAAGGGAGACTCAACAGAAATTAAAAAGTTGGTCTTGGAACTTAAGTTGAGAGAGTGAGGGTGTGGCAGGGCGAAAAAAGTTCAGTCAATCATTTTTATTTAATCATAGCCACATACTTAGGATAAATGTGAGCTGACAATATCCCAGGAATGTATATTTAAAGATGTCACAAAGCCAATTTGAATAAAGTTTTAGTTCACCAAGCATTCAAAGACATCAAAGACATTTATCTCTTTGCAGAAGATACTTTATGCAGAGGATTCAAATTGGCAAAACTTTTTAATTGGTTCCCTTCGACACAGCAACACATAAAAAGTTTATGGAAGCAACAATTCATTAGGCGCTGCAACATCAGACCAGAGCATCAACTATTTATAACCCAGCCTGCCATTCAGACACGCAGCCGCATCAGGACCAGATAGGGAAATTCATCAAGCGTGTAGATTTTTGGTAACTATTCATTTCCTTTTGTAAAGTTGACAGCCTTACAAATAATTGTTTCACCTTGCCCTCCCCCACAGGTAAGATAATAACTGTAAGCAAGTATGCTATGCAGATCCTTGATATAATGGAAAGGTGATGGGCTCCAAGTGCACAATAGAATGATCTGAGCTCCATCCTCTATCCCTTTTCCCCTCCTTCCTCCAATTAAGATCCCTCTGACTTGTCAGGAGTACAGTTCCTACAGGACATGGGGGGCAGCATGCTGCTATCCTGTCTGGCTCTTCTCTAAAGCGCTGATTTGGAAGTACAGAGTTTGGAGGAATTTGAGGATGTTTAGCTTTCTGTCTGAATAGGAACAAGAACCATATTTCTCTGTGGCCTGTGGAAACTAGGAAATCTTCTTGGCACTTAGCAGTGGGAAACAGAACAGACATGGGAGCCATTTTTTGGTGAAAGAGCAACCCGGGGAGGAATAGGTTAGCCAGGTCTACTAGCCTTGCAAACCCTAGGACAGGAGTTTCCACATCTGTCTCCTCCATGCTCATACAAATCTAACCCTATACACAGCTTATATAGTGGCTTGAACTCATAGAACAGGGGAGGTGGAGACAAGCGTACTCATATAGTATGCTAGTGAGAGTCCCCTACCCACACATGCATGCAGGTATGGAGGCAGGCAGGAAGGTACACACACACACACACACACACACACACACACACACACACACGGACGCATGCATGCACCTATCCACCCACCCACCCATGCATGAGTGATCTTGCCAGCATGGATTTCCTAGTTTTCTTTTCTACTATTTTCCTTTAAAATTTTATAACACCCTTCCTCCAGCACCCATTCACTGCTGATCTCTCTCTCTCTCTCTCTCTCTCTCTCTCTCTCTCTCTCTCTCAGTGAGGGGTGGGAACCTCATGACCCGCCACTGTGTATAATGGGACTGGGCCAGTTCAATCTTGTTCAAGTAACCATTTATTTGACTTAAAATTTTCTATTTGTTTGATTTTTTTAAATCTATTTTCTATGATTCTACTCAATTTTATTTGACTTTGCTACTACTTTTGACAGAGAGGATAAACAAAGTAAGACTAAATTATGGAAAGGCAAGTATTATAAAAAAAATAACCTGTGCTCGAGTAACCCTGTAACTTAGAGGCACTTTTCCTTTTATTTAGCCATTAGGGCAATTTAATGACAGATGCCATGTCTTTTCACCTCTTATAAACAATGGTCTGGAGATTGGGACAAAGGCCGTTAGTGTGATTGTGGCTTGTAGCAACCTTAGCTCAAGAGGATTGGAGCTTCGTTAGAGGAGTAGAGGTGAGAGAGCCTTCAGCTTTTAGGCTGACGGTAACCAGAGTCAGCATCTCCTTTAGATATTACAACTATGACCCATAGACACTATCACATGACTTTTTCTCTAAAATTTATCAGGAGATTTGGGTCAAGAGAGGAAGAGGAAGAGGAGGAGGAGGAGGAGGAGGAGGAGAGAGAGAGAGAGAGAGAGAGAGAGAGAGAGAGAGAGAGAGAGAGAGAGAGAGAGAATATGAATATATTTTTCATTGTACACATACCTTACTTTGTAGCTGGCATTTCTCAGAGAATTGCTGGCCTGTGCCTAGCTCGAAGGGGTGACATGTACCTGAGAATGATCTAAGAAGTGATATGGTAGGATGGATGGGTCCCGCTGCTCCTTATCCTGTCCATCATATGGGTATGACAGAACACAGGAACTACTGTGTCAATCTGGAAGGAGGAAGGGCAGTGTGGAGGATATCTGTTGCACAACTAGTTAATGAAGATGGCAACAAGAAGAATAAAAGTAACGACTGTTTATTGAATGCTTGCTGGGTGCTGAGCTCCACACTAAGAATTCACATTGCGTTTTGACACTGATTCCTTATATTTTCTTTAGTAGTACCAAACTTATCTTTAAACAGAGGAGCTGCGTTTAGAAATAGGGTATAGTTTAAGTCACACAGTGAGTGAGGAGGAAGTCAGAATTCAGACCCGAGACTGGCATCACCCAGCCTCACAGAGCATTTGGAAGCAGTCCTCAGTAGTACTCCTTGGCTTCTCATATCCTTGCACAGAATAATTTATCTGTAGATGGCATTCTGTGTCTCTTTGCTCTAGGGTTATTTTCTCGTTATTTGTGTATTGCATTAGAGTCCAGGGCAGGTCAGAAGTGCTAAGGGTTGATGCTTCCAATACTCTCAGAGGCTCCATCATGGATAGAGTTCTAAACTACCCAGAGGAGAATTTCCATGAGAATCCCCACCCATGCCTGTTTTTCTTCTTTTCCTAAGTTCTCTGTTTTTGCTCTTGGTGTACCCCAAGCTCACACTCTAAATATTACTTTCATGGAAGATTTTGTCTTTGACTCTATGGAGAACCCAAATAAGACAATGACTTACTTGAGGAAATAAATCTTTCTTCTCTTGGCTGAGGACAGAATGAATGGTGTTCAGAGTGAATAAAAAAAATCAATAGAGATGCATATGTATGAAGACACTGGAACGCAGAATCTTGCACGTTGTTTTTCTGCAAAGCCAGAATGGGGGGTTTGCAGAGCATCAAGACCACACCCCTGCTTTCTGCACAATGGCTGTGGAGAAAACATTTTTCCACAAGTGTTTACATGTGTCTCTAAGTTGCCTGAGTTCAGAATTAGGCCTTCAAGTTGCCTAATAGTGTGGGAGCAGCTCATGAGTAATAAAAATAAAGTTTAAACATGGCCATGTGCTACATAAGCACTGCCCCAAACTGACGGGGCCATATGAGGAATGCTTCAAAGAAAAATAAATGAGCTCGCTCCAACTCATTAGGGACGTTCTGCTGGATTTGCATTTTAGTTGAACACTCAGAGGCTGCCACACTGTAGCTGAGTCACGGCTCTAGCTGCCTTCAACCGATTAACGTGTAACTGGGTAAAGATATATAGATGACCAGGCAAGCAGAAGCAGGTCTGAAAACTGGGCTGGATCCCCATGAATGTCCAATTTCCTTCAGATCCTTTGAGTTTACTGTTAACAAATAGAGTAAACTCAAGTGGTCTTTCATTAGATGGGATAAATGGGTCCATCTGTAGGGAGGAGAGATCAGTTAGGAGTGAAAGACACTGGATGACACTGGAGTCCTGCTGATAATGAAAGAAAGAAATGATGTATACACACACTGTCATCACCAAAGAGGGGCATCATAGCCTTTCGCGTGGTATTTAGTCTTCTGAATAAGACTTGCCCTTTACTAATGGGATAATGGCTCATAAATCTCCAAGATTTGGTTTAGAATCATTCCTTCCTCATCTGCTTCCTTCTTCCAGGATCATCAGCTTCACAGTTCTGAAAAAAAGATTTACAGCTCCAAAATGTCCTTATGTGTTCTTCCTTTCTACTAATGAGCTGTATAAAATAAATATGATTTTTTTCTGATATTCCTTTCTGAGTGTCAGAAATATAGAATTTAGCAAGAGGCATCAAAGAACTATTAATGCTGCGATTTATTGACAAAACACCACTTAGTTTTTAAGTGCCTCTTGCCATATTTCTTCATTTCAAAGGATTTATTGTATTATTTCCTTGGCTGTAATGGCTGGTTCTAGTGTAATAGGCTTATTTTGATATTTTCTCCACAGTTTAAGTTATTTCAATAACAGCTAACTCTACCTCTGAATGATGCTCAGTAAACAGGAAAACAGTGGGTGTCCTGTTTTACTTCTTGCTTCTCAGCACCTTAAAGGCATCATTTTAGCATTGACAACCATGTGTAGCATCTGAATGGTGACTTAGACGAGAGCCCTTTCCCCTCAATCTGAGGAAAACTGTGGCTTCCCTGCTAACCTCCCCAGCTCATAAACATATTTCGACTCTCCCTTACCACAAAAGCTTGAACCTCTAAGATGTAAGTGTCAGCAGTAACATATATCTGCACAAGTTGTGAAAAAGACGCCTACTCTGCAGGAATAGGTAAGTGCTTATAGTATTGTGGGGGGTCTAACTCCTGGGTAGATGGGAATTTGGGTGTTTGGTCTGAAGAATAAACATTGCTAGAATTCTTCCTTCCTTGTATTTCCTCAAATATCATACCCTGAGCCTAATGAATCATTCTGGATTTTACTGATAGGTATCACAATGGATTTGACAAACTAGGACAACAGGTTTATTATTTTGGATATCTAAAAAGGGATAAAAAGAGATCTGAGAAACTCAGTGCAGATAAAGATGTAGTGTGTTCAGAGAGGACTATAATTTCCTGAGTTTCTTGGGGAGGGGTGTGGAATGGAGAGAGGAGATCTGTGATTCTAGGGAGGCATCAGGGTAAGTTGTTTTTAACTACCCAGCTTCATGTGACCTGCACTGTGTCCTGGAAGGTTTCAGTGGAGATGGAGATCTCTCTCTCTCTCTCTCTCTCTCTCTCTCTCTCTCTCTCTCTCTCTCTCTCTCTCTGTGTGTGTGTGTGTAGTGAACGTGGAGATTGTTCAGTCTCCATTATGGTTGGCAGCCACCAAAGGATGATTTTATAGTTTTACATACCCAAGATTTGAGGAGTTATAATTCTATAAACATTAAAAGAATATATTTTAGGGGGAGGAAGTCTTTGCAATTAATTGGACAGCCTTGGAATTTCATTTTATTGCAAATATAATGTAAGGAAAATTAAATGCTATGCATATGTTCTTCCTCCATATTGAATCCATTTCTCAAGACACTCATTTACTGGAAGCCGTTGTTAATACATTTGGCTGGTGTGGGGGATCTGAAACATTCCTCAGGACAGTTAGCTTTGCTTGACCTTAGAGGGAGAGGCTTCAGCTGAAGAACTCACCCTGTGAGGTCAGTGGCAGTAGCCTTGCATTGTGCTGTTTCTGCTGCTGGTTGCTGATTTATTTTCAGCACTCAGGCCACACTGATCCTTCTAATAAGGTCACATCATGTCACTCTGTCACTTAAAACCTCTAGTGGTAGCTCATGTCATTAACAGTAAAAGCACACTTCCAAGTTACTGCCTGGACAACACTACCAGACAGTTTGTGGCCACAGATCACATGATCTCTAGTTTTTCTGGCTTGAGTTTCTCTTTATTGTCTACCTATTACTCCGAAACACATCAATTTCCCATTATGCATTGTAGCTTTCTCTGTAGTCATTATATTACTTATTGCAGAACTAGTTGTTCCAAGAGAAAATGTAAAACTCCAGTGGCTTAAATAACACAGTGCAGGTTTACTTCTTGGTGCCACTGTCCCTTGAATCTGCTCCTGGCCCAGCCATCTACTGTAGGGTTGGGTTTATCAGGAACTCAAGCTTTCTCCTCTTGGGGTCTTCCCTCATCTATGTTTTTTAAATACCCCGTCAGATGGAGGTTGGTGTTACAGCATTTGGTGCTTACGCTCTGTTTGCTAAAGCTCAATCATTCCACTGCCCCTAACTATCATACACGAGTTACTGGGAACTTTAATCTGTGGGTCTAGGAGAAAAGGAAGTGGGTTTGTCAATGAGCTGGTTCCCTATCTGCCATCCGATCCCTTTAGTGATTAGGCCATGTGGCCTGTTGCATTATTTCTTATTTCACAGTTGCTTAGGACTTGTTCCCATATACTCATGAAATTATCCATTCTTTTGGGACATAAGAGAAGAATCAAGTCTTGGGATCCCAATTCCTGGGTTTTAGCCAAACCCTGGGTTATTGACTAGTTAGTTGTATGCATTGTGTTATTTAGCCTTTCCTATTACAGTATCTTCACGTGTCACAACAGACGCAAAACACTTGCTGTATGAGATGGTTTAATAAGATTACATTAGAGAGCAATGTAGTAGAGGGTAAGAGGGCTCTGGATTCTGGAACCAGATTGTTTGGGCTTGAGTTGTGGTTGTGTCTAGCATTGTTTAGATGAGATCATCTTGGATGACCTCTAATTTTCTCATTTATAAATTGGGAGCAATAATAATGTCTATCTCCCAGAGATTATTTTGTGAAAGAATTTAAATGAGTCAACATATGCAAGACCTTAATCCCAGTGCCTAAAATATAGAATAAGAGGAACATAAGTGTTAGCCTTAATCCCAGAGTATCTGGTGCATATTATAGGCTCTTGGTAAGTGGTATTTTCCCCATGTTCTTTTAAAGACAGAAAACACTCAAAGATTCCCCCAAAGGGCTCTTTAAAGATGGGATTTCAAGCATCTTAATGGGATGTCAAGGGGCTGTTTGTGTCAAGAGCTCTGCTCAATGACTGCTTGCTTTGATCACTTCAGAGTTGACTCTGGGTTCTGGAGGTAATTGCTCAAGAAAGGACATCTACCCAGGGCTCCTTGAAGTGAGTTTTTAAAAATGTGTGATGTGAGGTTAAATAGCACATGACTCATTGCCAGTGTAGGGTGTGTGATTGAGAGAAGTTAGTCAGTGTATCAAGCTCATCTTAGTAGAAGATTACTGTCTGAAAAATTGTTTAAAGTAAAATATAATTAAAAGAATGGGACACACAATGGGAAATCAATGCTATTAATGTAGCTGCTAATTACTGCATTAGAACATTTATCCAAATCCTCCTAAAGACAAAAAACATGAAATTAAGTTACCACAGTAGATAATTCACAGATGGGAATGTGAGGATCTTGGATTACTTTTGAAAATCTGCTTTAAACAATTTGCTGTTACCAAACATTTCAGTGTGAACTCCCCTGACTCCATGAAGAGTATGGAAGGAAGACTTTTGTTTACACCCAGCTAATTATCTCTTTGAAATACAAGTTGTATTTTTTTTTCTACTGTTGGCTTGCTGAATGTAGGCCACTTCGAAAATGTCACCAAGGTGGGATTCTGAGTGTTGTGGATATCATCTGCAAAAGGGAGAGTGAAGAGCTCAGGCTAATCTGGGGGTTGCTTAAGGGGGTGGAGTACTACATAGTGGCTGGCTGATTCCACAGTTCCCAGTGAGAAGAAGAAAAAGTTTGTCTTATCTGCTAATGCATGAAGATGTGCATTTTCTGGCTGTTGCAGGTAACACTGAAATGAACACTAGAGAACAAGCCTGTTTTGCATTCTCTTGTATGGATCCCAGGGGTAGAATTACAAAGTCAAATCAGAATTGTATGTTTTTCCTTCTTAGGAATAGCCAGGTTCTTTTCCTGGAGATACCCATGAGACCTATGAAGAAGATTTAGGTATCCAGAGGCAGAGATGAGGGTCAATGCTAGGTAATGGAGTGGAGGGAAGGAAATGGGGTCTGAAGGATAGAACAGAACTCCCAGTGAGCATTCTGGCCAGATGTAGTAGGATATATTAGAGTGTTACATGGTATTTTATGTGTATCAGATATCTAGCTCTGGGACAAAGATCAGAACATGGAACAGAGCAGAAACTTATGGAGGCAGAGTTTAGTTCTAAGATATATCTGCTGAAGCCACACAGGGAAAAGAATAGCTTAATTAAGGTTGAATCCTGCCTTCTGTCTCCAGAGTACTGGTGTCGTTTGGAGGCATTCTCTCATTTAAGATGTCTGAGGGACAGATCCAAGTTGTTGAACCAGAGCTCTGTGGATCAGTTCAACACTTGGATCGTGTGTTAGTCACTCTGGGTCCCTTTCCAGATGCCCCAGTGTAGCTGAGATGGTCATCTTCGTGACTGTCTCTTTCCACCATCTATGACAAGAAACCCATTTCAGATTATCTGTTCTCAGAGTACAGCTGTGTCACCTGTGCTTGTTCTCCCAGCGACAGAGTTTAAGAGGACAACTGGTGTCAATTAAGCTTCCTTTTTCTTCTGTGGTTTCTTTACTAGACCTTTCAGTGTCACCTGGTGTGGCGGTTAATACTGTCCACTGGATAAGATATAGAATTACCTAGGAGACAAACCTCTGGGATTGCATGTGAGGCTGTCTCTGCACTGGGTTGGTTGAAGTGGAGAAAGCCCCTCTAAATATGGACAGCATTGTTCCATGGCCTGGATTCTGGAGTGAATAAAAAGAAATATCTGAACAGGAGAATTCATCTTTGTCTTCTGATTGCAGATATAGTGTGACTGGCAGCATTACTCTTGTCACCATACCTTCTGTGTCATGATGGACTCTTCTCTCAAAACTGTGAGACAAAAACAAAAACAAAAACAAACAAACAAACAACAACAATAACCCAAAACCCAAAAATCAAAACACCATTCTTTTCTTTATGTTGCCTTTATTGGCTATTTCTTTCTTTTCTTTCTTTTTTTTTGGGGGGTGGTGGTGTTTTTTTGTTTGTTTTTAATAGCAATGAGAAAAGTAACTAATGCATCTTCAGAACAATTTAGGCCAGAGATTTATATCAAATCTAGGAAATTTGTTAACACAATATTGTTGGTCTCTGTGCCAAAGTGTGTATTTCAATAGATTTTGGTATTCCCATTTCTAGAACATTCTGAAGCATGGTCTGTGGACAAGCATTTGGCTTCACCTGGGTGTGGGTTATAACTGCAGCATTACATCACGAGTCCTAGAAGTACTCTTCTCTACTCCTTTAACTCAAACACCCATGGAGATATCATCCAAGTTGTAGATAATATGTAGACTTTGAGCAGGCTTCTCTGAGAGCTAGTGTTTCTTCTGATTCCAGGGACATACAGAACTATCGATCCTTTGACCAGTACTGTGAAGACAGAGTCACAGAACCATCTGAAAGTTAGAATCATCTGAGGAACTTTTTAAACTTATACTGGTCTAGGTCTTGTCTTTGAAATTCTGATTTCATATGTCTATGTGAGGACCTAGAATTTATGTATGTCTGTATACTTGCACATGCATGCGTGTGTGTATGTGTGTGTGTGTGTGTGTGTATGTGTGTGTGTTCACTCACATGTGAATGTTTGAGGGGAGGTCTATGTCAGATGTCTTCTTCTATTGATCTTCATCTTAATTTTTGAGGCAGAGTCTCTCACTGAACCTGGATCTTGATGTGTTGGTTACTCTGACCAGCCAGTGAGTGCTTATAATTCACCCATCTCTGCCTCCTGGGATTCAAACCTATAGCTAGGGTTGAGAGTTTCTACTGTGCGTTTGTTCATTCTCATATCTCTAGGATGTGTACCCTCCTGCCCTCCCTCCTTCTTTCTTCAAAAAAAAAAAAAAACAAAAAAACTTTTGCTTAAAATTTAGCCAGACTCCCAAGTGGTTATCTCATTGGCTCTTATTTATTATTCAAGTTATTTTTTTAGACCAATTAAGATTTTTTTTTCTTTTAGACATGGTCTCATATAGCCCAGGGTGATTCTGGCCTTTCTAAGATGATCTTGAACTTATGATCCTCCTATCTCCACCTTGCAAATACTGGTATAAGAGAGGTGTGCTACCATATCCAGTCCCAGTTAGATGAATTATTCTAATAGTTTGTTCTTTATACTGCCCTGACTCCCATAAGCCTCCTAAGAGAAACGAACACCTTTATGCTATGGGGTTATTCCAACCTGCTCTTTTAGCCACATCTCCCTCTGGACTGAGTTCTATATTTTTTAAAAATTTAACAAAAGTTGTGTTTTTTTTTTAAAATATATGGTAATAGGTTTTGCCATCTCTTGGCTTTTGCTTGGAGTGATGCTCCAACTGCTGACCCTTTCTACATTTGGTACAGGACCATTCATCTTTCCCTCATTCTATAGCCTGTCCTGGTTCCATTTATCTGCAGTTCTGCAGGGTTTTCTAGTGCTTTGTTTCTGAATTCCTAAAACACTCACTGTCTCTCCCCAAGACTTATAAGCAACTTCTGGAAGTTGTTCCTGAGAACCAGGAGTTGTCTCTTTTATCTATCACCTTTCGGGGCTTCTCGTACTTTTGATGATCCTATTGTTCTCTTACATTCAGTATTTGCATTTTCAAATGCCAATCCTTCTATCAATGCCTATCCGGTATCAGGGTCAGATATGGCTGTATTTACAGCTGAACCCAACCCCTGTAAGAAGTTGGTAAAGGCTTCTGCAGAACCATGTTTTATCTTAGTAAATAAGGTGGGTCTTTTCTGCAGACTCCTCAATCATACCAAAAGCAAGCTCTAAAAGTCACAACACAACATTGTTCAATTAAGTCATCCACAGATGGGATTTGTTCTTGTAAGTCAGCATAATGCCCTTCCCCCAGCAGTTGGTCTTTAGTAACATTTATCCCCCTTGCTAAATTACATTGTTCTATTTTTGTGGTTTCATGCCTCCATCATGTCAACCATTATAACTGTTGACCTGCTTCTAGTACATCTGACATCAATTCCTTTCAATCTTGGGGAATAACTCTATTCTGTGTAGCCCAGTTATTTAACATTTTTTTATTAAATGGAGAAAGCAAGACATTCAATAGCCTCTTTGAAATGTGTTAAATAAATCATTTCTATTGGATGCCATGTCCGTCATTATAGGCATGACCACCATGGTTAGCAGGCATATGCTACACAAAGACTGGGAAGGCTGAAGGTGCCTGTGTAGCCCCAAGCAAATCCTTTGGTGGAGCACTCTATTGAACATTGACCATTGTACTGCTCTTTGGGGGGGGGGGGGCCTTGTCTCACTGAGATACTCTGAGCACCTGACAGTGAGAGTGCCTTCCAGCCTAATTTGCTTCTTGCTTTCATTGTGTGGTAAATTCCTAGTCTCAGACCCCAAGCCGGAACTCTATTGTTCTCCTCTCACTGGCTTTTTGTTTTTTGTTTTTGTTTTTCAAGCATTTTTGCCTCTATCTGCAAGCTCTCTAAATGCATAGCCAACTCTGCAATCTTCTCTAACACAGGAGAATTGAATAAACCTTCTGAATTTTCAGCTCCCCACCTCCAATCTTTTTCAAAATCATATACATAAAGACTATGAAGCAAAAGCAGAAAGCCTCCACCAGGAGCAAGAGCACCCAGCAGCAGTAGCTACTATTTTGCCAACCTCCTTAAATAACATTGCTAAGCTATCCAAAACTGCCGATTCCTCTATTACATTAGAAGTAGAATTACCCATAATGCCTAAGCCACGTTGGGCACCACATGTAGCATTATATTTTTCAAAACCAACTTTAATAAGGGATCTTAAACACTTCAATTTCCCTTATAGCCCACCAACAAAAGGTAGGGGAGGAAAATGACTAATAGGACAAGGGGGCATGGACCTGTTTAGAAGTAGTGCCTCAGGGGTGATTCCAGTCTTCATTGTCTATGGTCCAGTCAGCTGGCAAAACACCAAAGAGGAATCAACAGCAGAGACTCCACCCATTGGCATGAGTCTACTGAAGTGTCAAGAAGCAGCTGGAACACCCCCAGTGCTTTGCTGCACTTCTTTCTACAAAGTCATGACAAGCAAAGGCAAATCAATGCAAGAGTGTAATCATTGAATACCATCAAGGCAAACCAATGCCAGAGCACTGCCCACTGTTTTTTGGGTTATATACTTCTACTCTTTCCAAATATCATGTGACTTCTTAAGCATCCGCTCCAGCAAAATGTCACATGCCTTTTCACCAGAGAGCTTCTGGAGAAACACCATATATCTGTTCTCAGCAAAATATTGTCTCAAATGTCTGCTTCAGCAAAACATCCTCTCATAAGACAGCTTCCAGAATAACATCACATGACACAATTGAGTCTCGAGTGAAACCAGAAATTTCAGCTTCATTTCTCTCTTGTCTGGATTTAAAACTCTTTGGAGGAGAGGCAGACCATCTTGTTGCTCACTTTTGTGTCCCCTACAAGACTTACTCTATTGCCTAGCATGTAGCAGGTGCATAAAGAATTTTTAAAATGATTCATAGAATTGTTAAATTGTAGACAAGCAAATTGTGTGCCTCCATGCTAGTTCTAATTAGACCTCTTTGTCATATGCTGGCATTTTAATTTTATATTTAGTAAACTGTAAGAAATTTTCCCTAAATCAAGATTTCAGAATGCTCCAAATATTTATATTCTCTCTCTCTCTCTCTCTCTCTCTCTCTCTCTCTCTTTCTCTCTCTCATGTGTATGGGGTGTAGCTTTCATGATGTCTTTAAAAAATCTGCAACTTTTAAAAAGAAATTTTTTAATTTATACACACACACACACACAGACACAGACACACACACACACACACACACACACACACACACACACACACACACGTATATATCTATGTACAGGTGCCTACAGAGTCCAGAAGAGGGCGCTGGATCCCCTGGGGTTACAGGTATTTGTGAGCCATCGGACATGGCTCTGCTAGGAACTGCACTTGTATTCTCTAGAGCAGCAAGCATTCTTAACCATTCAGTTATGTGTCTAGTCCCCAACGTTGACAGCATTCTCATTGTTCTCTCTGTGGTGTTAACATCTAGGCTTCCTTGTGTCCAAAGACAGGGTAGAATCCAGCAGGAAGTCAAGGGGCCACATTCATTCCACTTTCAAAAACTCATTATGATCTTCACATCTTTGGGGAACGCTGGTAATGAGCCAAGATTCTGGGAATCCGGTCCAGTTCTGACACCTCCTCCATGTCCAGATGGAAACCTCTGTGGTAGTTAACTGGGTAGTGGGACCTAGAAGGAAATGACGTTTCCAGCAATTAAATCATCCTCATGGTAGTGGCTCACAGTCCTGCAGGAACAATTATGAGGAATTCCCTCTCATTTGGCACAATGAGATGTGAACGTTTTCTAACAGGCTAATTAGTATAAGTTTTTTTTTTCTTTTTTACCAAAAACGTCAATGTGTAGGATTTAATTAGTCTGCCCAAGGATTGTAAGATAACTGCTTAGTTTAGTCTGTCTGTCAGCATTTTCAGGATTTGGAAAGATGCCAGGAACTATCACCTACAGATTTGCATAAACTTTTCAGCAATTCTAGGAAAATTACTATGTGCAGCAAGTAAAGTTCTCAGAAATAAAAACCTCAGTTAGATCGGTGGAGGAGTTATGAACAAAAGAATGTGTGGTTGGTTGAAAGTGGACAAAACCCTGGCCTTGCTGTTCTGCTGTTGATTTTCAGATGTTGGAGACGTGGCAGTTTCAGATGGGTGAGGTCTCTGCTTTAGACTTCTTTGCTTTTGAGTAGCAGTGTCTTCTTCCACATGGTTAGTCTATGTTAATGTGTTGGCAGGATATTCAGTATAACACAGAGTTAAAGGAGATGTTCTCTATTTAGCTCTGCAAAAGAGGGGTCCAAAGAAGACTGTGGGAAATGAAGGGCGACCCCCTGCTGGATTCTGCTGGTGGAAGGGGTGCATAATGAGTAGGTTGTTCTTCTAGTCATCCAGGGAGAGTTGTCCTATTTTGACTCATGGTTGAAGAGTTCCTCTTCCCTATTCGTGTCTAGTGGGAACCCCAGAACACCATCTAATTTAGAATGAGGGTCTCTGCAGACAAAACCATTGAGCATTGAGGGGAAAGCAGGGTGGACTAGTTGGACCCAACAACTGTTAAATATTGGAAGGAAGCAGACATGGAACCACAGAAAAGACAGTAGGAAATGGAGCCATTTGTTGGAGTGATGTGTCTCTGGGTTGAGGAACACCAGGATTTCCAGCAATCGCCATCAACTAGCACACAATGGTTTCTTTCTTGGAGCCTCCAGAAAGATCTAGACCAGATGCCAGTTGGATCTGTGCATTTGCCCTAAACTGGGAGTGAATATGGTCTAGTTGTTTCAAGCTATTCCACTTGTAGTCACTTGTTCCAGAGCCTCCAGGAAGCCAATATAGCACTTATGTTTATTCTTTGCACAAGAGAAGTAGGACACCTTAACTGACAGCTTTGATTGATGCTGTGGGGTAGAGGCATTTCTCCAAAGAAAATCTAGCGTAAAGAAAAGAGCCAGGTTGGTGGGTTGGTATCTACTACCTACCCTAAATCATAAAAGGCCTTGTGCTCTAGCTCATCCGTATTTCACTGAGGTGCCACAGGGCAAGGGTGAGAAACAGACTATTTCTATTATCTGACTCCAGTGAGATTTGAAGCTCCCCTTCAGATTTTCCAATTTATAACCAGTGATGTTTGGAGTCTTTGGGGTGGGGGTGGGGGAGAATTGGTGGTAGTGTGGGTGGGCAAAAGATTCTGGAAGGTACCGTGTAGGACAACTCCATCATTTATATGGGTCAGGAGGAAGATTAAAGTTCACTTTTGTACTAATTGAAAGCAGCTTAGACTAATGATTCCAACCTTGCACCTGATGGGGACATGGTGAAAAATGTAGGTCGAACATAATCAAAAGAACAGATTTTAGCCCACACATTGAGAAAGAAAGATGGGTGAAATGAAAGTTGTTGACCTCGTGTGGGTGATTCCTGATTTTTATTCCCTTTAAATTATTAGGTATTCGGTAGTTGAAGAGGCTTATTTATGTTTATATCCATTGCAGCTATAATAGCAACAATTAATATATATTGGAGATTGTCGGCATGCCAGCAACCATGTTAAATGTGTTCTACATGCACAGCCTTGCTTAATCCTCAAACAGCTCAACGCTGTTAGTGGCTCTGAGTTTTGGGTATGGAGACAGAGTTTCAGGCAGGCTTTGTTAGTTGTCTTGGGTCACATAACTGGCAGATGGTGTGAGGCATCAGACTCTGATGTCTTGACATCAAGACCTAAGCTTTTTGGTTAATTAATAGTTCTTAAATGTTCTTTCGTTATGACTAGGTATGCCATTTCATGAAAGAATGCTCATCACAGGACTGAGGAGATGGCTCAGTTAGAAAAGTGTTTGTTGTGCAAACATGAGGACCTGAGTTCAGGACTCCAGCCCCCATGTGAAAGCCAGGTGTGGTGGTAGACGTCTGTAAAAGTAGCTGTTGAGGGTACAGGGACAGATTCCTGGAGCTGTCCTGCCAGACTAGGTAAAAGGGCAAGCTCTAGATGACTTGATAGAGTCTGTCTGGAAAGGTAGAAAGCAACAGAGAACACGTGCTGTCAACCTCTGGCCTCCACATACATGTGCACACATGTACACGATGCACAGTTTTACACACATGCACAAAGTGCACGTCTGACTCATCTTGCATATTTGTTGGACTTGAATGCTGGCAGAATACCCAGGGCTTTCTTTGTGCCATGCAATGTACTGTCTGCTAAGCTAATCTCTTTCCTACTGGGGGATGTGTATTATACGAACTGGTTTAGCTAGACTGAAAATCAATCACCAAGGCTACTGATGATGTTAAAAAAAAATCAAAAGCAGTTAGCATACAAATGGAAGTGATTCCCTATAACTCTGTGCGGGACAAATTTTCCATACCACACCAATAAATCAAGGCTGTTGAGGCTTGGTTATAAAGGAAGATAGATTGAACAATTTTCCCGTTACAAACAAGCTGTTTTGTACTACGTATCTATCAGCCAGTTCTTCAGGTCTAATTTAAGGATGCGCAAGTAAACACAGCCAAATATATTTACATACAGTGGCATCGGAAGCAGTCGAGGAGTGCTCTACATGAACACAACTGGATCATTTTTGTAATCTTGAAAGTGCCATTCGCAAAACTGTAATTAGAAATTCTCTGCTCTAAAAACACAATCTATAAGAATCCTTTGCCTTTATTTTCTGTCTCATCCCTTCCCTGCGGTTAAATTGTGGTTGTTGTTTGTTAATGGAAGATTTCCTGAATTCCTATTGGAGAATACTCTCTCCCTGGTGCCCAGCGACTTCCCTGCTTTGGTTTTGGAGATACAGGTAGAGACTGGTTGATAATGATGCTTTGGACTTTCACGGTTCCAGGAAGTTGGCTGACTACAGGGCTTGGGGATTCTGTCACATGCTTAGGGAATTTGTGCCAGTACTTGGCACACCAATGCAGAGGATGTGCCTCTCAGCTGGACATAGGTACTCTGTTCCAACTTCTCAGAGTTGGACCAAGACTCTCAAGTGTCCAGTGAAGTTTGTAATTGGTGTTCTGGGCAGGGGAGTGTGTAGGGAACGACTTCCCATTGGCCCTGCTAAGAACTCTGGGGATACTGGAATGTTACCAGATGATGCTGGTAGCAGCTCTGAGCCTTGTTATTGCTTTGAGGGCTCTAACTCTGGCCTCAGACATGTGCTGTCTTTATGGCATGGTGCTGTGAGTGGGCCTTGGGACAGGGATCCAACTGCCTGGCTTCTAGCCCTGGATTTTTCATATGCTGGCTTGTCACCTTAGGCCAGTTCATCTCCATTGAAAGGGTGAGTAAACCTTACCTCCCTGCTCTTGGAGCCTCTGACTGGGCCTGAGAATTATTTTGACAAAGGATGTTCTTACTCTTGGGAGCCTTCCTAAGACAATGAAGGCCCAAGGAAATGGATCTTATATTGTAGCTTTGACCAAGAGCGATGGTCATGGAGAATGAGCTAACAAGCCTGGGAAGGCTGTTGAGATAATTTTTTTTGTTTTTTTTTAAATTTTATTTTCTAAGTTTTTTTTTATTTACATTCAAAATCATTTCCCCTTTCCCGTTTCCTCCCTCCCCGAAAGTCCCATAAGCCCCCTTCCCTCCCTCTTTTCCCCATTCAACCCCCTCTCGCTTCTCTGTCCTGGCATTTCCCTATATCCAGTCTTTCCAGGACCAGGGGTCTCTCCTTTCATCTTCTTAGAAATCTATTGATATGCGAATTGTGTCTAGGGTATTCCGAGATTCTGGGTTAATATCCCCTTATCAGTGACTGCATACCATGTGTGTTCTTTTGTGATTGGGTTACCTTACTAAGGATGATATTTTCAAGTTCTGACCATTTGCCTAGGAATTTCGTGAATTCATTGTTTTTAATTGCAGAGTAGTATTCCATTGTGTAGATATACCACATCTTCTGAATCCATTCCTCCGAGATATTTTTACAAGCTAATATTTTTCTTATCTTCTACTTAGCATGCACAATGATGACAAAAGTTTTTTTTTTCCTGGTGCAGGGAGGCAGACTGTTATTTTATATCCTTGGTTTCTAAACCTCTCTAATTTAAAAGAATCCAGATAACAAACTGACATAATTTGGGGTGTCATACTCTGCCACCCTTCACTAAGGTCTCAGCCACAGCTTGTACAATAGCCTTATAATAATATATAATTTAGAGGACTCTTTTGAAGAATAAGTGGGACCTTTGAGTGTCACTAAGGTACTTCCTGGCACACGGAGATCCATCAAGCAGTGTTATCTGTTACCACATCAAACAAACATCAACAAACATCATTAAACAATGTTATCTGTTACCATGTCAAACACACACGAAGCACCAGTGGAATTTTGTTGGCTTTTCTTGCCCAGCACAGTTCTTCATTCACACCCATGCCTTAGTCTTCACCTGAGCACTCTCTCCTTCCCAAGATCAATGCCTCTATTTCAGTAGATGGCTCATTCTGTCTTAACCCTAAATAGTAGCCTTGAGGTCTGGGTTTGATCAATCAGCCCACTGCTTACGTTCCTGACTACAACGATTCTGTCAAGGGTGGGTATGTGATCTGAGCTGGCCTGGAGCTTTGGCAGACTATTGGGAAGAAGCAAGTGGAGATTGTTAGGATGCAACATGGGAACCTGTGGGCAGCATGGCTGCCGCTTGGGTGGGGCCTGTCTCAGAGAGACAGACTGAGAGAGGCAGACAGAGAAACAGCGAGTCTTAGAGACTCACTGGATCCTGAGACTCTGAAGCTTACCTGACAGACTTTTTAGACTCTGCTACCAACAATGGTTCTTTTGTTTGAGCTTGCTTGATTTATTAACTTGTCCACTTCAACAATCCTTGCTGACACCGGTCATCACAGAATAACTATTAATAGCATCTTCTTTATCTTAGAAGTGCTCCGTTGATTGTACAGTCACCTTATTTCAACCAAAAGCTTAGATCTACCCAGCAACACTAATAGAACAATGTCTCATTCCCAATGGCATCTTAAATGGCTCAGCATGGACTGCATTGTGCTGTTCTACTAGAGTGCTCTGAGGTCTCTCCATCTCTCTAAAATTAGTGATACCTTAGGACCCATTTTGGACCCACATCTGCCTTATGGTCCCCTTACTTTAGCTATGATAAGAGTAGAACAGTGTTCAGGGTCCTTCCTTGTTCAGGTAAGGGGAATTTGGATTATTTTAATTAAACAATTACTTCCCAAGTCTGCTTACCTGTCTCTTATGTCTGACTACTAACCCATGAGAACAGACAGACATTATTTCAGGCGGGCTTCATGATTATGCGCTTATACAAGTATATCGGTGGACATGTATACAGACTCATACATAGACATATGCACAGACACAGATACACAGCACAAACACTGATGTATGCAAACACTAGAGGGAGGGAGGGAGGGAGGGAGGGAGGGAGAGGGAAAGGGAGAGGGAGAGGGAGAGGGAGAGAGAACCCTTGGCATGGACATATGAGACATAATTTGCTGATATGGAAAATATTCTTCATTAGCTGGCATGGATTAATGATATCCATAATTAATACTTATTATTTACATTTGCCATGTTTAAACATGTGATATTATGCAATCATGCAGTCCATACAATTACACTGTAAAGTGTATCCCATCAATTTATACACTTTGTTTCCTTTTTCTTTAAACAGTTTTAAAGACTTATTTATTTCATGTGTGTGAGTGTATGTATGCATGTATGTATGTATGTATGTATGTGTACCATGTGCTTGCTTGATGCTTATGAAGGTCAGAAGGCCACTATCCCCTGGAACTGGTATTATGAATGGCTGTGAGCCAACCTGTGGGTTCTGACAACTGAACCCTGATGCTTGCAAGAGCAGCAAGTGTTCTTAATTACTTGGCCACCACTCGAGCCCTGACATATGCATTTTTCAATGAAGAAATTAAGGCAAATATTGTCAGAATCAAGATCCCAGCTCAGATCTATTTTTGATCCCAAAGTTCTCATTTCACTAGGTGATGGCATTCTGCTTATTGTAAACCCTGGATGTGACCCTCTGTCTAAAGCCAGGAGGCTTGCTTTCCATTTTCCTATCTTCCCTTAACCAGCTGGGTGATCACAAATAGGTCAATTTACCAAATGAACCTTTATTTCCTTATCTGACAAATGAGGGGCAGGATTAATTGACTCTGGAAGTCTCTTGAGGCCCAGTGATTTCTCTGATTCTAGGTATTTGGGCATGAGGGTTAGGAGTTCAATTTTTCTTTAATATCTGAATGTCTAAATCCTCTCTTAGGGCAATACATTCTTCCACGTACAGTAGACACAGAGGCTGCCAACTGCAAATCAAGAATAAAAGAGAAGGGGGTGGTTTGTGGGGGTGATGAAGGAGAAGAATTTTCTTCTGCTAGATATTTAGAAAATGGCAAATTTGCATTGAAAGTATATTATTAGTGGTAGAAAATAATGATTAATGTCATTTCATGTTCCTTTCACAAGTCATGATAGATAATGAACAATGATAACACCATGCATGATTGCTGATCCTCATGACATTCAAAACAGACTCGAAATTCCTATTCCATAGACAGGACTCAGTTAGGGCACTATATTAAATTCAAACTTAGGGATCAAATTTAAAATTCAAATGCACAGTCTTTTTGCATATCTATTTTGACACAGCATTACAAATCACTCACTGTAATATGAATTAAAGATGGACTTTCACACAATGGGAGAAAACATGAAAAGAAATCCTATTTAAATTTTAATCCCTTTTTACCCTTTTCAAATCCCCTCCCACATTCCTCCTAATATATCTGCTAATTATTAAAAGTATTGCTATTTAAACAGCGATTTGTTCATTCACATCTTATTACTTTCCGCTGGTAGCAATTGCTAAGATTCAGCACTGATGAACTGAACCATGCGGATTTTATTGTGATAGCCTTAGGTGAAAGAACTTTAAATTTTGATTTGCTGTTTATATTGTGTGTGTGTGTGTGTGTGTGTGTGTGTGTGTGTATGCCTATGTATAAATGAGCACATACTTGCAGGTACCCATGGAAGCCAGAAGAGGGCGATGGATCCCTTGGATTGGTTGTGAGCTTCTCAACATGCCTTCTGGGGATTGAACTCTGGTCCTCTGAAGTGTTCTTCCCCTCCCCCCCCAACATAATATCAATTATTTGGGAATCTCATACAATGCACCCAATCAAACCCACTTTCCAGTCTTCCCGGGTCGGCCGTCCCACCTATGCGTCAAGCACACTTTGTGTTGCCCTTACACTCATTAGAACATGGTCAAACTCCCTGTGGTTAGCCTCCCAAAGACATAAGTGCCCCCTCCTATACCCGCACTGGCCCTGCCAGAAGTCATCAACTGTGAAGAGCTATACTTCAGCATCTCAATCACAATTAAGGACTGTCTTCAATTGCTTCCTGTCTAGCCTTGTTTTGGGGGGAGGGAGGGGTTTGGAAGAGGTTGTTACAGAAGCCTTTCAAGTCTCTTACTGTCTGCAGGCATGGATGGGCAAGGAAGCAGCAAGCGCTCTTAACCACTACACAATAATCTCTCCAGTCTCTTAGTGAAAGAACTTTGAAAGTACTTTGAGCTATGTACAGTTTTGTATTTAGCTGATGTTCACCGACGAGGGAAGGCTGACATCAGAGAGCTCAGGGAGGCAAGTGTGCTTTGAACACCCTTACAATAGAACCGGTGAAATGTGCAAAATAACAAATTAAATCCAATGTTCAGCTGCATTGTCATTTTGTTGAGGAGTGGAATGAAAAACAGAACCCCATGCTACACCTACAAGAATTAATCAGATTTTAATTACTCCACATGTAACCTGGACTCTTTAACACATCTATGCAACAATCAGTGAGACACCTCCAGTCAAATAGCTGAAATTTTTCATTTTTCATACTGTCATATGGTTCTCTGTTAATTATTTGGGGACTTCCAATTTTTTTTATTGTAGTCTCATTTTTTTTTTCTGTAGCATCAATGCCTTAGGGTTTTACTGCCATGAACAGATACCATGACCAAGGCGAGTCTTATAAAGGACAACATTTAATTGGATCTGGTTTACAGGTTCAGAGGTTCAATCTAAGTATCATCAAAGCAGGAACATAGTAGTGTCCAGGTAGGCATGGTACAGGAGCAGCTGAGAGCTCTACATCTTCATCTGAAGGCTGCTAGTGGAAAACTGACTTCCAGGCAGCTAGGACTTGGGTATTAAAGCCCACATTCACAGTGACACACCTACTCCAACAAAGCCATACCTCCTAATAGTCCCACTCCCTGGCCAAAGTATATACAAACCATCACAATAATTTACTTTAGATTTTGCTGTTTAAAAATCAATTAAACTTATTATTTGACAGTGTTTCACACACACACACACACACACACACACACACACACACACACACACTCATCACCATCATCATCTTGATTAAAGTCATCCTCTCTGTCTCCTATCTTCTTCCACCCTTGTATGCCTTCCTTCCTTCCTACAAGTACCCTTCCTACCTTCAAGTCTTAGTTTGCAACACATTGGGTTTAACCAGAGTGATCTATACGCTTGTGGTTTGCACCAGTGGGTTCACAACTGAAGAGAATGTTTTCCACCTCCTAGGACTCATCAGAAGCCTCTCTTTCATCAGGAGAATTATGGCCATGTGGGCCTCTCCCCATCTACGATTGGCTAGTGATAGGCCCAGTCTTTACAGGCCCAAAGCAAGCAACTGCTGAGCTATGACATTGCTATTGCAATGGCTGTGTCATGCTCAGAAGATGGCATTTCACAGCTGTCCTCTTTCCCATTTACATTACCACCTGCCCGAGCCTTAGAGGGTGTCTCAGAATGTTCGGTTTAGGGTTTGGGTTTTGCTTTATCAATGGAGGAGGGAAATGTGAAGTTTCATATGAGGGAAGATGATGCAGATCTCAGCTGCGCAGGCCCTGAAATTGTTTATCTAGTATTATGGGATAGAGTTCTATGAGTTCAGCTACTCTCCCTGCTTTCATCAGCCTGGGAAGCCCCCTGAGGTTAAAGGCACAGTTTGTCACTACTGAGATAGAGCCTGACATTTTGGCCTCATTAGTATGGTACTATAACAAAGCGAGAGAACCTCAAACCTAATTTCGCAAAACATCCAAACCTATAAAAAAGGGCAGGAAGAGAAAAATCTGAGGTGCTTTCAATAAGATTTTGTTATTGAACTTAAAATTCTTTTTGAAAATGGCCAGAAGCTTTTCATCTTGGTATTGATACTTCAGAAGTTGCTCCCGGGAACACTTGCAAAGGTACCACACAAGGTCAGTAGAAATAAGGAGACTGAGAATTTTATTGATCTCTGGGCTTCTTCAGTTCTTGTAGGTCCTTGTTCAGCCCTCAGTGACATCAACTCTGGATTCATCAACAAGATATTGAGGGGAATAAGAATCTTTCTGAATTAATAATTTGCACAATTACACAAGCATATTTGGGAATCCTGGTAGCACAAAGTCAAGCAAATTCCAATACCAGGTTCCACAGAACTTTAACATCCAGTCAGACAGTATGAAAACTTATGTACTGTCCTCTAGTTTAGGGTAATCCTTACCTCTAAGGGCACGACTACTGGGAAAATTTTAATTTATAAAGAATCAAAAACATACAAAAGCAATACAACTCCTTTAAAATTCAAGTTTGAAAAGTTTAAATGAATTCTTGAAAGACAGGAGACCTTTTGGTCCTAGATGTAGAGTCCATCTGTGCTTCTGAAACATCAAATCTATTTTCTTTCATGACATAGATCATGTAGGCAAACCCGGCAAGTCACCCATGGCTTGGTTTTAGCATTCTACCAGAAGAGAGACTTCTTCTGTCAGCTCTGGTCACTAATCTCACTGTTTTACCTCAAAAGAAGGCTATAAAAAGAGTATTATAAAAAAGTAATATAAAAAGAGCATTAAAACTAGAATTTGGGATAATAATTATGATAGTATTAAAAGATTACATTTCTCTAACCCAGTCCTTACCTTTAAAATGGGTATTTTCTTAGCTCACATATACTGCTGTAACCAAATGCTCGATGCTAGGTGACTTATAAGTAGTAAAACAAACAAACAAACAAACACCGACCAAAAAACTCCAACTATTTTGTATTGTTGTTGAGACTGAGAAGTCCAGGATGAGCAGGTATAAGATCTAGTGAGGGCCTTAGTTTCTGCTTCCATGATAGTGTATCTTATGTGGCAGTGATATGAAAGGACAGAGGGTACAAGCCAGTTCCTTCTAGTTCTTTCACTAGATAACTTGATCCATGATGGGATGCCTATAAATCAAACGGAAGCATGGGGTTTATAATAATACTGAAGATATAAGGTGGGAAGTACTGAAAGTGTGTCCTAAACCGTTTCCCATCTTTAGTCCTTGGGGAGTTTACGGTGGAGGCCTATGAACTGAATGGATGTGTGCTATGGAGGAAGGCCTTGGATGAACATGTTCGTATTTCCTTACTATCTCCTACATTCCAGGCACTGTTCCCCACGTCAGGGGTTCAGGGTTGAGAGAAAATGAAGCATGGATCTCATGATCTAGTGAGGTATGCTACTGTATAGTTAGATATATACCAAAACTGAACAGATACAGAGGAGGAAGAGAGCACTATGAAGATAGTTAATGGTGGGGTTCAAAGATGCTGGGATATGCAAGTCACCCACCATAAGCCTGCCTAGACAGCAGCTCCCTGTGCGTAAATTTTGTGAGATCCTTTCTTGCTTTCCATTTTCACAGTGGATAATGTGTATATATATTTAAATTTTTTCCTAGAATAATAGTTTTAGGTCATGAGGGTTTTGTGAGCTTTCACATTGCCTAAAAATTTCAGGAAATTCTTTGAGAGTTGATGGCACCATGATCCTCAAGTGAAATAGGTTAGGGAAAAATCATAAAAATTTAGCTTAACACATAAAGAATTAATGTTGAGGTAAGTGTTATGATTGACTAAAAGAATGCAGTCTATTGGCAGGTGGTGAGTATGGAGGTCAGAGTCAGGCTTTCTGGTCACACAAAGTCTTCTTTGCCTTGACTAGAAAATGAGTTTGATATCAAATGAGTTGAGTCTTTGCAAAACTGAATAATCTCTTGCCTCTAGGCACACTTGACTTTATAGATCTTAAATTTTACATTAAACATAGACACTTGTAGGTAAGTTTCACTTTGGGAGGGGTAGGAAAAAAGAAAATGGTGATCTGTTTTGCTTTGTGGGAAGAGAGGAATTGAAAGTGAGTTTGTAATGGGAGACTCTGCTGTAAAGATGACTGGGTTCCTTACCAGTTTCCTCAGAGGGCAATTGCACTTGTAATAATGGCAGGGGTTGAGGAGATAGATGGGCATGGTTCAGTTAGTGACACAAGCATGAGGATCCTCAGTACTCACACAATAACTGGGCATGCATCTGTAACCCCAGCACTGGTGCTACACATACATTCCTGAAGTTCACAGGACAGCCAGCCCAGCCAATCAGTGATTGGCAGGTTCAGGGAGAAACCCATCTTAAAAAGTAAAGTGTTGGGTGATCAAGGAAGGCACCCAAAGTTGATTTCAGGCCTCCATATATAAGCAGACATGCATGCATGCACACTGTATATGTATATATATACACCCACCAATATGAACACATGCTATGAATAGATACTACACAGGTGCGCACGCGCGTGTGCGCACACACACACACACACACACACACACACACACTTCACTGTTACAGTATGGTGTTATAGAGACTCAGTCTACTGTGTGGATGTCACAGAGAGGCCAATCATATCTATCTTTCTATTTTACAAAGACAGTGTTTTCTAGATCTTAAAATATTGACAAATGACACCTTAGGAAAGGTTTGTAATATCCTGAAATTATTCTATTATAAACACCTGTAGCTTAACATAAAGCAGTGTGGTGCCAGACTGCTTTCTAAATTCTCAGCGTTTATACCCAGAGATTAATGATTCAGCCTTCACTGCCGCCATGAGGTGCGTGCAGTTAATGGAAAACAAAAAAAAGAAAAGCCAAAAACCTGTGAGTTGCTCCAGTAAACAGTCTCCCACCCAGGATCAGCTGAGAAACTCCAATTAAACCCAGTTGCTCATATTGTCGAGAAGAAGGGCTCTAGTGGGAGAGAGAAGAGGGATGGAGGGAGGAGGCTGGCAGTAGAAGTGACCAAAATTCATTATATGAATGCATTTAACTGTCAACAATAATATAGAAAAAGGCAACAAGAGCTGGTGAGATGGCTCAGTGGGTAAATGCACCTGACAACCGAACCTGCGGAGCAGAGCTTGATTTCTGGGACCCAGACAGAGGAGGGCCTCTGACCTCTCTATGTGCGCGCGCGCACACACACACACACACACACACACACACACACACACACACACACAATCTTAAAAAAAAGATAGCAGGTACTAGCACAATAGAGACAGTTTTAAAAAGTAACTGAATCAGTGAAATTGGACACACAGAGACTTTCAAAATGTATTCAACTATTAGAATTTGTTAATCCTCTTGATAAATTCTGGATCATTCTTCTTTAAGTGTTCTCCTTTTGCATTGCAGGCATTTTTCTTCCTCTGGGTGTCGAGTTACCCGCATTAGAGACTGCTCTGTACATGCAGCTAACAGAGTCTCTTTTATACCCATCCCGAACCCTATCCTTCACATTAGCTGACTACCATTGCTTTGTCTTTAATTTCCATCAACCTTTTCTTCTCTTAGCTCCTTGTGTCCCTCAAGACTATTTAGTGATGGAGTGAAACTTTCATTTTGATTTCTCATTTGCTTTTCTTCTGTGCTTTTATCATAGTTTACATTTCCCTGTCAATCTTCCCCTTTTTGGTATAACCAACCACACTTTCCTTGAAATTCCAGGACATATTTATGGCGTTTGCTTTAAAATTCTTGTCTGCACCAAAAACTTGGTGCATCTGGGACGACATGGATTGTTTCTACTAGATGTATGTTTTTCTTTATTTACAGGCAACATTTTTCTGCTTGATCATATGTATAATTTTACACCCATGATGATTATACTTTTTAGAGAAGAACCTTGGTTGTAGTGCCAGTCAGTAGATGTGGAATCTCGTTTTGGCTGGAAGTGAAGTTACTGACTAAACCTTTTGGTCCTACCAGGATTAGTTTCACTCTTTGCTACCTTAACTCAAGCAGCTTTTAACTCAGTCCTACAGTCTCAGTTCATCCTGTAGTTTGGTGTTTATTCCCAATTTATGACTTTACTAGGATTTGAACCTGAGTGTCTAAGATACGCAAACATTTATTTAATGGTCTGTACCAGCCTGGTATGATCTATGTTCTCTCCATCCATAAAGCTCTAGAAAAATCCCCATCTAACTACCTCTATAAAAATAATAGCTCAAGGGGTCTGGAGAGATGGTTTAGCAATTAAGAGCACACTTTCTGCTCTTGCCGAAGACCTGGTTTTGGTACTTAACACTTGGGGGGGGGGGGGAAGGGGGCAGGGAGGGGGAGGGCTCACGAGCTTCTTGTGACTCCAATTCTAGTGACCCAGTGCCCTCTTCTGGCCTCTATAGGTACTGCACACATGAGGCATACATAAATACATGCAGGTAAATATTCATACACATAAAAATGAATACATCTTTATTAAAAAAAAAACAAACAACCAACCTGACAATCCAGACCCTGAGTGGACAATCTTTTCTTGGTTGAATGAGTTTGTACTGCCTAGATCTTGATCAGGAGCCCACAATTAATACCATCTGCTTCTGAAACTCATTTATCTGAGCAGCTGCCGTTCCCTGATCCAGTCACTTTAACTTCTTGGAACTCCAACGAGGAACTCCCTGTGTCCATGTGGCTATAGGTATGTCTTCTGAGGACCGCACTCAGGCTCTTAGACTTTTGTTGCCAGTGCATTTACACACTGAACCACTTTCACGGCCCAGAGTTGGCATTCTTGACCTTGAAAATATTTCTGAGTTCTGCTCATGCTGCTCCAGTTAGATCTCTCACACCAAGATGTAGAGCCTTCTCTGGTTACACTGGAAATGAGCACTCCAGCAACCTTTAGGTATTTTAGGGCTATGAGGCAGCTCATCTACTTTCAAAGAATAAAGCTTTGCGCTGGCTGCCATTTGATGTCTTAAACAGTTGCTATTTCCACATTGTCCAATTTTAGAGTTGACTTTCGCGGTCAGGAAATCTGGAATCAATTGTCCTATAACGTCTGGAACCAGAGGCCTGTCTATCAAGGTTGCTCTGCTGCAAGCTCTACTCAAACCATGTGTTTCGGATAGTTTTTACGCAGAGACTTCATCTGTGTCACTGCTAAGAATATTCTTGACTAGAAAGAGGGTGTGATCTCACAGACAAATCTCAGAACAGTGGGAGATCCTGGTTACTGTAAAATGAGGCTAAGTAAGAACAAAGAGAAGACCTTCAGATCACATTTTCTTTCAGCAGCACTTTCAAGCATGGTGGGTACATTAATTAACACTTCTAAAGCTTCAGATTAAGTCCCACAAATTTAAGATGATGACTTCATACATTTATGCCTCTGTGATTTCACATAGCCCATATATCTAGTTTACAAAACAGGAGACTGGATATAACTCAGTTGGTAGAGTAGTTGTCTAGTATTCACAAAAACACTAGGTTTCGTATCCAGTGCCAAATAAAATGCCTCATGATGCATGACTTTAGTCACAACACTTGGGATGTAGATGCAGGAGAAGCAGAGGTTAAAGGTCAGCCTTTATGCATGAATTTAAGTCTAGTCTGGGCCATCAGAGATCCTGTCTTAAAACAAAACAAAAAGCCCACAAGAATATTGAATAGTAAAAATAGTAAAATATTGAATAGCCTTCTTCAAACATGATTTTTCTGCTTCAGCTTTTGAAGTGAAGCTGTGCAGTCTATACTTGGCTTGCTTATCTATGTATCTATGTATCTATATATCTATCTATGTATCTATGTATCTATCTATCTATGTATCTATGTATCTATGTATCTATGTATCTATCTATCTATCTATCTATCTATCTATCTATCTATCTATCTATCTATCTATCTATCTATCCACTCTCTATCATCTATTTATTTATCATCTATCTATCTATCTATCTATCTATCCACTCTATCATCTATTTATCATCATCTATCTATCTATCTATCCACTCTATTATCTATTTATTTATCATCTATCTATCTATCTATCTATCTATCTATCTATCTATCTATCTATCTTCTATCTATCTATCTATCTATCTATCTATCTATCTATCTATCTATCTATCTTCTATCTATCTATCTATCTATCTATCTATCTATCTATCTATACTTATCTACCTACCTAACATCCTCTCCCTATCTGCCACTACTTCTCTCCTTGTAGCTCTCTTTAACATTTATTGAGCCATTATTAAATATAAAGTATTTTGCAAAATATATTATTAAATTATGTGTAATTTTCACAAAACCCTATAAGGTTAAGTAACTTTCCAAATGTTACCTAGCAACAAAATTTAGCTAGACCAAGAAGCAAATCCAGATATCTAAATTCCATGGTATTATTGCTATAAAGGATTCTGGTACTAGGGAGATGATATCAAATCCTGAACAGCAACAAATTCACTCACAGTTTTACATACAAGATTCTCCATGTTCCTTCTACTTCTGTGACAAATTGTGATTTGTGAGTCTGATTATAGGAATGACATCAACAGAAGCCACAAAACGTATCCTCATATTTTATAGAAATGACTTAACATTTGTATACATGGGAAGAATTATGTTGTTCAAGAAGGGCTGCTTGGCGCATCCCAGTTTATTGTTTGCTTGAGGTTATAATGTTCCCTCTCTAAATCTGTCTTGTCTCTTAAGAGAATCTTTCATGAAGTAATGTTCTATGAGAACACACAAACTTAAATGCAAACATCTGTTCTTAAAAACCAGTGAGTCCTTTCTTATGCTTCTTCATTACCACACAGTCATCTGTCTTGGTTCAACCTTAAAACCTATGATGTCACTTAGTTCTTTATGTACCAAACATACAACAAAACACAACACATATGCCAATAGCCACCATATGAGGACAATATTCCCCTATCCAATGATTGGAACATTAATGTGTTCAGGGAGTTTTGTGTCAGAATTTCTTTGAAAATAGAGTTAGTACTCATGGTTACTGGTGTGCACTGTAGTGAATCCCACTGCCTGTATCATGTGGCTAGATGGTACCTAAGTGCATTGTGTTCATTTTTAAGATATCTCTCTGTCATAGTTTCAGCTTTTGTTTTTCCTTTATTTTTTTCCAGATTATTCACACATTTTCTGAAATTCAATGGTAGAGAAAAAACAATGTTAAATGATATCAGAAAAGCAAACAGGGGAGATAACTAATAAAAAATAAGATCAGGAATCAGAGGTAAGGTAAGTGTGATGACAGAAGTGACATATATTTCTGTCTTAGGTCCGTATACAGACAGGAGTCCTTGGAACAATTTTCCAGGGCACTGAAAAAGGGATGTGCATTTGACCCAGATCTGAACTGAATGATGATTGTGTCTGGGGCACAATGAACATTGTGCCCCAGTGATTTGAACTCCAGAGGCATGGTTTGGATGCGGTAAACATTGAGGTGGTGAGACTCATATATGATAGGGTTTCCTGGAAGGTAGGTCATGGGCTCTGTTTGTACAGTTCTCATGAATGGATTGGTGTTCCTCCTGGCATTGGAGTAGAAAGGAATTCATTCCCCTGAGAGGAGTGTGAGCCAGACTCCAGGGTCTCCATTCCTTGTCCAATCACACACTGCTTTTGCACATATCTATTGTCTTTTTAAGTATTGTGATATAACCAGAGTACTCTGGCCAGAAAACCAGTACCATGTTAATTTGGACTGTCTAGCTAGTGTAATCATGAAGGAAAAAAAAAAGCCTATTTTTCTTTTTTTTAAAATTATTTTTATTAGATATATTCTTTATTTACATTTCAAATGATTTTCCCTTTCCTGGTTCCACACCCCGCCGAAACCCCCCCCCCGAAAATCCCATAAGCCAGCTTCCCTGACCCTGTTCCCCAATCAATCCTCTGCTGATTCCCTGTCCTGGTATCCCCTACACTGCTGCATCAAGCCTTTCCAGGACCAAGGGCCTCTTCTCCCTTTGATGTCCAAAAAGGCCATCCTCTGCTGCCTATGCATCTGGAGCCAGGGGTAACACCATGTGTACTATCTGGTTGATGGTTTTGTCCCTGGGAGCTCTGGGAGTACTGGGAGATATCGTTGTTCCTCCTATGGCACTGCAAACCCCTTCAGCTCCTTGGGTCCTTTCTCTAGCTCCCCCATTGGGGACACTGTGCTCATTTCAATGGCTGGCTGAGAGTGTCCCCCTCTGTATTTGTCATGCACAAGCAGAGCCTCCAAGGTGACAGCTATAGCTGGCTCCAGTCAGCAAGTATTTGTGGGCATCGATAATAGTGTCCAGGTTTTGTAACAGTATATGGGATGGATCCCTAGGTGGGGCAGTCTCTGGATGGTCTTTCCCTCAGACACTGCTCCACACTTTGTCTCTGTATCTCCTTCTGTGGGTATTTTGTTCCCCCTTCTAAGAAGGACCAGAGTATCCATATTTTGTTCTTCCTTCTTCTTGGGCATCCTTTGATATGTGATTTGTGTCTTGGGTATTCCAAGCTTCTGGGCTAATATCCACTTATCAGTGACTGCATACCATGTGTGTTCTTTTGTGATTGGGTTACCTCACTTAGGATGATCCTTTCCAGTTCTACCTATTTGCCTTAGAATTTCATGAATTCATTGTTTTTAATAGCTGAGTAGTATTCCATTGTGTAAATATACCACAATTTTTGTATCCATTCCTCCGTTGAGGGACATCTGGGTTCTTTCCAGCTTCTGGCTATTATAAATAGGGCTGCTATGAACATAGTGGAGCATGTGTCCTTATTACATGCTGGAGAATCCTCTGGGAATATGCCCAGGAGTGGTATAACAGGGTCCTCCGGTAGTATTATGCCCAGTTTTCTGAGGAACTGCCAGACTGATTTCCAGAGTGGTTGTACCAGCTTGCAATCCCACCAGCAGTGAAGGAGTGTTCCTCTTTCTCCACATCCTTGCCAGCACCTGCTGTCTCCTGAGTTTTTGATCTTAGTCATTTTGACTAGTGTGAGGTGACATCTCAGGGTTGTTTTGATTTGCATTTCCCTGATGACTAAGGATGTCAAACATTTCTTTAGTTGCTTCTCAGCCATTTGATATTCCTCAGGTGAAAATTCTCTGTTTAGCTCTGTACCCCATTTTTAATAGAGTTATTTGGCTCTCTGGAGTCTAACTTCTTGAGTTCTTTGTATATATTAGATAATAGCCCTCTGTCAGATGTAGGGTTGGTGAAGATCTTTTCCCAATTTGTTGGTTGCTGTTTTGTCCTATTGACAGTGTCCTTCGCCTTACAGAAACTTTGTAATTTTATGAGGTCCCATTTATCAGTTCTTGATCTTATAATGTTCTCTCTCTAAATCTGTCTTGTCTGTTAAGAGAATCTTTCATGAAGTAATGTGCTATGAGAACACACAAACTATTGGTGTTGTGTTCAGGAAATTTTCCCCTGTGCCCATGTGCTCAAGGCACTTCCCCAGTTTCTTTTCTATTAGTTTCAGTGTGTCTGGTTCTATGTGGAGGTCTCTGATTCACTTGGACTTGAACTTAGTACAAGGAGGTAAGAATGGATCAATTTGCATTCTTCTGTATGCTAGTCGCCAGTTGAACCAGCACCATTTGTTGAAAAGGCTATCTTTTTTCCACTGGATGGTTTTAGCTCCTTTGTCAAAGATCAAGTGACTATAGGTGTGTGGGTTCAATTCTGGGTCTTCAGTTCTATTCCATTGATCTACCTGCCTATCATTGTACCAGTGCCATGGAGTTTTTAATACTATTTCTCTGTAGTACTGCTTGAGGTCAGGGATGCTGATTCCCCCAGAAGTTCTTTTACTGTTGAGAATAGTTTTAGCTATCCTGGGTCTTTTGTTATTCCAGATGTATTTGAGAATTGTTCTTTCTAATTCTATGAAGAATTGAGTTGGGATTTTGATGGGGATTGCATTGAATCTGTATATTGCTTTTGGCAAGATGGTCATTTCTACTATATTAATCCTGCCAATCCATGAGCATGGGAGATCTTTCCATCTTCTGAGGTCTTTTCTGATTTCTTTCTTCAGAGACTTGAAGTTCTTGTCATACAGATCTTTCACTTGTTTGGTTAGAGTCACACCAAGATACTTTATATTGTTGTGGCTGTTGTGAAGGGTGTCATTTCACCAATTTCTTTCTCAGCCTGTTTATCCTTTGAGTACAGGAAGGCTATTGATTTGTTTGAGTTAATTTTATGTCTGGCCACTTTGCTGAAGTTGTTTATCAGCTGTAGGAGTTGTCTGGTAGAGTTTTTTGGGTCGCTTAAGCATACTATCATGTCATCTGCAAATAGTGATAATTTGACTTCTTCCTTTCCAATTTGTATCCCTTTGACCTCCTTTTGTTGTCTAATTACTCTAGCTAGAACTTCAAGTACTATATTGAATAAATATGGGGAGAGAGGGCAGCCTTGTCTAGTCCCTGATTTTAGTTGGATTGCTTCAAGTTTCTCTTCATTTAGTTTGATGTTGGCTACCAGTTTGCTGTATATTGCTTTCACTATGTTTAGGTATGGGCCTTGAATTCCTGTTCTTTCCAAGACTTTTAACATGAAAGGATGCTGAATTTTGTCAAATGCTTTTTCAGCATCTAATGAAATGATCATGTGATTTTTTTCTTTGAGTTTGTTTATTTAGTGGATTACATTGATGTATTTCCATATATTGAACCTTCCCTGCATCCCTGGGATGAAGCCTACTTGATAGTGGTTAATGATCATTTTGATGTGTTTTTGGATTTGGTTGGCAAGAATTTTATTGAGTATTTTTGCATTGATATTCATAAGGAAAATTGTCTGAAGTTCTCTTTCTTTGTTGGATCTTTGTGTGGTTTTGGTATCACCATATTTTTGGCTTCATAGAACAAATTAGATAGTGTTCTTTCTGTTTCTATTTTGTGGAATAGTTTGAAGAGTATTGGTATTAGGTCTTCTTTGAAGGTCTGATAGAATTCTGCACTAAAACCATCTGGTCTTGCACTCTTTTTGGTTGGGAGACTGTCAATGACCACTTCTATTTCTTTAGGGGTTATGGGACTGTTTAGATGATCTATCTGATCCAGATTTAACTTTGGTATCGGTCTAGGAAATTGTCCCTTTCATCCAGATTTTCCAGTTGTGTTGAGTATAGGCTTTTGTAGTAGGATCTGATGATTTTTTTAATTTCCTCAGTTTCTGTTGTTATAGCTCCCTTTTCATTTCTGATTTTGTTAATTTGGATACTGTCTCTGTGCCCTCTGGTTTGTCTGGCTAAGGGTTTATCTATCTTGTCAATTTTTTCAAAGAGCTAGCTCCTGGTTTTGTTGATTCTTTGTATAGTTCTTTTTGTTTCTACTTGGTTGATTTCAGCCCTGAGTTTGATGATTCCCTGCCTTCTACTCCTCTTGGGTATATTAGCTTTTTTTCTGTTCTAGAGCTTTCAGGTGTGCTGTTAAGCTGCTAGTGTATGCTATATCCAGCTTCTTTTTGGAGGCACTCAGATCTATGAGTTTTCCTCTTAGCACTGCCTTCATTGTGTCCCATAAATTTGGGTATGTTGTGTCTTCATTTTCATTAGATTCTAAAAAGTCTTTGATTTCTTTCCTTATCTCTTCCTTGACCAAGTTATTGAGTAGAACATTGTTCAGTTTCCATATGTATGTGGACTTTCTGTTGTTTTTTTTGCTATTGAAGACCACCCTTACACCATAGTGATCTGATAGGAGGCAAGGGATTATTTCAATCTTCTTATATCTGTTGAGGTCTGTTTTGTGACCAATTATATGGTCAGTTTTGGAGAAGGTACCATGAGGTGCTGAGAAGAAGGTATATTCTTTTGATTTAGGAAGAAATGTTCTATAGATATCTATTAAATCCATTTGGTCCAAAACTTCTGTTAGTTTCACTGTGTCTCTGTTTAGTTTGTGTTTCCCTGATCTGTCCATTGAGGAGAGTGAGGTGTTGAAGTCACCCACAATTATTGTGTGAGGTGCAATGTGTGCTTTAAGCTTTAGTAAGCTTAGTTTTCTTTTACGAATAAGGGTGCTCTTGCATTTGGAGCATAGATGTTCAAAATTGAGAGTTCTTCTTGGTAGATTTTTCCTTCGATGAGCATGGCATGTACTTCTGTGTCTTTTTTGATGACTTTTGGTTGAAAGTCAATTTTATCCGATATTAGAATGCCTACTCTGGCTTGTTTCCTGGAACCATTTGCTTGAATTTTGTTTTCCAGCCTTTTACTCTGAGGTAGTGTTTGTCTTTGACACTGAGATGTGTTTCCTGTGTGCAGCAAAATGTTGAGTCCTGTTTATGTATCCTATCTGTTAGTCTATGTCTTTTTATTAGGGAATTGAGTCCATTGATGTTAAGAGACATTAAGGAATAGTGATTGTTGCTTCCTGTTGTTTTTGATATAATTTTTATATTTGTGTGGTTATCTTCTTTGGGGTTTGTTGAACGAAGTCTAATTTCTTGCTTTTTCTAGTGTGTAGTTTCCCTTTTTTGTTGGTGTTTTCCATTCATTATCCTTTGAAGGGCTGGATTTGTGGGAAAATATTGTATAAATTTGTTTTTGTGTTGGAATTCCTTTGGTTCTCCATCTATGGTAATTGAGAGATTTGCTGGGTATAGCAGCCTGGATTGGCATTCGTGTTCCCTTAGGGTCTGTATGACATCTGCCCAGGATCTTCTGGTTTTCATAGTCTCTGGTGAGAAATCTGGTGTAATTTTGGTAGGTCTAACTTTATATGTTATTTGACTTTTTCCCTTACTGCTTTTAATATTCTTTCTTTGTTTAGTGTATTTGGTGTTTTAATTATTATGTGATGGGAGGAATTTCTTTTCTGGTCAAATCTATTTGGAGTTCTGTAGGCTTCCTGAATGTCCATGGGCATCTCTTTCTTTAGGTTAGGGAAGTTTTCTTCTATAATTTTGTCGAAGACATTTACTGGCCCTTTAAGTTGGAAATCTTCACTCTCTTCTATACCTGTAATCCTTAGGTTTGGTCTTCTCATTGTGTCCTGGATTTCCTGGATGTTTTGGGTCAGGAGCTTTTTGCATTTTGCATTTCCTTTGACTGTTGTGTCAATGCTTTCTTTGTTATCTTCTGCATCTGAGATTCTCTCTTCTATCTCTTGTATTCTGTTTTTGATGCTTGTATCCATGACTCCTGACTTCTTTCCTAGGTTTTCTATGTCTAGAGTTGTTTCCCTTTGTGATTTCTTTATTGTTTCTACCTTTATTTTTAGATCCTGGATGGTTTTGTTCAATTCCTTCTCCTGTTTGGTTGTGCTTTCCTGTAATTCTTTAAGGGCTTCTACCTGTTAACCTTCTCCTGTATTTCTTTAAGACAGTTATTTATGTCCTTCTTGAAGCCCTCTATAGGCATCTTGAGCTGTGATTTTAAATCCAAATCTTGCTTTTCTGGTGTGTTGGTGTATCCAGGACTTGCTGTTGTGGGACAATTGGGTTCAGATGGTGCCATGTTGCCTTGACTTCTGTTAGCAATGTTCCTACGTTTGCCTTTTGCCATCTGGATATCTATGGTGTTAGTTGGTCCTGTTGTCTCTGGCTGGAACTTATCCCTCCTGTGTGCCCACAAACCTGTCTCAGCACCCCTGGGTGACTGGCTTTCCCCTGGCACAGAGTGATGTGGCATTTCCCAGCTCCTGGGTGCAGGTGGGGTCCTGGCGGACCGTGTCCCAACTGATCTTACACTAGGGTGTTCCCTGTGTTCCTGCCCTATTTTTATTTATATATTACAGTATTGATAGGATTGGGTATTTTGTTATAGCTGCGAAAACGTGACTGAAAGAGCAATACATGTGTTTCCCTCATTAATTAATTAATGAATGGAAGTATCTTGGGTAAGCAGTTGGGAGCCAAAGTGTCAGTTGTGACTCTGTTGACTTTTGTTTTGATTGATTCCCAGATACTCAGTTCAACCACTTTCTACTGTGGCAACTTTGAAAGGACGTTTCCACCCGTGTCCCTAAGAGACAGAGGAGGAAATTTATTTTGCCAATGGACCTCTCTCTGGCAGGGACCACATCTTTTGTTGCTGTCTTATTTCCCCATGATTCTCAGAATGAGCTGCTATACTCAGAACTACGTGTCTGTTGACAGAATTTCAGACTTAGAAATGTAGAACATTAGGAGAGCAACAAGTTTGCGCACTATGAGAAAGAAGTTTGTGTGTGTGTGTGTGCGCGCGCACGCATGCACGTGCATGAGTTATCCCCTGTTAGGTTTGATGTCTTGCTTTTCCATTTTTCATTTCAGAAAAAGCTACTGTAATGCTGCTCCAATATAATATGTACTTTGAAGAGCTGTTTTATAAGTGTGATAAAAGTATGCACTCCAGATAGTAAATTCTGTTAGTCATTTGCTTTTACATTATTTTCTACTCATCTTTTGGCTCATGTGAGGCCATCTGACTAAGCTAGATGCCAGCTAGACTCACCTTTCCTTAGTGAAGGAGATGCTTCTTAGATACGTATCTTTCTAAATGAGATACACATCTCATGCTTAAAACACCCTCTCTCTCCTTTTGAGACTAAATTCTGCAAAACAGCTTCTGCATATTTTCAATGGGAATTGAGCATTCATCTGCATATGTACTTTTGATATTCTTTTGGGAAACTTAATGTGGAGTGGCAAATAGAATTTTTTTTTTCTTTTAAGGGAGATTGAATCACAGGAGAAAAAAATCAATTGAGGGTAACATCATTAAAAGTCAACTCAATATTATATCATTAGCTTCACAGAAACTGAAAAGCACAAAAGTAACAACAACAAGAGTGTGTATCCCATTTATTTTTACATTCCTACTAAGAAAGAGAGGTAGTGGGAGTTGGGGAGGGAGAAGAAAGGATGAAGGTTGTGGGTGCCTCAAGCTTTGATGGTACTTTGTGGGGTCCACATTTCTAATTTGAGTTTTATAACATAGACTGAACTCCACCATTAATTTCTTTTTTAGTTATTTAACTGAATCAGGTCCCTAAGTTTTCCAACATGGCTGATGTTGGAGGATAGTGAATCACATTTGCTGTGATTTTGGGTATTCTGTGGCCTCATTTCTTGTACCCCATGTAATAATACAACTTTCCTTTGAAAGGCTTGGTGCTGTAACACCTTATATAGATGTGATTACAGTGAATCTTAATGAGATCTGTTTTCACATTGTCTCTTCCACTGCACACAAGCTCTGAGCTCAGGGACCACATCTCATTTTTTTTTTTTTGCATAATCAGTGGCAATGCAGGGCCCTGTCATCTGCAGCATTGGTTGTTTGTTCAATACAATTACGTCAGCTCACTTCTTACATGTTACCTGTGAAAGGACCCTGAGACGGCACACATCTTTGATTAATGTGAGCAGCGATGGCTGTACTTTGAATCTTGAACATATCTCAAAGTCCTTGTATTAAAGAGTTGGCCAGCAGGGTGGTTTGGAAGACAGAGAATCTTTAATGGCAGAGCCTAGTGGGAAGATCCTAGCTCTTTAGGAGCTGCCTTTATGGGGTATATAGGAGCTCTTCACCTTTCTTCTTCCTTCCTGTTTCCTAGCTACAAGCTGGGGAGTTTTACTCTGCCACATGCTTCCCCCAAGAGTTGCTACTTTGTAATGGGTCCAAAACAATGAGTCAACTGCCCATCTCTATAATCTTCAAAAGTATGAATCCAAATAATCATTTTGTCTCTATACATTGACTATCTCAGTTTTTTTGTTGTGTTGTTATGATGGGAAGCTAATTAGTACCATGACTTCAGTACTAATCGTTCAGCATTATATTTTGTTTAATTTCTAAGATATGCTGAGGTATAAATGAGAACAAGGCTAGAACATTGTGAGTAGGACATTTTCTATGTTGAAGATGTTCTCTTGGAGCAGTTTTAAAGTCATGGTGAATTGTGGGGGCTATGATGTGATCAAAAGGTTTTGTCTTCTCCTTAGTTTTAAGTGACACATGAGTCTATGAGCCTTATAAAGTACATCCCCAAAGTGCGTTAGTTTATGATAGATACCATAAAAATACTTTAGACTGCAAATTTACAGAATCAATTTTCCTATGGTTCTGGAGGTTGGAATCCAAGAAAAAAAAATGTGTGTGTGTGTGTGTGTGTGTGTGTGTGTGTGTGTGTGTGGTTTGATTTCTCTTGAGGTTTCTTGTTTCTGACAGATAGCTGTATTCTTGCTCTGTCAGCACACAGACTTCCTTCTGTACATCCCCAAAGCCTCTTTCTTTTCTCACAAGGACATCTTTGGTGTCCATAAAATCTTATTTAATACCAATATACCCATAGCCTGTACTGTCTTCAAATATTGTTATATTGGGCAAGGTCTTTAACAGAAACCTTAGGGGAATCAAATAGATTCTAAAATTTAAGTTTAAATAAGAGTTTCTTATAAATAAATGGTGAATTGAATTGCTGAGAGTTATTGTGATGTTTCAGGATTCTACAGAGTTCAGCTCATATCTATGACAAATGTCAGGGGCACGTTTATCTGTGTACTTGTGGCATATATCTTTTACCAACAAGGTATTAATTATTCTTCTTGGCAACTCTGTCAGTCATATTTTTGTCTTCCATTGGTCAAAGAGTAAGCATATGAATTGTGCTATGCTGGTGCGAGATTGCGATCCAATGACAAATACATATTGGCTGTCCCAAGTTATTGACAAAAGAATTTCTGAAACTTGTGGAATTTCCCCCATAATGAGTGAAAAGAGACTCCTTTGGTAACCAAATTCTCTTTCAATATACCTAAGCCTATGCTAATGAAGGGACTCTTGGATTGCCCTAGATAGCTTTGGAATGATGTTGGTTGCCAAGGGAACTAATCATATAGTTACAGATAGACCTAGAATAGGCTAGAGATGGAAGCAATCACTATTGAATAACGGTTAATTCAATTAAGTACATAGACTGGAGCTTCCTAACTTCCTGAATGGACAGGGTGTGGTGTGCTTCTAGGCCAGTGACAATGTTCAGGTGACTAGACTATGACATGTCCAGAGTGGTATGGAGGTCTATGTCTTTCTTACCCCAATCCTCGCTCTGCACATCTTTTCCACTTGACTCTTTTTGAGTTGTAGCCTTTACAATAAACAGGTAATAGGTGAGGTGCTGGCCTGCATTCTGTGAGATACTCTCATAAACTGTCAACAGTGGTCATTTAGAAGCACATGAAGTCCAGGTTTGGAGTTGACACCTAAAGTAGGGCAGTTTTGTGAAACCAAATCCTCTACCTGAGAAGTCTACACCAACCCTGAGGAGTTAACAGAACAGAATAGTATTAGAGGGCATTTGGTTGAGTGGAGAGTGAATAATTGGCTGATAGGAAGAAACTCAGGAATTTGGTACCAGAAGAGAGGCAAAAATAGCTAAGACTGTATAGTAGTTATTTTTGCACAGCTCTGACCATAACAGTTGAGATTTTTCCCCAGAGGGCTTTTAGGAGTTCAGTCCTTAGCATTTTGTTCCTTTCTCTTTGACAGACATCACATGGTGTGGTGCAGCAGATTCTCTCTCTCTCTCTCTTTCATTTTTTTCTTCAAGACAGGGTTTCTCTCTGTAGCTCTGGCTGTCCTGGTACTCACTCTGTAAATCAGGCTGGCCTCCAACACACAGAGAGCCACCTGTTTCTTCTTCCAGAGTATGGAGAATAAAGGCCTGTTCTACCACCACCTGGCTATGGTAGAATTTCTTAACTATATAGAAGACAGAAAGCCGAGAATGGGGAAGGGACTGGAAAGCAGGGGTAACCTTCTCCTTCCAGCTAACGACACCACCAGCTGGAGACCATGCATGAACATGTGAACCCATGGGAGACATTTCATATTCCAGCTGTAACAGGTTGGTGAGATAATGCTCTCTTGAAATCTCACTTGTGTAATGTTTGGGGCCAAAACAAAATGGCTGAGTGTTGTCTCCCTGGAGGGTGGTCACGGAGCACCTGACCATTGCTGCCTGTCATTTACATTCATCCTCACCTGGGTCCTGGTCTTTACCATGGACACTGGCTTCCCTTTCAGTCCTGGTCTTTACCATGGACACTGGCTTCCCTTTCAGTCCTGGTCTTTACCATGGACACTGGCTTCCCTTTCAGTCTCTTTTATTAAGCTCCCTCCCTGAGTCTGGATGATTATGTTTGCAAGTATTTAGAGTTTGTTTTTGGTGATTGAAACAACAACAACAGCAACAGCGGCAGCAGCAATAACAACAACAATGTTCTTATTGTCACACAAGGCTTGCCATCATTATAATGCTCTGGCTGTCCATCTATGAAAGCAGCTCCTAGGTAGCATCTCTGCAATTAGAGGCCAACCGCTCCATCCTCAGTAATGTGGTCCCGATGTGAGTCATGATGTTGAGTTGCTGTGGTTATATAAAGGAAGAGATGGACTTTTTACAGGTTTGACTTTCATTGGTGATTTGGAAAATTCCTGTCTTCTTTTCACTTTTGATGCATTCAGTTTGACTCGCATCCTTAATTCTCACAGCTATTTTTGTGAACACGGCACAGATTGGAAACTCATGGGGTCTTTTTTTTTTCTTCCTTTTCTGCCAAAGTAGGATCTGGATCAAAGAACCTCAGTGCCACTGTCCCAGAGGGATGGTCTACCAGGTGCCTGTCCTTTGGAAATTGACTGTGATTATCCATAAGCAACTAAAGAGTGCAGCGTCTTTTTACACAGATACAAAGCCAGGCAAACAGAGGCCGAGTGACAGGTGTGAAAGCAGTCTGCTTAATGAGTATCCAATCCTTCTGGGGTAATAAATAGTTAAGGCTTTAGAAGAGGCGCTGCACAGATGTCAGCTTCTTTATTTTGACTTAGGAAAAGGCAAGGAGAACATAAAAGCTCCCATAGAGGCTTCCCTTCCCCAGCTGTGGCAACGGCCACTTCCTCAGCCAGCCGGGGCCAACTACCTTCTGAAGAGAGAGCAGGGATTTTTTTTCCCCCCTGAGCTTTCTAGAAGTGGAGGACTGACATAGGTGTTTGTAATGGCAGGGAAGGCCAGCGTGGGCAGAGCTTCAAAGAGAATTGGGAACTAACAGTACTTTTTCACAAATAAAAAAAAAAAACCAAAAAACAAAAATGGAGAAATAGGTTTTGGAGCTTGAAGCTTGTAGACGCTAAACTGTGTCTTATTTATTACAGGCTTAAAATTTTTTTCCCTTCGAAGTTTAAATTTGCTTTCAAGTTTACTTTACTGTGGAGCAGTTTGCATAAATTGCTTTGTGGAATGATGTCAAATTCCTGAGTGTGAAGGGTAGTCATATATCTAGTGTTATAATGAGATATGCTGTTTCCTATAGTCCTTAAGCAGGCAACAGATTCCTAGGACTTAGAAAAATGTCTTTCTGTCTGTCTGTCTGTCTGTCTGTCTGTCTGTCTGTCTCTCTCTCTCTCTCTCTCTCTGTGTGTGTGTGTGTGTGTGTAGGCAGTCTAAAAGTGTTCAAGAACCAAGGCTGGTATTGATGCTTGTATCATATTTGACTTTGGATGGAAAGCTGTCCCTTCAATATTGGACAGTTACTTTTATTCTTCTGATTTCACATTCAAAGTTGTATTTTCACAATTAACATTTGCCATGGAATTCTAAAGACTCAGTTCGTGTCCCAGGTAAGGTTTGAATTTTAGACATTCGCTTTTGACGTTTGAATTTCTTAGAGAGGTGAAAGGCTTTTGAAGAGTCTTTGTTAAAGACAAGTTTCCCCCTCCCCCTCTGAGAAGTCAAAGGTTTCTTCATTTAGTTCACCTCTGAAATTCAATTTAAAGCCTGGGCCTATCTCTTTCTTCCAATAGTTTTCTTTTGTGTTCTATTTGAGCTCATTGCTTGCTGTTCTCAAACTCTGGAATATCTAATTCCTTGAATTAAACTACAGTCTGCTGGAGAGACAGAGTGGACTTTGCTTTTCTTGCCAGTTCCAGATGGAGAGACAGTGAGCACAACATAGCAGGGTATAGGAAAATGAGGCCGCACATGGAAGATGGACTCAGTCTGGCTTTTAACTTTGCACTAGGCCACTGTGTTCACTTGTAACAACATGGAGAAAAGCTAAACTATGTGTACAGAGTATTTCAGGAAGATGTACACACAGGCAGATGTGCATACAGCTAAACTATTGGCCCACCCTCATGGGCATCTCTACCATTTCATACCCAGAGGTCCAGGGAGCATTAGTATTTAGTTTCTGCCCAGCAGAATAACTGACATTAGCTTGGTCCTAGATAATTTCCCGAGATTTGTGTGAGAAATGAATAATATTTAGTCACTCCTAGGGTGTTTGCTTAGCTCCTCCATTGGAGCTTGGGTAATGAGAGCACCTTAAAGTTAAAAAAACAAACAAGCACAAACAAAAACAACCCTTCAACCCCTAACCCCCAAACCCAGAGATCCCAAGGAAGCAATAGAGTGCTCTTAGTCAAAGTGGACTAGCAATTCAGAGCAGACAGAGTTATCCATCCTTACCATACCAAGTCCATTCTTTCAGAAGTCATCCATTCAGTTAGAAAAGACTTCCAGTAATTTGAATGAGGACTTTATAATGAACGAGGTGGCAAGGATCTGTGATTTCTTGCCAAAACAATTATTTATTTGTTTACATGTCCTACTGTTCACTGTACAACCAGAAAATGCCTTTAAAAAACTGATACATACGGGCGTTTTGCCTGCGTGTTTGTCAATGCATTAGATGAATGTCTGGTACCCATGTTAGGTGGAAATGGACATCAGAGCCCTTGGAACTGGAGTTACAGGCTCTTGTGAGCTACCATGTGGGTTCTGGGAATTGACTGTAGATCCTCTGGAAAGGCAGCTAGTGCTCTTATCTGCTGAGCCTCTCCCCAGTCCAGTCATATGCTTCTTAATGATTTGGTCACTGCTACTTCATGGGAAATAATGCTTCTTTATTCAAATAAGTCAGCAACCAATCATGGACTGTAAACTGTGGCGGGGCACCAGGCTGAGCCCAGGGGTATGGCCATGAAGTGACTAAGCCCCATAAGGTTCTTGGTGGCAAAGTGAGACAAAAATAATCATCTTTTGCAAGACATTGTGTCTCGAGTTGTGCTTGGAGAAAACAAAAAGCAGACAATCTTTTATTACATCCAGTGTGCAATAACACGGCTGGAGACTGATAGGGTGCTGGTCCAGTTTGCATTTTACCTGTTAAAGGAGATTTATAGAGTGCTCAGAGGGGCTCAACAGCTAAACATTTTGTTTATGTTCTAATTGGAAAGGAGAATTTAATTTTCCTGACAATTATGAGGGAACAAAGCATGCCCTTAAACTGAAATTAAAAAGTAAATGAGTCAACCAGTTTGGTGCATGGTGGTTCTGTAGCCTCTGTTGACTACATCAAGTTTCGTGGTTTATGGTAATAAGAATGGCCTACTATGTAAGAGAATGCTTTTTTCTCTGTGTGTGAAAGATGGGGCTCTTTACCTCAGGAGGAATTTAGAATTGGGTCACCTTTCTCATTTTCTTTATACTGATGGAATACAGGTCATGGGAGTCTAGCTTTGTTTAGTTTTCCTTGCTCCATTTTGACAACGTGATAAAGAACCTAATTATTAAACTGCTCAGATAACAGAGATGGGAGAATCACCTTCTTAAAACACAGAGACGTTTACCTTTTCCAGCACATTGGGGGCCATCCATTTCTGAACTTGAAATTTTTTTCCTGGGCACCATAGCTCATGCCTGTAAGATCAGTTTCTGGGAGGTCTGGGGTTATCCTGGGCTAGATATGAGCTCCAGGGTTAGACTCTGTCTCAAAAAGAAAAAAAAAAAATAAGAGTATTTCTTCCACTTAGACTCTGAATGAGGAAGTTATGTGTACAGGGTAGCTTGGTTTCTGGTTAGCTCCAGCCTGAGTGTAGGGAGGCAGAAAACTCTTCCTTACTTCTGGGCTCTTTGAAAATGCTCCATAAGAAACTCATTATGTGTTTAGTGAAACAGCAAACACAAGCATATAGCTTCGTGTCCTTGGAAGGTTCGTCTGTGTATTCTTGTAGTCTCTGTGGGCACCCATGAGCTCTGCTTAGTTGATTCTGTGAGCCATGTTCTCCCAGTGTCCTCTACCCCTCTGAATCCTACCATCATTCCTTCCCTCTTCCATGTGGTTCCAGGAGGGACCCAATGGAGATCTATGTAGACTTTCTCGCTGGATCCATCTCTCAATTCTTAAGAGATCATCCCTTTAGTACATTCCCCTTTTTGCCTCTGTGGATTTCTGCACTGGTCTTTCTCAATGTTTCTTCTCGAATGCTGAGACATTAGCTTCCCTGACTCTAGATTCTTCTTCTCACACTCCATCTCCTTGGTCAATGCCATGCTTTTTTCTTTTATATATGAGGAGTTAGCCATGCCCCAAAATACATCTCTAGCTCTGATTCACGCATCTTCCCTCTGAACTCTTGACTTGCACATCCAAGTATTTGCAGGTTGTTTTCACTTGTGTATCTGTGGCAAAGAGAGGGAGGGCAGGTATTTTATCAAACCCTGGTTCTCTTCTTGGGCACACAAGAAGACAGCATTCTCTAGAGCAGTGGTTCTCAACCTTCCTAATGCTGTGGCTCTTTAATATAGTTCCTCATGTTGTGGTGACCCCAAACCATAAAATTATTTTTGCTCCTACTTCATAACTGTAATTTTGCTTCTGTTATGAATCATAATGTAAATATCTAATATGCAGGATATCTGATATGCGACCCCCAAGGGGTCATAGTCCATGGACGGAGAACCATTGCTCTAAACCGTTCTTCATTTAGTTTGGGATCTAACTGACTGACTGATTAGAGTGCAAATAGGCTGCAATTCTACACACCTCTCTTAAGATGGCAGACAGTACATAATACACTGTGTGCTAGGATTCCCAAGTCACAGACCAAAGTTGGAAAAGTTTCCTGGGAGAGCAAGCTAAACCGCACAATACTCCAACAGGAGTGAAGGGTTGGAGTGTTAAGTTGCTGAACTTGGTGCTAGTTCATCCCCTAGCAGAACCTGGCTTCTTTCTTTACAAATGGAATGGCTCCAAGGCACCCTGAACTCTGCATGCTACTTTCTGCCATAAGTCACTAGATTTACAGATCCAAGTCCCCATCTAGATGCTGTGAATAATCGAGCCCTGTGGAGTTTAAAACTTCTTTATTTCCCTCCCCCTCTTGGAATTGACTTTTTTTTTTAAATTCAAGAATCACATCACTGCTTCAGGCTCCTGCTAATTCTTACCTGATTCTTGACTTGAATTAATTTAAAACAAACTAGGAAATCACTCTATTAGGACAGCCAGAGAGCCATGAACACAGTGTAACAATACGCTTGATATCTGGAAGTAAGTAAATCTCCAGACCACCGATGAAGAGCGTGATGAGCTCCTCAGCCTCTGGTCTGTGTCTAGGAGGCTCATATACAAAGCAAGACCCCCCCCCCCCCGTAATGCATGGACAGAGCTGGGAGGCTTAATGCAATTAGTCGCGGACACCCAGACACTTCTTAAGCACCATCTTCTATTTTATCTTTTCATCCATTCACAGATGCTTTTGATAAAGGGTCAGGAGGCCAGCTGCTTACTGAGCGAAGATCAAAGCTGCAGAGATAGTCTGGCAGGGGTCTTCCTGCTAAGCCTAACCTTACCTGGGAGAGTCAGTTAGCTCAAAACATTCCTAATCATCCGTGATCCCTCCTCGAGTCTCCTGCAGAGTGTGGGACTGCAGTTGACAGCCCCCCTACTCCCCTTTCCATTTACTGATGCTCCCTTTGGAAGAGTAACTCTCTCTCTCTCTTTTTAACCAACCTACATTCCATTTCCTACAAAAAAGCGACACCCCCCTCCTTTTTGGTCCGGTAACTCTTGTTCAGAGAAGTCTTTCCTGTGATGGCACTAGGCAGGGGTCCTTCAGTCCCTTTACTTTTCCTGGCACAGTTCTCCCTTCCCTCCTCCATACCTCAGCAGGTATTGCCTTCTGACAACCCAAGTAACAATAAGCGAGATCACTTATTTTGGAATAGTGGCGCATGGCAGTGGGCATATGAGGTCATAGTAAACTGTGACTGCAACGTGAAGTTGAGGGAAGTATTTATAGGCAAGATGAGGAGGATGGCACAAGTTATCTCAGAAAAGTAATTCTCGGCTAGGGGATTATGTGTGTGTATGTGTATGTATATGTGTGAGTGTGTGTATGTATATGTGTGTGAATGTGTGTGGATGTATGTGTGTGTATGTGTGTGTGTGAATGTGTGTGTATGTGTATGTGTGTGAGTGTGTGTATGTGTGTGTATATGTGTGTGTGAGAAAGTGTGTGTGTGTTTGGGAGAGGAGAGATAGAGACAGAGAGAGAGAGAGAGAGACAGAGACAGAGACACAGAGAGAGACAGAGAGAGACAGAGACAGAGAGAGAGACAGAGAGAGAAAGGTTGTGGTGATAGCCTGTTTAAGGATGTGATTCTGGCAGCCTTCTGAGAATAGTTCTTACAATCAGACTTAAAGGAGAGGGTCAGCCCCATCATAACCTACTGGCTTTATTTATTTTGGTTAGAGATTGATAAAAGTGACCTCATGTTGATTCTGAAAGTTCTTACATTTTTTTAAAAATGAAAATAACTTAATTGCTCAGCAGTGCCTAGCTTTCTTTTTGTTTTTTTCATAGAAAATGAGAAAGTTCCCATTAACCCCTGGGATGACAACATCTTGCAGAGTCTCCATGTCTCAGTTGAGAGCAATATGGGAAGGCCTGTGTCTACTGGATACAACTAGATCCTCCTTGCTCTCCTTCGGGCATTGTGGGGCCATCTCTGCACCTGGACTGTTTCCTATAGAAAAACAAAAAAGCTGGTCACCATCAGCCTTCTGGAACTTTCCCTCTCTGTTTGCTTAACTCAAAACTGGGCTCAACCTTTGGCCCTGTTTGAATCTGACATCTCATGATAACTCTAGTTCCTTCTTAAGACAGACTGGATCGACTTGGACCCGCAGACAGTGATGTCACTTACACAAGCAATGGAGTCGTTTTGTGGCCTCTTCACAATCATCGGTTGCAAAATATGACATTTTCCTCCTCTTGGAGCGTTTTAAAGTGAGCTGAGTATAGGATGCAAAGATTAAAAATAAAGATGGTTAGGGTTAGGGCTAGGGCTAGGGTTAGGGTTAGGGCTAGGGTTAGGGCTAGGGCTAGGGCTAGGGCTAGGGCTAGGGCTAGGGCTAGGGCTAGGGCTAGGGCTAGGGCTAGGGCTAGGGTTAGGGTTAGGGTTAGGGTTAGGGTTAGGGTTAGGGTTAGGGTTAGTATTAGGATAGGTTACCCTATCAGATCCTCCCACAGCCCATAACCCTGTGCAGGCGCAATATCTCCCTAGTAAGAAGTTGGCTCCCTGTCACAGGGAAAGAGATATGCCTCTAGTTTTCATTCCCGAGTTTTGCCCATATGTAGAAATGGTGAGGGCAAAGCTCTGTCTGTGTTCTTCTCCTCTTCAATTGTCTTGTCCTCTACACAGTCTGTGGCCGGGTACCCTGTTACTTCCACAGCTTTGGGCATCCTATTCCAAAGACAGGAATACCTCTTCATCTCTCCCATCCATCTTTCAAGCAGGGCTCCCTTTCAACAGGCTCTCGATGATTTCTCTAGTTGAGGGTAATTCTTTGCCTTGAGTCTTGACTAGCACACTTAGCAACACTGCATTTCTGTAATCTACAGCAACCTCAGGCACGTAACTAAGTGTCAGGCACAGAACAGCATTTGGTGAAGTGATCCACGCAAGGTATTTTATAAGCAGTCTTGATGACCACAGTCAGTTGGGGTCTCTCTTGCTTAGGTACGCATGTGCATAATATCTAGAATTAAAGTTGTTTTATTGAGGCATTATCAAGATAATAAAACTATTAGCCATCTAAACTTATCTTTGAGGCAATGTGAAGTATAAATAAGAAAATAATAACTGAGCCAATGCTGTCAGATGAGAACTATATGGGGTCAACAGGTAAAATTATTTATAAAGTACTATCAATTATACATAGGTTGTCTGTGCCCCTCACCCTGGCCCCTTCATTAAGCAGTAACTTTGATAACTCTGATAACTGTACAGCAGTGTGGGTCAACATTTCTATTCTGGGCTATTGTTTATTTTTTTCCTTTCTTCTTTGCATCATGCAAGTTGCACTATCGTGTGGCTCCCCGCCTCCCTCCCCCCCCAGCATGTACTGGATAGTCCTTATCTTCCATACATCTTAAGGTGTTGCTTTCTTTTTCCAGAGGTCTTCATGCTGTTTGCAGAAATCACCAAATCTTTGGCCTTTTATTCGATCCCAGATCCCTCCACTTTCCCTTTTTGTACAGAGGTATAAGATTCCTTCTCTCTGTCCCCAGATCGCATGAGCTGCTGCTTGGTGGAACTCTTAGCTGAAACTTGATTCTCCATTGAGGTGCTCTTGTGGTGGCCAGAATCTCCACTACGTCTCATCCTCTTTGAGGAGACACGGTGTAGGAGGTGTTACAGCTGAGCCTTGGAATGCTCTGTCTCCAGGGAGACTTAGCTCATGGTAGTGTTTGTGGTACCCTTATCTCCTCTACTAGTCTGTAACCTCTTGGAGATGTCAACAGTATCTCACTCCATTTGTAACCTCCAGGGCTCCTAGCAGGGTTGCATAGGATAGATGCTCATGAAGTACTTAATGGATTGGATTGCATTAGCTATTACTCTGAGTGCACAAAAAAAGGGGTGCTGGAACTCTGAAGAGCCTTAATTCACCTCATGGGGCTACCCGGAGACACTGTCAGGTTTAGTTTATACACCCTGGCTCTCTACGGGTAACGTCAATGCCAATTAATGCGAAGCTTCTGCACCCGAGAGAAAACACATTTTCACCTACAGGCTGATAAGTTCCTTCTCTGCTGTATATCCAAGTGATCATAAAGCAAAAAGACCCCTGGGACTCTATTTTATTTAGGCAGAGGCAGGTGTGCTGGGGGAGCTTTGGGTTTGTACACAAACACAGAAAGCAGGGCTTATTTTTGCAATTACTTGCAAAGGCTGCCCATGTTTTCCAGCATGTAAATTAGGACTTGAAGGAAAACATCTAATTGCGTTTCGCTCCAACTAATTGCCAACTCAAAATTTTAGATTAGTGTGTACACCATACTTAATTTTTTTGTTGCTGTTATTAATAACACACTTAGCTCAGTAAGAAGGGAAATCATGAGCCAGAATTAAAGACTTGAGGGCCTGCCCCACTAAGAAAAATGCTTTGGGTGATGTGGTAAGCAACCAAAGAGAGATGTGTCAGAGCCACGGCTGAAATACCAGACAAAGATCGCCCCTGTATTGTGACTCTGAGTTGGTTTGCTGGTGAAGGCTAGAGAAGAACTAGGAAGTGGATTTGGAGTCATTGCGTGTGTTCTGCCACAAGGAGGGGCCGTGGTTACAACCATGAATGTGTCCTTGACTTTGTGTTATACTGGTAGCCTTTCCTGTGTCAAAACCAAAACCTACTTAAAAGGCCTTCTCAGAAAACATGCCTCACATCCGGAGAGAATGGTATGGTCTTTTGTGAGTAATATAAACGTACCGTGATATCCTTGTGTTATTAGACGAACATTACAAAGCATGACAGCATCATAGTCACACACACAAAATAAGGACACGCTACATTGTTGACTGGAAATGAAAAAGAAGCTTTGCCACATGTCATGAAAAGGTAACTGGCAGCTTCAGAATGCTCCTGTTTTTTTTTTTCTTTTCTTTCTTTCTTTCTTTTTTCCAGCAATTGTTATTCTCTGAAGGACACAATGAACTTTTTGTCCTAAACACAGAAATGCATCTCAGAAACTCAATTTAGCAATACAGGTTTGCAAATGTATTTACCACGGAGCAGACTTTATTCCAAGATGGTTATTTCTGGCTTGCTAAGTGAAGGGGCAGAAGGGAGGCTGGCTGAACTTTGGGAAAAAATGTAGTCTTGTCCAATCAGACCTGCACATTGCCCCTACTGTTCTTTAACAGGCACTGGATATGCCAGGTATGGCACTATATGTATTGGGTACCCCAGTGAGGAGGCTCAGCGAGATGTCTTTCATTGTCAAGTTTCCAGACAGGTGGAGAGCAGATGTTACAGAAAAAAAAAATAGACATAAGTAAATATATGCCTATAAATCGTGCTTGGTGCTGTGAGGGAAAGTTCAGGGAGTGATTAAGACCACAAAAGTTTTGTCTAATTGAAATGGGGGAAGGTTTTAGGAAAACCTCTCTCAGAAATAACATTTAAACCAAAACCTGTGGGATGAGGAGTATTTAGCAAAAGCAGGGGAACAGATCTTTCCAGACAGATGGAAGGACAGGTGTGAAGGCCCTGAAGTTGGCACATCATGGGGAGGGAAGATAGCTCCTGGAATGGAGCTTGGTGGCTGAGAGGGAGAGATTTGAAATGTGCTGAAAAGACTGACAAAAGCAAGAGAGAACACACAGCCCCCCACCCCGGAAGCCATAACAGGTCACTTCGGTTTTCACCTCCAAAGCAACAGAAAGCTGCTGGAGGGTGGAAGGGGATGGGTGAGAAAGTTTAAAGATACCTCGTGCAATGCAGGAAAGGAGGGGATGGGTAAGATCCAGGAAACCTGTTGAGAGAAAAGTCCATGGAATTAATGAGAGAGTGGGTAATTTTTCTCTTCCCTCTCTGTGGTGATTTGAATAAGAATAGATCCCATAAGTTCATCGATTTGAATATTTGGTTCCCAGTTGGCAGGACTGTTCAGGAACTGTTAGGAATTGTGGCCTTGTTAGGAATTGGGGTCTAGTTGGAGGAGATGTGTTACTGGGGCTGGCTTTTGAGGTTTCAAAAAAAATCTCCACCAGTTTGACTCTCTCTCTCTCTCTCTCTCTCTCTCTCTCTCTCTCTCTCTCTCTCTCTCTCTCTCTCTCCACTCACACACCCCCTTCCTGCTTATGTCTCAAGATGTAAGCTTTCAGCAACTGTTCCAGTATCATGTCTGCCTGCCTACTGCTCTTCTCCCAGCCATGATGGTCAAGAACTTTAACCCTTTGCAATGGTAGTCTCCAAATAAACTTTTTTCTATCAATTTCCTAGGTCATAGTATCTTATCACAGCAATAGAAAAAAATAACTAAGACACCCTCTAATCTATTCCCTGTCACCTCAGGCCAAATAAAGTGTGTTTCCCCTCCAACTTGGTCAGGTCAGGTTGCTTCTGTGTAGGTTGAACCACTGGGCAACTATGGAGGGAGACTGAGAGGTAGAGAAAGGAGAAAGCTGGGATTGTACTCACTGACTTTCCTTGCTGAATGAGACATCATTGGTTGGTGTCTGTTGCTTGTGGGCAAAGCCACCATTGGGTGCCGCTGTCCATGGTCTTGTATACTTCAGGACACTCTCTCCACGTTTGTTTCACATTTCTACTTAGCGTCCTCAGGTCTTGAACTCCAACAATGTGTCTTCCTTCTTGAGTTCTAAGGCAGTTCCCTGTTCATGCTAATTTCTAGTTTGCATGATCATCCTTGGACTTGCTTTGGACCCTTCCAACACTTTTGTAAAACGGATTCTCTTTATCATATTCATCTGTGCAGAGCTTGTACTTTTATTTTCCTGAAATGTATTCTGAGACAATGACACCAGCAACAGTTTAAATCCTAAATGCTAATAGCATTGAAGAGCACATGAATGGGTCTGAGACAATGCTTGGAATTCTATGTGAGCCTCATAAGACAGTGGGACAGTACAGAAATGAGAGGGAGCTGTGAGCTATATAGGTAGAGTTTCTTAGAACTGTGAGCAGGATTGATTGATCTCCTGAACAACGGAAATGAGTGGTCACTGGATCACCCTCTGGTGATCCAACATACTGTGGAAGTGCCAGGAAAGCCCTCATCTGTGACCATGAACTAGCCAATGATTGGGATCAAGCAGGTATTACTGCATGCACAGTCTCCTGCCTTGGCATTCTAATTTCTAAAGCTGAGGTCTAGATAATCTTTCTGGGACTATAGAACAACAACAACAACAGCAACAACAACAACAATAACAAACTGAATAAAGCTCTTTGCAAGTGTATATGCCCTTAACATAATAAGCAAGTGAATCTTCCTTTGTTAAGAAATGATGCTTTACCTAGGTATCTCACAGTTCTTGTTTCCTTTTAAAGGATGGTTAGTAACCTTTCTTATGTCTCTTGCTTTGAAACAGTAGACATTTGCAGTTACCATCACTTTTTCTGACCTCCAAACATCTGTGGAGCTCTGGTCCATCCTCCTGGATGGACCGTATGTCTGTACAGATGCTCTGTCTTTCTTTCCCTTCCTGCCCAGTTGAATCACCAGAGGTATTAGGAGTCTGTGTAGCTACAGGATGTGTGGATGGACAGAGTGAGACACTGGTGGCCTCTTGATGTGTCCAACTGCATGCTGGTCAATGGGATGGTGGCAAGCCGGACTGTGTCTTTGGATCTCTCCAGCTGCAGAATAAGCTTTCTAGGAAGATTTTTTTTTGGAGTTTCTTTTATAGCATATTTATGCATCTCCAGGCACTAGAAATAATGGCCAAGAGATTAATATATATAGATGGATGTTATTGGACTACTGTAATCATTTTAAGAGCTGTGGGCCTGAGAAAATTCCCTTTCCTCTCCTTTCCTTCCCTCCCTTTCTTTCCTCTCCCTTTTCCTTCCCCATCTCTTTCCTTTCTGTAGCAACTCAAACAACAAGAATTCAGAGCACATATCATTTGATTATTAGGGACAAATAATGTCATGTGCTCTGAAGTTTGTGAAAAAAGTACAAGATATAGATTTACTCTAAAATGTCCAATATTTTAGATCAGAAGTGAGGAGACCAATATGTTAACCTCAGAGGCATTCTTTGTTAACTGAGATCTTGAGTTAACTGAGCTGTTGCACAGTGATAGCCACCGTTGGTCAGTCCATCCTTCATATGAAAGGATTGAACTCTAAGTTCACTAAGCCCCCTTAAAATTCTATGTTAATAGCTCAATTATGGTGGTCTTAAACACAGATGAATATTTTGGCTTCAGAATCCTTCTATATTGTTAAAAAGCTATCAAGACCCCAAGGAATGTTTGACTTATATCTCTTATATTTACCATATAAAATTTAAGCCTCGGTATTTAAAAGTAGTAATCTACAAAATGAAGTTTTCTGACCAAGAGCTCACAGTTTCCCCTCTGTTATCCACTGAACTTTGGGTAGATCAAATTTTTATTGGACTTCTCTCCTTCCCTTGTGCCTGTAAACTTTAGCTTTCTCCCCAGTTGAACAAACAATGAAGCACTAAGGTATGCAATATTCCCCTTTTAACAGGTCATCCTGGGAATCAATAAACCATTAAAGGGGATATTCTGTATTTAGGCATCTGGTTTTGCCACCTGCTAGCCTCGCCTGCCTGCCTTTCTCTCTGGCATGGTTCCTGGGAGCTCTGCATACTAGACTCCCTTAACTGAGGTTTTGCTTCAAGTCTCAGTTTAACCATCGTCTACAAATCCTGAATGAAAATTCCAGAAAGAAACAATTTGTAAGTTTCACACTGCAAGCTGTCCTAAATAGTATGATGAAAGCTCATAGCACCCTGCACTGGCTGAATGGAAGGGAATTACCCATTGTACGCAGGACCCGATAACTGTTAGTATTTAATCATCTCTATAAGAAGGACTGTTGAGGGAGGCATTGTGGTCCTGGTATTTCACAGACCCCTTGTTGTATTGAATCATGTCCTCAGAGCACAAGAGTAGCAATGCTGGCATTTTTATTAGAGATATTATTTTAATTATTCTATTTTATGATGAGTTGTTATTGTGCCTAATTTATAGTGCACCTCCTTTATACATTAAACTCCATCATATGGAACGTTTGATGCTATCTGCAGTTTCAGCCATCCCCTAAGGATTCTTGGGAGCTCTTCCCCCATGGATAAGGTCAGTACTATATGAGGAAAGCTATTTCATTTTTTTTCCAGTTGGATTTTGAGTCGCCATAGATTCTCAGATCGAAATATTCTCTTTACTGCAATAGCTTATTCTTGAAACAAATTTTGTTATCTAAGTCTGGTTCTGTTTTTATTTGGTCATTTTAAAACAAGATGAGGACGTGGATGAGCAGAGTGCCGTGGTCATACATCTTTGTAAATCTCCCTGATGCCTGGCTCTCTGTTGTCTTCTGATTGTGTCTACAGTGCTGCGTTGCTAGCATTAGGTATTGGAGAGAGTCTGTCCCCCTAGAGTTGGAAGAGGAGGACATGACAGAGCCTTTGAAAGGATTTCAGGGTTCTTGGCACCATACTTCAAAGTCTGCCCAGGAAAACTCCACCGTACCTGCCCTTTCCTCTCCTCCAGCTCTCCCCACATTGGACCCCTTCTCTATTCAGCTGTCACTTCAAATGTTATCGCCAGTCCAGATAAAACATCTCTTTTTCCCTCCTGTTTTTTTAGTTCTCATTTCATGTGATCTTGTTTAGCCTTTTAGTATTTACCATCATTTAAATTGTGTGTGTGTGTGTGTGTATGTTTTCTGTTGTATTTTTAAACATTTATTTATTTATTTATTTATTTATTTATTTATTTATTTTTCTCTTCCCTCTAGAGTGTAAGCTCCTGGAGGTCAGAGATTTGTCTGGATTGATTCCTTCTAGATTTCCAGCAGGCACACAGTTAGTGTTCAACATATGTTTGATGACCACGTTGCCCAGCATTCTATAGAAGGTTCAGTGTTTCTCTTAGGAGTGCTGTCTGGAGATAAGAGTTGTGGAAGTCATGCCAGCAGTGAGAATGTGCTGAGGTTGGAAATACTCTTCCTATCAAAGAGGCAAGAGAATACAATGAGCAGGTGTCTGGAGCCTGTGAAGAAGATGTGGCCTTTATAGGCTTAAAGAAAATTATTCCTGCGATCCTCTGACGTTCACTGGAATGAGCAGACAAAGGCAGATTGAATAAGAGAAAAGTTATATGAATTTGTTAATATGAAAAAGGGAAAATTGCAAAATGGGGGAGTGCCCAGGAGTCTGATAGCCCATTATCTTGGCACAGTACAGCAAAATACATATTTCTTTTTCTATAGGGGAAGAGGAGAATTGGCTATGTAAGGAGAGCAGTAAATGAGTTTTTAAAGAAAACTCAATGGGTTCAAAGAACAGAGCCCAACAAAGCTTGCCAGGCTGCAGGCGGACAATGGATTTTAATGATTTCCTATGGGACAGAACTAGAGGACAATAATATGTGACAGAAGTCTGTTGATAGACTCCACTGTTTCTTCTATAACAGGGGGCTTAATCTCTTTCTTTTGGCTAATGCTATCTTAGTAAGTAAGAAGGTTGAGTAATTGTATTGCTCTTTCAGTGGAGCTGGTCAGGTTGATAACAGAAATTTGCTGAAAGCCACTCCTTAGCTGGACGTTGGAGAAACAAGGAAGGTCAGAGCCATCTTGGTTCCAAGATAGGCTCTAAGACCTTTAAGGCAAGACAAAGCCATAGCCTTTTGGGGTATGATTTTTCTAAGTCTCAATGCCAGGATACTGAGAGAGATTAATGGTAGCATCAAACGCAGTCCCTGGGAGGATCTCCAGCTGAGGGAGGACCATCATTCCCTTGTAGTTTCTACCCATACTATAAAAACTTAGTTTTAATCTTGACATTCTTTGCTGGGAAGAAAGACAAGAAAATTGGTAAGCCCAGCTTAGAACGTCTCTCAGCTCTTTACCTCTCACATTCCATTTCTGGTTGACTGGCTTCCTTCTATGCTTTTCTGGGACTGCTAGTACAGCCCTGGCCACCTTATCTACCTCTGTCTCCTTAGAATTCTCAGTGCTCCTTGGTGACCAGTGAATATCTCAATGCTTATTACCCTGTAGTGGTTATGAAGGAGGATTGCTCCAGTTCACAGGGCGATGTATTTTTGCACTTTACTAAAAGATGATGGAAAGTAGAGGGCAGGAATATCTAGAAAAGATCCCAAGTTGGAAGAATATTAATTCTGAAGAACAGTGTCGAACAGCTTTGTGATCATACAGACAAGCTGGAAGTTTATACACAGGACCATGGTACATGTTATTCTTCTAGTCATCATGTTGCCTGATATTGTGTGTCTTTGTGTGCGTGCACACATGCACGCATGTAGAGGCCAGATGTCAGCCTTGGGCACTATCCACTTTTTCTTAAGACAAGGTTTCTCAGTGGTTTGGAGATTGTCAATCAGGCTGGGATAGCTAGCCTGTAAGTCTTCTTCCCAGTGATGGGATTATAAGTCTGCATTATTATGCCTCGTTTTTTTCATGGTACTAGGAATTGAACTCAGATCCTTATGATTTCATGGCAAGCACATCATCAATTGAGCCATCCTTTCATGTGTGTGTGTGTGTGTGTGTTTTATTTTATTTTATTATTTTAGTCCTTGTATTTAACAGTTACAGTGGAGATTATAGAACATTACATGGCAAGCAATCAAGGTAACATGAAGTTTTTTTTTATTCAAGGGCCCCTTTTAATAATACGATACTATTCATTCTCTTTACTCCAAACAGGATATAAGCACTTTAAAAAATTTGGCTAGCTCTTCCTACATTTTCCTGTGTACATCTCCACTACCTAGGGCCTATGTTCTGTGTTCTCAGTGCTTGGACTTTTGAGTGTTCTTCTCTTTTCTCTTACGCCACACCCCCACACAGTGGTCAATAAGATCTTAAGAGAATAAAACATGACATGACTACATGATGTCATCTCTCTCCTGTTGGTCTCTCATGGACTGAATGTTTGTGTCCTTCTACAATGCATCTGTTGAAGTCCCAATTTCCCATATGAATGTGTTTGGAAATAAGGTTTGTGTGAGAGCAGTTTACATTAAATGACTTCACAAGGACAGGACCTCCTCGGATACCTTGGGTCCTCCTGAGAAGAGATGACAGAGAGCTGCTTCTTGTTCATGTGTATTTACCAAGGAAGAAGCCCCACAGGGAACTGAACTGGCAGGAACTTTGACCATGGGACTTTCTCAGTCCCAGACTAGAGTCATGATTGTGTGTTGTTTAGGCCACCCAGGATTTGGTGTCTTGTTATGGCCTGCTGAACTCAAGAATACAGCTTTCTATCATTCCTGGAATGAAATTGAGGCTGTCCATCATGACTCGCCACTGCCAGCCTCTCTTCCTCTTTGGCTACTTTGCTTCCATCAGCTTCATCTTGGATTATAGAACAATGTCAAATTCTTTTCCATGCAGCCCCGACTTTCAGTTAGAGGCTTCCTCTTGGAATATCCAGCCCTCTTAGTGTTTCAGCTCAAATGTGTGTTCCTTAGAGAAGCCCTCTCCTTCTGGGATTCTGCCTCTTCCCATCGCTTTCCATCACTTACAATGATGTAGGCTTCAGGCCTTTTCTTTATCAGTTGACTCCTCTACTGGACTGTAGAGTCCCAGTGGACAGAACACACCTCTTTGTGAACCATTGTATCTTAGTGGTCACCTTGCTGCCTAATGCACAGGAGGTAAACAACACATATTTGTGAAACAATCAATGCTGCCATCTTATTATTTTATGTTTTCAAATGAGTGTTCAAAATAATGGATCTCCATCTATCATCTTTTGCTGATGTTCATCCCCTTCCTTTGTTCCTGCAAACTCCTGCTCTCTTCCTCATGATCCAGCCTCTCCCCACACTGCTTTCCTTCTGTCTTGTCATATGCAATCTGTTAATTTCTTTCTCCCCCTCCCTGAACTGTCCTTAAGGCTTTTTTCCCTCTCATGGGTCTTGTTTCAGTTTCATGACCTACACCCCCCCCACATATATATCCATATAAAAATTAAAATCTAGGATCTACATGAGTGAAATATGCAATATTTGTCCAAGTCTGGCTGGTTTCATTTAATATAATAATTTGCAGTTGCATAATTATCTTGCAGTGACTGAATAGAACTCCATTATAAATATGGACCACATTTTCTTTACCCCTTCATCTGTTGTTGGACATTCAGGTTGATTCCCACTTCCTAGCTATTATGAATAGTGCTGAAAAAACATGGGTGGATATTTCTGTGTTAAGATTTGGAGTTCTCTGGATATATCCCCAGAATTGGTAGAGCTGGGTCATATGGTAATTTTATCTTTGAGGAACCTTCACAGTGATTTTCATAGTGACTAGAACTCTTTCTACTGCCCCCAGCACTGAAGGAAGCCTCTTCTTTTCTCTCTTTGTTTTGCATTTTTTTAATTTGTTTTCTTGATGTTAGACATTCTGACTGAGGTAATGTGGGATGGTATCTCAAAATAGTTTGTATTTCTCTGGTAGCTCATCAGAGAGATCTTATTGAAAATGCTTATTGACCATTTGTTTCTTTTTTGAGAATAGCCTGTCCAGCTCATTGACCCATTTATTGATGGGAAGATTTAGATTTACCTTCCTTCCTTCCTTCCTTCCTTCCTCTCTCTCTCTCTCTCTCTCTCCCTCTCTCTTTCTCTCGTTCTTTTTTTTTCACTTAATTTTTCTTTGCAGCCCTGTTGGAGTATAATGGGCAAGAAAAATAGTCTCTTATTCTATAGCCCATCCAAAAAGCTGGCATCTGTGTATCAGTAGTTCTTGCTACATTCCACAAAGACCTGGGGAGCTAGCAATCTACATTCTACATCCAGATTATCCTATAAGTAACTGAAGGCTTTGACGGTGACTTCTGACAGTAACAAGGATTCCAGCTCTTGGGAAGATGCTTCAGAAGAAAATATATGTTCTGAGAACACACATTTACTTGTTTGTTCATTTGTTTGTAAGACAGGGTTTCATGACTACCAGGTTGGCCTTGAACACCTGCTCCTCTTGACTCTACCTCTCAAATACTAGGATTATGTGTGTGTTATCATGATTTGGGCCCACTAGGCAAGCACTCTACCAACTGAGGTACATTCAGTACAAATGTTCATTTTTAAGACTGGATTGGCATGGTAGCTTTCCAAATAGTTTAAACCTTTCCAGAGAGGTTTACGATACAGAACCAGCTACAGAACACTAACAGTGGGTAGTTTCATATTGCATGGTAATCTCTTTGGAAATGATGCTAATAACATGGTATGAAATACTATAGTGAAATGCTGTTTTTCATTTATCTCAATTTCTCTTTCATTTCCCAAGCCAGCTTTTATGGCCCTGGGTAAGAATGCTACTGTACTTTTAAAACTCACCCTTTATTTTTATTTTTTATTTTATTTTTTTTTTTTGCCAATTAGTGCTTCTTGGGATTTTGAAAAGTCTTCCTGAAAATTTATTTCTCACTGAATATATTAAAAAGCTCTTGCAATCATAAGGCTTTGTCAGTATATGAAAACGGGAAAAATTGTTATGTGATACGATTTCCAGATTTGGATGCATGTGAATTGTGTTTTAACATTTACTAACTTGCTTACACTCAGAGTCTGAATACAGAAACAATGGATTTGTTTATGCAGGAAGCACCGGTATCTGGATATCTAATGAACAAGATGGGTCTGCTGGGCTCTCCTGCACTCTTTGCTTTAGGAAAAGATGCATGCTGTCCTCTGAGTCACAGCAGAGACCTGTTTCATCTGCTTTTTTACTTATTCAGTATTCTCTCTAGCAGGTGTCTTAGTCAGGGTTTCTATTCCTGTGCAAAATATCATGGCTAGGAAGCAAGCTGGGAAGGAGAGGGTTTATTTAGCTTATACTTCCACATTGTTGTTCATCACTAAAGGAAGTCAGGGTAGGAACTTGGAGGCAGGAGCTGATGGAGGGGTGCTGCTTACTAGCTTGCTTCCCCTGGCTTGCTCACCTTGCTTTCTTATAGAACCCAGGACCACCAGCCCAGGATGGTACCACCCACAATGAGCTGGGACCTCCTCCTTTGATCACTAATTGAGAAAATGCCTTACAGCTGGATCTCATGGAAGCATTTCCTTAAGGGAAGCTCCTTTCTCTATGATAACTCCAGCTTGTGTAAAGTTGACACAAAAAACCAGCCAGTACAGCAGGTTTCTTCTTGTCATATTAGAAATTTCTGCACTGTGATGAAGTATTTTTCCAGAGTACCCAGTGGTTGACTTCGGGCCCCACTTCAAATGCACCATGCTCACTGACATACAATACAAATATTCTCTTGAGTGTTCAGGATGCTGTCCCTCTATCTTCATAGCTTGGCCTCAATCCTACTCTTCTGCCTTTCCACAAGGCTTTCTCTACATGCATGTGCCCTTCTTTCGGTGTCAAACTCAGTGCCTACAGGGGGGCAGAGGAGAAAAGCTTTTTGATTTGAGCCAATATGGATAGTAGAAAGAGGATGGGACTGAATATAGAAAGCTTTCCACTCACCTAGTACTAAATTGTCTCCCAAAAACTCTGTTGTCTGAGGTATAACCTCAGTGGAGCACAGTGACTTCTATTCTACAGCAGTCCCTAAGCCTAACACTTCTTCCATTTAGTATTCCTTCTGGTGTTTTAAATTTCTGGGGCCTACAGAAATGGGTCTTTTTCTCAGCTAGACTAATTGCTTCAAGAAAAAGGATTCTGCACTCCATGTCTCTTGCAGGGTAGCTGCCCCGATGCTACTGTAGGCATGCAGCAGAGGCATGTTGATTCTATGTTCACTGGCTGCCCCACGGACATGTCAGTGCACATGTTTGCATGCTGACTGTTGGCTACTGTGCCTTGCTGCAGTTCAACTCTCCCCAGAGTGTGTGTTGCCTAACGAGGGGATTGCTGGGTAAAGAGTTCCATGGCCAGATAATTTTGGGAAGAGCTGACTTAAGCAAGGTTAAAGTTTAATGTTTTCCTTTACTGCAGGTTTTTTTAATAGCCTGAAAATGTTAATGAGTGCTATGCATTTTTAAAAGGGGGACCATAAAAGATGATGATAACCAATTTCAACCCCCTGTATCTCAAAAGTACATTTCTATACTCTAGTTTCTCTTCAGATTCTGTAAGCCTTTGGCTTTCTCCTGAAAGCACATTTCTCAGGTTCTCTTACAACTAAGGTCTTGGGTGAGAATTCTGTTGTACCAGTCCCATGGGTTCACATGGAATTTAGAAAGTGAAAGTGAGAGACAGGCTGTTTTCCTTAGCATTGTTGATACTTGGAATAGGTGTCACTGTTTGTAGATAGCTTGAGCTTTCTCATGTGACAGCAGTGGTGGCTTCCAGACTTCTGTACGCAGCTATCTCCAGGGGCCCTCTCTCCAGCTGAACAGCTCAGGAGAGCCTCTGACTTCTGCTCCTCCAGCTCTTTCCATTGCTGTCTCATTTTAAACTTTTCTGTTTACAACATTTGGAATTGGGTTCTGTCTCCCACACTGCAACCAATGATACAAGGGACACAGTATATGGGATGACTTGGGGGAGCATAACTCGAGGTCATGTTTCTTCAGAACAAATTTGGGGAAATTGCCTGTGGAAAGAACACTGAAATCAATTTCAGGAGGTCTGAGCTAGAGCCATGGGTTTACCACTTACTAGGTTGGGGAGGCAGCATCCCCTATGAGTCCTGAGTTTCTTCTCCTTATTTGAAATATAAGGACAATAATTCCTGCCCTGCAGACCTCCTGGGGTTGTCAGGAGAATCAAATGGGATGATGAATGTGAAAGTGGTCTGGAAACTGTAAATTGTTATAGGAATGCAAGGCACGGCCATTAGTCATGCTGCCATCTATGAAAATGAATGTTAGATTCATAATGCAGGGACATCATTCTCATAAGGATTGCCGGAGTTGTCTATGCTTCCTGGAAAACACTGGTGGTTTGACAGATTAATCAGTTGGGAAGGAAAATACCACCAGCCTTGCCAAATAGACAATGAACCAGAAGGAACATTCCTTGACTCCCAAGGTGGCCTCTTTGGAACACAGACTTCTCTTTCCTCCCGTCTTTTCCAGATTAAAGCCTTTGGGGGAAGAAAGCTTCCTAATGGAATCCTTTACACCTTTAAAATGGACAGAAGGAAATATAGCAAATATATATATATATTTTTTCCATTTGATTTTTAGACCTAGAGATGAGTCCTTTCATCAGCAGATGGGAGTGCAGACAGCCTCCACAGTCTGCTCCAGTAATCTCCAAGAACTGATTTACATAAATTTAACTTTGTAATCTTGAGGTTTTATGACTGCATTAAAACAACAAGTAGTGTGGCACATGATGTAGTCCCCTATATTGATATGGTGGCTGAATGTTGAACCAATGGCTGCCCCAGTGCAGGTGACTCTTACCGATTAGCCTTTTCTTCCTGGGACTTGACTCTTCAGTGAGCGTCCCTAAGCTGGTAAGGTTCAGAATCTGAGAGAAGCAAGAAGAGTTGCTCAGCTCAAAAGTTTCCCTTTTCTCATAGTAGAAAACCACACGCAGTTACATATCTCCTTGCCATAAACAGAAAATCAACCCCACTATCAGATTTCAGGCTTTGTGAGGCAGTAGGCATAACTCTGAGCACCTCTCGACGTCCCGAGTGTAGTAGACACAGGACAAGAACCTGTTTGGGAATGAGTGACCTGAATCTTGTCTTGACCTTGTAGTTTTTAATCATGCCACCAATAATATTTGGGTAGTTATAAAAGGTGCTCTATTGTAGGGGAGTGGTTCTGATACTTTGATTTAATTGGAAATCTCCGTGTGTCCAGGCACTGAAGGTCCTTGTCCCCAACTGGTGTTTGTTCTACCAATAAGCATGCCAGTGGCCAATAGCTGAGCGTGGGACAGGGCATTTAGAGTTGTTTGGGTAGGACACAGAAAGGAATGGGAGGAGATTGACATACTTGGCGGAGAGAGATGGAACAGACTCAGAGCTGCAGGGAGATCATCCAAAATGTAGGTGGAAAGGAAAAGTGGCTCAAAGAAGGGCAGCAAAGACCAATGAGCTTCACAGAAGGTAATCAGGCAACAAAGTTAAAGGTAAATTTAGAAGGTGTTTAGCCAGGAGTCCTGGAGGGAAGAGCATGCTACCAGTGGGAGGCTTAGAAGTTCCCAACTATTGAACTAGCAAGGCATGTTAAAAATAAGCTAATACATATGTGTGTTTCATCCATGGATCCAAAATTTCCCTGGGCAGGTGATTGGTAGCATGGCCTGCCCAAAGCATTAAGTGGGGTAGCAAAAAACTACATACAACATTCTATATGCTTTGAAGACAAAGTAGTAGGTATAGATGGCATATTTAGGCTAAAAATTATGTCTCTTCTCTGTTTCCTTTTTCCCCCTTCTCATTACTCTCCTCTCTTCTTTTATTTCTCCCACCTCTCTTTGCAATAGGGGATGCCTATGATGCCAGATATGCTCAAGCAATAAAGAATAGAGTGTATAATACCCTCTCATAACAGACTGACAGGGCTGTCTTCCAATCTTGCTTCCAATCAAGCTTGCTTGCTGCATCTGAAATATCTAGACTCTGTGAGGCTGGGGCCTACTTCTCACTACACACTGCTGTATTTTGCATGCCTTACATGTGATCTGTGCATAGCATTTGTTTAATAGGCATTTATTAAACTACATGGTCCCTTTTAGGTATCTACTCATCATCTGTCTACCATGTCCTCCGTCATATTTGGCTCCTGCTGCTCCACAATTGATCCTTTACTTGTCATAGAGACACTTTCAGCTGATTCTAGTATATTGATGATCACATACATGATCACAGTTTGTCCCAGTAAATGAACCCCATAGTGTGAGCTAAGGAGTCTTCCAGATGTTGAAGAATAAGGCTATTTGTGGGCTTTTAGCTGATTCAGGGAGCAGGAATATGTATATAACTGGAAGAATAATTATACAAGTCAATAAAAATTAAGGGCTGTATAGATGCTACAGAAGTTTCCACAAAGTGAATAAATAATGGGGACATAGGATGCTGGGAATAAAGAAGAAATGGAATTTGAAGCAGCACTTCAGAAATGGCTAGAGTTTAAATAACCAGAAAGAGGGTAAGGAGGGAAGGATTTCCCCACCCCACCCCCACCCTTCCAGCATTTTGAGCTTAGGAATTGTAGAGGCAGTGCAGGAAAGATAGAAACTAGGCCTTTAGAAAGACACATGGATGCAAGTCTGAGGAGAAAAAATTAACTTTTACCCATAAAGGCACATTGGAAGTATGAGAAATAAGAGGGTAAAGCTCACACAATAGTGAGTTTTGATGGGTTGATTTTTCACCATACCACTGTATTCTATCAAAACGTCCATTTTAGGGGGAAGTTTTATTATGGCATGAATACTCTCTCCCTTCTCCAATTTCTACATCTGAGACTTCTAATGGATTGTTTCCTTTCCATACTTGAACAAATAGCTTAAGCTTTCTCCAAGCTTAAAAGCCATCATTCATACCCTTGAGTATACTGCCAGCACTAACAGGGAACTTTCTGTGGATTCTCCTTCCATGCATCTTTTAGATGCTGTTATTTCCTAGACTCTCAAGTCATGTTTGGCCTTGTGTAAGGAACAGCATGACTTGGTTTCTGCCCTTGAAACAGAGTCAGCAGGGCAGGTTGCTATGGGCATAAGGCTTGTTTGTATAATACTGTACATATTTAAATGTTTCTCATTTGAGAAATGTCCTCTCTGCCAAGGTTAATGACTCCATGATAATTAGAGACAGCTTAAGCCTGGGAGGAGAGGGTGTGTTTGTGTTTCAGCAAATGGTAAAATGCTGTGACCTTCAGGACAGCCCTGAAGGCTGTGGGAAAGAATGCTGAAAACATGAGTTTGAAAATATTTACTTTCTCAACTATGCAAAATAGAAGGATGCAATATAAATTGTATAAGGAGCTTCACAGATCTAAAGGAACAGAGGCAGCTGTACTATGAGCCAGCTTGTCAGAAAGATACTAAGAAAGGAAATAAAGAGATTTTATGGTGATGGAAAGACAAGGTCCCACCCAGCTCATTTTTTTGTTTGTTTGTTTATGATTACAAGGGCAGGTGGACTCTGGAGTTCAAGGTCAGCCTGGGACAGAGGGAGTTAGGTTCAAGCTCAGGTGAGGTAGGAATGGTAATTTCAGGATGGGGTCCCATGCAGCTGTCTTATTGTCTTTGCTTGCTGTCTCTTTCTAAGTTTCAAGGGCCTGGGATCATGGGAGGCTGATTCATGGGATAATCAAAAGGGAACCTGTGTAAGATTGAATTGATATGTAAATAAGACTGGGCCTTTGATCTGCAAGAGGTGAGCTATCCAAAGAATTTTTTTTGTTGTTGCTTTTGCTTTTTAGAATAGGAAGAGAGAGCTATCTGCAGAGAGCAGAACACAGAGAGCAGTCTGAAAAGCTGTCTTGAGCAGAACACACACACACACACACACACACAGAGAGAGAGAGAGAGAGAGAGAGAGAGAGACCTGGAAAGCTGTCTTGAGCAGAACATAGGCCCTCAGATTGTTACTCACGATTGACTTCGAGTCATTTTGTTTCACTACTCCCAGACATCTATTCTCTCAGGAAGCTCTCTCCAAGTGAAAATTTGTCCTTGGCACATGGCCTCTTCCTAGTTTTTTGAATATGGACCATTTGCCTGTGGGGTAGTCCAGTAGATTTAGGCTTCTAAAATTAAGATAAATATTTAAGGATTATTAGCATATCAGGGAAACACGAAGGCAAAAGTTAAGAAGGATGTGGAGAAGAAGAGCTAGCCCAAGATAAGGAATTCGAAGGGTAGGCAGAGGAGAGCTGGGTTGTAAAGGAAATACAAACAGAAGATGCTGGGTTGCCAGGGCTGACTACAAGGCCCATGGAATGGAACTCAGGAAAGGGGACATTTTAGCAAAGGATGCTATAGGTATCTTAAACAACTTAAGGACTGGGAAGAGCCTATTGAAAGAGGGAAGAACTCATTAGCAAAGGTGACATTTAAGTGGTAGAGAAAGACATTACGTTTGCACAGACTACTTAGTGGATATGGTATGGAGTTAGAAAGCAAAATCAGTTCATGTGGGAAACCATTTTTCAAACTGTTCTGCAAGGAAAGAGAAGAATATGGAGGTAGAAGGAAGATGTTTGACTTCAGCCTGGGGGAACTTGCTTTAAGCAGAGAAAAAGGTAAAAAGCTATTAATTTTATATGTCACCAAGTTCACAAGTAGTCAGTAGAAACAGACAGGAAAGCGTGGAGACCCACATTAAGGAAAGCAGAGTCTGTGAGATTCTAAATTTTCTTGTGTTGTGGGTTCATTTCTATTCTTTAAGTTTAATATATGTGTGCTGTTTCATCTCACCTCCTCACAGCGGTACATCATAATTTAATTTTTTTCTAGATGTAGGTATAAATAGAGATGCTAAGGCATATTTATGCATACAGGGTCATCACTAGGTACATGCACTAAATATTAATATTCCAATATCCTCTTCCTAGTTCATGAGCCAAGCAAAAATGCATTTTTCATAGCAATTTTTTTTTCATTTTTTCTGAAGCACAAGCTTGAGAGGGCTCTCTGTTTTCACGGAAAACGCAAGGTTATTATTACATTTTCCTGCAGAAAAAAAAGTTGTTTAGAAAACACGGTTAGAAAGAAGTTATGTTCTGCATTCTTTTTTGATCGGGTCAGCATACCCAACCCAACAGATCTAGACATAATCAATGCAAATGGAAATTCTGTGTTGCTGGATGTATTTGTTTGTTTGCTGGTTGGTTGGTTGGATTGCAGTTATGCTCTTGTTCCTACCAAAGGGCATCCTTGGAACCCTTTGGCACATCACTTCTCTCTCCTCAGAGGTTTGCATGGTTTGGTTTGCATGGTTCTCTTTGTGAGATCAGTTGAGACTGGCTTCATCTGAAGCTGATGACCCAAAGCTGGGAAAATCAGAACATTGAGTTTCCTTGTCTATATGGATTAGCTCCTAGGTTCTTTTGGGATCTAATCTGGATGATACTCCAGCATTGGGCATTGGTGGAGTTGTGGTGAAAGAACTCTGCAACTGTGAGAACTTTCGAAGAGTGCTTGTAGCTGCCAACCCATGGATCAAGTTAAGAGAGATGAGACCAGCATCAGAGATGGTGACTGAGAGCACCTTGCTCTCAGAGGCACTGGTGATGCTTCCAAACATATCTAAAGCATTGTACTGCATGCTTTACTGATGATACAAGTCAACAGATAACATTTTGAGTTGCATTTCTGCTCAGTGCTGTAGTTGCAAGTGCCCTGAGAGAATCAGCCATTTGATTTCTGCCATGCTCATGTGTGTGACCTCATGAAATTCCAAGCCCTCTGGGTAAAAACTTGTTGAGGTCATTCTATAGATAAAGACCACAAAACTGCTAAGTGACAGTCAGGGATGGAGATGATTAAGTTTTGTGCTGATCCTTTGCACCATTGTTGCTTTCTAGAGGGTGGTTTAGAAAGAATGTAGGGTGTGGGAATGAACACTCACTTTGTCCTGCTGAATTTATCAAGGTGGTGATGATAGTGTTTGGTTTTGCCCTTGGTTCCAAATGCACTTAATTTATGCTTTTTACATTCTTTAGTCCTTCCTCCTCCACATGGATTAGTAATTCTCTCCTAGACTCATATTAATGCTAATAGGCCCAAGAGACACTTATTAATATGATATATGTCCTCAACTTCAAATATTTATTCCTAAGTCTGCCCTGCATGTTGATTTGACTTTAATGTACATCATTTGTAGGCAATTGCAGGGAATGAAGACTTAGCACTAGCATGTAATATCCGCTTATAGACATCTGTGCAGTGACTGTTTGAGCATCTATCGTATGCATCAAAATATTCACCTTTGGCCCTCAGGAATGACTCTCTTGCCATTTTTTCCTAGCCATTCATCTTTGCCCTTGAGTGGCAATCATACCTTTAGCTTTTCTTTTGAGTGTCAAACAATGAGAGTCACAGGGCATGCACATGTTTACACAAGTTGACTTCAGAAGACCTGACTGCAAGATTCCTCTTTCCTTATTTAGTAGCTGTTTATCCTCGCTAAGTAATTTACTTTTTTTCTGGGGTTGTTCTTCAAATTTTGTTTTGAGAAATAAGGGACATGAAGCCTCCACTAAATTATTTACTATGGAGACATTGTGCATACTTGTGGAAAGGGAAGGAAGATTTGTTTTATCCCAGTAACAGATCAAGAGACGTCAACATATTGAAATATCTTAGAAATACAGAGGACAATAAAAAGTTCAGAGGACAGGAAAGGTTTCCTACAACCCCTGGTTCATCTCATGCCTCCACCTTATCTTGTTCCCTACAGACCCACCACTTCTTAATGTGCTTAATTTGTATTTGTTTATGTTAATGCTCTATTTTATTTCCACTAGAATATATGCACCAAGAGGGCAGGATTTTATCAGAAGGTTTGGGGAAGGAACAAAACGGGGAGAGAAGCAAGAGTCTTGCATCCTCAGCAGTATCCGCAGTCTGAATGAGGAGCATCTTCCTTGTATTTATTTTCCATTATTTGTATATACACTCAAGATACCTTGTTACAGAGGCCACATTAAATAGCCTTTATATTCCTTCTATGCAATAAGGTATTCCCAACATGAAAATGCTTGTGACATCATTACCTTAATGTTCTGAGAGTGAAAAGATTAAGACACCTTGAAGCTCTATGCAGTTCTAGGCCACTGTGTGTACCTTTCACTCTGAGTACATTGTGATAATCTTGTCTGGTGAGATCATGGTATCCATAAGTCCTAATTGGGTTGACACTTAGCAGTTTAAGTAGCTAGCAAGTAAATAAACATGGCAAGAGCATAACAGATGCACGAGTCCACTTTGGGAGAAGTGCATTATGGGCCTAGCAGCTCCTGAGAGGGCTTTTGTAGTCACACTGCTCACCTGTTCCTGTGGTGTGCACTTGTCTGATTTTGGCATGGGTTTGGATACAGTGTGAGAGAGTCTAGGCTGGGGCAAACCTTCAGTTTTCGTTCAGTTTGAGCAGATTCTTTTCTTTCCACCCATGAAAAAAAAAAGGCTTCTCAGCACATTCAAAAGCCGCCCTTGCCCTTTGGTGAAAGTACTAAATACAGAAGCCAAGAACTCGACCCAGATCAAAGAGTACAGACCTAATTTGCAAGGACTTCAAAGTAGGCAGCAGAAAGAATGCTAAAGGTCTTTGGAGTTTTGTGTTGTTGTTTTTTTTTTTTTTTTAAAAAAACAGATTTTATAGATCATGTAATTTGACGGATGAGATCCACAAGTAAACACTCATTAGCCTCTTTTTAGAGTGATATAAAGGTGTTTTGGCTTGTATGTGAGACCTCCTAAAAACTCATCACATAGATAAACACACACACACACATATATACATACAGAAATATACATACAGAAACATACATATACATACAGAAATATACACAAAAATATATTAACAGAAATATATATACATATATACATACAAAAATATACATCAAGTTATATATATACATATAGAAACAGAGAAATATATACAGATATATATACACATATAAAAGTATATATTAACAATAATGTATATACATATAAAAAGATATGTATAGAAATATATGCAGAAATATATAGATATAGAAATATATTAACAGAAATACATATATACATGCAGATATATATTCATATAGAAATATATATACAGAAGTACATATACATACAGAAATATATATTAACAAGAATATATATACATATAGAACTATAGACAAACAGAAATATATATGCATGTAGAAATATATAGAGAGAAGTATATATAACTACAGAAGTACATATATAGAACACACACACATACACACAACACACATACTCACACACACACACACACTCACACACTCACACACACACATGCGTGCGCACGTGCGCACATGTATAGCCAAATGATGAAAAGAGGAAAGCATCCTAAAATCCTAAGATGGCTTTAAGGATAAAGCTATTTCTTGACTTTTTAGGGGTCTAACTGAATGTTCATCAGCCTGACAATGTTGAAGCACATGTTTTTGTTGAAGCGCATGACATGATTGAAGCAATGTTCAACACTGTTTTCCAGCCTATTGCAAAATATGCTTTTCTTGTTGTTGTTAGAACAAAACCAGAAAGTTAGAAATGACACGTGACTGGATTTCAGTTTGGGCTTTCACTTTAGAATAAGGGTATAGGGAAGATCCTGGAGCAGAGCTGTCCTCCCTTTGTGGGAAGACAGACAGACATGACTGTCCGGTAAATGACCCTGAGAATGAGCCCGGTTTGTCTGTGCAATAAAAGTCAGGCTTAGCAGCTGGGACATTCAGACCATGTATCCTAAACACATTTCTATCTCTTGACCTCTTTGTGGGGCAATAGCATTCTAGGCAGTAATCTTTAGAATATCTTGCTTGATCAGAATGTCTAGGCTAGCCCGGTGGTGGTGAGTACACCTTTGATCCTAGCACTAGGAAGGAAGAGGCAGGTGGATCTCTATAAGCTTGAGATCAGCCTGGTCTACAGAGCATGTTCTAGGACAGGCAGGGCTATACAAAAAAACTCTGTCTTAAAACAAAACAAAACAAAACCAAACCAAAAAACCAACACCACCCCCCCCCCAAACAAACAAACAAGCAAAAGCCTTCGCTAACCTGAGGCCTTGAACCACTATGGTATTTGGGAGCAAGGGAGGTGAACCATAGTGTCTTTTTGCACTTTGAAAGTGCAGGAGACCGAGTCATAAATTTTCACATGCATATTCTGTGCCTGTGGGGGAAAGGAAGGCTTGCCGAGCCTTGTTGGTTAATGCTTCATAAACACTTTGTACAACGTCGCTCTCCTTCTGAAGGAAGGGGCTGTCTTAACAGTAAACCCTTTGTGCTGTGTGTGCTTACCCAGCAATGTCTACAAACAACTGACTGTTATCTACACTCCAACTATTAGGATATCTGCCCTGCTTATCAGGCCGCCCTGATGATGGCGCTTTTAAATGGGAGAGCAGAAGCCTAAAAGTCCCTTTTCTGGAACATGGCCCATGGCGAATGTTACCAAGTCGCAGTCCAGGTGTACATCTGAGTGGGACGCTGAAAGACGAAGAGAATCAGTGCCTTATTCTTGTGCGGTGTCTGCTATAATACACGTGGCCTCTTAAAAGTGGCAGCTTTCAAAAAGTCATTAAGCTGCCACCTGGAGGAGAGACGCGTGACCTTTCTGTGGCCTGTGCATCGGGTTTCCGGAGGGAGGTGTCAATCATTATTGCACTCATTAAAATCATCCTCAAGACAAATGTCGATTTTCCTCACTGTCGTCTCTGCAGACATGCATTAGACTTCCGACTCTGATGCCAAGGAATTTAATATATCTGTCCTCTCTCTGTTGGAGGAGGAGGACAGATATATTAAAAGCAAACAGTGGGGGCTGACGAGGCTTCCCAGGTGACACAAGTGCACAGCTAGCATGGAGAACCAAATTCTTCATCTTCCTCCCACAGGATACCTGATACCCACCCTGGTTTGGAGATATGGTGGACTGGTGGGATGATAAGCCAGGAAGGTCTGGCTGAAGTAGAGAGAGGAAGCTGGGAAGACAAGGGACAATCAAAGGAAAGCCACCAAGGCTAAGATGGTGGATGATTAATAAGGAGGGTGATTCCCAAGGGTCGAGTTAGGCAGCGCTCGGTGTCTCTGGGCTCTCCTGTCACTCAACTCTTTATTCCAGTCGTAAATTTGTGCTGGTCACATTCCATGTAATGGACCATCTCCCATGTCAGTTCTTTTGTGTCTTTTTGCTCTCTCATCCAATTCCCATCTTTCTATCCCCTTGGACCCTGGTCTGTTTTAGCTCACTCGGGAACAGGACTGGCCCGACTTGGATTGGCTACCTCAAAGGCTGCCTATTTATCCATCTTGACTCTCATGCTCTCGAGTTAAATTACCTTTCTGTGGTATTCCCAGAGTGGGTCGATGGAGTCAACGTCTTGTGCTTCTCACACACTCTCTACGTAAAATTGTATATGCATTTCTTTGGAAAACTTTTTAACATCCTGATCCAATCAAGTCACGTCCGCTCGGTAACCCGTTTGAAATCACATCTAAGAGTTATTCTATTCAAGGTTTTCTTTTTTTTTTTTCCGGATGAAATGATAATGCAAATATAAGTGTTAATATAAATGCAAAACAGGGTTATTTTTAAATCATAGTAACTTAAGGTTTAGAGAAAAAAAATACAGCGGCAGCTTGTGCGAGCAGGACTCACTGATATACTCACACATACAAAGTCCCCAACGACTCCTGAAGCCTGTAGACGCAATGCAGGAGTCTTTGGATGCACAGGTGTATCTTCTACCCCTGAGAATGTTGGAGGCACAGCTGTTTTGTTAAAAAAAAAAAAAACCCAAAAAACCCCAAAAACCAAAAAACACAACAACAACACAAAAACAGAATGAATGCAGGGATGTGAGCCGAGGGATGGGGTGCCATTAAAGTGAAAGCAAAGACGAGGCTTTGAAGCCTTCGGTAAATGGACAATTGGTAACTCCCTGTGTCGCAGTATTTTCTTACCCGCTTTATCCTTAACATTTCCACACAGTTCGCAAGGGGAAGAACTGAGCTTCCAGCAGTTTTGACTCCATATTCATGACCTTTTCCAATTTTCCACAACTACTCTCAGCAGTATCAGTTAGGCTAAGAATTTTCTACTTTATATCAGACTGTTAGCCATTCCTACTACTGCAGGTCCCTCTAAACCAACATGTCAAAACCAGAACACACATTTTTTTTCCCCTTTGCCTTCAACTATTGTTTCTCTCCCAACCTGGTTCTTAGCAGTGTATTAAATCAGATACTCAGCATGCATACCCCAGGTCACATGTCATGCTTCTCTTCTTTGCTCATGAGCTCATCTGTCATTCTTACAAATTCTGCTCCCACAATGCCTCTTGTTTCTTCTTTATCTTGGCTGTTCCTGCCAGCCAATCTAAACTCAGTTCCTCATAAGCTTCACTACTTGTACAACTGCACTAATTCTTACTGGTTTCCTGGCTTCCCAGTCCTCCCACTTTTGCAATCTATTGTTTACAGCAGAGAATCAGTGTTTCTATTCTTGTTTATTTCCCCCTAGTGCTGAAGATGAAAGTCAGGTTAAATGCCCTGCTTCATGTGGAGCTGCACCTAAGGCCCTCTGTTCGTCTTATACTTGGATTATCCTTTTATTGCCTAACCTTTGTACATTTTTATTTTCCCATGAAGATAGTCCAATATATCCTTCATTCCAGCCCTACTGTGTAGAGTGTATTAGTTACTTTGTGCTACTACAATAAAGTACTGTGACCAAAAGCAACTTAGAGGATGAAGGCTCTACTTATGGTTTTGGAGGCAATACAGTCCATCCCAGCGAAGAAGCCATGGCATCAGGAGCATGAGGCTGGTCTGTCAGTCCAGAACTGCAGAGATCACATTTCATTTCCACACAGGAAGAAGAGAGGGTGTAGCCTATGAAACCTCAAAGTCTTTCCTGCTAATGATGGGTTTCTTCTGGGAAAGCTTCATCCCTGTAAGGTACTATAACCTTTTCAAATTGAACCACCACCAGGGACCAAGTATTCAAATACATGAGCCTATGGGGGGGGTGGCATTTCTCATTCAAGCACTAGCTAGAGTGATTATATTGATGATGCTAACTAAACAATCTCTTTGTATCTGTGGCCTATGTCCTATAACTTGATGGCTTCTGTCCATACCCACACTGGATTTAGTGACTGCTTTGGCCAATGGGTTAATAACAAATTAGATACAAGCTTGGGCCTGAAAAAAATGTTAATTTCTGGGTTTACCTTTCATTTACCCTCTGAATCCTCTTTGTGGATGTGGCCAGAGAACCCTGCTGAAGAATAAGTTGCATGAAACAGAGGCAAATCAGCTGAAGTGACCTAGACAAGTCCGTGTGGCACTGGCCATCCGCCATATGACTACAGGTAAGTTGAGTCAGCACTAAATTCTGATGCTTTGAGTCTTAGTTTGGGGTGTTTTGTTATGTAGGAACAGCTAATCAATGCACCTGCCATGCTTCTTTCTGAAATAGACCAATGGTGCCTTATAATCCTGATGTAACATTTTTTTTTTCAATCTAACTCTTTCATTGAATTGAACCCTTCTAACTGATGAGCTACATTTTAACACAACCCTGGTATTTAGCATATAACTACCCACAGGGCTATGTAGTACATATTTAGTTAATAGCTCAAGAAATATAAATGTATACTAACTCTTCTTTCAATTGCTAACAAAGTAACCGATTCAAATGTTGTCACTTTTCATTTCGCTACTTCTACAAAGGATCATAGCAAGAACATCTATTTCAGTCAATGATATGTGCTTTAGAGCGAAAGGAAAAGCTGGTTTTAGAAATGCTAAAATTGGTGAAAAGTTTATTTCTTCAATCTTATATTTGTACTTTAAGGCCTTTGTCTAGAATGACAGGAAGAAACAGTCAATGACAATGACGTCAGGGATGGCTCACAGCTTGCGACTTCCCAAGGAATGGTCATGTGCTGGATCTTGGATTTGGAGAGGGTCTTATCCTTCCAGGTTAGGTAATTACAGCAAAGAAGGTGGGAGATGAAAGAATGTTGGGCAAAATTTGTAATTACTGAAAATCCTTCTTTTCCCTTCTCTTTAGATAAGGACAAGATTTGTATGGTATTTCAACATAACCATCTTTTCTGTCTTTGTAAACCTAAATCCAATTGCATAGAGCCACACTCAAGTTTGTTGCCATGCAGAGAGATAAAAAGAATTAAGTGTAATTTAGATTCTTTGTCGGTGTGTATGAACATCCATTTGACAGGCGATAGACCTTTAAAGAAACCTTAAGGAACACAGAGACTTTGTATGTTTTATGTTACTGTAATATAGCACCAAAGAGGGTAGTTCATTAAGAAAATGAGTCCATTTATTTTATTGCTAGTAGGGGCAAGGTCAAGGTTGGCGGACAACATCTTGTGAGAATCCTGCTGCTGGGTTTCATGGCAGAGGGCATCATCACACAGAAAGTGAGAGAGGGAGTAGGAGAAGGCCCCTAGCTCAGACCTCTCTAGTTCTTGTGCCATGACTCCATTCCATTATGGGGGGGCCTTACTTTCATGGCCTCATTCAATCCTAAATGACCCCCAAAGACACTCCAGGATATCATCCCCATAGGAATTTGGAGAGTAAGTTTCCAACTAAATGTCTCTCCCAAATAATTTGGGAGAGACATTTAGATGGAAGCAATCAGTGGATTTGTTTTTCTTACTTATGAAACATCCAAGTAGAGCCTGTATCACTTATCGACTGTGGCCTGCCGGTAGAACACTGTGTGCCCAGTAGACATTTAGTGAATTCATTTACCATTTCTCAGTCGGCCCTGCTTTCTTCCCCTTTCAGCTCTCTGAAACATTAGTCATCCCTGCCTCCAATCTCCCTGGTCCCAGAATTGGTACAATATTTGCTGCGTATTGACACTTGGACATTGACAAATGGCACCATCTAGGGAAGAGCAAGTATGTTCATGAACTTCATTTCTTTTCAGCCTTCCTGGGCCAAGGCTAATTGCTTGTTTAAGTAAGTGCGTCTGACTTGAATAGCAATTGGAGATGCTTTGGGGGTAGTCTGAGTATTGGATTTCACATGCAGTGACCAAAAGGAAATTCAGGTTAATGTTTCAAAAACTTTTAGTCAATACGGAGACTCTTCTTTACAGAAAGAAATTGACCTTGACAATAGACAGAACAAACCATGGGTCAGAAGCTCATGGGAGCAAGCTAGGTAACAGAACTGGGGACAAGTGGGTGGGAATTATGCAGAGGTGGTTGCCCACTGGGCTAAACTCTTCTTCTCCTCAAATCTTCAAAGGAAAAAAGTGAAAATTTAGATTTCATTTGAACATGAAGTTTGTTGTTGATAACTAATGCATGAATTTGGCCTATTATCATGGCTGTTGGGTGACTTCCCCTAAGCCAAAGAGTCTCACCCTATGGGTTGGGACCCCTGTGGGGATCGAATGACCTTTTCACAGGGTTGCATATCATATATCCTGCATACATATCTTTATATTAATTTTCATAACAGTAGCAAAACTATAGTTATAAAATAGCACTGAAATAATTTTATGGTTGCACGAACATGAGGAACTGTAATAGAAGGGTTGAGAATCACTGCTCTAAGGTAAACAGGATGAATTTGTAGATTTTCCAATTGTTCTTTCCTCACAGTACAAATTAACACTATTCCATTTTAACTTGCAACAATAGCATCACAGGATGGAATAAGAAATCATGTAGGGGATACCCTAAGCTGAGTTCCGACAAGCACCATCTACTGAACAGAAAACTTACTCCTGAGTGTCTTTGAATATATTGCGATGATTACAGACTCATAGTGGAGAATGTTTGACATTGAAGGTTGCTGCGACATGTCCCTCTCCCCCAATGAAACAGTCTAGACAGGAGGTCTGTGAAGAGAGACCTTAATATTGTGAAAGGGATGTTGAGGTGTGTAGTTCTTCACAGTTGGTGGCTTCTGGCAGGGGTGGAGTGGGAAAAGCCTTATTTTTCTTTAACAGACTGGCCCCTGGGAGTTTGACTGTGCTCCAATGAATGGATTAGCAACACAAACTGGACTTGGTGTATTTTTCTCTCCTCCTCTTCTTCCTCCTCTTCTTCTTCCTCTTCCTCCTCCCTCTCCTTCTTCCCTCCTTCTTTTCCTCTTCCTCTTCCTCTTCTTCCTCTTCATTTTCTTTCTCCTTCTTTTTCTCTTCCTCCTCCTTCTTATCCTTCTTTAGAGGACTGGAAAGAGGACCTGGGAGGACTGGGAAGTTGGCATGATTGGGCTGCACTGTGTGAAATTCCCAAATAACCAATAAAAATATTATGCTGGAAAAATTTGCAGTAATCCATGTTGGAAATGAATGGTAAAATGCTACCTTCTGTGGGTCAGGGAGTTACTGTGTGGGGATAGTGGCATAATGACTCAACGAGATCCTCTTCATAGGGTCAGCTAAGGTCTAGGGACAGTTTTGCCACAGCTCAGTAGTTTGAAAGACCCTGGAGAGGTTCCTAAAGGAACACGAGAAAGAATTCATATCTTATCCCCGGGAAAATATCATTCTATGTTCTTCCTGGTAATGTGTCTATAGGTTGTTACATTAAATCCGAGTTTGTGGTATAACTTTGCACACTGTTGACCTTTTCTGGTTTATAATGACACAATTGTGCTGCTGGTAGAAACTGGAACTGTATCCTCATAGTGCCTTCAGGGTAGCCTGACCAACAGGATCCTGCCCCTGGGCTCCACTATCCCTATCCCTGTCCTCAGCACTAGGCACTGAGGGTTACATTGATCTTTGTTTTACCATAGACATTTTCTCATTTGCCTATGCCCCATCCAGGTTAAATTTACATATCTTGTGTTTTAGTTGCTTTGGAACACCAAACCTGTGAACTGAAATGACAGGATTCCATGAAACGAAGCATGGTCCAGATTGTAGGATGCTATATTCTTGCTGTTTTCTTTCCAGTGGTGAGGGGCGAGGGTAAAAACTGACAAGAGTGGGAACAAAAGCATGCTGTCATAAGGTCGGAGGTCCTGTGTTCCAGTCCCAATACGCAGCAGAAACTTTAGAGCACTTTGCATGCGATTCATCTTACATTTTCTATTATTGGAAAATTGTGACTGGCTAATTTTAAACACAGATTTTGTTTTTGTCCCTAGCAGAGATGCGAGTTCTGCACAAATCACCCTACGATGGCTGTGAAACACTTAGAGAATTCCCCATGTTTGGTGACCTCGGAGTCACACTACAAGCTGTGCTATGGGCTCTTACTAGTTCAGTGAAACATATCTGCGTCGTGACTGGCTCTAGAGCCAAGAGGGGGTATTTTAGTGTTTTAATAATCTGACTCTGTTAGTTTTGGTGGTTGCTATATGCGTTTCTATTTTTGTTTCCAGTTAGAACCACCGAGAAAGCTGGATCGCTGCAGATGCTTTTGCGAAAATGTCATTTGCTAAATCAGACGCTGGAGAAAGGGAGCACATTTGCCCAGTTCCACATGCTGTCATGTGCCTGCCCCTTAATGACCACCTGAGAGCCTGGCCAGAGAGTGTGGGTGCAGCAAGAAGTGAGGGAGAAAATAATGAGCACACAGCGCTTGGGTTTCACAAACAAGCCTTTGCTCTAATTGCTCCCTCCTGTTGTGGCCATGGTGGCGGCAGCAGCCGGTTCTGACCTTAGCCGCTGTGGTCTACCTTGGTAACAAGAAACCACATGGCACCCGAGGGAACTGAGATCAACAGGAGCCAGCAAACACACCTCATTCTGATAAACATCCAAATCACATCATATAGTTGGGAGACAGAGGTGGAATTGTGTCACCCTTTAAGCCCTATTGACACCGTCATCTCTAGTGTCTGAGAAGATGGTTGGTTTTTGGAAACTAGAGAAGTTAAGTGAAGGTAAGACTATGACCTTTGTTCAGTGTGATTGGTGTCGTCATAAGAAGAGACGAGACATAGACGTGAAGAAGGTTCTGTGATGATGGAGGCAATGGAGGGAAAAATAAATCCATAAGTCAAATGGGTCAGACCAACAGAAGCCAAGAGTCAAGGAAGGACTTCCTTGCTAATTTCTACAAGGAATGTGGCCCTGATGAACCTTGAGGTTTGGGCTTTTATCTCTAGAGTTGTGGGACGATACACCTGTATTGTTTTAAGCCACTTGGGTCATGATACTTCATTAGTTATCTTAGTACACTGTCATGGGGGGGGCATGCTTTAAGGGCCCAGCAGGAGCAAGTTTGGGTTTTAAGGCTCTGTTAGGTGTTAGAGGGCTCCAGATATCTGAACTTGGGAGTTTGTGCTGGTTTACACACACAGTGACTCTCTCCTTCACCTAGACCTTCTCACAGGGGACTGGGAGAACTCAGAAACAGATATCTCAGAAGTCTTAGAGTTAATAGCTGAGGCAACCTGGAGAATGTCACCCAACTGTTTCACTTCAGATCCCTTATGGTCACTGGCAGTGATAATGGTGGCTTCGTCACCGAGTGGCTGTAGGACTTAGTGAAGAGAATCACTGCTTCAGAGTCCACCAGTGCTGCTCACTGAGCCACAGCTTATGTCGTATTTATAGGTACACAAGTAAAAGTAAAGAAGCATCAAGACAAGATAACTATAAAGTTTGACAAAAGCCAACAGGGAGGGCCTGGACAGAGTCATAGGGGGCGGGGCTGAACAAATAGTCATAGGGGGTGGGGCTGGACAAAGAGTCATAGGAGGCGGGGCTGGACAAAGAGTCATAGGGGGTGGGGCTGGACAAAGAGTCATAGGAGGCGGGGCTGGACAAAGAGTCATAGGAGGCGGGGCTGGACAAAGAGTCATAGGAGGCGGGGCTGGACAAAGAGTCATAGGAGGCGGGGCTGGACAAAGAGTCGTAGGAGGCGGGGCTGGACAAAGAGTCATAGGAGGCGGGGCTGGACAAAGAGTCATAGGGAGTATAAGGTAAGACACGCAGGCACTGCCATCAACAGGTAAAACTGAGCTGACACTCAAAGGACAAAGAAGTGTAACCAGGTGAAGAGTTGGAGGACAAAAGAGCCAGTGAGAAGTGGGAATGAATCATATACACAAAGTCTCCGTAGAAAGAACACAGCCATGTGATCAGGCACGAGCTCAGTGGTAGAACACCTGCCTAACATGCATAAGGTCCTTGGTTCGATCCCCAGCACTGCCAGTGGATCACAGTACGACCCATGGCTGATCAAAATGTGTTGGTGATAAACAGATGGATGGATGGCTGCTATATCAGTGTCATTAAGAGATTGCTAAAAACATTACTCAGTTATTTTCACACAGTATCTGTGAGTGAGTCAGGAATCTGTGTGAAGATGTATTTTCTGCTTAGTTGCTCCAAAGCCAAAGTTAAAATGTCATCAGGCCAGAGTTTCTATTTAGGGCTAGAGATCTTCCATGGTCCCCATCATCTTTTGTTTTGTTTTTTCCCTTCCCATTGTGACTCCTTCCTACACCAGCAATGGCATGTTAAATCCCAGTCTGGTTTTGAGTCTCTTGATTACTTTCTCATGCTTTTAAAAGCTCATGTGGTTAAGTGGGCCCATATGGGTAATCCAGGATCATCTTTTTTCTTTTTAAAGCCAATTGATTATCCCCTTAAACATGTTTGCTGTAATATATTTACAGGTACAAGAGCTCAAGTCCCTGGTCTCGTGGAGCAGGGTGTGGAATCTTCTTGACGGGCATAATTCTGTTTAGCACATGCTGTGGTGACTCTGGGGAGGTATCTGATGATGCAGGGCCTCATGGGTCATAGTAAAGATTCTGAAATTTAATTGAATGGTAATAATTATAGTAATTACTATTACTCGGTAACTACTATGTATGACACCTATTTATTAGCATGGAGCACTTTTCTAATGTTATAAATACAATCTCATTTGGCCTTCCTCATAGCTGTTGTAGAGAAGTAAAGCTGCATTTAGTTTGCTGATCAGGAAACTGATGCTGTAGAGTCCAAGTGACATACCCAAGACCACTAGCCTCCAAGTAACTCCGTGTTTAAACCCGTTATCCGGTTCCAGGTTTCATTGGCGGGCCAACGAGGTGCCTCATTTAGTAGAGTGGTTACCCTACCATGCAGAAAGCCCTGTTTTGTGTTGTTTTTCCCTAGTGCCATGTAAAGCAAGTATGGTTTCTTATGTTTGTCATTCTGGCGCTCTGGAGGTAGAGTCAGGAAGAGCAGGAATTCGTGGTTGTCCTTGGCTATACAGTAAATTAAGAGCCAACCTTGCATGCCTCAAAAGACAAAAATCATATGTGGTTAAATTGCTGAAAATAAGTGACTGTTGAATGTTCAGCCTTAAAAGGGAAAGATATATATATATATATATACATATATATATATATATATGTATATATATATATGACAAGAAGGTACAAATCTGAGGATGGAGAGGAGAACTGTGAACGGCTATCTTGCTATCTTCTGGACATGACACGGCCATTGAGCTCATAGTAGCTATGGTTACTTGTGTTAGCACCTTACAAGATCAAGCCAGGATCAGGCAACACTCTAGAGCAGAGCACTAACTATATTCAATGTATAAGAAAACAGAAACAAACAAAACAAAAAGAGAGAATGTGAAGGTAGAGTGTGGTAGGGAACCCAGGGAGAGTGTGGGGAAAGAGTTGGGAGTAAATAGTGTATACTGTGCCAAATGAGATATTATAAAATAAAATACCTGAAATTCTCTTAGTATCTTAACTTTAAATCCTACCTTACTTAGAAATGTTTCGTTGTCTTAGTTAGGGTTTTATTATACTGATGAGACACCATGACGGCGGCAACTCTATAAAAAAGAGTCATTTCATTGGGGCTGGTTCACAGTTCAGAGGTTCAGTCCATTATTGTCATAGCAGGAAGCATGGTAGAGTACAGGCAGACATGGTGCTGGAGAGGTTAACTGAGAGTTGTACGTCTGGACCTGCAGGCAGCAGGAAGACACAGTGAGCCACTAGGCCTGGCTTGAGCTTCTGAAACCTGAAAGCCATCCCTTCAATTACACTCTTCCTCCAAACAAGGCCATGCCTCCAATAATGACATTCCCTATGTATTTCTGTGGGTCACTTTTATTCAACTCACTACAGATGTGTAGTTTTAGCTATTGATTAATGGTTAATGTGGGAGGTCCCAGGCCAATGTGCCATTCCCAAGAATGTAGTGGTCCTTGAGTTGTGTAAGAAATAATGCTGAGCAAGCCAGTAAGCCTCACTTCTCCATAGCTTCTACCTCGGTTCCTGCTTGAGTTCTTGTCCTAACTTCTCCCAGTGACTGTGACATAGAAATGTAAACCAAATCTCATCCCCTCCAGTAGTTTCTGGTCAGTGCTTTGTCATGGCAACAAAAAACCAAAGTAGGACAAGTCTTAATACTTGCGTTTTGATGATAAGAACTTAACAACTGCCATGGAGTGGTTCCTAACAGCCAGACAGGACCTTCTAGCTCAAGTGATCACAGTGGAGCTCAGTTCGACTTGGAGCTGGAGGCAAAAGATGCCACCTGCTTTTATTTTTTGGCCAAGTCATTTGTCTCCTGGTCCACCCTGCCAAGAAGAAAGTTCGTAGGCTCTGGTTCCCATCTGCCCGTTCTCCTCACCAGCTGCTGACAGCTGGACTTTTTTTGTTGTTGTTGGAGAACTAGTGGTCAGGAGACATGGATAACAGTTGTAGAGCCTCATCCAGGCAGTAGATAAGCTTTCTAAACACCCAGGGCAGATGAACCTGGCTTCTCGAAGCAAGCAGGTGGAAGTATTTTAGGGGAGGAGAGACCTGGTGAACAGCAGGAGCCCTCCTGTCTGGAAGCTGCTGTGCTCTAGAAGACCGCCTGATGTACTTTGCAAAAATGGTCAATCCTGGTCCCCAGGTACCCGATGATTCTGGCTTACTCAGCATTAGCTTCTAGTTCAGTGCCCTTTGGGTGCTGTTTCCCTCTGCTCACTGTAGCCAGAAACACTTGCTCTGGGATCTGTTGCTAGATTCCCCAGGCTCCAGGAGGGAATAAAGAAAGCGTGCCTACTCACATTGCCAAAACTCATTTCTTTGCAGCTGCAATGGAGAAACAGATATCAACATATTTACGCCATGCAGGAGAGAAAAGAAATCCACCCAGAATGAAACTTTGTTTGCCATGTTTCTTGCCAGTCTTTCCTATATAGGGGGTAGGAAGCGTTCCCAGAAAGTGGATGCCAAATGCATTTACAACAAACTTAAAAAAAAAAGGGCAATTCGCAGGGGAGCAAGATCTTCAACAAATGAAAAAGTGTAAGTGGTAATATTCCAGCAGATTAGCTCCCAGAGAAGCCCTCAGGCAGAACTGTAAGCCATTATAATTAAGGATTTGGAAAATATCAGTATTTAATTAGAGCCTCTTTTCTTGGTGAAATGCTGTTGTTTTGTTATAACTTCAGGTGTAAACAGCTAAACATACCCATTTCCAAAATGTGTTTTTGCTGTGAGCCTAGAATCAGCGCTAATGTTAATTTGCTTATCACAGCTTCCTCGTGTGTTTTGTTTGTTTGTTTCCAACCGGAGCTAAATTTTAAGGGCAATTTATCTCCAGCTCCTCAATGTAACTGTCTTCTAGTCCTAGGCTCCTATAGTTACTTATCCATAAACACCGGTGAAAATCCCAGTACTCTAATTGAACTCTGTAAGGCCACCAACTGACCCATAATCTAATTAAACCCAACTCCTCTGATATTTAAGCATCCTCCTGGTGTGTGTGGGGGCTCACTGTATCACAGACATGGAATTTTCAAATCCCTTTCCTATGTATTCAGATGTCTTGGCAATGGGAAGATGTTTCAGCTTTAGCCCTTAACTACAGCATACATTGGTTTATCTGCTCTGAACGGATGGAAAACAAAGACAAAGATAATTGCATTGGGAGTGCCAAGTGCCTGACCTCCATCCTTCTTAGCCCCTACTTCCTTCTCCTATCACTCTCGGCAATAGACAAACCTTTATTCCTTTGCTTATAGAGAGATGCATGTAACTCAAAATGTTTCCCCGCCATGACGGAGATGGTGAGGCATTGATACCAACACTACAATTTAATGCTTCAGAGAAGCAGCATAGCATTACTCCCTCCATAGCCAGGCACGCTAATTAATATTTATTGCACCTGTCATGCCAGTAGCCACAGCCAATCAGTTCCCGTGGCACATCAGAGGGGCACGGGGCACCATATTTCTCCTTAGCAGACATGCTTGGGTCATCAGCAAAGACAGAAACCCCATCCTCCAGTGAGACACCGTAAATTCCCTCCCTTCCTCTGGTGAAATCAAGCCATTAATTAGATTGCTGCTAATTTTTACCCTTGCTGGGAATTTTTGGAGGAAATATGTGGGGTTGGAAGTGGGTGGTGAAGAAGAAATGAGAGACAGCTGAGTGTCCAGGGTCAGCTGTCTAGCAGAATTATTAGAACAAGGATTTTCAGAACCCGCAACCTCTGCTCTGTATAAGACATCCTTAAAAGGTTACAGGCTTGTGGGTTGTGGGGGCGGGGTGGGCAGAGGTTGCTATAAATCCTCATGAAGTTTAATCAGAAGTGGCAGACCATCCAAGATTAAACACATCACAAAGACCATTTGCCTTAGAACGTTGCTCAACATTGTCAACAGAACTCCATCACAGAGAGGTAGCTGGCAAAAGGATTAATTAAGCTGGAGCGAAATAATAAATGAATTCTGATATTGCACCTACAGCAAGGAATTTGGCACTTGGAGCGGGGAAGTTTCCATGGATGCTGTGAATCACTCTATAGCGCATCCAAGTGAACCCAGCACGGCTGTGGAGCCACGTTTACTAAAAAATTTAATTAAGGGAATGTGTAAACCATGTAGGAGAAAAGTAGGGCACCAAATGCTGCTTTATTAGGTTAGTTTACTTTTCTCTTCTAATTCTATCCGGAGCACCTGTGTCATTAGAAACCACATGACCCCGACTGCCAAGCTTTGGATTACCGGGAAGAGAACATGTGAACTTTTAATGGAAGAGTGTCTGGACTATTGGGTATTATTTTCCTTTAAAAAAATTGCTTTTTTTCTCGAGCAACTATTGATTGTGATATTAATGGTAATGACAGCAGAGCCACGGTGGTGATAAGACTAGAAGAGCCGCCATGTTCTGAGCTAGTATGATGCCCCAGGTACCAATATATGCTTTGCATACGTTAACTTGTTTACTTCTTACAACTCTTTGAGTTGGGTATTATGAGTCTCATTAAACAGATGAGGAATTGAGATATAGAGGAGTTTTGTAACCAATGTCACCAGGGCAGAATCTGTAACAAATTCCAGAGCTGTTTCCCTACCTATTTCTTTTCCTGTGGGATGCAGGCTTCTTTGAGGGCAGTGGTGGGTAAGAACCTATTTATATGAGCAGTAGTACTTCTATAATCTCCCTATTGCTGGGTTTCTGGCTTCTGTGCGGACCTGCATTGACAGAATTCTTCATGTCCTGAACTCTTACAGTTTATTCTTTCTGTGATTACTGTTGCTACCTCCTCTTGTGGCCCTGGTTGGTGTTTGGGTCATCTTCAATGTTCCTCTTCAAAGTCCACCCTGTTCTGGCCAGTTCTTACAATGAAATATCAGAGCTTTCCATTTTCTTATGTGTCTCTCATAGAGATAGACTTGGCACATCCATCCATTTGATGTGTGCAGATTCCTTAACTCTCGCACTTAAGAGTGTTTTTATATCATGTTCAAGCCTAACCACATGGAGATGTGTTTGTGGGCTTGTGACTGCTATAAACTTTTGGAAACGACTGATTTTTAATTGGTTTATGTGGGTCAATAGTAACTTATTTGGAGCTGATAGTGCCCAAGTTCTTAAAGGGTGTGACCTTAAAACTGGATCCAATGCTGGGAAGACTCTAGCTGAAGGATTAGATCACCAACCCTTAGAATTAACCACAATTTTTCATTCTTGGGCTGGCCAGCTGCTTACCATCTCAGTTTTCCTTTCTTTCTCGTAGGATGGATAAGGGTGTTTCTTCTTTACCATATTGCTATAAAGGATGAATCAGTGACTTATATAAAATCCTTAGCACATGTGGCTGTCACTGCACGAGTACTATTATTCTTTCTGTGTGTGTTTGTATGTGTATATGTATGTGTGTGTATGTGTATATGTATGTGTGTGGGTACATGTATATGTATGCATGTGTGTATGTATGTGTGTATGTATGTGCATATGCATGTGTGTGTGTTATGTATATGTATGTGTATGTATATGTATGTGTGTGTGTGTGTGTGTGTGTGTGTGTCTACCTGTGTGCTTGTATGCAGAGGCTTGATGATTGATGAAGTTGTGTATTTTTCTTATTGTTCTCTGCCTTAGTCCCCTGATACAGTATCTCTCACTGTACCTGAGACTCATGGGATTTGTGTATATCATTCCTGTAATGTTGGCATGATAGACATTTGTGGCCACACCCATATTTATTTTTAAATTTCAAACTTACAATACAGGTACTCTTACTCATTCAGCTGTCTCTCCTGCCTTGCATGTGGTTCTTCTTTTTTTTTTTTTCCAGTAAAACACACACTTTATTTTTTTTCTAAGTTTTTTTTTTATTTACATTCAAAATCATTTCCCCTTTCCCGTTTCCTCCCTCCCCGAAAGTCCCATAAGCCCCCTTCCCTCCCTCTTTTCCCCATTCAACCCCCTCTCGCTTCTCTGTCCTGGCATTCCACTACATCCAGTCTTTCCAGGACCAGGGGTCTCTCCTTCCATCTTCTTGGAAATCTATTGATATGCGAATTGTGTCTAGGGTATTCCGAGATTCTGGGTTAATATCCCCTTATCAGTGACTGCATACCATGTGTGTTCTTTTGTGATTGGGTTACCTCACTAAGGATGATATTTTCAAGTTCTGACCATTTGCCTAGGAATTTCGTGAATTCATTGTTTTTAATTGCAGAGTAGTATTCCATTGTGTAAATATACCACATCTTCTGAATCCATTCCTCCATTGAGGGACATCTGGGTTCTTTCCAGCTTCTGGCTATTATAAATAAGGCTGCTATGAACATAGTGGAGCATGTGTCCTTATTGCATGCAGGTAAAGGCTCTGGGTATATGCCCAGGAGTGGTATAACAGGATCCTCCGGGAGTGTCATGCCCAGTTTTCTGAGGAACCGCCAGACTGCTTTCCAGAGTGGTTGTACCAGCTTGCAATCCCACCAGCAGTGGAGGAGTGTTCCTCTTTCTCCACATCCTCACCAACAACTGCTATCTCCTGTGTTTTTGATCTTAGCCATTCTGACTGGTGTGAGATGGAATCTCAGGGTTGTTTTGATTTGCATTTCCCTAATGACCAAGGATGATGAACATCTCTTTAGGTGCTTCTCAGTCATTAGATATTCTTCAGGTGAGAACTCTTTGTGTAGCTCTGTACCCCATTTTTTAATAGGGTTGCTTGCCTCTCTGGAGTTTAACTTCTTGAGTTCTTTGTATATATTGGATATTAGCCCTCTGTTGGATGTAGGGTTGGTAAAGATCATTTCCCAGCTAGTTGGTTGCAGCTTTGTCTTTTGACAGTGTCTTTTGCCTCTTGCATGTGGTTCTTAAAGGTGGTTCTGGGATCGCTCGAATCCCCTGGGAACACCATGAATGTGCAAATCCCTGGACCCATCCCAGGGACTGGGTCAAAACTCTGAGGTGGGTCCTCCTTACTGGCATTTTATAAACATCCATGGCGATGTGGGGCTCTAATGTTTGGAAACTGTTGCTTAGCATAGCAGTTATCTCTCATGAACATGAGAGCTCCACGCAGACTTCCCTATCTCTTCGTGCTTCTGAGTAGTGGCTATGACAGGTTTTCTACCATCCCTTTGCTTCCTCATCCATGCAAGAGTCAGAGAATCCAGCAGACTCCCCTGTGCAAAATGGAATTTCTTCTGGGCAATTCTGTTCTGACATTGGTCCACCTGTTTTTGTACCCTCTCTTCCTTCCCCAATACTGCTCTATTGGAAATTTTAGGAGCTAATTCTATGCCCTGCAAATTCTCTGTCTCATTCTTTGCTCCTAATAATAATAATTACCGAAAATGTTGTTTGACTTCATGACTGCTTCATGCTAAAGAAAAAAAAATCCTTCAGCTTTTTTTGTTGTTGTTGTTTTCTTTTTCTGAGGTCTGACAAGTGACTATTACCATGGAAAATCCTTCACCTGTGTGAAACAAAGATTCTTATTTGTGTCTTGGATGTTTCTTCCTTAATATCTTTAGAAAGACAAAAAAGAAAAAGCTATTAAACTCTAAGTGGGGACTTGTGCTCTATAGAAGGAGTGATGGCATTTTCCTTTTCTCTGTTTGCAGTATTTAATTCAACCCTGGAAGACTGGTGCATGCATCATTTCCTCCTCAGCTCTGTTTCAGTGTTGAGTGAAGTGTTTTGAATTAATTTTGCTAAATTATTAATAGCTCGTGATTGGAAAAGCATTCCAGCCTTGGTGTTTACGTTTTGTCATGCACTGAGCCTCATGCACAGGATGGCTCTCCTTCTGATGACTAGGTGAGGTATTGGCCCTGTTCATCCACAGGAATTCTCATGAAGACCAACTTTATGATAGTTTGATTTTCATGAAACTGGGGCAGTATCCTGGAAACACAGTGGGTAGACTTAGAGCATGGGGAAGCCATTCATTTATTCAACAGAAGATGGTAAGGACTCTGTGAGGTACCAGGGACTATGTATGATGAGGTATAAAGGAGACACGCAGGCCTTGTTTCCACAGAGGACAGATGGACATTAATCAAAGGATCTCCAGGATAAATGCCAATGACAACTCTGATAGCCTTATAAAAGAAAGGGGAGGTGGCGGTGGATATGTAAGTGTGAACTTGTGACAGGGACACCGATTTTGCTATTCCTATTTTAGGCAGAAATGATTTAGCTCAGGGAGGCGATGGGATGGATGAGAGAGGGCAGTTCAGTTGTAACAACAACATGTAAAGGGCAAACAGTGCATCTAAGGAGACAGAGGAAAGTCTGGTGTACTGGAGGCTGGGGACAATGGGGAACCATTAAGATACGTATAGTAGGGGAAGATATAAAGGAATTGGTGTTGGCAAGATGACTGTGGCTTCTTTGTCCCCTCCTCCCACCCTGGCTAATCTCTGTTAGTAATCTCTCCTGTCTCTCTGTCTTCATAACATCACCAACTTCTTCCACTACAAGTCTCGATTATGATGTTCAGTCTCTCTTCAGGCTCCAAAGCAAAGTTGCCAGTTGGTCACAGGCTTAAATTATCAAACCCTTTCCTCTTTTAGATTGATTGTATCAGGTATTTGTTAAAGGAAAGCAAGGCTAATATAAAAAAATGCTAATATAAAGACAAAAGAGAGCCCGAGGTGAAACCACTTTGGGTTTTTAGACAAAACATGTGCAATGTTGCACGAGAGAGAAAAGTTTTTTTTGTTTGTTTTAAATCAGCCGATCTTTAAGAAATTGCCCAAAGTCAAAGGGAAGGATAGGCCTGATTCTTTCATAGGTCCATCACCCATTAACTAGAACAGCAATGTGGCAGACCTAAATGGCTAGGTTTCCCTTTATCTCTATGTTAATGTGTATAAGTTATAGATCTCTACTGAAAACCAATTATTTTTCTGAGAGTTTGTTGGGTGGCTGGAAAATCAATAGAGTCTCAAATCAAGAGCTTGTTGAAATTTCTGCTTGGCACAATGCAGATGAGATCTAGGAGCAGGGGAGCAAAGAATTCGTCGAGTGTTTCTTAAAGAGAGGATGCACATTTTGAAGTGTGCTGGAGTTTGGCAGAAGCATTTAGATTATCTCAGTGGAGCCCCCAACATTCCAAAGGTTCATCATCACCGCCACTAGAAACTTTTAATGCCTTAATATGTTCTGCAAATACTTTTTGAGTAAACACTAAAATGAATAAAATAGAATCTTAAAGTGAACTCTTCATCTTGTTTATAGTTGGCATTCTATCTCAAATACCATTCTGGCAGAAACACCAGAGAGTCCCACCTAGGAAGATGAAACCACCAGGACTCAAGACTCCACACTCTTCTTATTTGCTTTGCTAACAAAGGCTTTGCTTCTGCTGGGGAAACGCTGGGCACAAGGACATAATGGTGTATATGACAGAGTTCCCCTTGGAGGTGCTTATGGTTCGCAGCAGCTGAAAGCAGATTGATCTGAATCTGGGTTTGGAATGAAGTTGAGGCTAGATTTATAAGAAGTGTCCTTTGAACAGTGATATGCTTTTGATTATCCATCCCTTGAATCTTTCTCTTCCTTGAGGATCTTGGGCCATGAGCCCTACAGTTTTGCATAGAACCCATTCAGATGTAGAAACATATTTCAAGGTCCAAAGGCTGGGTATTCATATATTCATGTTGTTCAAAGGTACTCTGTATCTTGGACATATTTAGTGAGCTTTACTCTTTCTGTCCTTTCTACACTTACCATTTTTAGCTGCTAAGAACTGAGCTGTGTCTCCTGAAGATCATTTTTTTTTGAGGTCTTAGACCTAAGTACCTGAGAACATGTGTGAGCTAGGGTAGTTGAAGCATTGACGGAGACAGAGGAAAGTCATACGGGTGGGTCCTAATCCAACACTGTTGATGTTCCAGGAGAGACACATACATGATTGAGCACATCAGAGAAAAGAGCCCATGGAAATGTGTCTGGCTGCAGGAAGATCTACACTTGCTTTTAATTTGACCTCAGACTTTTTTTTCTCAAGAACCATTTGAAGATAAATTTCTGTCACTTAAGCCACTCATCTTGTAGTGTTTTGTTTCAGAAACTTGAGACATAACAATGGAACCATCATGTATGACACTTCTTTCGTTTTGGTAAAGCTGCTAAATTGAGCAGTTGTAGCCAAATTTCCTCCCAGATCCTTTGTATGGTATCGCCATGTACGTGATTACTACTGTTGTTTCAACGGTCTATGGTAAAATTTCCAGTGAGACTTTAAAAATGTCCAAATCAAAGAAGAAGAGAAAAATCCCCTTTTTCTTCTTTGAACTTTGCAAAAGGCAACTCTAAGAAAAGGTTTGACTCTCATCAGGTTGAAAAGAGTGGTAGAAACGGAAAGCTGAGCCCACAGCTCATGCCGCCAACCCCTGTTCCTCTGCTGTAGGGTCGTACCACATTAACTTCTTAAAGTCCAATCATAGGAAATCTGTCAGTAGGAACATCTCAAGGACAGGTGTGCACCTAGGCAGGCACTCTCATGGGAGTTCAAATGAAAGAAATGACAGAAAATTGCATTTCTTAAGGAGGAAAATAACACTCAGGAACATTAAATGATTTAATTATGCCCGAGAGAGCCTTTTAAGCTAAAAATGCCGTAAAAGCAAAGTATGTCGGAATATAACTTTGAGAAAGCAGCCACAAGAAAAACCTTGAGCCCAAAGTACCCAAAGTTTGTAATCAGACCCAGCTTTACAAAGGCAGGGAGGTCTCTCCATTAGCACCCATTTTGTTTTTTTTCTAGCATGAGGCACAGGAAGAATAGAACAGCAGTTTTATGTATTATGGAAGCTTAACATCTAGCAGAGAGAAGTGCTCACTAGGTATTATGATAATTTCTCTTAATTCTCACATATATTAGCATATATTTAAATATACCTTATTAGACCTAATTGATAATTATTCTCGTTTTCTTAAGGTCATACATGCAAAAAATATTCACTATAGCAGTGGTTCTCAACCTTCCTAATGCTGTTACCCTTTAATAAAGTTCCTCCTGTTGTGGTGACTCCCAGCCATAAAATTAGTTTTGCTGCTGCTTCATAACTGTAACTTGCTGCTTTATGAACCATAATGTAAATATCTGTGTTTTCCAATGGTCTTAAGGTGACCCCTGTGAAAGACTCAGTTGAGGCCCCCCACAAAAGGTCATGACCCATAGTTTGAGAAGCACTACCATAGAATTAGCAGATTAGTGGTAAGATAAGCAGACATTTTTTATTAATCTCTGGAAGACTTTATAACATGCATCCATCTCATTGCCTCCTTAGGAGATTATTCCAGGAGATTATTAACTCCTTATGTTACTCAAATCTGTGGATGTTCGAGTCCCTTCTATAACATGACACAATGCTTGTATATAACCTACTGTGTCCTCTTACATACTTTAAGAATGCTAGGGTTTTGATTTTTGTGGTGATGGAGATTGAAACCAGGGCCTTATGCATGCATAGCAATGCTCTACCAATGAGCTACATCCACAGCTCTTCTCCTAGATATTTTATTTAATTCATCTTTAGGTTACTTATAGTACTGAACATTGTATCAATTTTATGTAGATGATTATTACAGTTCATTGCCTTGGGGAATAATGACAAGAAGAAAAATCTGTTTATGCTTAGTACAGACACAACTGTTTATTTTTTCCAGAGTTTTTTTTTTTTTTTCTGTCTTTATTTGGTTAACTCTGTGAGTGAAGAGCCCATGGATAGATGGAGGGCTGACTATACAATTGAAGGGATACCATATACATATATATTAACTGAAGGACTACGTCATATCAATTCCCTGATACATTATGACTTTGTTTGAGAAAAATAAAAGAACGCATCTCTCTTTACTTTCAGTATTTTTCTTGCTAATTTAGTGAGCTGAATGGAATCTAGCTTACATGGTTTCCAGAACCTCCTCTATGTCAGCCAGTTTCAGCTACAAACTTTAAACAGAATACAAAATGGTCCATGTGGTTAAGGATAGAAAGTCCCCCTGACTGAATAGTTCTGAGATAGTGTGGATTTTTTTTTAATGGTGCCAATTAGTGTGAGCCTTGTCTTTTTGCCATGTGATGAATTAAAAATGCATGACTGGGACGCTGGAAAGCTAACCAGTGTCTGGATAGAGTCCCCTGGACACTGCTGTTCTTTCCGTTGATCTTCGTGCCCTCTCTATGTTGGCAAGTAGCGATGCGTTCACCCACGGCTCACGTCTCTTCCTGACAGATGGTTCTTTTTCTGCTAGTCAAGATCCAATCTGGTGACTTACTTTAATATGCTCTGGCCTAAAGGATACCCATGATAGACAGCTCGCACAGCCTCCTGAAGTCACATTTTGTGAGGAAAAAGTTGAGGAGACACATGCTACTGAGGCTGTGTTCCATTTTATGCACCCCATAAATCAGAATATTTGTCAACAACAATTAAAATGTAGTTTCCCTGGTAATAAACATTACGGGTAAGAACAAATCAAGTTTCATTTATTCTGTCAGAAACCAAGGGCGAGAGCTCCGTATTATTTTGCAGACAATCTCTGAGGAGAAAACTAAGCACAATTACATTCTTGATTTTAATTAAAACTCTGGGTACCTTTCAAGTTCCGTTAGGGAGATGTCCCGAGTCTGCTTAGCTGAGGTCTGCACAGTGAAGTTAATTTGACACATAACATATTTTTCATGAGGTAACTGTCGTAGGGAGCCGTTGATAGAAGCGGGCCTCTCTAGTGCCTGTGGGGCCCACAAAAAGTAATGACTTCTCCTGAAGCAGCAACTTTGCCAGGAAGTGCATCTGCATAACGGTCCCCGAAGCCCTCCCAATAATGTCATTAAGCTGGAGAAAATCAAAGGAAAAGGCGCCCGAAAGATGCTGGTAAAAATGTTTCCTTATTCACTGTACGCAGAACAACAATAGAACTGAGCCCTGGAATCATTTCAAATCACAATAAAGGTGAAATTATCCCCAAATTCATGAGTGGTGATGGGGTTGGGAGTGGGGGCAGAGATTATGAGCTGTGTCTGGGCACCCTGTGGAAGGATCCTGTCTTTTTTGCTTATCTTTGAAGACCTTGTTCTATAGGAGAGGCCAGAGGCTCCTCCTTATTTCATTTCTGGTTTTATTAGTGTTACTTGACCAGGGGTTGCCTTTTGCTTACTGCTGACTTTTGCTTAGACTGTGTTTGCTTTTTTTTTTTCCTCTTTTCCTATATCCTACCTACAAACCAGGCCAGATTCCATTGCTTTCTTCTACTTAAGAGTGATGTATTGCCTTGCTTTTGTATAATGCTGTAGAAATCTGCAGCCCTGATGCCAAGGACTCCCAACCTATTTCTGCAACATGATGAACAGACCTGCAATGGGGGCGCCGGCCATGGGAGCTCTGGTGACAGGATTTGTGATCTTAGTTCGAAAGGTTCACACAGCCTGGTACATGATACACTTGGTCTCCAGCTGGTTGTGTTATTCTGGTATGTTTTGCAGGCTTAAGAGGTAGGGTCTGTTTAGAGGAAGTAGGTTGATGGAGAAGTGTGTGTGTGTGTGTGTGTGAGAGAGAGAGAGAGAGAGAGAGAGAGATGTTTAAATTAATTCTAAGAAAATTTTTATCTTGATCATATTTACCCCCCCAAACTTTCCAGATGTCTTCTCTCTCTCTCTCTCTCTGTCTCTCTCTCTCTCTCTCTCTCTCTCTCTCTCTCTCTCTCTCCTTCCCCTCTCCCTTCTCTGCCCCCCCCCAGTTTTAAGCCTAGCCTTTGACAGCTAAGCCCATGTCTCTAGCCCTTTCCTTTTTAAAGGAGAGACTACCTAGAGACCTTGCAATAAATATCCCAGTCCTCTGGCCTCTACAATCTTTCCACCCTTTCCTCCGTAGCATGCCTTGAGCCTTTCTGTTTCTCCTACACCCTGCTTCCCGTCTACCACAGATGAACAGCCTCCTCCTCACAACAGCTCAGAATCAGTAGATGCCAAGGACTGTGGACTGTCGTCTCTGAAACTAAGAGTCAAAATAAATCCTTACTCTATTAAACTGTCTGTGTCAGCCAGTTTGTCACAGCAATGGGCGGATCTAACACATTGCAGGAGGATCCCCCACAGTCCTCTCTCCTAAGTCAGAAAAGTACACCTTCCTCCAAGGGAAAGGACTGCTGGTGGCCTCCGGAGGCCATCCCATTCAGCTTGTCTGTCAACACAGGGAAGGACACAAATGAGGTTTTGTGATCTCTTTTGTCAGTCACTGCTAGTTCAACTCTTAAGTGACATTTGATTTAAACTTCCAAGTCACAGCTTTTCACTCCTAGGCAAGGACAAGTCCAGGCAGCTGTGCTTTGGGAGACACTCATGGATGGGAGCTAGCTACCCAGTCCTTTACAATGTTGTTTCCATAGCATCCCTAGGGCACAGGCTTATCATTAGCCTTTTCTTACACGGAGGCAGAGAATTATCATGCAATGTGTTTCAAGCTCCCCAATCTATGAGCATAGAAGCAGTGATAAGCAGGTGGGCACCCAGAGATTTCAGTCTTATCTGTATCTTACCACTGGTGTAACAAACTACTTGTATGTAGGGGTGATGGGCCATGGAGATGGATACAGTTTGTATTCTCCAAAAAAACTTCCCCTTTCTTAAGGTAGGTAGTGTTTCTTCCTGTTGATAACTCACAAGCCTGACTACAGTGGATATACTGATGAGCAGTCTTCTAGCATGTTTCCTATACTGTCTTAAGTTCTTGATCTAAGCCATATTTAAAGCTCGGAACAATCCTGTGAAGAAATGAATATCACAGACCCTACTTTTCAGATGAGGAAACTAAAGCCAGGTGGCTTCAAGCAGTAGTCAAAAGCAATAGAACTGCTGAGCAACAAAGCCAGCACCCAGTGCAGGTTGTGCCAAGTTGATGCCATGCACTGAAGCTGTATCTCAGAATAGACAAATGGCATAGGTTGCAAGGTTAAGGCTTAGAGAAGAATTTAGAAATCCTAGGCCAGTGCCAGGAGATGAACTTGAATGTAGGATCCCACTGTAAAACAGTTATTGGCTGAGAGAAAGGGACATTTCTGTCATCAGCTCATTGCTGTGACAAACTCGCTGACATAGTAAGGATTTATTTTGACTCTTGGCTTCAGAGACGACAGTCCACAGTCCTTGGCTCCATCGATTCTGAGCTGTTGTGAGGAGGAGGCTGTTCATCTGTTTTGTTCATCCTCCTGTTCCCAATGCAGACCGAGCACAGGTACACAGGAGCTCAACAATTACCTGTCTGTTAAGTAAAGAAGTTTCAGAGTGGGTGCTAGCCTAGGGTTTATTCCAGACCATACCTCAGGTCTATCTCTTTAACTTCTTGTTTTTTACTTTGCAACCAACATTCCAATGGCTTTTAGTGGCAAGCAGCATATCTTTCCTTTCTAACTCTTCTAGGTTTCTGTACATTCATTCAGTATTCCAATAATAAGTCCAAAGTTTTTGGGGATTTGAACTTATTTTGAAAGTATGGAATTCCACAGGAGAGCTCGTACTTATTCTCTGAGTTGATGCTGGGCATGGTAAGGAAAACACACACAAACACACACACACAAACACACACACACATATGGAGAGAGAGAGAGAGAGAGAGAGAGAACCTGCGTCTGGTTAGACAGGATCCCATGTAGCACATACACAATTATCCCTGTCATACAATCTAGATGTTTGCCTAGTAAGATTTTCTGCAAGAGTTCAACCATTCGAAAACATGGGATTAGATATTTAGGCAGCAGGTACCTTTGGAATCAATGCATGAAAATGTTCTCTAATTTGCTGTAGGCCTCACATTAACCCAGCTGAGTAGCAGAAGCTGACCATAGACAGCAGTGCTATAGTGCTACTGAAAACCACCCTTTAGACTTGAATTCTGGCACATTCTGCAACTTCTGGCCGCGCCGTTGCAGAATGCTTTGTTCCCTTTGGGGACTCTCCCTCCATTTTCCTTTTGGATTTACTAAATCCAGAACATCAAGTGGCTTGAAAGAATGAATGAAAGCAATTCTCCAAAACTTCTCTAAGGTTCAGTTTCCTGTTTGTAAAATGGACGTAGAGAAATCTGTCTTTAGTGCTGTAAGAACTGTGTTTATATTCTTGATAGCTTGCTCAACTGTTTTGCTATGCCACCCCATCTATTATCTATCATCTATCTCTATGTGTATCATCTTCCTATCACCCATTCATCTCTTATATATTCATCTAGTACTCTTATATCATCTACCTATCACCTATCATCCACCTACCAGTAATCTATGCATTTCTGTATGCATCTGTCATCTCTTTCATTTTCTCTCTGTTTAATCCTCACAATATCCAGTGGGGGAAGAAAGGATTTCCTGTCTTTAGTGAGACAATTAACGGAAGATCATGTGCTCAGGCAGAACAGAGAGTCCCCAGATCACTGGCTTTGGAGGGATTCTCTGGGCCCTGGAGGGTGCTAGGTAAAAAGACACTGGGCAGAATTTTCAGAATCAGGATTTGGATGATTTTTTTTTTCCTCAAAGACTGGAACTTGACAATCAGCAAATTTATGATGAGAATGCAATTAGTAGGGTCATCTTAATGCTGAGGTATGATCCTTAGCTTGTCTTGTGTTATCTAATGACAGTAGCTAACCCCTCCACAGGGGACATGTCTACTCCCAGAGGAGCTTCTGCTGGCGTTAATGTCCTCTTACATGATTGTTTACTCTCCTGTTCCCATGAGTAGAGAAACTCAGCACGACTGTGTGGTAGAGCAGAGGGCATTAAACAGAGAAAAATCTTCTGGGGAGACATAGCATGGCAGACAGCCATTATGGATGATATCATTGTCCTCAATACACCACTTGGTTGACTTGAAAAATTCCCTAGTTTCTTGCTCCGTGCAATTCAGGCCTGCCATTTAACCTCTCCGGTGTTAATCTGTATAGCTACGGGAACTCTTCAGTCACAGGAGTACAAATCTCTGGTCTGGAAGGTCAAACACGACATCACTATCGCTCTAGATTCCTCCCCAGCAATCCTTCCCCCTCCCACCCTCTCTGGAGCTCCTAAAACTTCAGATCCCCTGAAGAAACGCAACGTACAGTCATTCAAAAAAAAAATGTGTATTGTTGCAAAGGTCAAAGCTGTAAACTCAATTCAACAGAATTTGAGAAGGATTACAAACCTGATCCCCCTGTCTGGTGAGAAGCTTCATATTAGGAAGGGAAAAAAAATAAAACAGCATGCTATCAATCTACTCCAGTGAGAGGGCAGCAGGACTGTGAGCTTAACTCTTCTTGTCCTAGGGGGACTCTGGGAAATCTCCCAAGGACATGGTACAAGCTGCTAACACAGAAGCTGGTGTGTGTGTGTGTGTGTGTGTGTGTGTGTGTGAGAGAGAGAGAGAGAGAGAGAGAGAGAGAGAGAGAGAGAGAGAGTGAGAGAGTGTCTATATGTGAGTTTGTGTGAGAGTGAGTTTGTGTGTGTGTGTGTGTGTGTGTGAAAGAGAGTTTGTGTGTGTGTGTGAAAAAGAGAGTTTATGTGTGTGTGAGAGAGAGAGAACAAGTTTATGTGTGTATGTGTGAGTTTGTATGTATGTGAGTTTGTATATGTGAGAGAGTTAGTGTTTGTGTGTATGTGAGAGTTTGTGTGTGTGTGAGTTTGTGTGTGTGTGTGTATTTATCTCAGACCAATGGTAACATGACACCTCCCAGTAGCTGGCTAGCCTGATTCTTTAAAACGACTTCTTTACATTATAGAAAGGGATTCACTTTGGGTAGAACACCCTGACCATTGCTCAAAAGAGATGGGTAAAAAACAAACAAACAAAATAAACAAACAAACAAAAACAAAACCTCACCGTGTAACAGATTTGTAAAGTTGGAAGAACTGAAAGTTAAGTAGTATAACCCAAAACTTAAAATTGACCATCTTGGCCCTTGGGTGGGGCATGTTAGTGATTCTTAAATTTTAACACTTGTAAATAGAGGAAATAGCACCATATGCATAGCTGTGACTGGTCCTTATCCTTCTAAGTGGAGTGGAGTTTATTAGAAAAGCGATTATGAAAAAGCATGAGTACTTTCACCAAAACCTGCAAGCTTGAATTAAAGAGTTTGGTGCGAAGCCAATTAGAATTATGTAACATTAGGTCCATAGCTTGTTCCAAATGAGGGTGGGAACTGAAACACAGGAACATAGGACGTGTGAATGATGCGTTCGGAGAAGATTCTTTGTATCTGCTAATGTTCACAGTCTGCAACCTGAAAGAAAATAGGGTGTGTGAGGAAGGTGGCAAAAAGAAGGTTCCAAGCAGACTGATTTCTCATGAGTTGGGTGGATCAGAGCTCATTATTCGGGTTCTCAGACTGAAGTCTTCGGACCCATAGCAGCTGTTCCACAAGGGTGATTGTTAGAAATGAAAACTCCCATTTCTAGTCCCAGGAGTGGAACACATTTTAAATCAAATCTTCAGGTGACTTGATGCTCTTTAAAGTTTGGAAAGCCTGGATACAGTATTGTCTTTGTGATTAGTCTTTCGTTTTGATTTTTTTTCCTATTTTAAGTATTAATTTAAAAAATGCAAAACCAAATCCTCTAATACAATGACAACAATAATAGTAACAGCAACAGCAGCAGCAGCAACAACAACAGCCACAAACCCACTAGAATAATATTTCAAAGAGAACTAAGGCTCACATTTTCTGGCAGATATTGTGCTTTAAAAGAAGGAAAAGAAATGCCTAGGCTAACTAATGAAGCTTTCACTTGACCTCCTCCAGGCTAGGATGAACCTTGGGTGTTAGTAGGCTAAATGTAAATAGAATTTGCATTGCCAGATGTCAGAGGTCACTCCAAGTAGCCTTGGTAGGCACCTACTGAATGCCATTAACTGGACAAAAGGATGATTTGGTTTTTGTGACTAGAAGGCTCGCTCACAGGCATAAGAAGAATCTTTCTGAATGAGGAAATAGGTTTAAATTTAAATTATCAAATGCACAGTCCACTCTGCTCTTCTCTCTGTCTTACTGAGGGGTTTCTCTAATGAAGGGCTTTGTTGTTGTTGCTGAGCTTTTTTTTTTTTGGTTGTTTGTTTTTGTTTTTTAATTCTTTAAACTACTGCCCTCAACTTTAGGAAGCTTTCGTGCTTCCTCGAATTGTTATAAGCACACAGAGAATGTCCTCTGATTGTGGTAGATGGCTAAGAACAAAATATCTCTTACTCTGCACACTAGATAATTTAACGGAAGAAAAAAAAATCAGCTTAGGCCCTTTTACTTCATGATAGGGAATCTAATCAAGGAACCTGTATTGCCGTTAGTATTGTATTTACATAGATCTTTATGGACTTAATGGCTTTTCCCCCCCTGAAATTTAGACACTGAAAAGGGTTTAGTCCTGGATATAAAAGTAATGGCTTCGGGCTAAGGGTAAAAAGAAAGAAATGAGTCGGGGAGGATTAGTAAGAACAATGAATAAGGAGAGGTGAGATAGTAAAGTGATATAAATATTTAAAACAACATAATCAACTCCACTTATTATTTTTTTTAATTATTTATTTTATTTTATTTTTTTTTAATTTACATTCCAAATCATTTCCCCTTTCCTGTTTCCTCCCTCCCCGAAAGTCCCATAAGCCCCCTTCCCTCCCTCTTTTCTCCATTCAACCCCCTCTCGTTACTCTGTCCTGGCGTTCCGCTACATCCAGTCTTTCCAGGACCAGGGGTCTCTCCTTCCATCTTCTTAGAAATCTATTGATACGCGGATTGTGTCTAGGGTATTCCAAGATTCTGGGTCAATATCCCCTTATCAGTGACTGCATACCATGTGTGTTCTTTTGTGATTGGGTTACCTCACTAAGGAGGATATTTTCAAGATCTGCCCATTTGCCTAGGAATTTCGTGAATTCATTGTTTTTAATTGCAGAGTAGTATTCCATTGTGTAGATATACCACATCTTCTGAATCCATTCCTCCGTTGAGGGACATCTGGGTTCTTTCCAGCTTCTGGCTATTATAAATAAGGCTGCTATGAATATAGTGGAGCATGTGTCCTTATTGCATGCGGGTAAAGTCTCTGGGTATATGCCCAGGAGTGGTATAGCCGGATCCTCCGGGAGTGTCATGCCCAGTTTTCTGAGGAACCGCCAGACTGCTTTCCAGAGTGGTTGTACCAGCTTGCAATTCCACCAGCAGTGGAGGAGTGTTCCTCTTTCTCCACATCCTCGCCAACAACTGCTGTCTCCTGTGTTTTTGATCTTAGCCATCCTGACTGGTGTGAGATGGAATCTCAGGGTTGTTTTGATTTGCATTTCCCTAATGACTAAGGATGATGAACATCTCTTTAGGTGCTTCTCAGCCATTAGATATTCTTCAGGTGAGAACTCTTTGTGTAGCTCTGTACCCCATTTTTTAATAGGGTTACTTGCCTCTCTGGAGTTTAACTTCTTGAGTTCTTTGTATATATTGGATATTAGCCCTCTGTCGGATGTAAGGTTGGTAAAGATCATTTCCCAGTTAGTTGGTTGCAGCTTTGTCTTTTTGACAGTGTCTTTTGCCTTGCAAAAACTTTGTAATTTAATGAGGTCCCATTTGTCTATTTTTGATCTTAGAGCATAAGCTATTGGAGTTCTGGTCAGGAAATTCTCCCCTGTGCCCATATGTTCAAGGTTCTTCCCTAGTTTCCCTTCTATTAGTTTCAGTGTGTCTGGTTTTATGTGGAGATCTTTGATCCACTTAGAATTGAGCTTAGTGCAAGGAGATAAGAATGGGTCAATTTGCATTCTTCTGCATGTTGACCTCCAGCTGAGCCAGCACCATTTGTTGAAAAGGCTATCTTTTTTCCACTGGATGGTTTTAGCTCCTACATATTTATCAAAGGATAACTATTCTTCTTTGGGGATACTGTAATACCTAGAAACTATGGCTCCTACACAATTGAAGGTTGTACTCACATGAGTGGAGGTGGGAACTACCTATTGAGTGTGTGTGTGTGTGTGTACTGAGTATGAAGTTTGTATGTGTTCTTTTACCCATACTTGGTCCTGAGCACAGTGCCAGGGAGATGGGAAACAGCAAGGTTCCCCAGAGATACCCAGATCATTTAGTAATTTATTCTTTTTTTCCTTTTCTTTGTTCTCTGACATCTATCCCCCACTTTAGATACAACACCCATTTCTACTTTGAATAATAATAATTTACTCATATATATATATCTATATATATATACATATATATATACATATACATACATACATACAGGGATTATTAGTCAAGGATTCCTGGTTTTTTTCTTATAGACAATGAATACAGGTCAAAATATGCTCAACCGGATGGTCTTTGTTTGGAATTTGGTTTTTGTTTCAGTGCTCTGAGTAGTAGAAAGTGCCAATTTATCCCCAGAAATGACAGCCTGAAAAGTTGATTCTTAGGACTGGAAGTAGATTCTAAGATATTCTCTAGTTTCCTGTGGTTACAGCCAAGTCCTTCCTCTAGAAATTCCTCCATATCCTTTAAATCATCTTGATTAAGGCAACAGAATTAGTTTTTGTGCATTATAATCAAATATGTTTATCTGTTACTGAAATTAGTACCAGAAGTGGGGAAATGTAGCAAAGGAATGTACAGAATGGTTCCTCCTTATGAAAAAGATATCATCCAAGACTCCCAGTGGGAACCCAAAACCGACAGAAATGAACCCTGTATACAAACACTATGATACAGTGACAGTCAGCTAAGTAACTGACTAATGGGCAGGAAATTTCAACAGTACAAATGATTCACATTCTGGATGGAGTATAAGGTTTCATCATGCTATCATGGCAGTGCATAGTTAAAGCTTCTGAATTGATTATAGAATTAAAAAATTTTAATTTCCTATATCATGTATTTATTTATGTTATTCCCCATCCTCCTTCCAGCTTCTCCTGTGTTCCCTCCAATCCCTTTCAAATTCATGACCTATTTTTCTTTAATTATTGTTTTACACACACACACACACACACACACACACACACAAACATATAAAATGCAATGTGCTGAGTCTATGAAATGTTGCTTATATGTATGTGCTTTTAGGAATGAGCTCTTGTTCACTGGTTTTGCATAACTAATTATGGGGAGTAACCAATTATGGGGCTTATCCCTAGGCAAGACGGAGTCTCCATCTTTCAATAGTCATTAATTTCCTATAGCTCTTCATCTAGAGGTGATGTCTTATGTGATTCCTTCTAGCTATGTTGGTATGTCAACTGATATTGTCATTGTGTAGGCATTATTTGAACAGTCATATTGCTGCCACTTCACGGGTGAAACTTTCTGTTTTATATATAAAAGACAAAAATTTCATAGCCAACTTCCTGTTTCTCTTTCTCTTACAATCTTTCTGCCTCCACTTCTCTGATGTTCCCTGAGTCTCAGGTATAGGGATTATGTTGTAGATATATGTACTGGAGTAGGGCACCCATGGTCAGTCAGTAGTTTTCTATAGTTTTGTCTAGTTATAGTTTTTTGTAATAGTCTCTGCTGCACAAAAGAGCTTCTTTGAGGAGGACTGAAAGCTACATTTATCTGTGGGTATAATGATAAGTATTTAGAATGCATAGACATTATACTGGTTTATGGATATGTCAGTAGTAGGTTCTCCTTTAAGTTCCATAACCCTATTAGCTATGGGCAGTTGGCTAGGTTTACAGTATCAGTCCGTACTTCCTTCCAATTGAGTGGGCCTTTTGTCTAATCTGATGGCTGTTGTTTACTTCCAAGGTGTGAGAGTCACATTGAGCACTTGGGAATATCTTGTTCTCCCTTGGATTGCTGTGGTTTATAGGCATCAGAGCTAGGTAGAACTCTTGATTGCTTTTCCCAATCAGAAGTTTGTATAGCACCTCCAGGAATTATTCGCCCTCAGATAGGAGGATTCTGGGTCAGATATATCTGGGATCTGTCAAGTCTCATGTCCAAAATATGCACTGTCTTTGGAAATAGGTTCCTACCTTCCAGTCCTGGGAGTCAAACAAGGAAAATCATGATAACCTATATTGTTTTGGGAGTTGCTTGGTCTCCTCTGACCAACAACTCAAAAGGTGGTTTCTCATATCTGGTACTAGAATTTTTGTTGATAGACTGATTCTTTGGGGGGGGGAGTACACCACTAGTATAATTTATTTAAAGTATATATACACACACATACACACATTGCACAGAATGTTAAACAATAATAACATGATTCCTATGGTGTCATTTATCCCTGACTCCTCTCCATTTCCTATTTCAAGTTCTCTAATTTTTCCAATTTTTCCCCTTCAAAGCACCCATGTTTTACTTTCCCCCTCTGTGGAGCTCTTCTCCCTGTATGATCCTTTTTCTATTTTCTTATCACTCCACTTCATATCTGAAGCTTCAGAGGTAGCATCACAAATTTATGATTTTTTTCATTTACTATTTTTCATTACCCATAGGAAAGTTAATTGGTTGACAAGGAAACTTCAGATCAGGGAGACTACATCTATGAAAATGGTCACAGCCCTCAGAGAGGTCACAGTCATGACGTCTTTGTGTCTCTTGAGACCTTTCATTTGCCACATCGAGTTCAATAATTACCAAAGTTAAAATCCTATCTTGTTCTTATCTTTCTCATGTTCAAAGGTAATTTCAGAAGTCTGACGGAGTTGGAATTTGATAGTATTATTCAGGAAAATTATCAGGGGACTGGAGAGGCCTGGTGGTTAAGAGCATGTACTACTCTTATAGAGAAATGGAATTCAGTTCCAAGTACCCATACTGGACAGGTCACAACTCTCTACAACTTCAGCTCCAGGGGATCTGATGGCCTCTTCTGGATTACATGGGCACAAATTGCCACATGCATGCACACATGCACCTGTGCACATATATGTGTGTGCACACACACACAAAGACATATGCTAAAAATATTTAAAAAATGAATCAAATGGAAGAGAAAACAGGAAGACAGAGCTGCATACTGAGATGGACAGATGTGCCCTTTGGAAATTTTTGGTTCTGGAGTTATTTTGTGAATAATTTTATAGGAAGAAAAAGGGCTCCTTTAGAACAAAGTGTTCCACCAGCTGTGAGGAGCATCATCAGATGGATGAACAAGGTCCTTCATCCACAGCTTGTAGCTTCTGGGTGTTGGCTCACCTGTGAGAGGCTTAAAAAACAATCATTTTTTAAAAAGACTGTTCAGCCAATAAATAGCATTTCATACAGAGAGATTTCAATTGCCCAGAGGCATCTGTCTTGATGGCTCTATTTGTGGATAGTAAAATTATCAATGTTTATCAGGGGGTGAAATATTGACAACTCCATTTTGTATCTTATTATTTGAACAAAATTCCATATTTTTTTTTTTGGTCGGACAAAAGAAGTCTGACAAGCAAGCCGCATATAATGACATGTATCAGTGTCTCGCACACAATATCCGTTTCTAGGCAATTTAAATCAGATTTGAGCAGGGACAACTAGATGCTGATGAGAATGCTGCTGCTTTTAAACAGCGAGGTGGGCTTGATCTCTCCAAAAACAGATAGGTCAATAGCATTATTGGCCAGGAACACTGTCCAAAGTTAATATGTTGCTTAATGTGCAGACCGGTGAATACTACACTGCAGAGAAGCTGTAGGTGTCTGGTACACAGATCACCTCTTGCTAGGCTTCTTTCTTTTGTCATCTATGAAATGATGCCTACTTATATCAAAGACTTCATATTCTTTCTTATGCAGCGGGATGATTTACTTGGGGAACACTGTGCCTGAGACCGAAGGTTGGTCGGCCCACCCCCTTGCTTCCCCTTCCACCCAAATTCTCTAGTTACTGAAGTTGTCTGTGAGGATCCACACTACATGAGACTGCTCATTACACTCCAGTTACTCAATTTATTTCAAGAAAGGCAACTTTTGGTACCTTAGAAACTAGGTAGCATTATCCAGGCATAGTAGCCTGAATGGTCAGGAAAAAGATATCGCGAGACTTTCTGTATTTTGTGGTAGGGTAAAGACTTCTTCATCTTATTAGGGAAACAGGATGGTTTTTAGCAGTAGGGATGCAGGAGACCTCATTCCGTTAAAGGGAAGAGATGGTTTAAGGCTTCCCAATACATCTTGTGCCTTAGGAAGTGAGTACTTCATACACCAGCATCAGTTTACTTGAAGCAGTGAGTAGATGAGACCCCAGGAACTAACACTGCCTCACATAAAATGGATTTAATTCATAGGGTGTGGGACTGTGAAGGACTTTGAGGGTGAGCATTAATATCAGTATACTGTTGTGGGGGTGATGTCCCAAGGTGACCCGCTGAGCCCTCTGTGCATCTGGAAAAGGAGATGTGACTGGTCTTTGGAAACTTATGGGAGTTCCTGGATGTTTGCTTGAGACACAATGATAGAGAAATACTAATTATCCTGTCTCTGTGTTAGACAAGATCTCAAATTGTTGTTTTGCAGCAATGAAAAAGTTACATTGTATTTAAATAATGAAAAAGATACATTGTATTTGTACTATTGCTTTTTTTGGTGTATCTTTGTTACCAGTGGCATTTAACAGAGTTTTATATTTCAACCCATAACTTACACATAGTTTCAGGCAAGTGAATAATTTTCATATCTTTATAACATTCACAGTTTAATGTATGTATAATCCACCTATTCCTTCAAAATAATGTGTGGACTAATGTATAGTGATAAAGCTATGATTGTGCAGTCAGTTTAAAATTGGGTTCTAACCTCATCCTATTAGTGACTAACACAATACCAGCAAGGGAAGGAATCCACTTTTGCTTGGGTGGAGGCTGTCAAAGGCACAATATTCTTACCAATGAGAAACCATTCATCATTCAATAAAATACCCACTGAACATTCAATGTGTGTCGAATGTTATATAGGATCAAAGTACAATATTGTGTTACCTTAGGAAATTTAACCATGCTTAGGGTGAAGAGACCCAAAAATAAATGATCACCTTATTTTGTGGACAGTACTTCAGTAGATCTATGTTCAGTTTGTCACTGGTGATAATGGGTTTGAGAATCTAACTCTGACGTGGTTTTAAAAAGCTATACTGGGGACTGGAGAAAGAGTTCATATGAGAAACAGCAGTAAAACCACTAGCTGCTCTTCAATAGGACCTGAGTTCCATTCCTACTGCCCACATCGATGTTTAAAACTGAGTGTAATTAAAGTTCCAGAGACTCCAATGTCCTCTTTTGGTCTCTGCAGCCTCAGAGATTATTTCATGCAGCCTAAATACCCACTCACATAAAATAAAAATAAAATCTCAAACAAAACACCTTGCACAGAGCCTGTGAAATCTCACTCAGTTGGAGAGTCATTTGTCAGGTGGATGAAGAAAAGGGCATTTCAGCCAGAGAGAGAGAGAGAGAGAGAGAGAGAGAGAGAGAGAGAGAGAGAGAGAAGAGAGAGAGCCTATGAGCACAGAGGGACTATAAACAGAAATCAAGCTTCAGAAGGAGCAAGACTAGAACATTATTTGAGGCAGTGCTCAACCTAGATGGGCCCGTGGCATCAGACACCAGTGAGCAGCAGAACCACTTACTTGGGTGTGAATAGGAAGAGTGCCTTTTAGTGTTGTTGTCACAGGTATAGTGTTCAGAGCAAGCAGGCAAGGAGAGACGACTTCCTGAAGTCCCCAGATATGCACCATTCTATAATCACTATCAGTAAGAGACCTAGTTGCGGTTAGTTAATAAAAGTGATGCCCATGTGCTGGTGAAGAAAGCCATTCGAGCTGGAAAAGCATAGCTAGTGACTGGAACCAAGACTCTGATATGCACAGGAGACTGACCTGTAAGAGACAAACGTATTTTTATATGTTGTATTAAGTCACAGCAATGTTAGGGAATATTAAGTACTTTAATACCTTCGAAAGATTGGGAGCAAGGGAGATATCTGGGAAGCAGTGATCTGTGGGCTGTGTGCTGTACTTAGACACACCCAAACTTTCAAAACCTTTATTTCCACAATTGTGGTTGTCTTAGTTGGGATTTTCTATTGATATGAAGAGACACCATGACTATAGAAACTCTTACAAAGGAAAACATTTAATTGGGTTTGGTGCATAGTCCACTATAATTACGTCAGGAAGCATGGTGGCGTGTAGGCAGACACAGCGCTGGACAGGCAGCCAAGAGTTCTCCATCTGTATTGCCAGACAGCAGGAAGAGCCGGTGACACCAGATCTGGTTTGAAATTCTGAAACCTCAAAGCCCATCCCCAGTGACAACAAGGCCACACACACCCCAACAATGCCACCTATAATAGTGCCACTCCCTATGAATCTATGGAGGCCATTTTCATTCAAACTACCCCAGTGGCCAGTATTTGTGAGATGTTTATATTCAGTAGGATTGCAATCACTGTATGGAGCACAAAGCCCTATAGTTCAGGAGCTTATGTGTAAGAGTTTTTGTAAAGTCTTCCAACCTTAAAGAACTACAGATGGCTAAGGAGCGTTGAATGTGGCAGAGGTGGGCTTCTTCAGGAAGAGCATGTCAATTGGTTCTCCAGTATCAAATGGTCAACTCTGAAAACATACATATGAATAATATTATATAGACTGAACAAGTTATATTTAAGAATATATCTATCTTAGGGTTTCTATTCCTGCGCAAATATCATGACCAAGAAACAAGTTGGAGAGGAAAGGGTTTATTCAGCTTATACTTTCATGTTGCTGTTCATCACCAAAGGAAGTCAGGACTGGAACTCAAGCAGGTCAGGAAGCAGGAGCTGATGCAGAGGCCATAGAGGGATGTTTCTTACTGGCTTGCTTCCCCTGGCTTGCTCAGCTTGCTTTCTTATAGAACCCAAGACTACCAGCCCAGGGATGGCACCACATACAATGGGCCCTCCCCGCTTGATCACTAATTGAGAAAATGCCTTACAGCTGGACCTCATGGACACATTTCCTCAAGGGAGGCTCCTTTCTCTGTGATAACTCCAGCTTGTGTCAAATTGATACAAAACCAGCCAGTACAGTATATATATTCGTGAATCACATATATTCTTATATATTCATATATATGTATATATAGTTACGTATACAAAAATGATTAGTGAGAAAAGAAGTGATGAATTTGAAGATGAGAAAGAAGGGGTATATAAGGGTGGAGGTAGGAAAAGGAAAAATATTACATAATTATTATAATCTCAAAATAAAACAGAAAAGAGAAATATCATCATATAGAAAAGAATGTTAGGGATTTAGGGCTGAGTTTACTCTCTGTATTTGAAAGAGTTCTGAGCTGACCTTAACTGGGACACACTACAAAAGGATGCTACTCTAGGCTGACCATTTGTTATTGGGTAACCAGTAGGTGTGGTCTTTCCTGGGGAGGAAGACTATTCCTGCTGCTCGCAGCATTTCTTAGTTGCCTATAGTTCTTCTGGACAGAGCAAAGGGGAGGGGGAATAATGTATTCATATTATAATTCCAGAAATGTCAATCACAATTTCCAAAGGATCTTGGTCTTCCGATGGAAAATCAAGGGCTGATTCTTGGGGCTGTGATGCCATGATAGTAGCAGGCACCTCTTCTCTTCCTATTCTTCTGTCCTTAGCAGAATGTAAGATGGCTGCCACACCTCCTGCCCTGCATCATTACTCTATCAGGATGAAGAGAAGCACGAAGGCTGGAAGAAAATTGCTCCTTAGAACATCTATCTGTGTCTTATGTACTTGAATTGCCACTTAGCCATACTGACAGCAAGGGAGGCTGGGATATCAGCGTTATCCTTGCTCCTATTTCTTTCGACTTAATGTATTGGAGAAAAAGGCAGAACAGGTGAGACACTCTGCTACATCAGATTGAGTTCTCTGAGATGAGTAGCCTGCCTTGAATATTTGAAGGGAAATACTCTCTCTTAGATACTCATGTTACAGAGTAGAGTATCAATGTTTCCAAGATCTCTTGAAGCAAAGAGACCCTTTCCATGCGGTTAAGCTAGCAGTGTCATCCATTTTAAAATCATAGGACATTTAACATAAGACACAAAGAACTCTTGACTTGCAAGGGATACAGAGACCAACCATTAAGGAGTCTCTAGCCAAGCGAACCCTTGAAATTGGTATTGATAAAAAAAAAAAAGAGGGCACTATTTCAGAATGGAAATTGGGAAAAGACACCCACAGTCCCATTTTTTAAAGATTTTGAGATTCTAATTAAGAATCTAATTAAGAATTATAATTATTTAATTATAAACATTACAGTGATTTTTTTTTAGAACATCACGCTTGAGCAGAATGGGAAGGAGGGGTCTCAGTGTTTCCACTGCTGTTCTTCCATAGCACACAAAATGCCCAACATCGAATAGATGGTTACAGAAATGTTGTTGTTGAAAGGAGGAATTTACCCAAGTGTGGAGGCAGATGACATTAATTCCAGGACTGGGGAGGCAGAGGCAGGTGGATCTCTGTAAGGCAGAGGGCAGCCTGATCTACACAGTGAGTACCAGACCAACCAGGAATGCATAGTGCCTCAAAACAAACAAACAAACAAACAGCCCCCACAAACCCCAAAACCCAAGAAACAAAATCCAACCTCCCCCCAAAACTCCGAAAAACAAAACCCAACCAATCAATCAACCAATCAACCATGACAAAAAAATAAAAACAAAAAACAAAAACTAACCAACCAACCAACCAACCAGCCAAATAAGCCAAACCAAACCAAAAATCAAACCACCAAACAAACAAATCCACAAAAGGAGAGGAGGAATTACTAGGTAGACCAAAATGCTTGCCATTGGTCCCCTCTGACTTCACTATGTCACACACTCATGGCACCCTTTTTTGGAAGAACAGGTGTCCTTTCTTCTTCATGAAATTGACATAATAATATGAAGAAGGAGATGATGTGTACTATGAAGTTTGTTTTTTTTAAAGTATTCTTCATCAACATTTTTCTAGAGAGGTTTGATATTGATTCTTACTAATTTTATCTGAAGCCATCACAGCTGTCCTGTTCACTGTCATATTGTGTACATAGAACATGGTGGGTGTTTGACTCACAGACAACTGTGAAGTGAAGAAATCAGTGAGTGAAAGAACAGAAAACAAATAGAAAAGGCTCACTGTTTAACAACATCTTCCGGCTGACCATTCTCCCTAATGACGCCAGAATTGTAATATAAGGTGATGTTAATTAAGCAGTTGCAGAACTTAACCACCCTCATGATATATGCAAACCTATTTGTTTACAGAAGAGAGGCAAGTTGCTTTAAACACCTGGACCAAATATCCATATTTTCTTCATTACTGCCTTTTGTTTCATTACCTCAGAATAGTGCTCACTTAAGAGCAACATACTAAGTCTCACAATAGGCTCATTCAAGGTGTAATAATGTAAGAATTTTCGTAAATTCTTTCTTTCTAGTCTCAGCATAACATTTTCATCATGTTTGTATATGTGTGTATGCAAATATGTGTGCCACTGTAGTGTTTATCTACATACATGTGTGTACACTGTGATATGACCATATGTGCAGGTGTGTCAATGTATATGTAAATGGATACATACTTATGTTTCAGACACATATATATACATTTATGTGTATATACTTGTGTGTTTGTGTATGTGTGGACATTCATGTGCTTCTGTGGATCATATATATACGTATATACATATGATATACATATACTGTCTGTGTGTGTATGAATGCCTGCATATATGTTGTATTAGTCTGGGTTTTACTGCTGTGAACAGACACCAATGACCAATGCAAGTTTTGTAAAAGACATTTACTTGGGTCTGGCTTACAGGTTCAGAGGTTTAGTCCATTGCCATCAAGGCAGAAGCATGGCAGCATCCAGGCAGGCATGGTGCAGGAGGAGCTGAGGGTTCTACACCTTTATCCAAAGGAAGCTAGGAACAGACTGGGCATCTTCAGGCATCTAAGAGGAAGATCTCTAAGCCCAACCCTACAGTGACACACTTCCTCCAATAAGGCCACACCTTCTAATAGTGCCACTCCCTGGGACAAGCATATACAAACCATCACATTTTCCACTCCCTGGTCCCCATAGGCTTGTTGAAACATAAGTCTATGGGGGCCATACCTAAACATAGCATAATGCAAAATACATTTAGTCCAACTTCAAAAGTCCCCACAGTCTATAGTATTCTCAACAGTGTTAAAAGTCCAAAGTTCAAAGTCTCTTCTGAGATTCATCCAATCACTTTACTGTAATCCCCAAAGCAAGACAGGAAACCAGCTCGGCAGTCTCCAAACTCTGCATCTCCATGTCTGATGGCAAAGCAGTCTTCAGATCTTCAACTCGCTTTTCATCTTTGTTGACTGCAACAAGGTTCTTTCTCCTGGGCTGGTTCCACTCCCTGTTAGCAGCTTTCCTGGCAGGCATCCTGTGTCTCTGGCATCTTTAACATCTTGGGGTCCCCAAGTCAACTTCAGCTTCACAGCTTCTTGTTCCAATGTCTGAGTTCCACACATGATCTTCTGTGCAGCTCCAAAGGGCTGGAGTCACTTCTCCAGCTCTGCCCTCTGTAGCACTCTAAGTTCAAGTTGATCCATTCTGCTGCCACTGCTGTTCTTGGTGGTCATCCCATGGTACTGGCATCTCCAATATGCTAGGGTCTTCTACTGCAACTATGTTTCACCAAAGCCTCTCATAGGCTGTCTTCATGGTATCAAGCCTCAACTCCTTTGCATGACCCCTTCAGTCCTTGTCTGTCAACTACAACTGAGGCTGCACTTTCACCAATGGCCTTTCTGGCCTCTCACAGTGCCAAACCTCAGCTGTTCTTCATGATGCCTTCATGCCTACATAACCAGTACCACCTGGATTATTCTTACACATTACCAAGTACAGCTGCAGCATGAGGGACAACCTTGGCTATCTCTGGAACACAGCTTCTTTGTGCTCTCAGGAAACACTTCCCAGAAAGTATCACCTAAGTGATGCTGGTCTTTTCTTAATCACCACTAATTTCTTAGCTCCAGCTAACCAGCATCAATTGTCCCAATAGTCTCCTTCTCCTCTTGAATATAAAGCCAGAGACCCATGGCCTAAGCTGCTGAGTTCTGCTGTTTGCAGGAGCTGGAACATTGGCCCCCTTGTTCTATTACCTTATCACTAGCTTCCTTTATTCCAACTCCTTCACTGCCTAAGCTTGGCTGACCTGGATCTTGCTCCATAGACTGACTTTGAATTCAGACATCTGTATGCCTGTCTCCTAAACACTGGGATTAGAGGTGTGATCCACCAAACCTGGATTTAAGTTTTTCTTCACCTAGAATTTGCTCTGTTCTAGGCTGGCCTTGAACTCAGAGATCTGCTTATCTTTGTCTCCTGGGATTAAAGGCTTGTACTACCATGCCTGAACCTAAATTTAGCTGGGAGGAATCTTGCCTCAAAGTCACTACTTCCTTAATTCAGTTTAATATCCTTGAATTCAGCTCCATTTCACTTCCTGGTGTCCCTTTAATGCTCAAACTATATATTTTGTATGTTTCCTTTCTCAGCTTGCTATGTTTGTTCAAAATGCTCTTCATCAGACTTAACCAGAGAACAAAGTCTCTGTTGGACTTTTTTTAGACTTCGTCAATACAATTAATATACATCTCTTTTCCTTAGCCTTAGGCAATCTTTTCAGAAAATGACAAAAAGCATCCATGTTCTTCACCAAAACATCACAAAAACAGTCTCTCAACCACATATGAAAGTTCTTCTCCACTGAAACCTTTTGGGTCATCAGGCCTACACAGTTCAAATGACCCTCAATACCACTGTCTTCCATATTCCTACTAGGCTGGCCCACTAAGCCCCACTTAAAGCATTCTATGACTTTCCAAATCCAAAGTTCCAAAACCCACATTCTTCCAAACAAAAGCATGGTCAGGCCTATGACAGCAATACCCCATTCCTGGTATCAACTTCTGTATTAGTTTGGATTTTACTGCTGTGAACAGACACCAATGACCAATGCAAGTTTTATAAAAGGCATTTACTTGGGTCTGTCTTACAGGTTTAGAGGTTTAGTCCATTGCCATCAAGGCAGAAGCATGGCAACATCCAGGCAGGCATGGTGCAGGAGGAGCTGAGGGTTCTACACCTTTATCCAAAGGAAGCTAGGAACAGACTGGGCATCTTCAGGCATCTAAGAGGAAGATCTCTAAGCCCAACCCTACAGTGACACACTTCCTCCAATAAGGCCACACCTTCTAATAGTGCCACTCCCTGGGACAAGCATATACAAACCATCACATATGTATATAAGTATGTGCCTGTGTATGCATGTGTGTTCACAGAGGAATATTATAGCATATGTAAATGTACATGCATTCACGACAGATATACGGGGATGTACATATGTTTCCTCATACGTGTTCATGGGTGTATATACACTATCACATGTATTCATGCATATGCATGCACATATATTCCTATTTCTCCATACAAGCATATGTGGTTGTGCATGTGTTCATTTTGTGCACGTATGTGCATGTGTGGTTTTGCTTGTATATGTGTGTGCTTGTATGTATGTTTATGTACACATACATATGTATGTTTGTGTATGCATATTTATATACATCTGTGTATATCTTTGCATGTGCAAGCCTCTAAGTACACTCTCTCTGTGTGTGCCTTGATATGTGTTTTGTATATATGTATATATGCATGTATGTTTCTATGCTGGGACCTGTACAAACTAGATCTTGGTCCTCAGGATGAGAGCAAGAACATTGAAACTGCTATGAGCATTCGTTTTTATTTCTTCTTTACAAGCAGTATATTTCAGAGAAGGCCTAGTCACTTTTCATTTTTTTTACCAGAAAAAGAAACTTAGTTTTTTTTCAAAATGAAGACAGACTTTTACTTTTAATGTTAAACATCAATGACACTTAATGTGCAAAATGTCAGCAACACAGAAAAGCAAAAGAAAGACAAGAGTACTGTAGATTACATCTAATGCTTAGGCCAAAGCAATGTGTGAGTGTCCATTTTCTCATGTCCCATTGTCCAGGGACACACTGTCAAACATAAATCTTTGGTTATTAAGTGGTGAAAGGTCTAATCACTTTTGAGGGCACAAGAATGCTATCAACTATATAAAAGCTAAGATTGTTTCTGAAAGGTTTATAATTTGGTGTGGACTCCATGCTTGGGTTTTCTGGCTTCCAGCATTCTCTCCCACAGATGCAGTAACAACAATAATAGCTCATTTTGCTGAGTAATGATCCATCACTACATCACCACACATGCTTGCGGGAAACAATTTAGAGAGAGGAGGGATTTATTTTGGCGCGTGGTTTCTGTGGCTGAAGTCCATGGCTGCTGACTGCATGGCTTTTGCACCCTGATGAGTCTCACCACAGAAGGGCATATGGTGGAGCAGATCTGTGGACCTGCTGACAGCAAGAGGCAGAGTGGAAAGCAGTGAGGGGCTGAGACATGCCCTCTAAAGAGACATCCCTAGGGATGGGACCTCCCTCCATGAGGCTTTGCTGGCCACAGTTCCACCACCTTCCAATGCCACATCCCTTATGAACTATTGTCTCAGGAAATCTATCGAAGAAACACCCAGGTGCACCTTGTTGATTGTGTATCTCAACACAGTCAAACTGATAACTACAACTCACAACTGCCTCAGTGTTTACTGGGTATTTACTTTTAAGAGTCTGGGAAACAGTCAGCTAGTATTAGAGTATATTTTCCACATAAGACAATGTGGAATTAAAGGGTTAGTATGCCTAAAGTCACACGGTTAGGAAACACAAACACACATTTCATCATTTCCATGTCTTCCCTTAAAAATACAATCACCATGTTGACCAATGGACACACAAGAGATGGAATGTGCGTATTTGCATGCTGGAGCAGAGAGAATATCAATGTGTAATTATGTTGACAATGCAGTAATGGAATAATTGAGAAAGTAAGGGAATAATGTAGCTCACAGAGTAAGGTTTCCATTGCTGATGTAGTTGCTTATAGCAGCACGTAGGTTTTTCCTGAGACTTCTGAGAGTTAAGCAGCCCAGGCTGGACAAACTAGAATCAAGCTGTTGCCATTACTTTGCTGCCTTCTGGAAGCTCTAGCGTTGTCTTATCTTTTAGACTCTTGAGGTCATTGGCATGGCTTAGCTGCTGGACCCTTCCTTCACCTTCAGAGTAGATGATGGATAATTGTTCAAAGTCTCTTCCCTCCTCATTTTGCATAGCTCTGACCTCCTCCTTTTTGCTTCCTTCTATGTCTAAGTACCATTGTGGTAATGCCTAGCTGCTCTGAAAAAAAAATCTGGAATCGTTTCTCAATTTCAAAGTCTTCTTATTTATAATCTCAGCTGCATCTGTAACTGTTTTACAGAATCCATAGAATGGGATGTAGCTGGTTTTGTAGAGGAATTTATTTGTTCTGCTTACCATAATAGGCTCCAGGCTCCCTAGGTCTGTCTTCCTTATGATGCCAGGGATAAAACTCAGGGCATTGCACATGCTAGGCAGGCACTTTGATAAGCAAGTCATACCCCACCTCCATCTTCCTGATAGTTACACATCCATGACGTGATCTCTGGTTGTAGTTTCTAACGGTTCAGCACAGAATTCCCCTGCCCTCACGGAGTTTCTCTCTAGAGAAGAAGAAGCTGATAAACACATCTGTGATAAAGTGTAAGTGTAGAAGGACCCTTGACGATAGGGAAGTTTAGAGAGAGGAAGAGGGCACTGGAAGCCATAGAGTCTATGGAGAGTTAAAATGTACTTAGGAGAGGCTACTCTAAGATGTGCTTTGGGAAACAAACCCCATATGAGATGAGAGACATGGGGCTGAGCATTTGAGGCAGATGACATAGAAGTGTGCAGGCCACAATGTGAGAACGAAAGGCCCTTTGGAGAAATAGCAATGGGGTCAGCATTTCTAGTGTGGACTGCACAAGTGAGAAATTGGCAAGGGATAGGCATAGCTGGGACCCATCAACCCCAGGAAATTAATTCTGTGAGATACAAAGGAACACTTGACCCAATTTGTATTCTGAAAAGATCGCTGTGCTTAACAGACAGCTAAATGGCACAAGAACAGGAGAGAGGAAGCAGGAGGGAGAGTAGAAAGCACTCATCTAAACCGACAGTGAGACCTTCGATGACAGATTTATGACAGAACTTGCTGTTAGGGGGTAGGGAAGCACAGAAGAAAACGGATCAGAATGAACTTTGTTTTTGGGCTTGAGCCACTGGATAAGCTGTCTAGGTTCCAATAGAGAGATCAAAAAAAAAAAGGGGGGGGTCCCAAGTGGCAAAACCAATGCACTTTGGATGTGTTCTATCTGTCTATTGGAGATTTAAGTGGAGATGTGTTTGAAGGCTGTGGTCTGAACTTTAGGACCGGGTAAAGACTAGCAAAGCCTTACATTAAAGGAACCAACAAAAACAACCATGGACTTCCACTATGTTCTATCTCCTGATAGGATGTCCTCGTGCCTAAGTCAGCTGGAGGCCAAAGGACACATGAAGACACGGATGGGATCTGTGCTATTGGTTGGAAGTGACTCACTCCAGTGAGGAACAGAGTAGGGGAGGATTCAGGACACATTTGAAGGGGTTTTAGGAGCTTTAGTAAAATACCAGCCTGATGCCCATTTGGGCATTGCTCTGCCAAACACCTGCTCTCAGTACAAATACCTCCTGCAGTAAGATGCCTTCCTATCTTCACATCCACCCACCCAGAACACCTGGACTTGTCACTGAATAGCATTGGCCCTCAGCTCTCCCTAATTTATCTATCTGTCTCTCACTTCCATCTCTCTTTGAAATGGATTTCTTTAATTAGACTTAAAATGAGCACCCTTTACTGAATGTCTCCATTCAGGTGGCTAAATAAATAAGCATAATTGTAGGAACTAAAACCACCCCACTTCCCACATCATGGTGTCATGGTCGGCTTTTCTGTTTGAGTTATATCATTGTGCATATTGCTTTGATAATTCGTAGGCCGGGTACAGAGCTGTCTCAGAGACTATATTTAGGAGTTAGTGTTCCATGGAAGGTAATGAGAGACAAATGGATCTTAAAAGTATGTCATAAAAGGCCTTTTAAAATATGTGAGCTTCGAGTGCCCATCTATAAAGCTGGTTATTTACGAAGGCCGCTTTAGAAGCAGTTCTGTGAGTTGGTGCAAGCCACCTGTAATCTATAGATTTTTAAATTGTCATGGCTGTACATTTGTTAATGGTGTCTCCGATACAGAAACACATTTAAGAAACCAACAATAAATGCAATAGCCCAACCTTCTCTCTCCAGACCTATGGGCCCTAAATAAAAGGCTTTTCTTTTGAGAGGATCTCCCTGAGTCCCAGACTGATAAGAAACAGGGATTGCTATTTTGCATCTAAAAGCAAACCAGACTTATTTCTAGGGCTCTTCTGGATGGATATCAGTGACAAAGAACTTGGTGCTGAGACTGACTTTTATGTAAAGAGGGTTGTCTTAAAATTCTTTATGGAGAGGAATGCAGCAGAGAGGCCCACAGCTGCACAGAGAGCAAATAGTTTCCAGGCAGCATTCAGAGACGTGGCCAGACAGAAGGGTACGGCTAGTGTGACATGCAAGCTGGGAACAATGGTCCCTGTGACCTCCTCTTAGACTTCTAGCTCCTGCCATTCAGGGAGAACATGGCCTTGGAAGCAGGTGGGACTGGTGTTCTCGATTCGCTTTTCTAATTACATGAAGTGTGGAGAAAGGATATTGGAAATAGAGACCCAGCTGTGCCCACTGACAGTTCAAACACAATGAGGACAAAGAACTCCAGACGCAAAAGGGAAGCGGTTTTAATCTCAGGTGTCTGCACTCCTCTTTCATTATATGAAAGAGGGCCAGCAGCAATAACGGAAGAGAAATAATAAAATGAACGGGTCTCCTCTCTCTCGGTGTTACTTCTGCCACCAACCCTTGAATCAGTCAGTCAGGAAAAGAAAGCCTACAAGACAAAGCGAGGAAGATGGAGTAGGCAGCTCACTAGCGGTAGAATTTAAGGGGTGTGGGCAAGTCAAATTGGAGTAGGACCTTTTCCTCACAAGGCTGCAGGGTCTAAGTCAAAGAGAGATGCTATTTCTCGAGGAGAAGAAAGAACTCTTAAAGAAAGCACAGTATTTGCCTCAAGATGAAGTGGGGGTTCACCTTCCCTCTCCTGCCTGTCTCACTCTCCATCACACAATGTTAAAAATGATTATGGTGCCTGATCAGCTGGGAACTGTCCATAAAAGCCTTTGAAGACCTCAAATCTCAGGGCAATAGAGATAATTCCATGTGTCTTAGACGCTGTGTGACTGACAGAGCAAACTTCTCACAGCAGTGCAGATTCACGGTCTTAAGTTACTTCAGTAGCTAAAGTTTTGCTGATTACATCATGTGCTATTTTTAGAAAGACTTCGCTGTAACCATGGAAACTGCTTTTTGCTGAAAACTCTCACACTATTTCCTTCGAAATTAGCCATGGAGAAGAAAATCTTTGCAGAAAACTAATAAGGAACAAATGAGTTAGATACAAGAGTGAAAACAAAAGAAACTTAGTACTCATAAGAAGGCTTATATGCACGTCCACAGTCCTACATTTGTTTGGACAGATACCATCTATAGACCCGTGTTTATGTAGAAAACCACTTGAATTTTTACTTTTCTTTTTTTTTTGACTGGCAACATGCCTGAGAACATGACACACAATGTAGTTTATTACCATGGTTCCCTGTGGCATGCTATTCCCAAGGGAAATGAATCCCTGAGGAAATGGGATGCTCTGTCTCTTAGCAACAGACATGTTGGAAAGTTTCACAGGACCATCTTTCTGACCAATGGAGAACTTGTTGGGGGTATTAAACAGCTTGCTTAAGAACACTGAATTGACCCACGCTAATGTGATTTCAGGATTCAAGGTCAGGAGGCTGTAAAGGACAGTGATATAACGCACTTTGGTAGTTTTATCCTTTGGGAGGCAGCATGAACATCCTACCTATGGGAACCTGTGAATGCATTGTATTACATATCTAAATATACTGTGCATGCATAGTCGAGGTTATAGACATTAAGTTAGGAAATTTATTCTGGGCTGCCCACATGGGTCCCATTACAATGAGGGTTTTTATGTAGAACTTTCTTGGTCAGAGTTTTGAGAGATGTTAGGAAATGTCAAAGGTGTTTCAAGGGTGAGAGAGATTAGACTCCTCCTTGCAGCTAAGGAAATAAAGGGAGTCATTTATCAGCGGTGAGAAGGAACTGAATTGTTCCAATAACATAAAGAAGAGTGGAACTAGATTGGAATTTCCCTTCAGGAATTCCAGAGGGAGACCTCAATATGGCACCTTGACTTTGCCTTCTGAGACCCTATGAGGAGTTCCTGTCCCCCCCAAGCTTTCTGGACTTCTAGCCTTGTACACTGTGAGGTAATGCATGAGTGCTGGGAAGTGCTGTGTTTGTGGTGAATTGTTACTGCAGACAGGGAAATAACACAAAAGTATTATCTCAGAAATGTCATTTCAGTTACTATAATAAAAGGTCAAAAAAGAGAACTTTTGGGGGAGCATATCTTATAAATATCACCATCCCATGTCAAATAGCCTTGAAAATATGACACTTTTTTGACAAGAAATGTGTCTTCATGAATATATCTAGAAGGCAAAGATTTGACAAGAAGCTGATAATATTTGCAATGTTTTGTATACCGTCATAAAATTGAAAACTTTCTTAAATTTTGGTCAATTGGGTTCTAGGTAAAGGAAATGACTGAACATTTGTTTACTAGACTATCGTCCCTGTTAAGTGCGTGCTTTGTCGAAATAATGACTGCTCTAGAAAAGCGGGCATGGCATATACAATTACAAGGTTGAGGAGAGTTAATTGAAAAATGTATTTATGCATTAGAGAGGCGGAAGCACGGATAGCATTAGAGGTTGCTTCTCCGTGGGTGGCTAGAATACATGTTTTTAAAAACTTTCTATAATGAAAATGACTTTTGCTATTGCGAAGACCTAGCAAACATCATGAACATAATAAAAATACATAAAAAAAACTTGATAGGAAACAGAGCTATTTCAACTGGGGTAATTTTAGGATGCACATTCAGAAGAGTGTTCACATTAGTGACTTGGAAACTAGACTCTAGGACTTCAGATACCCCTTTCCTTCCCTCCCTCCCTTTTCCCTCCATCCTTCATTCTTCTCTCCCTCCTTCCCTCTCTCTGCTTCCTCTCAACAGGAGTCTTGCTATTCAGCCTAGGAGGTCCTGGAACTCAGTAAGATTGACCTCAAAGTTAGACTCCTCCTGCCTCAGCCTTCCGAGTGCTAGAATTACAGGCATGTACCACCAAACTTTCTTCTTACTAAAAATATGTTTGTAATAGAGTTGGTTTTAGAATTGCCTTTGTATGCTCTGTTTTGTATTTGGTATTGGATTTAGGCAGTTTTAAGTAACAGAAACTCCATTTAAAGAAGCCAAACTTCAAGTGATGTATTGTCTAATGACAAGGCTAGAGCCTTAGATAAGACTGGATTCAGGGCTCTAGCATTGACTTCAGGGTACCATATTTCTATCCACCTCATGAAAAAATCCTTCTTCCCCAGCAGAAGGGGTTTGGGTGGAAAAGTCATTGGGGACTCTGGCTAATGAGTCTGTCTCTGGGGCAGTGAGCTAGGAATTAGACTTGTGACAGGGGTGTCTCAGCTGAGTCAAGTAGAATGATGTTCTAGGGGATGTCAAGGTTCTGCTAGCAAAAGAGAGAAAAGTCAGGAACAAGAAGAGCTACCCCAAGGTCTGTGCTGGACCAGGATGTGAACAAAGACATAACAGAGTCCTGGGATCTGTTCTTCCAACTCAGGCACTGTGGGTAACTGTCATCAACTATTCCATGGCTTCTGCCACAGCTGTTGTATGTCGTCATCACTTTATAACCTTAAGGAAAAGTCTTTACTCATCTGAGCAACACCATGGTGTAGCAAAAGCATTTCTGACTGCATCAAGGGCTGATATTTTTGCTCCTCCCTAGCCTACAAGGAGTCTCTGGATTTTCTAGTTCAGTGTCTGTCTCATGGCAATAAGTCAATAAATCTGTTGAGTGAATGAATGGCAGTTTCTGATTTCTGAAGTTGGAGTAAATATTTGTCTCCTTTCTTAGTTTAGTTTTTTAACTCCATCAAAATCACACCCAACATCTTCTTCATCAAGACTCCTAGAAAATCGAGGCCCCTCCTGATTCTATGAAACCCAAAAATTCACAAGTGGCCATTCAAACGGTATTGCCTATTTATGCATTGCCATAACCAAGGTAACCATTATTGCACATTGTCTGATCTTCTACAAAATGGGCATGTAGTTTTTCATACTTCCTTTCACAATGTAATCCTCAGCTCCTACACATGATTGTGGAACCTTGAGGGTAACATTTTAAACTTCTAATAAGCTCTTAGCAGCCTTTTGGAGGTTAGGGCAAAGTTACTAAAAGAGATTGCTTAGACCCTGAGGACAGGAGAGGCTGGGGCATCTAGATATCCTGATTTTCTATCCTTATTTATATTTCCCTGTGAGTACATCCATATTGGCAGACATTCTTGGCTAAATTGTAAGGTAGGGGCTTTACTATTTAAGAGAAAACTATTTAAGAGACCAGAGAGACTTCATCTAGCAACTGATGGCAGCAAATGCCGAGTACTGTAACTAAACATTAGGCAGAACTTGGAGAGTCCTTCGAAGCAGGGGAAGAAAGGATCAGAAGGGAGCAAGGATTGGAGGAACCAGAGGGATCAGAGAAACACCAGGAGAATGTGGCCCACAGAATTGACTGACTGGAACTCATGGGGACTCATAGAGATCAGGGAGCCTATAGAAGTCTGACCTAGGTCCCCTACATAATATGTTAAGGTTGAATAGTTTGATGTTCTTGTGGGCATCCTAGCAGTGGGAGCTGGGACTTTCCCTGACTCTTTTGCCTACTATGGGACACATTTCCTCTTATTGCATTGCCTTGTCCAGGCTTTACATGATGGTATATACCCAGTCCTATTGTAGGTTGTTAAGTTTTGTTTGGTTGATGTCCCTGGGAGGCCTGTTGTTTTCTCAGGGGAGGCATAGCGAAGACGGATCTGGGGAAGAGGAGAGAGAAGGGAAACTGTGGCTGAGATGTAATATATGAGAGAAGAATAAAAGTAAAATTAAAGAAGAGGAGCAAAAGATGCACTGAGGACTTGCTATGGCATCCATGTTGGCTACCCTGTGCAGACAGCAGCCATGGTGACCTCTAGTCTCTCGCAATTTCTCTTCTTGAGGCTCTGAAAGGATCTGTATACAAAAATCATCTCGGACTGGCATTTCCTTGCACATTCTCAAAAAATATTAAAAAAAAAATACCCTGGAGTCTACCAAAAGGACCAGAAATCAGAGACAGTGTATACTTTTTGGACTAATATCATTCCTTGAATTCTCTTTGGAGGATGTTTGATAGATAATTACCACAACAAATCAGGGAGTGACTGAAGGCCCCACAAGGCAAGGTCTGTCCCTGGATGGAACAGCAAAACAGGCAAAATTGTCACTTGGTGAATTTGTTTTCCCCTACCCCACTGTTACATCCTGTCACTAGCTTTCCCATGGTTCCAGGCTGTTTCCCTTCCCCTGGTTCTCTGGGGCCATGTCTGTAAATCCCACTACACTGCAAGCTAGTGCTGCTCACCCTCCCTGGCACACAAAGACTCAAGGAAGTTCTGATTCCTCCGGCACCTTTCTACAATGATGGTTCATTGCAGGTGATGGGCAGTTCATTTCACAAACTTACCCAAGCTGTTGAACTAGACTTTTGCATCACACCTGCAGGTTAGCAGGGACTCTTTGGTTATGGTGGGTTAACATGCTGGGGCCTGATTTGCTGAAGGACCTGATTCTGGACACTGTAAGATACACAATACACTTGACATGTCCTTTTCTTTGTTGAGTCTCTCATAGTTTCCATTTCTGGTCTTTATTTCATAGTTAGTGAGTGCTCAAAAATGTTCAGCAATTGCCATGACACCAAGATTTCTTGCACCTTTTTATACAACTAGGTGTTAACTCCTACTGGAATAAATGGTGTCGTTTGGAAACTCATGGTCCAATTTGCTTTCTGAGAAGTTCATGGTCTCATCAACTGGCTTCTCTTTTGTAGTTTCAAAGTCTTCCACAGGCTGACTTGGACTTCTCTCCTTTGGTCTTTAATCCATCTAGCTAATCATAAAACCCTGGTTAATCATAAGACCCTCAGCCCAGGATTTGCAGCCTCAATACTCTTGCTATCGTTATGACTTAATTCGTCGTTACTTTTCCTTAAGTAATTTTTTTTTTTTAAAAAAATAGATTCTTAGTGTTTCCATTGCCGTGAAGGGGCACCATGACCAAAGCAACTCTCATAAAGGCCAACATTTACTTGGGTCTGGCTTATAGTTTCAGAGGTTCAGTCCATTGTCATCATGGCAGGAAGTATGGTAGCTTCCAGGCAGACTTGGTGCTAGAGAAGAAGCTTAGAGTTCTGCCTATCTTGATCTGACTGCATCCAGGAGAAACTGCTTCTTCCATACTGGGCTGAGCTTAAGAACTAGGAGCACTCAAAGCCCACCTGTACATTGTCACACTTCCACCAAGAAGGCCACCCCTCCTGATAGTGTTACTCCCTATGGGTCAAGCATTCAAACACATGAATCCATGGGGGGGGGGAACCTATTCAAACCACTACATTTCCTTTCTCTAGTTTCCCCTGAAAAATCCATCTTATAAATAATTTTGTACTTAGTCCTAGTATTCTGACTATGCCTCAAACATATTTGTGTTTTTCCATTTCTATTCAAAGGGCTTGCTTTAACCTTTGTGCCTGTTTCTGAAGCAGCATCCTTTCAATATCTCTTTCTTGATTCCTCTTAGTCTCCTCCACTCCAGTAAATAACTACACCACACAAACAGTGGGGGGTGGGCATCCTCCCTCCCAATCATCCTTCAAAACACTTCCTGCTGCAAGAAATTACTACCAATGAAGGCATAATACAAGAGAAATGTGTTCTCTTGTAGTTCTGAAGGCTGTAAATGACAAATCTGGATCACATTCCTCCTGAAGGCTTTGGAAAGAGCTTTACATCACCCAGCTTCTGATGGTTTCTGGTGTCCCTTGGCTTGTGGCAGTCATTATACTAGTCCTTGACTCCCTCTTCAATTGACCTTCCTCCTTGTATATTTGTCTTCTTCTTTCTGTCTAAAGATATTTATTCACCCTCAAACTAAGATGAACTCAGAATGAATGCTCTGACAATTATATCTGTAAAGACCATATTTCTCAGGATTATATTCAGAGGTAACAAAGTTTGAGACTCAGCATGTATACGTAATGACTAGCAACCCACTCCCAACCCTGTCCTTTTGTAATACTCATTTCTTCTTACAGTAGCATCTCTACCCTTTTAACTCAGAAAAATCGAGCCCAGGTTAGAACTTAGCCTGAGTTCTAACTTCTCTGCAGGGCTTTGCTGGAGTTCAAAATCACTCTCACACTCACAGATTCTCACAGAACTTCTACAGTAGAATGTTGAGGTGGAAGTATTTAGGGAACCATCTTTCTTCTCTATAAGACTTTTCTGTATTTGAAGACAAATCACCCAGAGATTCCCATCAGAGACTTCCTTGGACACAGTTATGTGTTACCTGAATCATATGGACTATAAAAGTGTAGTTGTATTGTGAGGAACTTCTTGTTCTTGTGTGCAGTGAGTGGTGACATTATGGACTGACGGAGGCTATGATTTCTTCTGCCCCATCCACATGGTACAGGTGAAACGAGGTGAAACAATTACACAAACCCCACTAAACTCGAAGCCACATGTAAATATCAAGAGAAGACTGGTTTTGAAACATCTGTGACAAGTGTTAAAGATTTTTCTGTGTTCAGAATAAAACAGAATTGAACAGTCCTATAATCCACTGGGCATGAGTGGAACCCTGTGGCCTTTCAGTCCAGTCATAAACACAAGCCTGTGATCTTCCTCAAGCCATGTATGTATCTGGTCCACAGTGGATCCAGGAATGGAGAGTCTAGTATGTCCTCATTCAAAACCTAAATGGTGGCTACTTCTAGTATTTTCCTGTTGAGACACAGCAGATATAGTCAGTCCCCTCTTGTGAATCATTCCACACTCCAATTAATAGTAAAGATGTCAAAATTTGCCTTGTTTCAAAAAAAAAAAAATCATTGGATTTAAAAAAAATGCCTTTGGCAACAGATAGCCTATATTGGGTCCTAAACAATTACAAATAGCACTCAGATGTATTTAATGTATTTTTTTTAATACATGAAATGGCCTGTTTGTTTTCTACCTCATATTTTCATATTATCTTTAATAAGCAAAAGTCAGTGTCTCCTGAACTCACTGGGTCTAAAGGTCATTAGTACCTCAGAATGCTTGGGTTCTGATTGCTTATACCCACATCAAGCATTCTGTTAACCAGGTTGCAAACCACTTTCCTTAGCAAAGGGAATCTCTAGGTCAAAAGCGCTTGCAACATCTTTTTTTTTTTTTAATGTGTTGTTACTAACATGGGGATTGTTAGAACCTATTCTTTCAAAATCACACATGCTCATTACCATCATTTTTAGAATAAAAAGTCACAACCCAAAAATTTGTGCTTGATTTTTAAAATTACATATTTGGAACTCTTGCAGCTATACAAAATTAAATCCAATTTAGCCATGCATTTAGCAAATCAGGCCCTTTCACAGACAAAGAATGGAATTGGGCTCTCCAAGAAAATCAAAGATGTGTGGTCACTGTGGTGTGCCATCATCGTTTCAAAAGCCATATGTAAATGATATGTATATGAGGACTCAATGATGTCCTAAAAATGAGAATTAAATAATAGAATTATTGAGCACGTGTGCTTGCTGGCACTGAGGAGAAATGAAATTACAAGGAATGTTGAGAATGCAGGGCTCAGTTTCCGAGATCCCTTACAATCTCATGGATGCGAACTGCTCTTAACATGGTTAACCATCCTGATGCTAGGCTGACTGAGCTCACATGGGAAGCCTGATATACACTGCTCAATAAGTAAGAGTTGCCCATAAGAGGCTGATGATCACCAGTTACCACTGAGTCCCCAAAACACACTTATGACAGAGATGACAACAGTAACATTGATAGTGATGGCCTCTTGGTTTACTACTTTATACATGAAGAAACTGAGGCATCGAAAATGAAGATTCAGGCCTGAAGGAGAACAGGGAACTAGACAGTAGGATTTAGGGTGCTTCCCCTTCCGTCTTCTTAACCCTTTCACACCATTGTCAACTGTATTTACATGTTACCATATACTTGGCTAAATAAGGAAAAAAAATAAGGAGGCCCGAAAGCGTCAGTTAATAAGGTTGTGAAATAGTTGGGCACACAGTTCATTTTCTGGCTAGTGGTTATTAGGCAAGTTACACAAGGGGCGGATGCTCATATTTCTAGCTCTTAAAATGACAGGTCCATCTGACAGTCAAGTCTCCAAACACAATGTGGAAAGGTTGGGCATCCACTCAAGCCTTTGGCACCATGTGGATGGAACATACTGAAGGCCAAATGGCCCTACTGCATGACCAGGTGCTCACGCACAGTGCAGGTGTGGTGAAACAGTGGGGTCTGACTTCCCAGCTCCACACAAACCTCTCTTCTTGTTACTCTCATGTCCTCCTAAATCACTTCTACTCTTTGAATGTGCCCAGAGCAGCTCCATCACGGGGAGCAAGGAGAGAAGCTCCGTGGGTTAGAACCTACAAGTTCAATGGCATATGTTTGGGGAATGTCCTCTTTTTTGGCAGAACGCCTTTTCTGCTTTTGGTTTCCTTTCTTCAGACCTAGGGTTTTGCTCATTTCCTGTATTACTCGTTTAGTGTTAGATATAAGTTTTGATTGTGACCAAGATCTGGATGTTCACAGAAGAAGCTCAGTATTGTCATCATGTAGGGTTGTGTGGGCTTGAAATAGACCCATCTAACACGGCAGCCATGCCCTCCCCCCTCTCTCTCTCATGCATGTCCTTCAGGAATCCTACCTCTTTGTCCCTTTTGACAGTTGACAAGGATAAAGAGAGTTGATGTTTGTCTGGAACTATTAGGTGTCATGGGATCTACATACATCATTTCCTTGACTTATGAACACTCTGAAAGATAGACATGGTCAGCCACTTACAAGTGTAGAAATAGGCCCCTAGAGAGAGCTGAAGAGTCATAGTTAAGAGTTTACTCTCACGTGAGATGAATCTAACATTAACCCACTGGCCATGAATTCCTTGCCATGGGGTCTGTGTACATTTTAACTGAGAACAGTTTGAAACTGAAAGAGCTTAGACTTTCTGCACATTTTGGGGGTATCGATCTCTGCTATTTTTGAAGACACATCATCCTGACATCATGCTTCTAAAATGGTCATTTGTTATTCTTCTGTGCATAACTCCCCCAGGCAGCAGCTCTGTCCAGTAATCAGCTCTGCATCACGTCAAGGGGCAAGCAACTCTCCTAAGCATTCAAGTTTGGTGCAACGCTTTGGTACAACCAGCTGTAACTCTTGCAGGCAACGATGACTACGGACTAAAGTCATCTTTGTCTTAGCAATCAACGGCAGTTGACTACAAAATTATTATCAGAGGTCTTGTTAATAATTAATAATTAACCAATTAAATAACTGGTTAACAGAGGCTTCCCATTGACTCAAGTTTATCCAGGTTCAGTAGTTGATGCTACTGTGTAGGCTTGGCATTTTTAGGGAGACAATCCGTGGGCACTCCTCTGAGAGGTGGCAACTGTAGCTTTGAACCCTGTCCCCTCTTCATAAGCTCTCACCCAAAAGGAGTTCTCACCTATTGGAGGATCCATTCAAATTCCACGGCTTCACTCTTACCTGCACCGAGTAATTTCCAAATTAGCATCTCCCATGATTTTACAAATAGCTCCCTGCCTACTGGATATTTCTAATTGGGCATCTCAAAATTACTTCAAAACCAGAATTTCTAAAATCAATCAATCAATCAATCAATCAATCAATCAACCAATCAATCACCAACAAAAAACAATTAATTGTTTTTATTATTATTTTTAAATAAAAAACAAGCTATTTCTCTCAAATAGTCCATCTCCTTGTAACTCAGCTGTAACAGGGTTAGGGACAAACTCATTGTCCTAGGTTTTTTATTTTTTTGTTATTATTATTATTATTATTATTTTCCTTTGAGATAGAGTTTTAGACAGTATCATCCTTGACTGTCCTGAACTCATTTTGTAGACCAGGCTGACCTTGAACTCACGGAGACCTGCCTGCCTCTGCCTACGAGTGTTGGGATTAAAGGTATGTGCCACCATACCTGGCCTGTTGATTTCTTTCTAACCTATTTCTGTTATTCCTTTGCTATTTTGGCCAGTGTTTAGAAAACTAAGTTAACGTTGTAGCTCTCACTTTCTTATCCTGACTTCTTCAGACACCTTTGGAGCCTCATAGATTCCACTTCTTTTGGCCCTGCAGGTGGAGTTCTCTCTTCAACTCTGGGATTAATATGATTTCAAAGGAAACCAAGGAGAATTTTGGAACATGCTCCTCTGACTTACTCGTTTCCTTCCCTTCAGTAACAAACACTATATTTTTAACCATGCAGTTAAATTTTCAAAACTATTTTCATTAGCTAAGTAATATGTAAATAGTGTCCTTATAAGAATTAACACATCACCGTTCAGGCTAAAATCCTCATTTGCTCTCTACCTGCACAGTCAGTTCTCACTTTGTAGCCTTATGAATCTTTGCCTGAGTTTTAGCATACAAGCAGACATTTATGGAAAATGCGATCTACTGCTTTCCTTTTTTTAGACTGAAATGTTCACAAATAAATGTATCGTATTACAGATATGTATTCCTCACCGTGCATCTTCACTGTTCTCCCATATACCCAGGAAGTAATTATTCAGTAGCTACTAGATGCCAGATGTCACTCAAAATTACTGAGAGCACAATGAATAACTAACAGGAAAAAAAAATCCAAATTCCTAAATTCATGGAGGTCATATTGGCAGCAATCTGCTCATGTGTTATGAGCAGATACATCTTATGCTTATCAGTGACCCTGCAGGACGCTAGGGAGTAAGGATGCTCGAATTTATTTGGTCATTTCTGTATCAATGGGCATTTAGATCACTTGTAGTGCTTTGCTCAGACAAATGACACTACCAAGAGCACCTTGGGCACATGTGTGTGTCCTTCTTGGATGGATGATAAGAGGTGAAACTGCTGAGCCAAGAGCCCTCCAGGGAGGTCTCTGCATTTCCATCAGCGTGTCCAGGAGCTCTCTCTCACCCAGCACCTACTGTCAGTTGCAATCTCCAGACTTTATGCATTGTGCAGAGTAAATAATAGTGTCTTAGTGTTACCAAACATGAATTATCTGTTTAAAAATGCCCATCTACACACCAAAGTGGGTGGCATTTACAAAGTGGGTTATCACCATTAACCTTGTTAAGAGCTGAACTGGTCTAATCCCAATGTCTGTTGAATCGCTAACTCTTGCAAGAGCACAGCAATCTGAGAGAGTCGCTAACCCATACACCCTCTTGCCTTTCTTTGCTTCCCTTGAGAAAGAAGCTTGGGGCAAAACTTCTCCCCAGTCTTGGTCAGAATACTAGGAGATATGGATGCTATACAGAGGATGTGGGAAAGGAGAGGGGCTAGGTCACTGCTCAAAACTATATTGCTGAGTCAGGGAGACAGACAGACAGACAGATGTATGAACCATACCCCATCACACAAGCCTAGATCAAGAGTGTTGACATGTGATAGCTCTCTCTCGGGAAGCTATAACAACAGGGAAACTCCAGGCAGATGTCCAGGAGATAATACGATTAATCCTTTTCTGAAGCATATGCTGGCAGGGATGGAGCCATGGTCTCTGGACTACCAACTATACTAATGCAGCTTTAACGGTGAGCATGTATCCTAGAAACTTACACTCACTGTCTACTGTCTCACTTCTTAGAATGAAGCCATGGCTGGGAATGTTGCCATCAGTCCAAAGAACCTGGTAGTTTTGGGAATGCCTTGCTGCTGATGTTTGATATTTGGGAGACATTTTCCAACCATTTGAACTCAAATACACACACACACACACACACACACAATTTGGGATTTTTTACCTCAAGCACCATAACAAATGGCTTGGGTCACGAGAAGTATGACTGGGCACCACAGTTCTGTCTTCAGGACAGATGCCAGCAGCAGACCTCTGATACAGGAGGTCTCTGTGAGAGTGTCTGACTTCTCATTTTTCTAACTTTACCACCTCAAGCATCAATGGAAAAAGGCATGGGGGGCAACTCAGGCGGAAAACAGACAATAAGCCTCCACATTGAATAAGTAAGTAACGAAGCTTCTTATAATTCATCTAATAACCCAGTATTAGGAATCATCTCAGTGTAAGAAACCAATGACAAGAGGAAGAACTACAGAGAGATAATCTTGAGTGAAGGATAAGACAGCATGGGGAGGATGTTAGTGATGCCAAACAGGTACATGCCTTTAAAGGGGCAGTAACCCTTCTGAGGGCCCCATAGCAAATGTTAATGGCTGCAGTCAATCATCTAGTTGTCTGCTATGAGGTTCTTGGGCTTTCTGTGGGCCTCCTCTGAGGTAGGCCTTGATGTCTGATGTCTTTAATCTGTCCCTATTGAGGAATGCAATGGGCCCTGAGAGCTGAGTACTGGCTTGAAAGAGAGATTTATCAACCTAAGCTTTTCCATAAAGTCTATACCCCCAGAGCTTGGCAGGTGAAACACAGCATAATATTACCGAGTTTCAAACTTAGTAGAATGGGACTCATAGAAACTTCCACTATTGGGTCACTGTGAGAACAAAGGAATCTAGACATATTTCCTGCCTGGGGTGTAGGTCAGCCCCTTTGGGTCAATCCCTGAGTCCTTTTGTACCATCTTCTCAGTTTGTCCCTCTTGGCTTCTTTTTGATGAGTCAGTGCATGTGGGACTTTTGCATTCATGGGAGTTGCTTCCAGAATGCATTTTTTTTTTTAAATGGGACAAACCACTGGGAATCATGTTGAAGGTTATGAAGCAGTAAGCAGGATAGATTAACCTCTCATTTACCCTGAATAGTTAGGTTGATCCTTGATATAAACTCTTGATAGGCTCATGACCTTTTATCTGGTCCAGCATGGACTGTTGGCAGGAAAAGCTCTGAACAGTTCTGTCCCAATAGCTGATTCTCTGAGGCAGCAGTTATTACCTCTCCCTTACAACACTAGGTATCAATTCACTATCTGACTGATGTCCTTCCTGGGGGCTCAGCGACATCATGGGATACTTACTTGTCACAGGAACACCTGACAGGGAAGGATGTTGCTCACCTAGCAGTGAGCCATCTCATGTCTTCACAAGTTAGAAAGCATTTCTTAGGACAGAACACTGAGTGGCCTCTGGGATTAAAAGAAATAGCTCATGTTTCACTATCCCTCCCCCGGTGCTTGTGTTAAGCACACCCCCCCTAATTTCTGTCCCCTAAGCCCAGTTCTTTACTTCCCATTTCTTTGTCAATGAAACAGGCTAACAATGTCCATAAGCTTACCAGACTTCGTTGCTTGGATTCATTTTTAGGAATTATTGACCCAATAGAACTTAATGGCACTTTGGAGTCCAGGCCCTTGTGTAAATCCTTCATCTTTTGCAGATTAACAGTCAGATGGGACCTTCAAGGGCTCCAGCATCCAAACGCTAAAATCTATACCAGATTTTTCAATTGAAAGATGGTGACAGCTCCTGCAGGGGCTTGGGTTTTGTTTTGACTCTTCATTGGAATAATGACAACTCTGAAATTCCATCGATGACCCTTTTCCTGTCTTAAAAAGAAAGATTTTTCTTTTTTTTTTTTATCTCTTCAAGCTAACATATTCCACTTAACTGGCTGAGAGTTGGGAATACAAACTCCCAGTTTTTTTCCTGAATATTCTCTGTTCACAGCTTGCAAAAATCCTCTTTTCAACTATATCAGATTGGCTAGGTGGATAGAGAACAGCTCTAGTCGCAGCCACTAAAAGCAGATGTTAGCTTAATTAAACCCACAGAAAATAGGGAATAGTATATTCCCAGGTTCCTTGGAAAATGCCATCCCTTTGTTTCTGGATCCTGAAGTGGGATTTGAATTTATATGCTTCTTCATGTATTCTTAAGTAAGGGACAAAAATGGTATCGAAAATATGCCTTCCTGATGAAAGGTGAGGTAACTGACTTCAGAAGCTAGCTCCCGTGAGAGAAGGTACTGAGGAATGGAAGAAGGAGAGCAGTTTCCCTGAACAGATGCCTTGTCTGAGGTTCACATAGCCTGAGCTGCCACCCTCACTATCCAGCCAAACCATCTGCCCATTTCTAATCCTTCGATGTAGAAAAGACAATTCTACCATCCTGCATAAGATGTAGCAGCTGAATGGATCCCAATTTATCAGAGAAACTATAAATTGCCCAAGTCCAGGCTGCAGCTAACGTAATAAGCCCCGTGATCTCTGTACCATATATTCCAGGCTGTTATTTAAGGTCTCCAAGGAGATCGGTGCCATAAAAACCATTTCTCAGGAATTCTGCCAGCTATAGAAATGCACTGCTCTTGCTAATATATTACAACTTGTTTATCACAGTCCATGGCTGCAGAAGCAGCAATATTACCAAGAGAGGGCAAATGATGTGACTGCCTACTCCACAGGCAGCCATATTCCTATTTTCTACACAGACCTGAAGAAGCATGCACTTTCTTTTCCTTGTCCTACACTTTCTCCCATGTGAGAGCTCGCTAGCTTGATGGAGACTTATAGGGATTCTGTGCATCTGTTTCTCCTCTCACCAACTATAGGTGACACACAACACACAGCCATGGGGAGAAGCTGCATGATTTCGGGGAACGGGAAGAACTTGAGAGCCACCTGGGTATAGACTCCATAGAGTGTCTGCTTGGCCTCTGATTTGTCATTGAATTCTTTTGATCCTCAGTTTCCTTGCCTTGCTTTTTGTTTTTTTCTTTTAACAGAACTATAGTGCCTCATGGACAAAAGATGTGAAGACTAGTAAATACTCAGAAACTGTTAGTTTATGACACCAGATTAGTTGATGACATGGTAGACGAAATCTGAGATACTGAATTGGTGCTTTTATGAAAGAGATCAATGTACTGGAAATATAAGATCCACCTACATGAATTTCATAGGTCTGCCTGGTAGACAGAGCTTTCATGCATATTCTAAGATGCTGAGATAGTCAGTACCCTTCTAGGGTCATGATGGCTGCTGTAATTAAGCACCACATACTGGGTCCTCCCACATAGAGCTTCATTTTCTTCCAGGGGGATCAAAGTTGGTTGGTGGCTTTCTTTTGAGGCTGTTACTCCTTTGTTATGGCAGAAGATTATTTTGACTCTTTTTATCCTCCCCCAGTCTTCTCTGGTATCTGTCAGTGTCCCCACCTCTTCTGCCATAGCTTGGATCGTAACAAGCCCGTGTGCTAAAGGATCAGTCTTCACCTTGGTGTTCCTGGAAGGTGGTAGATATCTTTAAGAAGTGAGGCTCATGAGAGGGTTTAAATCAGGGGAGACATGCCCTTGAAAGGGAGGGAGGGATCCTGGCCTCTTTTCCATTTTCATTTCCTGGTACCATGAGTTGAGTCATTCTTTTCCACCACACACTCTTGCCATCGTGTGGTAACTCACAACAGACCCAAGAACCAATCACTTATGGGTTGTAACCTCCAAAACCATGAGGCAAAAATTAACCTTTTCTCTTGATAACTTGATTATCCCCGGTGTTCATTAGAGTAAAGGAAAGCTGATTTTCTTGAGACACCAGTTGTATTGAATAGGGACTTATACTCCTGACTTTATTTGAATCTAATGAACTTCATTTCAATTGAATTGCCTTTTTAAAAACTGCATCTTCAAATGCAGTTGCATTCTGAAGTATTAGGGTTATCATTTCAACAAATGAATCTGAGGGAGTAAATAACTTGGAAGATCTTCCTAGTATTGCCCCTTTGTTGAAGTAACAGAAGAGGAAGGAAGGATGATTTCATTTGAGGAGTCGTCCTGTTCTCTCTGTCTCATCTATCTGTCTGTCTGTCTGTCTCATCTGTCTGTCTATCTGTCTGTCTATCTATCTATCTATCTTTCTATCTATCTATCTATCTATCTATCTATCTATCTATCTATCTATCTATCTATCTATCTATCTTACCTTCTATCATCTTATCTATGTAAATGTATGTGGTGCATGTACCTGTACATGTGAGTGTATGTATGTGAATACAGGTACATATATGTACACATATGTGCACATGCATATGGAAGCCAGAGACCTCAATCACTTCCTATCTTATGTATTGATGCAGAGCCTCTCATTGAACATGGAACTCATCACTTTGGTTAGACTGATCTGCCAATGGGTGTGGGGTATTGTCTTCCTTTGTCCCCATCTCTGGAGTTATACATGTGTACTGACACACTTGATGTTTTATATTGGTATTGGGGGTCTGAACTGAGGTCCCGAGATGCAGATGGCAAGTGGTCTTGACTGATCCATCTTCCCAACCTTCATTATCATCTTTAAAAAACAGGAAGCGAATTTGAAAACTCCTTTCATTTAATTGTGAACCCAGGAAACAATTCTGACAGACATAGAAATTACAATTAAAAAAATTATTGTCTGATGACGTCCTCTGGCTAATTGGCTACCTTGTGAAGAACTTAAGGGAAAAATTTTCAAGCCTCCTCAGTTGATGGATTAGTGATCTGACGACTGTAAAATCCTTTACATTGCTGAGAAGTCATTTCCCAGCTTAATAGAGCTAGTAGTTATCTAGTGCACTGTCATGGCTGGTTTGGTTTCTGATGGATAGTGGTTGGATCACAGAGTTGGGCAGCTGAGCCCTGAAGAGGCTCTGCACATCAGAATAGGGACTTGTTTCTCTGCTCCAGGGGTTCTGGTTGGAGAGCCTGGAGACATATCTTATCTGTTTGTGAACCATGTAGGAAGCCAAGGTGAGGAAGCCAAGCTGCTGAGCCATGGGGAATCTATTCTTTCTAGTGAAGTATATTAGTTTCTGGTTCCAGCTATAATAAAATACCACGAGGGTCAGTTTGCTTTTCTAGTGTCCATGTCTCACTGTGCTCCTTAGTAACCTCATCTCCATCTTCACAGCCTTCCGTGGGGTATCTTGTAATCTCTTGAGTCTCTGATCTTGGCTTCTGTCAACATATCATTTCTCCTACTCACTGCTTTCTCCTGTGATGAGGTAGGGGTTGCAATGTTACCTGAGGACAGTCTCACCTTAAAGATCCTTATCACATTTACAAAGTTCCTTTTGTGTAAGGTGACACGTTCACAGGTCCTAGAGATTGGGGGTATGGATCTCTCCAGAGGACCAATGTTCTGCCCTTTACCTTAGACCAGGAAAAGACCTCTCTGGTGGGCTGTACACCTGGAGGTATGCTGGAAGCCCCAGATTCCACACCAAAGACCAGCATGTGTGTGGATGGATTACTGTAGCTTGTATAAGGTTAGAGAATTAAAGTTCAAGAAACTCATGATCCCCTCTCTCTCTCTCTCCATCCCTCCCTCCCACCCTCTCTCCGTCCCTCTCTCCCTCCCTTTCTCTTACACTTTTCCCATTCATTTATCCATTCAATCATTCATAAGGGAGTGTCCCTTTCTTCCGATACACAAAGTTCCTCTTTTACTAAGTTAAAATTTGAGGTCTGAGGGAAGAGAAAAAGTACCGGAGCCATATGGGTTTCAGACTGCTCCTCACAATTCTCTCTTCCATTGTCCTCCCTTTCCCCTCCTCCTCCCATTGTTCTCCTCCTTTCCCTCCTCCCTTCTCTTCCTCCCTCCTCTTCTTCTCCAGGCTAACATTTATTGAGTACTTACCATGAGGAGATAAGAGTGCTTGCTGACTTATCTGCTATTTATCTTATAATCTCTGCTGTATTTGTGAGCACCAGGCCTCCTGCCGTGACAAATACATCACAGAGTTTCAGTGTTTTGACCCCATGGGGGCTTATTTCTTGTTTCAATGACCTTCTAATACTGAAGCTCTGATCCCAGGGTGGTTTTCCTCAACAGCAAAGTTTGAGACTGAGGCTCTGTTCATGGTACTGCTCCCCCATCTGCTGAAACCCTGTACTCCTCTGCATACAGGTGTGTGTGTGTGTGTGTGTGTGTGTGTGTGTGTGTGTGTGTGTGTGTAGCAGACAAGTCACACCCTGTCTTTGGAAATCCAACCCAGAATATGTTTTTCCTGTTTACAGTCTAATTTTCCATTATACGCCATTCTTGGTCACCATTAGGTATGGAAAATATGCCTATTGCTGGTTCCCAGTATTGATTCATACAGTTCAAGTTTTTGGAGAGGGAGATTTTGGTAGACAACTTCCATCTCACCTAATACAGCCCTCATCACACAGTAGCATCTCATCTCAAAATATGCCATGCAAAAGTGTGTAACTGTGCCAAGCTATTTCCAAAGAGACATTAAATAAGGAACCCAATGAAGTGAGTCTTTACTCCCAGAAGCTTAGAGTCTCTGGACCAAGGAGAAAATAGTCAATGATCCTCTGACCATTCTACATTTTCAGTGGTATCCTCAGGACAGGGATGGCCTCCCAGAGACAGCCCATGTCTGTTGGGATTAATACTATAGGGTGAGATGCTCTGGACACTAATGGAGTCTGGGGTATTGGAGTTGGGGTGGCTGGGTCACACATTCATCACAGGGTTTGGAAGAATATTGATTTCATGAATGAATAAAGACACTGGAGCTGCTTATGAACATCTGAAGAAGTCCATGGAACATGAATGGGACCTTTATTCTCTGAAAAACTCTAGATTATTATCATTTATTAATGGGTACATTAAAACCCTCAGTGTTCCAATGATTTGAGTGGGTAATATGTGTCATAATCAGTTTCTTTAATGAGCGCTTCATTCTAGTACACCACACACACATACATACACACACACACATACACACACACACACACACTCCTTTTCCCTTCCTCCCCATTTCCCTTCTACCTACATACCTATCTACATAATTACCTACCTACCTACCTACCTACCTACCTACCTACCTACCTACCTACCTACCTTCCTCCTTTCCTTCCTTCCTTCTTTATGTTTCTCAAACAAGATCTCTATTCTAGGCTATCCCCCAGTTCCTTATGTAGTAAAGGATGACCTTGAACTTCTGATCTCCCTACCTCCACCTCCTCTGTGCTGGATTACAGGTAGACGCTTCCACTTCTGTTCCTATATTCTGGGGATTGAAACTAGGGCTTTGTGCTTTCTAGACAAGCCCTGCAACATCTAAGTTTTGTCTCCAGATTGCCAGTGTTCTTTCTTTCTTTTCTTTATTTTTTTACTTATTTGCTTTACATCCTGCTTACTTTCCCCTCCCAGTCAACTCCCCCCACAATCTTTTCCTCCTCCCCTTTTCCTCTGATCCTGTGGGTGCCCCCTGGATATCCCCCTACTCACCAAGTCTCTGCGAGGCTAGGAGCTTTCTCTTCCACTGAGGCCAGACAAGGCAGCCCAGCTAGAACATATCCCATGTACAGGCAACAGTTTTTAGGATAGCCCATGATCCACTTGTTTGAGACCCACATGAAGATCAAACTGTACATCTGCTACATATGTGTGGAGAGGCATAGGTCTAGCCTGTGTATGTTCCTTGGTCGCTGGTTCATACTCTGAAATTCCCAAGGGATCAGCTTAGTTCACTCTTTTGGTCTTCCTGTGGAGCTCCTATCCCCTTTGGGGGTCACCATCCTTCCTCCTATTCTTCCATAAGAATCTCCAAACTCTATCCACTGTTTGGCTCTAGGTCTCTGCATCTGTCTTAATCAGCTTCTGGGTGGACTCTCTCAGAAGACAGCCATCCTGTCTACAAGCATAACAGAGTATCATTAATAGTGTCAGGGACTGGTGCTTTCCTGTGGAATGGGTCTCAAGTTGGTGGCCATTCCCTCAGTCTCTGATTCATCCTTGAATTTTTTTCTAGACAGGATAAATTTTTGGTTGAAAGTTCCATGGGTGGGTTGGTGTTCCTATCACTCCACTGGGGTTTATGTCTGGCTACAGGAGGTGGACTGGTCTGGCTCCACATCCCCAATGCTGTGAGTCACAGTTGAGGTCACACCATTGATTCCTGGGCACCTCTCTTTTCCCAGGTCTCTACATTATCCTGGAGTTGACCAGCCCCCCACCTCCCGACATACACACCTCTTCACCCCCATCAGTTATAGATTTACATTTATTCTCATGGCCATCTGGTGGTTTCTCCTGTCCCTCCACACACCTGATCCTTATCTCTCTCATTCCTGTCCCCATTCCCTCTCCCCCCGATTCCCTTCCTCCATCTGCCTCTTGTGACTATTCCTCATTCTAAGTGAGATTCAAACTTGTGCCTTCCTTCTTGGTTAGCTTCTTTGGGTCTGTAGCCAGGGGCTGGAGACCTGGCTCAGCAGCTAAGAGCACTGGCTGTTCTTCCAGAGGTCCTGAGTTCAATTCCGAGCAAGCACATGGTGGCTCACAACCATCTATAACAGGATCAGATGCCACCTTCTAGCATGCAGGTGTCCATGCAGATAGGTCCAATGCTCCTTTGCTTCTCATGCTCTTTGTCATCTCCCAAGCCACACATTATCTGTCTTCCCACTAATCTGGGAGGCATCCCAGCAACAACTCTTTGCTTTTCTCCCTTCTTACCTTCTGTCTCTCATTTGTTGACATTCCAGATCTTTCTAGTGCTTGTCTCAAGCTCCATGTTCCAAATATCTTTTCCTCTCCCACATCCCTCAGCCAACACTATGAACTACGACGACCTGTGATCTCAAGCCTGTTGCAAAACTGTTCACAGATGTCAGTCTCACTAAAACATTAGGCTTATTTAATTCCTTATGGTCTCCTATCCATTTATGTATTCATTCTGATAGTCGTACTGTGCGACCCACTGAGGAGGGATGTGATATGGATCACTGTTTAGGCAATAGGTGCTCCTATTGTTCAGGACTCAAGAGCATAAATATGTATCCTTTTCTGTTTCCCATTGTTATGCGTCCTACCTCACACTCCGTTGCTCTTGGAGTTGAGTTATTTCCTCAGTGATCTAACTTTTTGTTTAATTTCTACACAACATAGTTGCCAGGTTAGTTTTTATAAAGCAGAGTTCGGATGACACAAGTTTCTATCTGTAAACTTTTTATGCCTCCCTATCGACTACAGAGTAAAATTGTGTTAAATCTTCCCTGGGATCTGGCCCCTACTTCATTTTTTCCAGCTTTATATCCCATTTTGTACTTTTGTGCTTCTCATCTAAACTGAATTGCTTATGAATCTCCACACATCTTCTTTCCTTTCCTCTCATCTATGCAGATATCCCACGTATACCAGGTTATTTCTCACCTTAAAAATCTCTGCTTCAGTGGAGATTTTAGTGTGAGTGAGGACATCTGTACTCTATAAATACACAGTGGATGAATGGCAAGGTTCCAGCCAGTAATACCCTTTCCGCTCTTTAGCACATCTAAATCCTGAACATAATACTTAGTGTCTTTGTTGTGGCAATAAATCCACTGTACACTATATTATATTTGTTTAATGTATGCATCTTATTGCTGCTATTAGATAGTGCTCAGGGCTGTACATGATTTACCTTATCCACCCAATACCAAAACATTTTTCACCTGCTCAGCAACTGAACACAATGTGGAATACACAGTACAAAAATGTGTATGCCTCTCTCCCTATCCCACTATCCCCCCTCTCTGTGTGTATCTCTGTGTGTGTGTCTCTGTGTGCATGTCTGTGTTGTATGTGTCTCTCTCTCTCTGTGTCTGTGTGTGTGTGTTGAATGTTCAGATCCTGACTGAATGTTTTGATGATTACTGAGTGTACATAAGTCACCTAATACAGTCCTCAGCATACAGTACCATCTCATCTCGAAACATACCACGCACAAGTGTGTAACCATGCCAAGTTATTTACAAAGAGACATTATATAAGGAACCCAGTAAAATGAGTCTTTACTCCAAGAAGTGTAGGGTTCCTGGACTAAGGGGGAAAGGATGGTCAAGAATCCTCTGACCATTCTACATTTTCAGTGGTATTTTCTGTACAGGGATGGCTACCTAGAGTATTGGGATTAATACTGTAGGATGAGATGCTCTAGCCATGGATGGAGACTGGGGTATTGGAGTTGGGGTGGCTGGGTCATTCATTCAGCACAAGGATGGGAAGAATATTAACTGTATGAATGGAGACATTAGAACTACTTATGAACAACTGAAGAAGTCCACAGAGCAGACCTTTGCAGTGGCTGTCTCTCTGGGTGGCTTCTTTATGATGAAGAGTGGGATGCTGCAGGATATAGGGATACCTTTCTCAGTTTTATTAGTGAGCAGACACTCTCAGAGTATGCCCTCTGATAACTATAAGGGTTCCCATCCCCTTCTTTTGGTACCAGTCCTGGGAGCTCTGACAAAGGTTGGAGATTGTATCTTTATTAGAGACATTAGCCACCAAGGGTGCTTGTTCAAGGTTTCCCATGGCTCGCTGCTGAACTTGAGGCCAGCAAAGCCACTGGGCTCCACATGACTTAATTAGAGACAAGATTTCAAGCTTTGTTTGTGTCCCCAGGATTTGGCATGATGGCACAGTTGGTACTGGGGCATCTTGGCTTCCCCTGTTTAGGTAATTGGTACATCAGGGGGAGGCAAAAGTTATTGGACCAATGATATGCTTTCTCTGCTGAAGGTTTTGAAGATCCTGAATACATTTCACTGATCATAAATGAACCATTAGCTACAGTCCAGCTAAGGACAGCACTTGGAAACTCTCTTGCCTAAATTCTTTTTTAAGACGTTGGTAGGGTAGTCTAGGCATATGGTACATAACTATAGGACAAGTACTCATAGGAGGGTTGCCAAGAAATTGAGGCCAGCCTGAGATACATAGAGAGTTCCAGACTAGCCTAGGAAGCATAATGAGACCCTCTCAGCACCAAAATCAAACCAAAACCCAAACCAACAAAATTTCAGAAGAACAAGACTTAAGACTGACACACCCAGACTCACATTAGAGGCAGAAGCTGAACTCTTCTATGTTATCATCTTACTTTATACACATTAGAGTGCTGTTAGCTTGAACAGAAAGCAGGACATAAGAATCTACCATGTCACCAAGGCCTCCAACTCGCCATCACCCTACTTCTGTCTTCCAATTTCTGGGATTACAGGTCAGAGGCATGACACTTGGTTATTTATTTATTTTATTTTTTTACATTTATGTAATCTTCCCTTGCCAAGGTGGCCTACTTCAACCTTAACCACTTTGCCCTGTTTATTTTCAGCATAATTTTTTTTTAAACACTTGAAATGCTACACACATTTGCTCATTATCTCCCCCAAAATAGAACTGAAATTTCAGGAAAGAAGGGAATGCTTTGTTTAGTGCTGTCTCCTCAGTACCTCAAATACTCTGGTCATGGTAACTGGGGTAGTTTGTCAGTACCTACTTGAGTTATGAATATGACGTGGCTATGTTTCAGACCACAGCTAACCTCTATTGGCAGAACCAGCCCTTAAGGCATGAAGAATTTGTTCCCCCATGATACAGATGAACCATCTTACCTTCTGCTTCCTGGTACATGGATAACTTTAGCTGAAAACATTTTGCATACTAGGATCCTATAAAAATAGATTGACTTCATTGATCATATAGTTCAATTCGTAAACCAGATTAGCTTGCTATGGTAATAGAACCCGGGATGAGTTAGAAAGGAAGATGAAGAAATGTGAAGCTAGAGTACAAGGTTGTTTAGGGGATGTGTGCAGTTCATAACATAAAGCAAAAGGAAATGTAGAACAAGGAACACCAGGACTTTTAGGTTATTTTCTTTTGGATGTCCTAATATGTCTATGAAATAGCTGTGTGCTCACATGAGACGAACAGCCTGGGTCCCATCCTTTATTGTAAATTCTTGACTGAGTGACATTGGATGAGTTAGTCAACTTCCCTCTAAATGAACTCATAGTAGTCATTAAACTGAACTCACATTGTTGTTCTGTGTTGGTTTGCTCAATCATACATGCGCAAAATGGCAAAAATGGCTTTGATGTACTGGGGACAACAAATGAGGGCTACATCTATTGTTGTAGATAATGTGAAAAGTTCTCTTATCTTTTCTTTTCTTCCTCTCCTCTTCTTTTCTTTTTTCTTTTTCTTTTTTCACAGTCTATGGAGGCTTTTTATTTATGCTTTACATTAAAAAACAAACAAACAAAAAAAGAATCCCAGGATTTTTGCTCCTGTATGTTTTCGTCTTGCCTCTTCATGGTCCACGATGCCAGCCAAAGGTGTCAGCACAAAGAGACCAAATGAGCAGATTGTTCTACCATTTCTCTAGGACTTTCAGTTGAACCTCAAATCTAGGGCTTCTAACTCTATACTTGTTCAAGCTGCCTGTGAGGTTCACAACGATCTTCCTAGCTCTGTGATCATCAATGACCTTGAATTCACCAATGTAGCCCTGCTTCATCTTCACAGTTAGGAACCGAAAAATGACTTTGGAGCACAGCCTGATAAGGACCTGGTATTTGCCTCTCTTCTCAGGGCTGTTGATGCTCTTGAGAGCATCGCCAGAACATTCATTCATACCATGATGACGTTGAGGTCAGAAGGCAGAAAGAGCTTCATTTTTTCATTTAAGACAGAATCTTAATCTGTAGCCCTCACTGTCCTTAAACTCTCATAAATTCTCCTGCCTCAGTTTCCCAGGTCTTGAGATTACAGTTATACACCACAATGCTTAATCAATTCTTTTAAATAATAAAAGGAACTACTTTTATTACATCTCATCACAAAAATTCTGACACTACACTATTTCAGGCTAATTCAGGGACTCAGTGGCAGCGTTTTTGATCAAGGCCAGAGGCCAGTTTGAGTTTTCTCCCAAGATTTAGGACAAGTGAGGTAGTTTAAAGGATACCTTTTCATGTCAGAGAGTGCAGAGAGTGGAAGAAGACTTCTTCTCACATTCCTCTTTAAAACAAACAAACAAACAAAACAAAACAAACAAACCAGGAAGATCTCCCATAAAACATCTCTACCCATTAAAATTGGCTTAGTCTTAGCCACAAGGAACCATGGTAAATCTTAATTAATTACATAGCATTTAAAGAGTACATCATGAAGGCAAAGACCATCCGTAGGAATCAGGAGAGAGAACTGACTGATGGGCAGATAACTATAAAATTCTTGTCTTAGAATCAGGCGGCTGAGGATATGTTTTGTCGGTGTGGGTGCTTTTCTGTTTATCTGTAATGTATAGTCTTGACTGATAGATAGCAGAAAACCACACTTTCCTGCCCTTGACGGGCTTTTTTGAATCCTGATTGCTGAGTAAGAGGTAACACTATGCACATAAACACGAACCGATTTACATCGTCCAACATCTCATGGAGGAGATTGCATTGTCCCATCACAATGAAGTGCTTAGGAGGTTATTTACCGAAGGCCCTTTAGACAGTGTCCTAGATAGAAAAGAAAACTACATTGTCCTGACTCCTGCACACACTGCATTGTCTACCTGTCCTAGCCAGGAGAGATAGTCTTCTTGGACGTAGTAAAAAGGCCAAGTTACTACCTCCAATGTCTCATGCAACACAGTCACATATGGATGAGCTTTTGATGACCTGAAAAGTCTTTCAGTTATTGTTATTATTTTCTCATTGACCAGATATCACTTGTTTTTTAATAAGAAAGTATGCTGAGGTATGATCCATAGATTCTTCATACAGCCTCCCCATCCCATGTTTGATTTTTTTTCCCCTCTCCAACTACTGCATTCTTGTTTGTAGCTCCAAGTGCCTGGATAAAGTCAGGCCAATTTTTTGGATGTCAATCATTTTGAAAGGCAACTTTCTTGCATGACTTGGTAAGATCTGAAAGGAAGATAGCCACAGTGGAGAAGCAGCGACAAGGCGTCCCTGGGCAGCTGGGAGTCTTAAGCATCCACATGTAATTGCTCTCTTTTCTTTACCACAGCCTGCCTGCTGTGTTCATCAGACTGCCCAGTGGCACAGAAGGTAATCAGGGCCGAGGCCATTTCAGAAACTCAGACACGCGCGACCAAAGTTAAAAATATGTTAAAAATTACTGAGATGTGATTTGCTCTCAGAGAACTCAATTTCTGGCTAAGAACAAGAGGACGCTGTGCAAAACTGGGCCAGCAGAAATTATCGTCACTGAAGAAAATGCTGGGAGAGCTGCGAACAGTTAATAACTCTGGTGTCCAACTGCCCATAGTAAGTGCTTGCTTAATGCGAAGACAAGACAGGGAGATTCGGAAGAGCAGGCAACTCAAAGCATTTCCATTTTATTTAAGGAACTCTTTGATCTGTTTCAAAATTTAAGATTCTGCTTTTGACTTTGCTAGATAAAGTTGGAGTTGGAATGAATTATTCATATGAAATATTGCCTCAATAACACTGCATCACATAAACATAATGAAAAGCTGCCCATGTTATATAAGAGAAGCTAAGTCACAACTCTTTTGAATTGCAAAGTTAGGCACTGGGGTGCGTGGGTGGGGGCTAGCCTGGTCTCCAACATTCCTCTATGGACAAATCCACTTAGGAGGATATAATGCTCAGATCCCTTTTATTTCTGGCTAGACAGGAGTTTGTGGTTTATGAGTTTAAACTACAGTTGTAGCCATAACTGTGGTGCTATTAAATCCCACAGTTTGTGTCCTCATTCCAACCAAGCCATTGGAAGCCAGAGAGTATTTTCCATGACATTGTATCCAATACCATATGATAAGTTCCCTCGCTCCCCAGAGAACTGTATGCATTATGATATTTTCAATGGTCGCTATAGCACATCCATATGTATGCCACAGAGAGATCACTACAGGGGAAGTTATACCCTTACTTATCAGTGATGTGTGTGTGTGTGTGTGTGTGTGTGTGTGTGTGTGTGTGTGTATACAAGTTTAACACTGCTGTGGTTAATAGATGTGTGTGTGTGTGTGTGTGTGTGAGAGAGAGAGAGAGAGAGAGAGAGAGAGAGAGAGAGAGAGAGAGAGAGAGAGAATAAACTAGACCTAAATAAGAAGTGTATATCAGGGGAATCCTGCTTGGCTGAAATTCAATAGATAACCCTTAAATTCCTGCTGACAATTCAACTTTAAGAAACTGTGGTTCAATAAAGGTAAAGGAAAGAGCTGAGTCAGCTCTAGAGAAGACAGGAAGTCAGAGTCTGTTAGTGTCCTCTGTCCCTGGAACACACGGGGTCCTACGGGAGCAGGCCTATCTCCTTGGAGTGGATGTTCAGTGGCTCTTAAGCACTATCTCGGGGTCACCAAAGGACTTTTTGAAATTGGATTCGTAGATCGCTCTTTATACCTAGATTGGTCTCTGGCACCCACCCACAGTGAAGGGAAGGAGTGTAATCTCCAGCTATGAAGATCTCCAGGTGGCAGCCTTGGGTAGGGTCACCATCATACACTACACGTTTGTCTCCTCTTGAAATCCCCCATGCCCATGCGCTGATCTGAAGGGTAATGATTCTGGGAGGTGGAGCCTTTCTGAGTAATTAGGGCTAGCTCAGGTCCTGAAGATAGTTCTTCTTTAGAGTAGCGCCTTTATGTGAAGGAGACAACAATGTTCCATTTCTGTGATCATAGACACCAAGGAAATGTACATGAGCAGACAAAGGAATTTATATGGCACCTATAAGCAAAATAAAGCGCACATTGGCCTCCAGACCCTCTCAGTATCCCAAGTACCAATTATGCATCCTAAAGTCTCCATCCTAATATTCTGGCTTCTTACCTCCCCAGACTGCTTCCCTCCTCCCAGATATCCATTTGTTCTTTTTAGAAAGGAAAAAAAAATTTCCCCTGTCCTGGATATCATCATGGTCCCCCTCCCTCTTACTCTCTCATATTCTCTTACTTTCTCTTGCTGTGGTTATATGGTCCTGCTCTATTCTCTATCTCTGTGTAAAAGTCAGGAAATGAACTCTTACCAACTTTGGTCTCGGATCCCTTAGTCCTCAGAACTTTGAGAAGTGAATGCCTGCTCACTAGGAAACCCAGTCTAAGGAATGCTGTCATGGTGGCTTGAACTGATTAGGACACTGGTACACTGGTCTACCTCAGTCTTTGCGTCTATGCAATGGTAATAGCTGTGCCTGCCTCTTGTGGTGGTTGTGAAGATACACTCGGGGACTGCGCAGAGTTAATCAAGGGTTAAGAGGGTAGGAATAGGAATATCCAAGTGGGCGAAGGTCATTGGCTGAAGGCTAAGGTACTGAGGTACCTCCTCAGTGTGGGGAGGTATTTCAGCAATCCTAAGTGCTGGCTGACTGGGTTCTTATTGGGAGAAAGGAAGAAGAACCTGTAATCTAACCAAGGTTATCTGCCATCCTTCAGGTAGAGGGGTGTGTGTGTGTGTGTGTGTGTGTGTGTGTGTGTGTGTGTGTGTGTGCAGGTGGTTTGAACTCTCCAGAGAAGGTCAGAGAAACAGAAGCCCTACTGGTAAAGGGAGTCCACCATTTTGTGCCAAGCTAACGATGGTACACTTTTACCTTAATTAGAAGAGGCTACAGTTCTCATAACCTAAAGCCAACTGTCCATAATACAGCTTGGACCATGAATACGGGCTGTCCGTCTTTGTCAGTATGAGTAAAGTTAAACCAACCCACTTCCAAAGCTTAGCTTGCCTTCAAAAGAATGCTATCGTATAATAAACACCCAAGGAAAGGTCAAGCCAGGCTTGGTGGCACACAACTGTAATCATAGTCCTCAGTGGGATGAGTCAGGAGAACCAAGAGTGCCAGGCTAGTGAGTGGGGGGCTACTCAGCAAGACCATGGCCCAGGAAGAAGAAGAAGAGGTCAGAATAATCCCTCCTTTTGCTGCATAGCACTGTAGACTCTGTGGTCACAAATAACTCAGTAAGTTATTCCTTTTTCTATGTCTGGTGATAGGAATGGAACCTAGGGTCTAGTACATGCCAGGCATGTACCTTACCACTGAGCTACCAGGTCCTAAGCTGGGTTTCTTATCACATCTGATTGGGAGTCTTCTAACTCTTAAGCTACTTTCTCATACACATGGTAAACTTTTTTAAAAAAAATTCACCTTGGTTTCGTGTGATTTTTGATATATTAAATAAATAAATGCAACATGGTGTTAATTTATGTTGTGTGGCTATCATATGTAAATACATTAAATAGGATAACAATAATGGTAGCTTCTATAGGAAGCAATATGTTTGACAGTTTAAGGTTGTGTTCCTGTCTCCCAGAAGGTACCAGTTGCTTACTGATGCCACCACCATGTGAAATGCTCTTTAGGAGCTAAAAGCAAACCCTTATAAAGCACTTGATATAATGCAGGCATAGTTTTGAGTGTTTTGCATATAGGATTCTCAACACTCCTGGAAAGCTGTCCTTATCATTGTCATTTTACAGTTGAGACACCAGAGGGTTATGTAGTTTGCACAATGTTACATGCTGGAACTTGGGCTGAATCTGGGTATTCTGTCTCCAGGACCATCTCTGAAACACAATCCAAAACTATATCTATTGTATGAAATACCTTTAACAACACTCATTAATTCTTTGAGAATTTCATATAATATATTGTAAGTGTATTTACTCCCTCCCAGTCACCTTCCATAACCACCCTCTCCACCCTCCCATCTCTCCCCATCAACCTTTTGAAGTTACTTCTTTTGTATTCTTGTTTTCCCCACAGAGACCAGTTTGTGTTGCCAGCTATTGTTGGGAGTGGGGCATGCACTGGCATGTGGTCAACCCACCAGGAATCACATCACTAGACAGAAATGACTCTCTGTTTGCCGACAGCTTCCAAATGGCACTTTTAGCTAGTGGCAGTGTTTCATGTACACCTTTCCTTCCCTGTGGTGGTTTGAATTAAAATTGTCCCTGTAGGCTCATAGGGAGTGATACTATTAGGAGACATGGCCTTGTTAGAGTAGGTGTGGCCTTGCTGGAAGAAATGTATCACTGGGAGTGAGCATTGAGGTTTCATAAGCTCAACCTAAGCCCAGTCTCTCTCTGTCTGTCTCTGTCTCTCTGTCTCTGTCTCTCTGTCTCTGTCTGTCTCTCTGTCTCTCTGTCTCTGTCTCTGTATCTCTCTCTCTCTCTTTCTCTCTCTCTCTTTCTCTCTCTCTCTCTCTCTCTCCCTGGTTCCTTTGGATCTGGATGTAGAATTCTCAACTCCTTCTCCAGTACCATGTCTGCCTGCACACTGCCATGCTTCCTGCCATGATGATAATGGACTAAACTTTTGAACTGTAAGCCATCCCCAATGAAATAATAATGTGTAATAATAATGGTGTCTCAGCAATAGAAACACTAACTAAAACACTCCCTGTGTGCTGGGATGTTGTCTGGCTCAGCACCCTCAGATGTGAATGCTATGCAAAGGAGTGGTCAATCTAGATAGTTTAGGAGGAAAGCCTGTGTGTCTCCCATACAGAGACAACACCTTACTTTTAGAAAATATTTAAAATTCATAGTTCATTGATTCTGTGTATGTACAGGGATGACTGTAATGACCAGCTATGTGCAGTGTGTGCTGGGACAAAGGGACGAAGGAGCCAAGGAAGAAATGCATGGCTAGAGACAGTATACTTGAGGATGTAACATCTACAGTCATAGCACGAGTTAGCTAGACAGAGTAGTGGGTGAAGATTTAGGAGACTTCCAGGAAGAAAGAACATGTTGAACACAAGCCTGGAAGGCATGGCAGAATATGGCTTGTTGTAGAAATGGAGAAACTGAAGGGTCCATATTATTCAAGAAGAGATTGGAAAGCAATGGAAGCTAAGGAACTGTGATGAGGTTACAGAATTTACACAGAGATAACAAAGGCTGTGGACACCATGCTCGGACCAGTGGTTTCAGAAACATGGTTAATAGTTGGAAAGGATCACTCAAGTGATAGTCTACACAGGAGCAGGGATGGAGGCAAAGAGATGTAGGAAGGAAAGCTGAAGTAGGTGATGACATCTGACTGTGGCTCACACCAGGGTTGGTCTCTAGGATGGAGGGTTATGAGCAGAGTATTGGATGTGAGCAGTTACCTTGGGAAACTCTTACAAGGGAACACGAAGGAACTGAGCATGCTTAACCTAGAGAGGAAGAACAAAGGCATGAGATGTTTTTAAATATTTACCATAGTATAGCCTTTCAAATGCCATCCCTTATTTTATTTGCCTTTCCTTAAAAAGAAAAATCAGCCAAGAACACATCTATTCAAATACTATGTTGAAACAATAAAATTAACTAAAGATTTTCTCTACATAGGGTCATTGTATGGTAGAGCTGGGAGAGTCCTGAGGTTGTTTCTCAGCAAATTATTGGCTGCAAACCCAGGAGTAAGGAGGGGGGTGCTGCTGGGGAATGTGGCACCCAAACACTAGCTGCCTGCTGCCTCTGCTAGGTACAGGATGCTGTAGGATGCAGATGTTATGGTCCAGTTCTTCCTCCCAGCCCCATGCTCACAGAAATAAGACTCAGACTCAAAATATATTTACAAGTACTTTGGCTATATAGCTAGGCTCTTCTCTGACTAGAATCATAACTTAAAATAACTCATTTATTTTAATCTACATTTTGCCACCTATCTTTTTACCTGTGTTCAAGTACTATACATCCATCTCCTCACATCTTCTTGGGCAGATCTTTCTGCACCTGGTTCGATTCCAGAATTCTTTCTGCCTCTGGATGTCCTTTCTATTCTATCCTTTCCTATAGACCATAGGTTTTAAATTTACAGGTGAGGCACTCTTACAATACATAGGATATTCTCTCTATAGCAGGACATGTACATTATGAGCTGAAGGCAAAGGCACGATGCCTCAAAGGTGCAAGGGGACAGAAATCAGAAAGCAAAGATTTTCTGCTAATTTTCTGGCAGTTGCTTGTATGGGGTATGTTTTTCATTCTTGGATATGTTCAAGTACTTCTGGTCCTGCATCTGCTAGGCAGATCTTTCCTGTTGAGGCTGCATCTGTCATCCTTAGGGTCCCCATGCTGTCAGTAAATGCAGTATCTAATTGCCTCTAAGGAATAACATCTTCTTTCTCCCAGAAGAGTTCGTGTCTAACATGTGCCACACCATTACAAGTCAGTGTGAGAAGCACAGGATTATCTTCACTGAATCTTTCAGTCTTTCCGGAGACTATTGTCTGATTGTTCCAGAATTTTCCATCAGACTGCTGTCTTATGCTACAGTCTACAGATAGCATCTTTGCATCTCAAAACAAAATTGGATAAGGAATCCACATTTTATCAAGCTAAAACTACCTCAACTGGGCAATCATCCCCCCAGAGAATTTTGAGTTATAATTCAATGCACGTTTTCAATTCGGGGAGAAAAATTCCAAAGGACAGTGTGATCTGAACCTTGCTTCTAGTTTGACTCTTCAAAAATCAAGGGGATCAATCCAAGGACAAGGCTCAGAGTGTACACGAGTTATGAATGCTGGTTACAATTCTATCTGAGAACCTTTACATGTCCCTTATAATAAGAACAAATGGCCACTCTGGGTGCTCCCAAAGCATTCAAATTCATTTTACTTACATCTGAGGTTTTACTGAGATTTGCTAAGTAAATAGAAGCCTTTTGGGCCATATGTCATTTCCTACGCCCTCCTTGGGGTTATACTTTTTAAAAGCATTCTCAACAGGAAATACATTTCATTAGTGCTCAGAAAAGAAATTGGTGAGATGACAGATTCCATGATTTGATGGAAGCTCGATTATAATTGTATAAAATAATCTAGCAAGTGCAGATGAAATCCTATTAGGGTCTGGAAATCCAATATCTCATCTCTATGACTTTTAATTGATCTTTACACATATTGTCATTGCAGTCAAATATTTGAGCTGATTCCAGTACACATAAACAAATGTAAGCACATTAACTCTGTTAATAATTTTAACAAGCAATCTGTATTTCCCATTAGACCGTCTCTGGTTTTGCCTTGGCCATAATTAAAGATATCATCAATGATAGGAGTAATGTGTTATTTAAAGGATGTATGCATTGAAGTCTTGCTTTTATCATTAACTACATAGTAATGTAATCTGCATAGCCATCATTTAAAAAGAAAAAGTAGACCTTTTTTCTCAAAAGCAAATGTGCACAGTGATGGAGAGATGGATCCCTTTAGAGTGGTGCAGAGACTGCATCTAGAGAGTCAGAAGTCTGAGTTCTAATTTTGATTTTATTACTTAGATGCCCAGATATTATCTTTTGACTTTTCTAATTCTGTAGCACCAATGCTCTAACATCTGTGGGACAGATACTAACTCCTTGCCTGGCTAATTACTGGGTATTGGCTATAAAACTTGCTGCATTTAGGGTCATTTTTTAGCTGGAGAGGTAAATTCAGGTAGGTGTGTGTGTGTGTGTGTGTGTGTGTGTGTGTGTGTGTGTGTGTGTGTTAATCAGAAAGTGCTTGTCTTAATCATTTCTGCAACATTAAACCCTGTGTCTGGCATGTGCTTCAGTAACATTTACTGAATGAATGAATGAATGAATGAATGAACAGTAGCCATTTGGCTATCATGTGGAGAGGGAGGAAGAGGTGAACTGGGTTCACCATCATACCTCATGCTATTATTTTTAAAGGAGAAGAAAGCATTGCCGAGGTCCTCTGAAAACACACCCTTAATGATATGAAGCCAAATGCCTTCTCTCATCCTTAATGAAACAGAAGTGACTCAGAATGTAACAGTTTCCTTGAACTTGCCCATTAGGCCAAACACAGTACAGAAATGATTCTGTGAGTCAAATGAAGGCAGAAATATAATTTGATAGTTTCCAGCTCCATCAAAGTGGGAGAGATTTGCGTGTCATACAAATATGACATTTGAGAATGTTTTTTGAGTCCTTGGATAATATTAAACCCTAAACCTTGCTGTAAACAAAACAACTTTTAATACCAGCCATGACTAATCCTGCGCCTTTGTTCATTAGCTAGAACAAACATTCTGATTCGCCATCAAATATCTAAAATTACCATCAAAGCCCTAGAAAATTCCTCTCTTGCTTGAGATCTTATCTCAAAACACACCACAGCTAAGATTCATTCTTTTGATAGACTGTCTCCACGCATAGGTGACCTCAGTAAACAACCTTTTCCAAGTGACTTTTAGCAAATGAGTGGTTTATTCTGGGGTTTATCTGTTAAAGCACATCCTCTTTTGAAATCGTCTTTGCATGTATTAGCATATTCTTGGGTTGTTTCCATGTATTTCTGGTTCCTTGTTTCTCCAGAGGGGCTCCTCTCTCAGCTCAACATTTTATCTGGTTTGCTTTTGAAAAGAAACACTTCAGGTGTTTCTTTAAAAGATTTATCATTTAATGTGCATTAAAACGACAGCAATAAGGGCAAATAGCTTGCTGATGGACTTAAGATGGAACCTTCATAAGGAACGAGGTTCCTACAGAAAGACTACTGGTGTTTTTACTACTCAGTGTTTTCTAGAGGAGCAGCAGAATTGATAAAATCTATCTGTCTGCCTGCCTGCCTGCCTGCCTGCCTATCTGTCTGTCTGTCTGTCTATCTATCATCTATCAGTCTATCAGTCTATCTATCTATCTATCTATCTATCTATCTATCTATCTATCTATCTATTTATCTATCATCTGTCTATTATCTCTATCATCTGTCTGTCTGTCTACCTGCCTGCCTGTGTATTTACAGAAAGGGGGTTTATTAGAGTGGCTTACAGGCCAGCTAGTCCAACAGTGGCTATCTACCAATGGAAGGTCAAAGATTCATTAGTTGTTCAGTCCACAAGGTTGGATGTCTCAGCATTTCTTCCGTATATCTCAAAGAAGTAGGCTCTAATGCCAGTGAAGAAATGGACTTGCCAGCAAGAATGAGAGCAAACAGGCAGAGACAGAAACTGTCCCTTTCCCATATCTTTTATGTAGGCTTCCACAAGAAGGTATAGTCAGGATTAAAGGCAGATCTTTCTATCTCACAAGACCCAGTTTAAAGGAAAGTCCCTCAGGTGTATGTAGTCACCTGAGTTTTACTTAATTCCAGGCATAGTCAACTTGAAACCAAGAATAATCATCATAGTGCTCTTCCTTTTCCATCACTAAAAATTCCTGGGACAGGAGGAGGAGAAGCAACTCAAGAGCATTAAGGATTCCTGAAGCAAATGAAGTCAGTTTCAAGGTGGTAGCACCCTCTTTCTGATCAGTGACCTTTCTCTTGGTTTTCTTGTTTGCACAAGCATGAAGATTTTGACATATTCCCTGAGACTCTTTAATTCCTCTCCATTTGGCATATTCCCAGCAACATAAAAAAGAGAGAAAGAGGGAAGCTCTTATTTTATCTTGGAGCTGCTTAAATATTTATGTTCTAATTTGTTATTGGCTTCATGTGAAGTTTTATCAAAATATAGATGGAAAAGTTTAAAGGTTGCTCCTGGGAGAGCATTTAATCCATTTAAAAATAAATTTCTAATGGCCAGATTTTCTGGGCTTAAGCATGAAGCTATGAAGGAAAGTAAAACCAAACAGGTCTGGTTTATAGTTTGACATTTGTAGACGATGATAAAGAAAATTTGGTAATAAAAATGCTAATCAAATATCATTGGGAATGCTCTTTCTTTTTTTTTCCATTTTGGAAGTCTCAACTAGATTTTTATTTTAATTGCTTTTTATTGGTAAAAAGAAGAGCAAAGCTTAATTAAACAGCACCCTAGGTTAAACCCATGGGGTCTTTTTTTTTTTTTTGCCTTCAGTTTCTTACCTTCCATTTCTATTTTGTTCTTGGTACATCTGTGTTTTCTTAGGCATTGGATGTTGTTTCTTCAACATATAGTGACATGCTAAATGCAGGGTATAGAAAATATGTACAGTGAATGACTATCTACTGGTGAAAATTTAAAGACTAAAAGGAAAGATGAATTGAAGCAGATAACATACACACATGGCCATATGACCATTATTTCTTTGATCTTATTCTTGAAGATGCACAGAGCATCTCTATTCACCCTTAAATAGTTGCCTTTGTGACACACATGGTCTCTTTCTATCTGCTTCTGACTTTGTCATCTTGACCAGAATTTATATAACAGTGAGATTTTTGTGGCCTTATCTCACTGGGGAGATTGCTAAATGGATGTTTCAAAATTCTAATCCCTGGCAAAGTAAAGGTATTTAAATGATTTTGTAAAGATGAGATACTGTGTCATACACTTTGATGGTTGAGTTATTTCTATTAGCTTAAATGAATTTCCCATACTTCAGTCTTCATATCAGTCCCACTTTCATATATGATTGTAATGAGCACTTAAATATAAATTGTAATTAAAAATTATTTTGAGATTTCAGAGATCAGTATAAGTCTTTTCCACTCTTCTTCCACTGATATCTTCCATGTTATCTGAACTCTCTCTCTCTCAAATTCCTGACACAGCTTATTTTTGTATGGTCCTTACTTGTAGAGGAATTTTAATCTAGCAATATTGCGGCTCTGGCAAGGAATCACATCCAAAGACCTTCTCGGTCTATGTAACCTAGCTTGGATGACACACTTTACTCCCTCTGGCTGTAGGGAGTACATACCTTTAATCCCAAAGAATGAATGTAAAGTTAGTTTGTAGAAGGAAACAGCCATGCTTGAAAGTGACATCTAATTGAGGGGCAGACAAAGTGAAGAATCAGAGAAAGATTTGGCAGAGTGAGTCAGAGAGAGAATACACCTAACTCACCCAAGAACAGCACAAGAAGAAAGGCTTCTTAAGAGCAGTGCAAAGAGAAAGAGATTGGGTCCGTTCTGGTCTGTATGTTAAGTTCAGTCAGTCAGTGAGGGCAGGCAATTTGAGTTGCATTTGTGAATTCATTGGCAGAGGCAGTTCCCCTGAACAGTTTTACAGAGACAATTTGCAGGTGAATACAGAATGAACCAGAGAATGAGTGGTGAACAGCAGTAAGATTAGAACATATTGCCAAAGTTGGCATGAGGCCAAGTAGAGCAATTCAGTCAGAAGCCAAGAAAAGCTGGTTTGAATCAGTCAACTTGGAGAGGAGCTTCGTCTAGAACAGCTGAGTTGAACCAGCCAACAAAAGTTTAGAAAGAGCTACAAAGGGTGAGTTCATTCACCAGTAAGCCTCTGAGATGAAAATTACATCTGGCAAATAAAAAACCATCATGACTTTTTTTTTCTAGGAATGTACCCACAGGTCTTTCCTAACTTGAAGGTAGGTTTTGGCTCAGAGCTAGGTCTATTTCAGCTAGGACAGGCAGCCCATGTCCTTTATGTAGCACACTCTGACATGTCCTTTCTACAAGTTTCACCTTCTTGACCCATGTACCAATGGCAGGGCTTGCAACCGAGAACATGAGATGGTTCCCAGGCTGGGTACTATTGAAGCTGAGCTTCTTCTACCATACTCTTATGAGAAAGCTTTAGAGATATGGCAAGAACAATTGTTTGCTATTGGGAGAAGAGTCATAGGATACTGGAAAGTATAAAGTGGGGATTTTCCAAGTCTTTTGAATCACCTGCGTATTACCCAAATATAATAGCAAGCTCCAATGTAGCTTCCTAGTGCCTCACTAGGGTCATGGATGTTGTTTTTCTCAAGCATCAGACATGCACAATATATTAGGATTAATGAAAGAAATAAGACTTTGCACAAACTAGAGAAATGCTCTATCAAACTACATGCCAAAACCTAAGAGCATGCATACACTTCATACAAGAATTGGATCAGGCAATTACAGAGACTGAGAAGTCCTGTGGGTTTGCCATTTGTAATCTAGGAATGCTGGTGAACTTTGAAGGTCTGAGAACTGGAGAAGCAACACTATAAATTCCTGTTCAGGTCAGGAACTAGGAGTGCCAAGGGTAGGAGAGGATTGGTGTTCCCGATCCAGCAGTCTGGCCAAGAGGAGATAATATGGGAAGGAAAGTATGAGGGGAATAGAGAGGAGAGGGGGATGGAGAAGGGAGGAAGGGGATGGGAATGAGATGAAGAAAGAGTGAGAGTAAATATAGTACCTCCATGTCTGTCCTATTCACGTTCTCAATGGACTGGATGGTGTATAACTTTATCATTGAGGACCACCTGCTTTATTGAGGCTTCTCATGGCCTAGTTAAGTTGACATATAATATTAATCATCCATAGTCTTCCTGACCTGTATGGCTACTTACTGTGGCCTGAAGAGATTGACCATGTCAGGTCTTTCCCAGGCCACTGCAGTACCCAGCAGTGATATCAACAATACTGGGGGAAGCAAGGCTACCATGATGTAGCTTACAACTCCAGGAAGTAATGTAAGTACAGGCCATTTCCTGGCTAGTTGGAACCACAGGAAGGAAACAAGGCCTATAGGTCATGCTGCCAAGACAAGGTATCTCTTTCTCCTCTCCTGTGAACTTAAAGTTTCATCTTCCATACCCTAGAGCAGAGATTCACAGTTCATGATCATCATCATAAATCTCTTGGACCCATTCCTCCTAATGCACACATGTGTACAAGGTTTAGGTGCATGATATATTGGCTCACCTTACCATTCTTTCACTTTTTTATTTTACATACATACATACATATATACATACATACATACACACACACACACAGAGAGAGAGAGAGACACACACACACACAGAGACAGAGACAGAGAAAGAGAGAGACAGAGAGAGAAAGACAGAAGACAGAGAGAGACAGAGAGACAGAGACAGACAGAGACAGAGAGACAGAAAGGCAGAGAAACAGAGAGAGAAGCAATATATTACTTTGTAACCCAGGGCTGCCTCAAACTTGTGGGATCCTCTTGCCTCAGTTTTTTGAGTGACAGGTTTATAGGTATGTATTACCATACATGATTAACTCATCTTTCAAATGTGAGGTGTATTTAAAGTGTGTATGTGTGCACATTTGTATAGAGGGTGTGAGGGATATGTGGAGAGGACAGATAGATTAAGGGGACTGACATTGATAATAGAAAAGTTTTATTCTATTTAATAAAATCACCAGTTTAATAAAATATCTACTAATGTACATTTATATATAAAGTTTCTGGAAGGCAAAGGACACTGTCAATAGGACAAAACAGCAACCAACAGTCTGGGAAAAGATCTTTACCAATCTCAAATTCAATAGAGGGCTAATATCCAGTATACACAAAGAACTCAAGAAGTTAGACTCTGGAGAACAAATTAACCCTATTAAAAATGAGGAAGAGCTAAATAGAGAATCTCAACTGAGGAAACTCGAATGGCTGAAAAGCACCTAAAGAAGTGTTCAACATCCTTAGTCATCAGGGAAATGCAAATCAAAACAACCCTGAGATTCTACCCTACACCAGTGAGAATGGCTAAGACCGAAAACTCAGGAGACAGGAGGTGCTGGCGAGGATGTGGAGAAAGAGGAACACTTCTCCATTGTTGGTGGGATTACAAGCTGGTACAATCACTCTGGAAATCAGTCTGGTGGTTCCTCAGAAAATTGGACATAGTACTACCTGAAGACCCAGCTATGCCACTCCTGGGCATATACCCAGAAGATGCTCCAACATATAATAAGGACACATATTCTACTATGTTCATAGCAGCCATATTTATAATAACCAGAAGATGAAAATGCCCCAGATGTCCCTCAACAGAGGAATGGATATGGAAAATGTGCTACATTTACACAATGGAGTACTACTCAGCTATTAAAAACAATGACTTCATGAAATTCTCAGGATGGAACTAGAAAATATCGTGAGTGAGTCACAGAAGAACACGTAATATATTCACTGATAAGTGGATATTAGCTCAAATGTTCGGAATACCCAAGATTCAATTCACAGATCATATGAAGCCTAAGAAGAAGGAAGACCAAAATGTGGATGCTTCAGTGCTTCTTAGAAGGGTGAACAAAATACTCACAGGAGGAAATATGGAAATGAAATTGAAATGGAATGTGAAAGTGTGGAGCAGAGACTGAAGAAAAGGCCATCTAAAGGCGCCCCACCTGGGGATCCATCCCATATACAATCACCAAACCCAGATGCTATTGTGGATGCTGGGAAGTGCTTGCTGATGGAAGCCTGATATGGCTGTCTCCTGAGAGGTTCTACCAGTGTCTGACAAATACAGAGATGGATACTCAAAGCCAACCATTGGACTGAGAGTGGAACTCCCTGATGGAAGAGTTGGAGAAGAGCCTGAAGGAGCTGAGAGGGTTTGCAGCCCCATGGAGGGAGCAACAGTGTCACTGGGCCAGGCCTCACAGAGCTCCCAGGGACTGGACCACCAACCAAAGAATACACATAGAGTGACTCATGGCACTGGCCACATCTGTGGCAGAGGATGGCCTTGTTGGACATCAGTGGGAGGAGAGGCCCTTGGGCCTGAGGGGGTTCAATGCCCCAGTGTAGGGGACTGCCAGGGCGGGAAGATGGGAGTGGGTAGGTTTGTGGGTGAGCACCCTCATAGAGACAGGGGGAGGGGGTATGGGATGGGGGTTTCTGAAGGGAAGACCTGGAAAGGGGAAGACCTTGAAATGCAAATAAAGAAAATATCCAATAAAAAAGAAAAAATGATTTATCATCCTCATTTTAATAAGACTATCATCTATCATCTATCTACTTGTCATCCATGTATGTATAAATTTATCTGTCTGTATGTATGTCTATATCTATCATCTATATGTCTAAATTCTTCTATCACCTATTATCTATCTAATCTATCAGTCACCTAATAATCTACCACGACCTCTCCATGGTTGAGAAAAGGGCAGAGAAATGCATGTACTGCAAACAGAACAAAACATAAACCATGACTGGTGTGTGGTACTTACTTGCAATCCTAGAACTTGGGAGGTGCAGATAGGAGGATGAGGAATTCAGAGCAAGCCTTTGCTACATATAGAGTATGAGACTAGCTTGGGCTACATTAGACACTGTCTCAGGAAAACAACAAAGTAGTAAATTACTCATGGTTGCTATTTCACTTAGACAGTCCAACTTTGAGTCTAACAGAGGTACTCCTAGAAGTCCTACAAGTCAGTTGTCAATAGGGCAAAAATTGCCTTATTAACATCTATCAATGTTAACAGCAAGTACATTAGCCAGATGTTTGGTTAACTCTCAGTATCTGTTTACTATCTCAGTATCTATGTAAACTTCTTTCTTTTCGTAGAAATTACATGGCTTACATATACAATGCCTAGCAATCATGGTGGCCAAATAATACTGAGTAATAAAACAGAAACAGGAAGTTTTTCATTACAGTTCTAAGGAGTCATTGCTTTCTTGAAATAAAGGAATACACCATCTGCCTTATCCCCTTTTTATAATGTGAGACCTTTATTCACTGAGAATTTCATATACTATATTTTGATTATATGCCCTACACCTCCCCCTAATTTCTTCTGTATATATATCCCACCTCTCTACCCACTCCTAAATTTCATGTCTGCTTTTTTTGTTAATAATCCGCTGAGCCCAATTTGTGTAACCCATATTCTTTTGGGCATGGGTCTACCCTCTGGAGCATGGTTGACCTCCTAAAGGCCACACACTTAAAAATGGACACACTCTTCTTGCTCCAGATGCCAGCACTTCTCAATAACTCCTCAGTTAGGGATGGGGCTTATGAAGTCTTCCAGACTCCCTGCAATGTTGACTGGATTGGCATGGTACCAGTCTTGTGCTACAGACAACCATAGCTGTGAGTTCAAGACTGCAGAAGTCCTGGCATGTCCAGAACACACTGTTTCACTCTGGTCCTCTTTAACCCCTGGCTCTTACAATCAGTCATAGGAATAATGCCGAATCTTTGCCAGTCAGCATTGTTTATGGTCAGAACTACGACAGTATCTGATTGTCTTTGAACCTCTGACTTTCATTCTTGATTAATGAAAACATTCTTTTTTTTTTTTAATGAAAACATTCTTGGCAAATGCTTTCACTCTGGTCTGTCTTGCACTGGTCCAAAATTTCCCCTCTAGTGGCACAATAGGAACGCCCCTGGCCATCCCCCAGTGAGGGTACACCAGTTTTAGGGACAGTGTGTGATGCAGATGTCCCATTTTTGGCTGAGCACTGTCAGAACCAGCACTTTGGCCAGTAATGAGTTTCTGTGTTAATTGCTATCCACTGTAAAAGGAAAATCCACTACTTCTTTGATAAAGACTAAGAGTAACATTAACTTGTGGGTTTAGAGTTACTAATTTAGAGAATAGTTGATACTATGTCTATTTCACAAAATATTAGTAGTGGGTTAACCATTGGGGCACGTGAGCTCCCTAACTATGGGTTCCTGGCCAGATTTACAGTATCAGTCATGAATTTTCTCCCATTGAGTGGGCCTTAAATCCAATCAGAAAGCAATTCATTACCTCCCATAACATTTATGCTACTATTACACCAATGTATACATCCTTACACTCTGGTCATTATTGTAACTCACAGGGCACACAGTTGAATAAAACTATTAGTGGCTTTTCTCCATCGGCCACCTACATAGTACCTTCTAGTGCTATGAAAGTTAGCCCCAGGAAGGATGCTTCTTGGTCAGTAACAACTTGATATCTCTATGTACCTCGAAAAAAGTGTACGATGTTTTTAGTAATAGGGTCTTAAAGTTGAGTTCTGGTGACAACCAAGAAGAGTGACAATATCCTGAATTATTTTGGGAGTCTCCAGGACACTTTTGATCAACAACTTGAGAGGATTTATCCTGCATTGGGCTTTTCATCTTGCAATTTATGGTTTCTGGGAGGGGCATCATCCTTTCTTCAGGAGTTTCTGGTTCTTGCTTTTTCCAGAGTACAATAAAGATCTGGTAGCTGCAGCCTTGGTAGCCCTGCCTATAAAGTAAGGCCAAGGGTATTAGACACTATGACCCACCAACTACCACCCAATGAATCAACAATAACAGCTGCCTCTCAGACTTTGGGTTTAGACTGCCAGTTAAGTTTTTTTTTTTTCCAGCTTTCACAGTGGAGCACAGATTCTGGCAGATACAGGAGGACCGTCTGGAAGCAGGTGAAAGAGAACTTGGATAGCCTCCCCGACTCAGGGTGCTGTGGGCAAAAGCAACTGTTCAAGGCTTGAGGGCTTTAAGCGGTGTTCACCCCAGACATGCCTGGGGACCCTGCAACGCAGAGACCTATGAGACCTGTCTTTGCTATTAATGCAGAATCAGCGGCAGCTCCAGCATTAATCCTGCAGGCTGGAGATAAATGATGCTCAGGCTCTGCCAGGCTGAATCTGTACCCAAACAGCATTAATACCTATTTATATTTTTTCTATCAATATTTCATAAATTTGAAGAGAAACAGCTTGAAAGAATTCAAATGATTTTTCTCTGTATGTGTTTTCAGAGGCATCAATTACTGCTGTGGGGCACCTTCAGCATTGCCTAAAGCTGCAATAAATTCCCTAGCTTTAACTTTGAAGATTTGAGGAATGCTAATACCGAGAAGTGTATGAATTATTACTCTTGCTCTAACCCAGCAATGTGCCCCCAAAGAGTAAACACAGGCCTCATTTCATTCGGGAGTGGATGAAAACTTCCCCGGCTTGAGTAAAGGGAGATATGATAGTGCACCAGGGGCATGACAGACTTCTTAATTGTTTTAAATTCAGGTTCTCGTTGGGCGAAGCTGCTGAGGTTTCTGGAAAAAGAACTGTAGTCACTCACCTTTTTTTTTTCATAAAATTTTCACATTTCCCAAGTTAATTGATTCTTACAAGAATATTATTCAGCAGGTGAGCTAATTGCGTTTAGACCCATTTTACAGATGTGGACTCAAAGGATATAGCATTTCTTTTTTGTAGGGCTTAGCTTTTACTCCTTGGTGACCCAGAAAGAAGTTGATGTGAAATCAGAAGTCCATCAGCCATGCCTATTACCTTGTTGTCCCTGGAATTTGAAAAGACTTAAAAAATACAATGCGACCACCTGCAAGTCCTTCTGTTCTTACTAACAACTATAGATGTATTTGTCACTCCATTTCTGTTTTGTCCAAATTGAACCATGAGAGGGAGGAAGGGGAAGAAGAAGGAGTGGGGAAAGATATTGATGATTGAGGTCCACAACCTACATAACTTCAATGACTCTATGATAAATTTCTGTAAGATGTGTGAGTAGGAAGATAGCTTCAGAGAAGTTGAAGTGCCTGATCTGTCACAGAACAGTAACCATATAGAGGACCAAGTATTCCAGAGTCAGTGATCTTTCTAAAGCTATGGTCTAATAAAGAATTTGGTCTAGGAAATGACACAGAATGGATAAGAAGCAGGCTTGTATGAACCATCATATTTCTGCCTTCCTGGGAGCCCCCAAATACTCAGATTAGATTCTTGTTCCACCTACAATGATTTCATGGGGGTCACTGTTTGAAAAATTGAATTGTCTTTGTGTCTGACTTTCTAGTGCTTTCCGACCTTCTACCACCCTGCTATGTTATGCATACAAGTTTGCAAGCAACCCTAAACTCTAAATGCTCTCTAGGAAGACAAAAGAATTAAGCGATGACTTACATTTTGAAAAGATACAAAATAAGTCGGTAGTAAATACAATAGCACAACTTACTGAAGCAGTTGTTATCTGATTGACTGTCTTTGAAAGAGATACACGCAACTGGATGTTAACAAGCTGCTGTTTTTGTGTGAAGAAATCCAGAACCTCTCAGCCCTGTCTAGCTCCATCCCAACAAAGGCCAGTTTTAATTTCAGTAACATTTTGCTGGTCCGAGCATCCTCTTTTGCAGTGTATGCTTCTGACATTTAATTTTGTATCTGGAGTTAGAGTACAGAAGAGTCTCACTCTGTTGGGTATTGATGTAAATGGCTTCTTTCTTGTTTTGTTTTTCCTTAATCATGAACCCAGATATGTTTCATCAAAGATTCTTTTTAGTTTCTTTAAAAGAATGGATGCTTATTCCACTATTCAAATTACTTTCCCTCTGTATCAATATTGTTAGTGAAAACTTAGTGATAACATAAGCTTTGTGATGTAAATATTCTGAGGAACCTCATTTGAGGGGAGAAAGATGCTCAACCCATGGGAAAGTTCTCAACCCATGGGATAAAAATTCTGGAGTGAACTTGGGGGATGCTATCCACGTGGGTCAATTTTTGCCATGGTGACAGAAACTTTGGCATGACTTAAAACAAGTAAAGGTTATTCAGGTTCATGGTTTTAGGTTTAAGTTTCAGTTCTTGGTCATTTGATCCTGTCTGATCTTGCTCCTGGGACCTTCTGATGAGAGACATCATCTTTCTGGTGAGAAGTGGATGTTGGGAGAGATCTGTTTAGCTCGTAGTAGAGGGGGAAAGGGCTAAGATCCCGATATACTCTTCAAAGCCACATTCCCAATAACAGTTCCTTTCCACTAAATCTACTTCCTGGGAGTTCTAGCTCCTCCTAAGAGGTCAGCAGGATGGGGAGAAAGCCTCCATCACACAGGCCTTTGGGGGATACTTCATATCCAAATTACAGCAGTATGCTATAATTCCCTTTATTGCTGTATCCATATCTCCAGGTATTCTGTCTCCTTCAGGGCATTTGGTGCTGTTAGAAAATGCAGCTTGGTTGAAAGCTCCACTGTCAAAATTGATTTAAGAAAATCTCAATAGATTTATTGAGACATAATTCACACACCATCTAAATTGGTTAATTCAAAATATACATTTCCAGTATTTTAAACTCTGTGTGTGCATGTGTGTGTGTGTCTGTGTGTGCATGTGTGTATGCATGTGTGTGTCTCTGTGTGTGCATGTGTGTATATCTATGTGTGTGTGCATATGTGTGTCTGTGTGTGTGCATGTGTGTGTTTGTGTGTGTGCACATGTGTGTATGTGTGTATGTGTGCACATTCACGTGTGGGAGTGTGGACATGCACATGCCATGGCCCAAGTATGGAGGTCAGAAGACAACCTCAGTGTTGATCCTGCACAGTGTATGTGAGTTAGACTCTCACTGTTCACGGCTACCTGTGTCAGACAGGCTGGCCTGTGAAATCCCAGGCATTATTCTTTCTCTGCTTCCCATCTCACAGTAGGAACACAGGAATTCAAGGTGCCACTGCATCCAGGCTTACCAAACTCAGGTCTATGTGTTTGTGTGGTAAGCGCTTCACCCACTGAGCCATACCCCTAGCTTCCTGCTTCCAGGGTGTGTGTGGGGGTGGGGTAGGGGGGCGGGGTTCACTATGTAGATGGAGCTGTGTCACCCTCACTACTGTGAAGTTTTATAATCTTTCACCATTCCTGTCCCCACTAACAGTGTCATCTTATTCCCCAGGCACCAGTTTGCCACAATCGCTGACTGTTTCTATCCGCTTCGGTTATTCTGGATATTACATGTAAATGGCATCACAAGATATATGTCTTTCATGGCATTCACTGAGCCCATCACCTCCAAATTTCACCCATGTTGTGACTTATATTGGAATTTCATTCTTTCTCAAATTCAAGTTCAAATTCAGTGTATGAAAGTGTACACTGCATCTTTCTGCTCTTAAGCCTGCAGATATCTGGGTTGTCATTGTTTGACAATTTGTGGATAATGGTGGTTGGAATAAGAAATGTCTCCCATGAGCTCATGTATCTGAACATGTTCGTTCCTAAGTGGTGGACCTTCAGTTGGGGAGGTTATGGAATGTCTAGGAACTGGAGCCTTGCTAGAGGAAGTGAGTCACTAGGGGCAGGATTTGAGGGTGTGCAGCTTCATTCTACTTCCTGCTCTCTTTCTTTCTGATTCCCGTTTGTGGATAAAAATCTCACCAACCGATGGTTTTCTGTCCTTGCTGCCATGCTATGCCTTCTATACCATAATAGACTCTACTCCTCTGGAACTGTCATCCAAAATAAGACCTTTTCCCCTTAAATTGCTTTTGGTCATGGTATTTTATCACATCAACATAAAATTAACAAATTACAGAGATCATGCATGGAATATTCATTGACAAATTTTTGCCTGGATATATGCACGTACATTTATGTGTTATATGTCTCAAACTGGCATTGTTATATTTAACTATTTAAAGGGTAATGCTTTGTTTAACTCGTCGATAAGCTGCCAGAATGTGTTCCCAAGTGGCTGTACCATTTTATATTTCCACCAGTGTTGCATGGAGGTTTTAAATTCTCAACATCTTTGTCAATACTTGTAACTATCTTCTTGTTAGTAGTCATCTTAATGGATGTGATGAGGTACGATGTGTGGTTTTGGTTTACATTTCTCTAGTAGTTTAATGAATGTCAAATGTACTTGTTGAGGTTTTGAATAGCTCTTTGGAAAATTGTCTTTTAGATCCTTTCCCACTTTAAGTGACTTTTAAAATAATTCATGTTTATTTACTGTTGTATTTTGGATACAACATCCAATTAAGTATTATATGAAAATATAATTTCCTTCTTGTTACTTAATTTTTCACTTTCTTGACAGTATCTGGGTTGTTCAGCTTTTGACATTGTCACTAAATACTTGGAATAATCAACTTGAAAGATGGGAAAGTTTACTTTGGCTCAGGGCACAGTTTCAGCTTTGACGAATATCAGTTTATTTTTATCTTGTTACTTTGGGGGCAAAGATTTAACTTAGCTCTTGCTAAGCACATGCTCCACCACTTAGCAACACTCTAGCCTGTCACCAGTGTTTCTGTTAACTCATTAAAGAGGCCCTTCATCGAAACTAATGCCATGGAGATTTACCTCCCTAATTTCTTCTGACGTTTGTTGCAAATGTTGTATTTGGGCTTATTTTTTTTTTAACACTTGTGAGTAAATTCCAGGCATAGTACAAGGAAATGGTCCAACATGCTTATTTTGCATGAGAACTGGTTGTTCTGGTCCTAGTTGTTGAGAGTTATTCTACCACTGAGCCTTTGTGGTTGCCTGGCCAGAAATCAGTTGACAATAGTTTTTAAAGTTTGCTGGTTTGGGGTTGGGGATTTAGCTCAGTGGTAGAGTGCTTGCCTAGTAAGCTCAAGGACCTGGGTTCAATCCTCAGCTCTGGAAAAATAAAACCCAAGGTAACTAGAGTTTGCTGGTTCACCCCATCCACTTACATGCTTGTCTTTAAGCTATGCCATCTTGTTTTGCTTGCTCTGAAATAGCTCTAATGCATTTTACATTCCTTGTTTGCTTTGCTTTGTTTGGTGACTTGAGGCAGGATTTCTCAAGGTAACCCAAGCTGGTCTCCACCTCACAATGCTCCTGCCTCAGCTTCTCGAGTATTGAAATTGTAAGCTTGTATTACCCTCTCCACCTTGCAGTAGACTTTTAAAATAATGAAGTGTGATTCTGCCAACTTATACTTTTTAAAGATTATTCTCTTTTCCAGGTCTCTTACAGCATTTTTAGAAGATTTTAGAATACCTTTGACAACTTTTGCAGAACTGTCAGTACAGATTTTGTGTGCATATATGTGCATATTTGTGTGTAGGCAGGCACGTTGAATGCTGTGTGTATGTGTGTGTGTGTGTGTGCGCGTGCGTGCATGTGTGCATGCATGTCCATCTATGTGAAAGAGAGAGGGAAATCTCATGTGCCATTCCTCAGGAGCTATACATCTTGTTGTATGAGGCAGAGTCCCTTCCTGGGACCTAGAAGCCTCAGGAACCATCTTTTCTACTTCTATGGCAATGGGATTGCAAGTGTGCACCACTGCACCTGGCTTTTTACCTACGCTTGAACCAGGCTTTGGGTTTGAAATCAGGTCCTCATGCTCAGATGGCTAACACTTTACTGACTGGACTATTTCCCCAGTCTCCTGGTTCAGACGTTTTTTTTTTGTTTTTTTAATAGTGAATTGCAATATATGTATAGACAAATTTTGGGAGAATGTTTGTCTTAATATTATTGTTTGTTATCTAATCCATGTAGATCTTTTAAATTTGATTTCTTTGTTTTAAAAGATGTGGTATCCATCTTTAACATTTTTATTTATTCTCTGACAGTTTCCTACAGGCAAACAACGTATTTTAATAGTCGCCTCCCACTCCCACCCTTCAGCTCCTCCTAAGTTAATTTCTTACTCACCAAACCCACTTAGGAAGGGTTCTGTACACACATTTCTGGGGCCATTGGCTGGATCATGGTTAATGGACCAGAGGCTACACAACCCCAAAAAAACTGACTCCCCTTCCTCTTGTAGCCATTAGCTCACAGTATCTCCTCAACAAGGAACGGGTGTTTGTGTGTCATTTCCCCATCCGTGCCAGAATAGTGACTGGTTATGATTTTACATAGATCATGAACCATAGCAGATGTGAGTCCATAGGTGCAGGGTCCAGTCATGACAGGAAATGCTGTTCCATCCTAGCTTCCTCCCTCATCTCTGGCTCCTTCATTTTCCTTTTTCCCTTCCTCCATCCCTTCCTCCTTCCTTCCTTCCTTCCATCCTTCTCATCTCTTCTGTGATTTTTTTGAGCCTCCTGAGAAGGGAATGTGATACAGAAGTCCTATTTGTGATGACATACCGTACAGACACCTTCTCTCTCTCCTAGCAGTTGTGAGTCTCCGAGTTGCTCACTGTCCACTACTCAAAGAAGTCTCTCTGATGATGACTGACAGCTGCACTCACCAATGGGTCCAGAGACACCCATCTAGAGAGCAGTCGAGTGTTCTGAGTTTAGGCTTGGTGTTTCTTTGTTAAATTTATTCCACATGTCATTTTCAATGGAGTTATTTTCTCAAAATCATTTTCAAGTTGTTTACTGTTTACAGAAGTATAATTGGTTTTGCAGAGTGATACAGCTTCCTGAAGTCTTACTGGTTTTGTTTACTAATTATAATTTTTTTCCAGCAGATTGATTAGGATTTTCTCCATAAATGATCATGCCATCTGCAAGTAGATAAGACTTTTTTTTTATTGTATCTTGATGCTTTCTACTTTTTGTTTTTGACTAGAACAACAATTTATAGAAATGGTTTGAACAGACACAATGACCTTTGCCCCCTCCAACTCTTCTTTCTTTTTCCGTTTCCCTCTGTCCTTGTCTCTCTCCCTTCCTGGTATTCTTCACCCTTAAGACCTTAAACCTCCCAGTTTGTTGGTTGCTGCTTTGTCCTTTTGACAGTGTCCTTTGCCTTACAGAAACTTTGTAATTTTATGAGGTCCCATTTGTCAATTCTTGATCTTAGAGCATAAGCTATTGGTGTTCTGTTCAGGAAAATTTCCCCTGTGCCCATATGTTCAAGGTTCTTCCCTAGTTTCCTTTCTATTAGTTTCAGTGTGTCTGGTTTTATGTAGAGGTCCTTGATCCACTTGGAATTGAGCTTAGTGCAAGAAGATAAGAATGGATCAATTTGCATTCTTCTGCATGTAGACCAACCCTACATCCGACAGAGGGCTAATATCCAGTATATACAAAGAACTCAAGAAGTTAGACTCCAGAGAGCCAAATAACCCTACTAAAAAATGGGGTACAGAGCTAAACAAAGAGTTCTCACCTAAAGAATATCTAATGGCTGAGAAGCACCTAAAGAAATGTTCAACATCCTTAGTCATTAGGGAAATGCAAATCAAAACAACCCTGAGATTCCACCTCACACCAGTCAGAATGGCTAAGATCAAAAACACAGGAGACAGCAGTTGTTGGCAAGGATGTGGAGAAAGAGGAACACTCCTCCACTGCTGGTGTGATTGCAAGCTGGTACAACCACTCTGGAAAGCAGTCTGGCGGTTCCTCAGAAAACTGGGCATGACACTCCCGGAGGATCCTGCTATACCACTCCTGGGCATGTACCCAGAGGCTTACCCTGCATGCAATAAGGACATATGCTCCACTATGTTCATAGCAGCCTTATTTATAGTAGCCAGAAGCTGGAAAGAATCCAGATGTCCCTCAATGGAGGAATAGATTCAGAAGATGTGGTATATTTACACAATAGAATACTACTCTGCAATTAAAAACAATGAATTCACGAAATTCTTAGGCAAATGGTCAGAACTTGAAAATATCATCCTTAGTGAGGTAACCCAATCACAAAAGAGCACACATGGTATGCAGTCACTGATAAGATGATATTAACCCAGAATCTCGGAATACCCGAGAAACAATTCACATATCAATGGATTTCCAAGAAGATGGAAGGAGAGACCCCTGGTCCTGGAAAGACTGGATGTAGGAGAATACCAGGACAGAGAAGTGAGAGGGGGTTGAATGGGGAACAGAGGGAGAGAAGGGGGCTTATGGGACTTTCGGGGAGGGAGGAAACAGGAAAGGGGAAATCATTTGGAATGTAAATAAAAAAAATATAGAAAAAAAAAGACCTTAAGCCTCATCATAATCAAACTGTAAGAAAAACATGATTTGCAGTCCATGTTTATCCAATTTCAGAAGTTTAGGTTGGTAAGTGTCAAACAATAAGCTATTTTTCTTTATAATAGAATATTTGCCTCCCAAATGTTAGACTAAGGTGTAACTCAATGAAAAAACATTGACCCTGTATGTATAAATTCCTTGGTTTGATCCCAGGTACTGCCAAACTCTCAATGTACGTGTCTTTCTCTTCATTTGTCTTCAATTCTATGGTCTGGAGAGGACTCGACCTTGGTGAAAATTATGCATGAACTCGTTTCAGTGTTCCACATTCTAGATTTGTCCCCAATCTCAAGATTTTAATTATTTTAAATTAATAAATGTGACCCACAGCACTGCCTTTTCTTCTTCTTCTGCTTTTTTTAAAGATTTATTTATTATTATATCTAAGTACACTGTAGTGTCTTCAGACACACCAGAAGAGGGTGTCAGATCTCATTACAGATGGTTGTGAGTCACCATGTGGTTGTTGGGATTTGAACTCAGGACCTTCAGAAGAGCAGTCAGTGCTCTTAACCACTGAGCGATCTCTCCAGCCCTCTTTTCTTTTTGATGAATGTAAAAATAGTCTAAAACAGTAACCAATGACTATGGTGTTTACCTTTTTCATAGTGCTTTTTTTTTTTTTGGTTGTAAGACTATAAGTTTATTGACTATTTTCTATGCCTAGATTAGTGAAATTTCATTAAATAGGTATTATGCACCTCGTCTCTTAAAGCAGTCATTTGTTTATATTTGTCTCCCAAATTATTTATGCTACTCTGTATCAGGAAATTGTATAACAATTTTGTAATTTTCTTTATTAAAAATAGCTGAAGCAGTTGTTTTGAAGCTAGTGGGTGATGAACCATATCTAATTCAACATGTTAATCATGAATGCTTGGGGGGATTATTTCAGAATCAAGGAATTAAGAAAAAATATTATCTCCTTAAACAACAGTTTTTTCACTTTTGTGCATACATTTAAACTTAACTCTAGAAATGGGACTAAAGGGATGTTTATGTCCAAGAACATAGCCTATGAGCAAAGTCCCCTATCAGCTTTCAATCTACTTCGAGTGTAGCTCACAGTCCAAGAAGCTTCCTTCAGAGAGATTGAAATAAGTGCCAGAGAACAGAAAAGGTACAATACGATTAAAGGTGTAGGAGACATACTGGAGGGTTGATATTGAAAACAATCACATATATAACTTGAGTAACAATTTTCTGCTTCGGACTCCATGCTCTTCCAACATGAACACATTTCATCATATATTTCTGAGGATCTAGCTACTTGTATAACATCTTGAGGACAAAGATTTGCTCTGATCATATGTGCTCCGAGTACCTCCCATTTTCCTGTATCTTTTGTCCCTAATATTCATAGTGGCCACCAAGCAAATTTTTGTCCAAATCCATTTAGGACTATTATGAAGAGAAATTCAATTGAGCATCATTATACAGACGTTCGAGGCGACGATATTGGTGTCAGTTCAGTCACTTTGGGTCTTAAGATCCAGGAATCAATTGTAGGTGCTGAATCACATGCATCTTTGGGTCTCATCAGGAGTTAAATTTTGGAATACGAGACGTTTCATCACCAGTTGGAGTTGTACCCCCATCCCCTTATCTACCTTGGACTTTGTTTCCTTTCTTCTCACTCTTTCTTCAGCCACATCTCTGTAAGTGTCTCCTGGCTCTTTATCCTCAAGCATGAGCTTGTGTGCATCTAATGTCTTTTCCTGAAGATGCAAGCTTCATCCTTGACTCCCAAGCTGCCAGACGGATCCATAAAGAATAGTCTCTGAGGACAAACACTACGGTCCTTTCATTTCCTGAATGACTTTGGTTTCTTCCTTTGTGGATTCGCCATTACTGTGTGATCTGTCAGATTGACTGTTTCTCTGAAGTTTGTAAGGATTTCTTCTCTCTTCTCACTCTAAACCTTAAATTATGCAACTAGCTCTCCCTGGAAGAGACCCTGAAGCAGGTCCATGCACTGGCTATCCTAACCTCCACACTTACCTACTTTTCTTTATCTTCTTCTGTCCATCGCCATGTACCTAATGTCCTGAAGTCTCAATGGCCACTGCCATTTGTATATTTTGTAGTAAATAGGGATTCTAATCTAGTCAAGATGAAAATATGTATTAAATATGGATCTCTTTATCTGCAAAATCTCTTAGAAAGTATCAATGCTGTGTCCAAGAATAAGTCTCTCTTTCAACCCATTCATCTATCATTCAACATGTACTTATTGAAGACCCTCTAAATTAAAGCCATAAACTTCAGGCTTAAATTGTGATTGGTAAAATAAGCCATACAAACACTTTTTAGATAAAATACTACTATGTTTATAGCTTGTAAGGTGATAGCATGAATTCTTCCTCTTTTTTGGCTATAAAATGATGAGTTATGTATTTTTGATCATGGAGGTAACTTTAAGGCTAAGCATATTTAAGTTCAAGTGATAAAAATATAATCTCAACTCTATTAAATGAGATTTTTTTTAAAGGGAGCTGTCATGTGCTGGGCACTTTACATACTTTATGAGAGATTTTATTATTAACTACAATTTAAGTATGGAAATGAGAAAATGAGGCCCAGGGAAATTAAGTAACATGTCCAAAGTCAATTGTCAGGAAACAGCAGGGAGGCAGGTGGGTGGGAGAGAGGTAGGTATTGGAGTTTAGGCAGGTTTGCTCAAAATTCCAAACTCTTAAATCTCACTTGATTATGTTTCTAAGTATTTAGTAAACATTAAAAGTAACATTTGGATTTTTAACATCAGATGACTCTAAAGTCTGTTATATTCATTTCTTTAGAAATGATGGCTTTGAAAAAAAAATCAACCCTAATTTTTTTTTGTAGTACACACTAACACTCTATAGTCGCCTTCAATTTATAGATATTTTTTTCAGTATAACCCAAAACATTTACTTAATATCTGACTCATCAGAAACATAGCTAAAAAGGAAAGGGTTTGCAAGGCAGGAGGATTAACTTGCAGTTAACTTCTCAGAGTTTGGCATCTCATCCCCCTCTTACTCAAATGTTAAGATAGACTGGGAAACAGAACAAACAATACTGAACGCTGTAATGGAAATTTGATTGAATTCTAACAATACGTGTTGTGTTGTTTCTCAGCCTGCATTAGGAAGAGGCGAAACGGAAGGGGAAGAGGTATAGCTACATGGAATAACAGCTGCTATGTCCTGATGGAGAAAGGATGGGGAACCTATAAAAGCAGGCAACAGCACTAAAAACCAGTGCTTGAGAGACCATTTACTGTTAGACACCAGAGTGCCTGCCTGCCTGTGTGTAAGGTGTTTCTCTGTGATTGCTTCTTTACAGCCATTTCGAAAGGCACCTATGCATAGACATAAGGATGACATTAAGGATTCAGTAAAGAATTAAAATATATACAAGTATTTGGAGGGGGAAAAAAGAGGAAAAAAAGCATGTGCTACATGTGAGAGTACTGAAATCCAAAACTGTTTTAGAGTTTTCAGGAATGAATTTGTATTCTCTGAAAAACCTACTCATTAGGATTTATATCCTAGTGTTCCTTCTTGATGCTCACAGGCCTGGAAAAAGTTGTGCAGTTTTTATGAGAGTCATCTTTTCCTTTTCTCTTTTCTTTTCAATGCTGATCTTTTAAAAAAATTATTTATTTATTCACTTTACAACCTAATATTAGCCCTTCCTCTCCTCCCAGAACTCTGTCATGGAAATCTTTCTTCCATTCCACCTTTGGCTTATATTTTGAGAATGGGAAGTCCCTCTCTGTGTTCCCCCCCACCCCACCCGCATCAAGTCACTGTTGGGCTGGGGACGTGCTCTCTTACTGAGGCCAGACAAGGGATCCATTTAGGGGCTTAGAATCCACAGACAGGCAACAGGCTCAGGGACAGTCCCTGCTCCAATTGTTGGGGGACCCATATGAAGACCAAGCTGCTCACCTGCTACATATCTTCATGGGGCCTGGGTCCAGCCCATGCTTGTTCTTTGGTTGGTGATTCAGTCTCTGCGAGACCCTAAAGGTCCAGGTTAGTTGACTCTGTTGGTCTTCACGTAGAGTTCCTGTCCTCTTTGAGTCTCTCAATCCTTCTGCCAACTCTTCCATAAGACTCTCCAAGCTTAGTTAATGTTTGGGTGTGAGTTTCTGCATCTCGTTCCATGGGCTGCTGGGTGGAGCCTCTCAGAGGACAGTTATACTAGATTCCTGTCTGCAAGCCTAACAGACTATCATTAATAGTGTTAGGAATTTGTTCTTGCCTGTTGAATGGGTCTCAAGTTGGGCCAGTCGTTGGTTAGCCATCCACTCAGTATCTGTTCTGTCTTTGCTCCTGAACATTATGTAGGCAGGATACATTTTTGGCTGAAGGTTTTATGGGTGAGTTTTTGTCCTTATCCTTCCACAAGGAGTCCTGCCTGGCAATAGGAAGTGGCCACTTCAGGATCCAAATCCCCCACTGCTAAGAGTCTCATCTAGAATCTTCCCCATAGACCCTTTGGGATTTTCCTCCATGCCAGGTCTCTGGCATATCCTAAATATTGCCTCTCCCCCACTAATCTCCCTTCTCTCTCCCCTGCTCTCCCTATATATGATCCCCCTATCCACCCTGCTTGCCTCCCCATCCCCTCTTCCGTCCAGTTCCCTCTTTTCATCTACCTCCAGTATCTATTTTGTCTCCCCTTCTGAGAAAGATTCAACCACCCTCCCTTGGGCCCTTCTTGTTATTTGGCATATATATACATATATACATATATATATATATATATATATTGATTATAGCATGATTATCCTGTACTTTATGGCTAATATCCTCTTATAAGTGAGTACATATGTTGCATATACTTTTGCTTTTGGATCTGTGTTATCTCACTCAGGGTGATATTTTCTAGTTCCATTCATTTGCTTGTGAAATTCACAATGTCCTTGTTTTTAATAGCTGAGTGATATTCCATTGTGCAAATGAACCACATTTTCTTTATCTGTTCTTCAGTTGAGGGACATCTAGGTTGTTTCCAGTTTCTGGCTAATAAAGCTGCAGTGAACATAGTTGAGCAAGTGTCCTTGTGGGATGGTAGAGTATCTTTTTGGTATATGCCCAGGAATAGTATAACTGGATCTTGAGATAGAGCTACTCCCAATATTCTGAGGAACTCTCAAATTGATTTCTAGAGTGGTTGTACAAGTTTTCACTCCCACCAGCAATGGAGGAGTGTTACTCTTACTCCACAACCTTGCCATCGCATGCTGTCCTTTGAGTTTTTGATCTTAGCCATTCTGATGGTTGTAAGGTAGAATCTCAGAATTGTTTTGATTTACATTTCCCTGATGACTGAGTCTGTTGAACATTTCTTTAGGTGCTTCTTGGCCATTTAAGATTCTCTTGTTGAGAATTCTCTTTTTAGCTCTGTACCCCATTTTTTAATTGGGTAATTTGAATTGTTCACGTCTAACTTCTTGAGTTCTTTATATATTTTTGGATATTAGCCCTCTACCAGATGTAGGGTTAGTGCAGATATTTTTTTTAATTGGTAGGCTGTCATTTTGTCCTAATGACAATGTCCTCTGACTTACAGAAGCTTTTTGTTTCATGAGGTCCCATTTATTAATTCTTGACATTAGTGCCTGAGCCATTGGTGTTCTGTTCAAGAAGTTGTCTCCTGTACTGATGAGTTCAAAGTTATTCCCCACTTTCTGTTCTATTAAATTTAGTGTGTCTGGTTTTACATTAAGGTCTTTGATTCATTTGTACTTGAGTTTTGTGCAGGGTGATAAATATGGATCTATTTATATTCTACTACATGAAGACATCCAGTTAGACCAGCACCATTTGTTGAAGATGCTCTCCTTTTCCCAATATATGGTTTTGGCTTCTTTGTCAAAAACTGAGTGACCTTAGGTGCTTAAGTTTTGTTCTGTGTCTTCGATTGGATTCTGTTGTTCCACATGTGTGATACTATACAGTTTTTATAACTACTGCTCTGTAGTGTGGCTTGAAGTCAGGGATAGTGATACTTCCAGAAGTTCTCTTATAGTTCAGGATTATTTTAGCTCTCCGGGGGCTTTTGTTTTTCCATATGAGGCTGAGAATTTTTCTTGCAACATCTGCAAAGAATGACTGTCTTGTAAGGTGTGTCCAATAATTTAATAAAGATTGGTTGGCACCCAGCTCCCAGCTTGGAGTGGCAGAAGGGATTCCCGATGAAACGTCTCTACTGTTTTTCAACTTCAGCTCATTGCAATCTACTCACATTTTTACTTGGATCTGTGAATGTTACATTTTGCAGTTTACAGTTTAGGAATTTCATCTGCTGTGATGCTTCCCGGGTAGTAAGCTGCCTTGAGACCCATCCTTGCCTGAGCTCCTCATTACTTCCTATACTTCTATGAGACTTGACTATACTTCTCCTTTTCTCTTCCTTGTCCAGTCACTGCACAGGAACCACAGGGCTTCCATGATCTATCTAAAGTTCAGCTCCAGGATCCCCACTGACATTTTGTCTTCTGCTAACTCACTGTGCAAACTAGGCCATGCAGCTCAACTTCTCTAGCTCTAGTCTGTTTTATCTTCCTGTTTTCCTCTATTCTTCTGTCCTTTCCTCTTTCCTTCCTTCCCACCTCTCCCTCTCCTCTCTCTTCTTTCATTTTTTTTACCTTCCTTCTTCTAACTTTGGAGACAATGTCTGTTCATGTAGCTCAAGCTGGCCTTAAGCATGTGATGCCTTTGTCTTTGCCTTCTGAGTGCCCAGAGTACCTGTGTGCACCACAACACTCAACACAGCCTTAATATTTTTTACTACCTGCTCTGGAAATATTTTCTGTTGCCATTAATAATGTCTAAATGTGTTCTTTTGGATAAATTTAAATATGTATTCTGTATAGCTTTTAAGTCTATGGACTCTGAGGTCAGATTGACTTGCTTTACCATTTTCTAGCTGTGTGATTATAGATAGATCACCTTAGCTGCCTATATACTTTCTCTATCTAATTGTAAAGCAGAGATAAAGTACTTACTCCCCAGAGTTTTTGTAAGCATTACATAAATTACTAACACACCTGCAGTATCTGAAATCATGTCTAACATACAGTGCAAGCCTCCTAAGGGACACAGAAATGAATATATTTTTTAAAGAGTTGGCAATTTAGTGGAGTAGATACAAATATAGATTCACAAGAACACTGAGTGTGGTGGGTATGCAATGGAGGAGAAATTGCAAGGCTGAATAGAACGTGGAAGAAACAATTAATTTTAATGGAAAGGACTAGGCAAGGTCTCATGAATTAAGTTGACTGTGGTCTGGACATTGAGAAATGAGCTGGTGGCAAGGGAGGGCATTCTTGATAGAAAAAACAAAACAAAACAAAAGGAGCCAGGTTGGGGAACAGGAAATTCTTTTATGAGTTGACTCTCCTTTGCTGGAATATTAGGGTGGTAGTAGGGCATGAAGGGGAAAACGGTGACCCGGGATAAAGTCAAGAGTGGGTTTCTGGTTTGCTAAGGGTTGTGGAGCAGATACCACCAGCATTAGAAAGTGTTGAAGCCTTGTTGATGTGAAGAGATGCAGTCTCTCCATTTGTAGGACAGGAGGAAGATTGGTAATTCTGTCAGTGAGAAATTAGAGAAGAGGAAAGGCAAGTGGAAATAGAGACATTGTAATTGTCTGGGTATAGGACTGAAAGGTTTAAAATTGCAAGTGGTTGTGTAGCTAGAGAGAAGCTCTCCCAAATCTGGGAAAATAGATGCTGCCATCATTGAGGCTACTTGTAAAGTGCAGTTTTCCTCCTAATATGGCTCTTTCTGTCAACCTACAGTTTTCCTGGAGCTCTCTCTTTGATGATCCACTGTCCCCTGTCATCCAAGTTTATCCAGGCATAGAAGGGTCAAGTAGAAAGTCAGTTACAAGCCAGAATTTTTTATTATCATTTATTTAAAGTGAGTGACATTGTAGAGGCAGAACAAAATCACACAGCAAACATCTTTTGTTTAATGAGAGAAGACCTTCCAAGCAATAATTAATTGGGGAGACTTCTTCCTGGAAACCAACAGATTGGAGGTGCATTCAACCTCTTTATCATACATCTGCAATAGGTATTGTGTAGAGGAGGTCTGAGGAGATAATTTTGTGAAGTACCATCTGTGGTACAGAGTAGGTTTTCATCACTGTCTGGATTTTGCTATGGCAAATATTAAAGAGACCATCTAGATCAAAAGCAGTAACTATTGTAAACAATATCTTTGCATTTCAAGGGAGAACTTTTCCTTACATGAGAGGGTACATTTTAAGCAACTGTAGTTCATGAAGATTCTGTTTAACTTATTTCTATCTGCTAGGATAAAAGAAGATGAATTTCATAAATTCATATGAAATATAGACTAGAAACAAAACAGTGGGCATTGACATAACAGAGTAATATTTGAAGACAATTAGAAGCAGACAGGAACATTAAGTTAACAGTTTTAAAATGGCGATGATGTCCAATGAGTAGAGATTGTCCAGGAATTCCAAGACCACACTTTGGTAATTATTCTCCAGTGTCAGAGATGAATAGATGAGTATATATATGTATATATATATATACATATATATATATATGATCATATATATATGATCATATGATCATAGATGATCTATCTATCTATCTATCTATCTATCTATCTATCTATCTATCTATCTATCTATCTATCTCTTTCATCATCTGTTTATCATTTATTATCTATGTATCATCTATCTATCTATCTATCTATCTATCTATCTATCTATCTATCTATCATCTATCTATCTGTATGTCATCTATCATCATCTATCGTCTGCCTATCATTTATCACCTATTTTTCTATCTACCACCTATCATCCTCTATCATCTATCATTTATCACCTATATGTCTGTCTGTCTGTCTGTCTATCTATCAATCTATCTATCTATCTATCTATCTATCTATCTATCTATCTATCTATCTATCTTCTATCTTCTGCATATCTATTACCTACCTATCCTTCTGTCTGTACATCAATTAAGTATTATCATCTGTCTAATCTATCATCTAACGTCTATCTATTTATATATCCATCCATCTCTCATCATTTATCTATCATCTATCCATCAGCTATCTACTATAACATTATTAATACATATATATATATATATATATTAGAGAATAAATCACTCAAAGGTTGCTTGTTAAATACTACTACATTCCAGATACTGTCTCAAGTCCTTTAAATATAATAATGAATGAAAATAAATCATTTTAGGGAAGAGAGATTCTTCAGTGAGTAAAGTGTTTGCTACATGGGCTTGAGGATCTGAGTTAAAAATCCCAAGAACCCACTTTAAGTCAATGGTAGTGTGGGTCTGTGATACTAATGTTTCTACGGTAGGATGGGAAGTAGAGACAAGAGAACGCCTGGAAGCCCATAGGCCATGTTACACAGTAGTGGAAAATAAGAGACCCTGTGCCACCAATGGTTGTCCTCTTACACCAAAATGTATGGCCCCCATACTCCCCCTCTCTCTTCCTTTCCTTCTTCCTCTCTCCCTCCCTCCACTCCCTCCTCTCTTACACACACACTAACCCTAACCCTAACCCCTCTACTTTAAATTTACTAATAGATTTTCATACCCTCACATTTTCGTTTCATCTGGGTATATGGCTGTTCAGTTTTACATGAAATTTTGCAGATTCTCTTGTAGCCACAAGAGAATTGGTGTGGTTCCATGACACAGTTCTGACTAATAAGATGTGAACAGGAGAAATGAGTTATAAGAAAGCCTTTTACCTTTTACTCTTTTTCTCCTTTTTGTCTCCTTGCCACTTTCTCCAGCTTGTTAGCGGTACCTCTTCGACCCAAGGATGTAATCCCTATGCTGAAGACGGCAGAGTCAACATGCCATAAGCTTTAGTCCTAAGATGACTTCACAGAACAGAGTCATTTACTGACCTTGAACTGTGCACCTGCCTGCTACTGACTTATGTGTAAAAGAAAAGTTAACTTCTACCTTAAGAATACCAACGCATTTTGTCGAGTCTTTGTTGAAGCAGCTTGGTTTTCATGCTAACTCCTGCTAAGCAAGTGCCTCCCAGATATAAGCACATAAACACACACTGTCTAATACAGTCCTCAGAACTCAGCAATTCAGTAAATGTTAGATTTGTGTCCTTGTGTGGTAATCAATACTGAATGCCTGCTGTATTATTTGTTGGACACTAGGTTGCATAAAAAAAAATTACATATTTATTCTCCACCCCCCCCATCCCCAGGGAACTAGCAAACTGGCAAGGAAAGATAGAAAAACCTAATATAACAGGAAAATTAAAGTTAAGGAGTCCTGTAAAAGGCTCTGTCAGGGGTGGGAGCCAGAGAAAATGAAAGGATTTGGACAGGCCCTGTGGTGGATGAAAACACAAATCAGGGCAAGAAGCACCTGTTCCATGCACCTGAGCATTCTCTTTGACAAAATTTGGAATTCTTTCAGTTGTTTTGGGGTCGCTGACCTTGAGCTTGGGTGGGAGCAGGGGGTGGCCACTGGCTTTCTCTTCTTGCTTCAGACTCCCAACACTAGCTTTTCAAAGGGTTTTGTGTGTGTCTGCTATAGGGGTGGCAGAAGGGACAGAGGTGAGGTTTAGAAGGATTACTGACAATCCTGTAATAACTTTTGAAATAGCTTTTCAGATCAATTCCCATTCATTTCCCACTTTACAGAGATGAGAGGACCAGGGAAGGATCAACAGTTATGAGAAAAACTACGAGAAAGAAAAAAAAAAAAACTTCACTCACCACATGTAGAAACAGAAGTTACTTCCTCCCCCCATCATGTCCCATTTTCTTTTTCTCCAGTACTTCTGTGTCTTGTTGATGTATTCTTTCTCTCATCCACAAAGAACTTTATGTCATATGGAGAATACCTCCAGAAGCGAATAAGTGAGAAATCACTAAAAATGCACGAATAGAGCATATAAAGCATCCTGGATGCTCATTCCTCAAGATGCTAATCAGGAAGGAGCACCACGTCAAGTTCAGCTGTCCTGTTTGTTTCATCTAATGGCACCAAACCTCACATTATGTTCATTTGCTAACCTTGCACCATCACTGTGTGTCCCGTGACCTAGCTTTCTCTCTCTCTCTCTCTCTCTCTCTCTCTCTCTCTCTCTCTCTCTCTCTCTCTCTCTCTCTCTCTGTGTGTTCCTTGTCCATAAAATGGTTAGGTTATCTCTGAAATCTCCTTCAGATATCCAATTCCACAATTTGTATTCCATTCTAGGCATATTGATAAAAGTATAGTGACAACTGTAGCTCTAATGACAACAGAATGATGAAGCCTATTACCATTCGTGTTAATGCAATAATCAGCTGTGTTTTGTTCCATATGGCAATTTATTTCAACAATTAAACCCAACTCCATCTGTTTTGGCATCAACAATATTCAGATGGGTTCCTGCACCACATCTTTGAAAATCATTTTATGTTTTTTTTTCTTTTTTCAAGTACTGCACCATCAATAATGGCCGTGTAGAGTCCTGATGAGAAAGAAAGCATTCACTCCAAAGCCCATTTTATTTGATAAAGGAATTGTTCTGCTACTTGACCTTATGGACATGTTACACAGGCTAATCGATAGTCTCAGAAAAGGAAAAATAAATCCTGGTGTTGGTATGGCGAGTGCGTGGTGTGGAGAGGGGCATGGTTAGTGGAAGCTCTGTTGCTGTCAGGAGTATATTCTACTTTTCTGACCCAGGGATCTGGATGGGACAAGATGTGCTTCCACCTGCAACAGAAACAAGACAAATGTTACCTTTCCTACATCAGCAGGAGTGTCTTTCTTCAACGAGAGTTGAGCTGCATTGACAGAATAGCAATAGGAGGCATTCATCTTGATCTTTATAACACCTGGCAAGAGGTATGATTACTGCTGTAAAAGTATCAAAATAAAGAAAAGAATGGGCTGTCCAAGAACCAGGTTATTTATCACATTCAGAAACTCTAACCCAGACTAGCAGGGTAGAAATTCCTTGTCAAATTGCCTCTAAAAATCATTATTTTCCTCCTTGAGACCATATGGGAAGCTGGAGGACTCGCCAGTGTTCTTTCTTCTCTTGGGTTTCTTGAAACAGGAATGAGTCTACACAGGTCGAGTGGCCACACGTGGTCCTGTACATGCACCTGCCTGACAATTCACACATCAGTTTCTGTGTGTGCAGGAAATACAGAAAATCACCGGCTGGCACATTATTAACAGCTATTGAATATATACAGGAAACTTTTTGATTTATTTTGCAGCAAGTGTTGAAATGTCTCTAGGCAAAATGGAGCCCGAACTGACCTTACTCAGTCTTTTCTCTTCCCATTCCTTGTATTCTAATCGGGACTTCCCCCCCCCCCACTTTTTAAACACCTCTCCATCTAATTTATTGCATGGCTGTTGAATCCCGAACAAAATAGGCTTATCTTATTCATTTTAACACATTAATATTGTGATGGAGAAGTATGACCCCCGACGCCTTTGCACGTATACTCCCTGTCTTGGCCAGAGTGATGCTCACTGTTTTTCAGAAACAGTATGTACAGAATTGACACATGCTAGAGGCAATGTTTTTCCCCTCAAGGAAATCCTGAACAGTAGATAGATCTAAGTCATATTTGTTTTGAAGGGCCACTCCTTCAGTTCAGTGTACGCTTTAAAATAGAGTCATTGCCCCAACACCGTCTTTCAAAGTGTTCTTTTAGCAGATCTTTGCAAAAGAGGGCACTTGCTCACAGTTCCTCATGAAGAGCAATTCAAGAACTGGATCAATAGCCACAATTCTAAAAACTTGCTCAGAATTCGACCTTTATTTGGATTTGACATTCTTCTGTACAGTTCAGAGCCGTGATTCTCAACCTTGGGTTTCCATTAGGATCATCTGGGGGCCTTTTAAAAAATATTGATGTCTAAGCCCCTTTTCAGATTAATTAAATCAGAATCTCTTGGGGGGAGAGAGCAGGGCACTGGCATTTTGAAAAACCTCTTCAGAGAACTCTCATGGACAGTGGGGGTTGGAAGCCTGTAGCTTGTAGGGTTTCATCACCAGAATATCAAAGACCTCTCTTTTCAGTTATTCATTCAATCAATTCTTGAGAAAGTACTAAGTATCAGAAAAGGAGACAATGGACCACAGAGGAATCTGAAAACGTATAAAGGAATCCCTGCATTTCCCAAGACAAGACCATGAGGTTTACATTCACGCCACACATTTTGTTATGCCATACAATGAGTTGTAAGCATTGAGAAGTTAGCTTTGAACATTATAAACCAAACTCTGTCTTTGATTGTGCTTATAGTCAAGGATAATCAATTTAAAAATTAGATAACGAGGATGGCACCCATCAAGAAATAAAATCAGAAACAATGTGGCAGTGCTTGAGACTGAATGGTGGATCCTCATGACATGAAGGAAATAGTTAAGTGGAAATTAGAGAAAGGCAGAATGATAAGAAAACCTGGGAGGTCAGAGAGATTGTAGGGAATCTTGATGGACAAGAGAAAGCAAGTAGGAGTTGGCAATACGTGTGAGTGGCTCTGAGCGCCTGATGGTACAAGTGTTGCTTTGATGGCCATTTGGTTTCATGGGAAAAAAATTTCATAAATTGTGTCTTGGAAGAGAACACTTGGCAACTGTGGGTGAAGAGGTCATGAGGTTTTTTTCCTTCTGAAAACAGTGTCCCCACCAAGTTCAATGCTATTTGGTGACCTAACAAAGGGGAATTCCAACTGACATGCTGATAACTATTACAGAGATTCACGTGAGTTGACATTTCTCAGCTGAGTTAAAGCAGTTTAGGAAGACGAGACCTTTTAGATTCACTTTGATACATATACCATGTTTCTGTAGCAAGGAATGATGAAACCCACTTCATGTTCAAGGCATTTTATGGGGTATTTGATCACACTGTAAAGCCCGAGATTGTGTCATTTATTGAAAAAAAAGATCTGTTTCTAGTTGTGGTGTGGCTCAGTCTTAGAACACACCTTTAATCCCTCAGCTGGAATATAGACATGACCTTAGCACACACCTTTAATCCCAAACCACAAAGGTAAAGTTAGTTTGTAGAAGGAAGCACCTCTGTTTAAAAGAGATGTCTAATTGAGGGGCAGACAAAGTGATCAATCAGAGAACGATTTGACAGACTAAAATATGCCCAACTCTCAGTAGAAGAGAGAGGAAAGGGAAGCTACTTAAGGAACCAGTGCAGAGAGAGGGGGAAGAGGCAATTTTACCAGGAGAATTTTAAAGAGACAGGTTGAAATGAGAACAAGCTAGACACAGATGACGATAGAACAAGCTAGAGAATGAGAAGGATCCAGAAGATTAGAATATATTGTCGAAGTTAGTATGAGACCAAGCAAAGCAATTCAGGAAAAGCCCAAAGAAACCAGATTGAATCAGTCAGCTCGGAGGAGAGTTTGAGCCTGAACACGTGAGTCAAATCAACCAGCCAGAGATGAGAAAGAACTAGGAAGGGTGAGTTAATTCAGCAATACGTGTCTCAGAGGCTGAAAACATTCTAGGCCTAGATAAGATTCTATGGAGGCTAGAAGCTTTCAGGACTGGGCCTAGGTTAGCAGACTGAGGCAGTAAGCCCCCTAGATGACAATTACACAGGAGAATAAAAGTTACTGTTATGAAACCGCTTGACTGGAGCAGGAGGCCTAGGAGAATGTAGGTCAGGGAGGCAGTGAGTGGAGTCACTGACCAGGACTTGAGGCAGTGGAGCATGAGTGAGCCTTAAGAAACATTTCTGAGTGATTGTGTTGGTGGAATGGGTCAGATAATAGGACAGTGTAGAGAGCCAAGTAAGGTTACTATAGTATCTGGCATGCAATGGGCTGATCGATGCAAACGAGTTTTCAACCTAAGAGAGGATTTTGAGAGAAGTCAGTCACTTGAGCACATTAGTGGGCTAAGGAGAAAGAGCCAACAGACCAAGCAAGAATAAGGGTGGAAGAGGACAGTGTCCTTAACGTGGTCCTGGGATAGGTAAATAGGGGGTAGAATTTAAGGAGCAACGGGAGGGAGAATTTTCCTCAAGGAGTCTTCTTTAAAGACTAGAAGGTGCTGGGCAGTATAACACACATGTGGATCCTAATACTGCTTCATCCAGCATACACCATCACAGGGGCTGGGGAGATGGCTCAGTGGGGAAGAGCCCTTGCTCTCCAAGCGTGATGACCAAGCAAGATGACCTGAGCTTGACTCTTTAGAACTCTCATAAAAAGCCTGACCTTGCTGCATGGTCCTGTAACTCCAGTATTGTGGCCTGGACAGTTGGGTCCTGAGAGCTTGGTGGTCAGCCAGCCTAGCAAAAAAGACTAGCTTTTAGTTCATGGATGAGAGATTCTTTTTAGGTAGTGGGATAGAGAAGGGTAGAGGAGACATCTGATGTCTTGCTCTGGGCTCTGCATGCATATACTTGGGCATGTCTACCAGAATCCTTACTTGCATGTACCATATACCACACACACACACACACGCACACACACATGCATGTAGATGTGAGCACATATGTGCACATATGCACACCCACAACCCCTATACCCCTGTACACATTTGCACACTTATACTTGCACACACATGCAAACACACACACACAGATCACTATAAAAGACAACACTGCCACAGAAACAGACTTAGTAGAAACATAATGAATTTGTTACTTATTTATTTTTTCTTGGACAACAGTTAAGAAAGGTAACAAATAAAATCTGTTCAGGGAAACATTAAAGGAAAAAAAAAAGAACTCCATCAACTTAGGAAATGCTGGATCCAATAATGGGATTTCTTAGGAAATTCAGAATTTACCAAAATACTTATTATGTTCCCACCATTGTTAAATGAAGTCACACCTTCCCAACTTTTTTATTTTAATGAGATTGCCAAACTAAAAAGGTTTGTTTTGAAATTACTGGAATGACTCAGAATGCCCTCTAAGTAGTAATCATTATTATATGTTGCACCAAATAATGATTTTTTTGTTGTTGTTGTTCTAAAATCACTCTTCAGATAAGGCCTTTTAGCAGCAGTTCTCAGAGAGTAGAGGAAACTGATGAAGATTTTGTTTAATCATGACTTTCTCTACACCTGAAAAGCAACTCCCGCCTTTTGCAGATCAAACTTTGGCTTTTAGCTTTTGTGTTGGGTGGGTAATCTTTCTATCCTGGCATGAGCCGGAGCGGTGGGCTGTCTCTGAATGTAACTGTTATATTATCAGCTATAATAGTTTCCTCTTCCCGGGCAATTTCTTAAACTCATGATTTCAAAATCAATAAACAGCCCATAGCCTTCTGTTTCAGAATTTACTTATTCATGAGATGTTTATCTCTGTAAATTCCCAGGAAGAATTCATATTGCTTAATCCCAGCATATTGGATTGAATACTTATCAGTTGGAAATTAGTTCTTATTAAATTTTCTTGGCAACTTTGTAACTGTTGCCTGGGTTTCCTCTCCTAGAGAACAGGTCATTACTTTTAAATCTTAAAAAGAGAAGAAACTCATGGTAGCATCCTAAGAGTCATTAAGAATGGCTTGCCTGCTTGCAGCCTGTTCCATTTTAGTGTTCATAGGGGTGAAGTCCTCATGCCCCAAAACAATGCTTTCTGAAGAGTATTTTCATCAAGGCTGTGGGTTTCAGTATTGACCCAAGGAGACTCCATCTCTGGCAGGTAGTGACAAACTGAAAGCAGACTATCAACAGAGCTGGTTTTCCAGAAGGCTGCTTCTAACAGCCTTTGTTTGGTCACATGGTCACTGGGCGCTTCCCTCCCAATGTAGAACGTGATCTGGTGTCTAAAGAACTAATTCATACTCCTGTGACTGGGTGAGCAAGAGGCGTATGCTGCCCCCATTGCCTGGTGGAAGCAGCCTGCTCAGGATGGCCAGGGCCTAGGGAATAATGCTGTGCCCTGGGCTCATTTGAATAATCTCCCCACTCATTAAACACAGCTGCAAGGCAAGAGGCAGAAGAGTTCAAAAGGCAAGCCAAGGGAATATATTAGTAATAAAATTATCGTTTCGGCCTGTAGGCATGTTTTCCCAATATTTTTGTACTTCATTAATTACAACAAGACCACTTTTGTCACTTACTAAAGAAAAATGCAGGGAAAAAAAGGAGGTTAGAGGGATATTTTGACTAAGAGTTGTAAGTACAATGTATACACGTTAGGGAAGTGTTAGGTATACTGCAATTAAACTTTAAGAAAATCTTTGGATGTTATCCAACGAGTCATTTCTTCATTGTATAATTTAAATCCCTGGTGAGCTAGGATTAGAAACTGTAGGCACAAAGCAGCTGCATGAGTCAGTCTATCCTTAGTGCCCTGTGTGCATGTCTCCACACAGCAGCAGCCCAGCACTCTGTGTGTGTGTGTGTGTGTGTGTGTGTGTGTGTGTGTGTGTGTGTGTGTGTGTACCCACCTGTGCATGCACCCTGCTAGGGTTTGTTTTTTTTTTTTTTTGGTCTAAATTCCAGAAAACCTCTTACCCACCCCCACATCAGGCAACACATTTATTACAGAAAATGTTGAATGGGAAAAAGAAAAGGGCAGAAACAAAAGGCACGGAGAGAAAGCAGCATTCCCCCTCCTTTCTGTCCTTGAGAAAGGATGCTGTCGGTTTCTCTGGAGTTGTGGACTCCAAGGTTGATTCCTGATCTATCTTCACCCCTTAACCCTGTTGACCCCAAGGTCTTGTAAGGATGATTCACCACGACGAAACTTCAAGGTGTATTTTAATACATTTAGATTTTGAGTGGCCCAACTCTGCATCCCGTGCTCTGTCCCTTCCTGGGTTGTGGACTGTGTCAAGTTTTATTACCCCGGAGACTTCTGTCATTCTCTAAGCTGAAGCAGATGATAGCCACTCTGTCACGTGCTTCCTAGGGGGAATCTGATGATGTCCTGATGCCCTTTGTTTTCCTTCCTTTCACACACTGCCTGGATTCACAGAAAGTGAGGGTGGATGTACCAGAATCCCATTCTCTTGTCTCATGTTAAATTCTTCCTAAGACAGGAAGCAAAGGGCTATTTAAACAATGACTCAAGTTATTTCGTTAATTTTCAAAAATCCTGCCCACTGTCACTGTGTGAAAATAGCTCGTTTTAAATGTATTATACTCAGGTGTGGTGGACAGAAGCCCCCATTTTTGACCTAGAAGCCATCTCCAATTGACAACCACTTGCAAAGGAGAAATTAGTTTTCTCTAACAGAGTCTCATTAGGGATACAAACCACTCTTAAGGTCAGGTCCCAATGCCCAGCAGTAAATGGCCAACACAAAATGACTTCAATAGCATTTTGGCTGTTCTTTGTCTCATAATACTTTATCAGAGCTTAGATTTAATATCTATCTATCTATCTATCTATCTATCTATCTATCTATCTATCTATCTATTATCCTTATGTGAAATTGTTCCTTTTAGCTGATAGGTAGAAAGTGAGCAGAGAGGGCTGAAAAATGTGCTCTCCAAATGTCTGAGCCATAGGTCCCTTACTGTGAATGTTACCTTATATGGCAAAAGCTCATTGGGAAATTATCTTGCTGGGAGAAAGACTCTTCTATGTTTCATTTGATCAGATGTGTTTTTGTACTGAATAGACAACTGGAGACTTGATATCCAACTGTTGAAGTTCGGTCCTGGTTCTTCCTCTTAGTCCCATGCTCCCAGAAATAAGACTCAGACACAAAATATATTTACAAATACCTTGGCCATATCACTAGGCTCTTCTCTCACTAGAATTATAGCTTAAGACAGCCCATTTATCTTAATCTACATTTTTGCCGAGTGGGTGGTTACCTGTACATCTGTCTTCCTACATTTTCTCAGAGGAGTCTTCCCATGTCTGGCTCTATCCCAGAATTCTTTCTTCTCCCAGATGTCCCACCTTCTATTTCCTCTCTAGGCCATAGGCCACAGGCTTTTTAATTGACAGGTGTTGCATCCATTCAATATACAAGAAAGTCTCTCTATACCCAACAGAGGTGTTGTGGAGATATGATAAGGATCAATAAAGGGACAGACCAAGGATGCAGGCAGATACCACTGTCTGGATGAGGAAAGGGATGAATTCTCCTCCATTGCCTCTGGAGGAGGCAATGTGGACCTGAAAGTACCTTGATTTGAGCCATAACATTGATTTTGGACACATGACTTCCAGAAAGGCAAATTACTGTGATAAGCCATCAAGAGTGTGGTAATTTGTTATCATGCAATTGGAAATGAATAGCACAGAGCACCTCAAAATTGAGGCTTACCTGTAAGGCAAATGATCCCATACTATATTTAAAAATTCTATCTCTGCAAGTGAATATTTCTAAGATTGATGCATCACTCAGCTGTTTTCTCTAGAGCAATGTTGATAAGTGAAAGTTTAGCAAAAGAAAAAGGGATCTACTAATTTAATGGACATGCAACTTATCACTTTATCCCTGCTTTTTAGAACTGACCTGGATGCCCTGGAAGGAAGCAGGCATTGGGTGTGAAATACACATAACTGCCCTAAAACCAGGATTTGGCTATTGCTGTGTTTCCTCTTTTAGTTGCTTGCCATGTTCTTACAGAGGAAATTGTAAATGGTTAAAGTGAGATTCAGAATATCATGTGAGCCTAGTAAAATGCATACTGTAGCCTTCCGAGCTATGGAACCCAAGGATAAAGAGAAGACTGTGCTGCCTAGAGTTCTCTGTGTAAGACTGAGGTACATAGGCTTTTCTTCATTCAGTTTTGTGTGTTCTCTGGTGTCACCTTTGTTCAGCTCACATTACACTCAGGAACTAGAGGGGTGGCATTTCCCAGGGAATAATTCACCGATTTGTTTTCTAGTGCCAAATGGTCAGCCCTGCCAACATATATACATGTAACATTATACAGACTAAATAGATTATATTTATGAATATATAAATATATGGATTTATACATATATGCATATAATAACAATTAGAAAAAAAAGGCCATGAATTGAAAGAATTGGGAGGGGTACATGGGAGCGTTTGGAGGGTGGAATAAGAAGGCAGAAGCGCCATAATTAAATCATAATCTCAAAAATAAAAAAAAAGAAAAATGGACTAAAGAAAAAAATAAATCTTAAGAATCCAGATGTAAAACTTTCAGTTCCTTCCCTAGCACCGTGTCTACCCATGTGCTGCCTTGCTTCCTGCCCTGCTGCTGATGGACTAAACCTCTGAACTGTAAGCTATCCCCACTTAAATACTTTCCTTTATAAGAGTTGCTATGGTCATGGATTCTATTCATAACAATAAAACCCTAACTAAGGCATCTGTATTAAAATGTATTAAAGTAAATGGTTTGGAATTTACTGCAGTTAACCTTAACTTTCCCTGCTCACACTGTGTTCTTGGCTCTCCTTGTTGATGGGCTGTTGAGGACACACAGACCTGCTCAGAGCTGCCATTCTCTTCTTGTGGTTTCCTGTATCTCCTGTGAACATTAGACATCATCCTAAAACTTATCGCTTTAAATTCTCTTAACTAATTACTTAACTTTGAACTCCTCTGCTGTGCACAGCAGATTGACTCCGTGTCCCCATTCCTTAGCCCGTCACACAAACCTCACATCATAATCCCGACACATCCTACACCTCTTTGCTCCTTTGTGCACAGGCTGCTATAGCAAAGTATCATGCTAGGGAGCTTATAAACCACAGGTCTCTGTGTTCCTCGTAATTACTGGGGATGAGACAAGATATCTTCCTGTACTTCCACTTAAATAGAGACATCTTAATGTCTTTTCACATGCTAAATGGGGCAGGGTAGCCATCTGGGGTTTTGCAGGGCATGTACTTCATATATGGTCCTCATGTTTATGACTTTAACTCCTATGTCTTCATACCATCACCTTGGCCCATCTCCTAATACTGTCCGTCACCTTGGAGCTTAAGATTTCAAGGTGTGAATTTTAAAGGATACCAGTCCTCTCATTACACCATTCTGACTATGCCTCACCCAAATTCATTTCCTTTGTATATCAAAAATGTGTTCATATCCTTTCAATAGCCCCAAAGCGTTCAATTGTTCTAGCATTAAATCAAAGGTCTAGAATCCATTCTCACCTAAATATCATCTAAATTGGGTTTAAACCAAGCTTCTAGGTGTGATTTGCTGTCAGGCAAATTGTACTCAAGATCTCAAATGATGAAATCAAATATGTTATATTCATCCAAACTACAGCAGTGGGGCAGGCACAGTATAAGCAAGTGGCAGTTTCCAAGCAAGTCCAAAATTCAATAGTGCAAATACACATCGCAAGGCTCCAGATAAATGCATTTGACTTTGCATCCGATTTGCGGAGAATACTTTACTGTTTCGATCTCCAGTGCTTCCAGGGATGCCACTCCCAGGGCTTTGCTGAGTGCAGCCTTTGCTGTCGCTCACAGATTAGAGTTTCATGTCCGAAGATCCTTATGCGGGAATGGGAGGCTGCTGTATTTATCGGTCTGAGGTCTCAGACCTAGCCCCAACTCTGTGACTCCATTAGGCACTGCCCCATTAACAACTCTCGTGCACTACCTCTGAGGTAGCTATACTTCCGGGGTCATCTTCTGAAGTTTCTTAATAGCGCTGTCCTTCACAATACAAGTAGGGTGAACCACGCTTCATGAGTTGTCTACTTTGCAGGGTAAAAGATAGTTACTGCCTAGTAGCCATCAAGGTCTATCAGTCGTTCCTTTCAGATGAGCAGCTAGTTTGGTTCATACTGTTGCTAGATTTTCCAGGGTTCACCAGGCCAGGATAGAGGGACAGGAGCCTTGCAAGTATGTTGCTTTTACGGTGCTCACACTCTGAGCTTATTATGTCAGGAGAAGACCTTGGGATCACCAACATTCTCTTGGGTGGGGGGGATATTTTCTTTGTTTTGGTAATAGTATTTATCTTGCCCATTCATATAAATTTTTCTATTAAAATAGTCAGTGAATTCATTTTTCTGTTAACCATTCCTTGATTTTCGTTTTCAAAAATATTTCTTCTTATGATATGGTTGAGCTGAGAAATTTTAACTTCCGCTTCATGTAACACTGTATATTACTTATATGTGTGCATGTGCAAGTAGGTGAACACTTGTATGTGTGGGTGCCTGCAGAAGCCAGAAGAGTTATCAGATCTCCTGGAGTTGTAGTTGCAGGCAGTTGCACATGTGAGCCTTCTGTATCTGAGGCAAGTGTTCTACCACTGAGCTATAAATCACATCCCAGAAATGTATTTCTCAGAGTTCTTGAGAGTTTAAGCCCAAGATCAAGAGAGCAGCAAATTCAGTGTTTGATAAGAGCTCACTTTCTCATAGATGGTGCTATTCACTTGGTTCTCAGATGGTTAAAAGACAAGAAATTCTCTTGCCCTCCCCTCCCCAACCCTGTCCCTTTTTTTCTATCTATGGATATTTTGTTTCTATGTATCACTGTGCACTATGTAAATACTGTGCCCACAGAGACCAGAAGAGGGCATCATATCTCCTGGGACTGGAGTTATAGATGGCCGTGAACTGCCATGTGGTTGCTAAGAAATTGAAGCCAGGGTCTTCTGGAAGAGTAATCAGTTCTCCTAATCTCTGAGCCATCTCTCTAGTCCCAAAGGCACGAAGTTCCATAGGACATTTTTTTTTGGAAGGGCATTTATTCCAGTTTTGAGTGTTCTACCCCTATAATCCTCTCACTCAGTGAAGGTTTTACCTCCTAATGTTTTCATGTAGGCTTCTGACCCTAGCACCTGTCTTCCTCAATGCCAGATCTCCAGATCTCTCTCCTTGTGCTCCAACTTCCCCTTATCTTTACATGCTAACCTCTCACGATTCTTTCTTAAGTCCCTTTCTGGCCTCACTTAGCTTATCTATTACCATCTTATCCGTGATGTTACAGCTTACATTGTAGCTGTTAGGATTATGACCACACAGTCTTTATCTCCAGTTCAGTTCCTCTGCCGAGCTCTAAGTGTCCCTGTCCAACCACCCTCAAACGTGATCTACAGATACCTGATACTCTGTAAGTTTACTCAACAGATCGGCGTTTTTTTCTATAATTGTGTGCCTCTCTTGTATTTCCAGTTCTTGTTGCAAGTACCATGTTTCAGCCCTTGGCTACTCTTCCAAACCTCAATGTCATCTTTAATGCACCAACTACTACTTTTACAGTGTGGTGGTTTGCTTGGCCCAGAGAGTGGCACTATTAGGAGGTGTGGCCTTGTTGGAGGAAGTGTGTCACTGTGGGGATGGGATTTGAGACTCTGCTCCTAGCTGCCTGAAAGTCAGTCTCTCCTGGTTGCCTTTGGATCAAGATGTAGAATTATCGTCTCCTTCTCCAGTACCATGTCAGCCTGGATGCTGTCATGGTCCTGCCAAGATGATAATGAACTGAACATTTGCAACTATAAGTCAGCCCCAATTAAATGTTTTCCCTTATAAGAGTTACCTTAGTAATGATGTCTCTTCTAGAAATGGAAAACCAAACTAAGACAACAAACTATTTTGTTTACATTTTTTAACTATCAAATCTCATTTACAAAAACACTCATACTTATTTCACAAACATGTGAGGATTTTAGAGATATATATGTCAAATAGTGTTATGTGTAATATATAATAAACAGTGTTGTCTCTTATTACACTTGGTTCTTACCCTTCCAACAACTCTATACTCAAGTCAATCACCAAGTCTTCCTTTGTCTGTCTCTTTATCCATGTCTGCTACAAATGCATTTCCAATTTACTCACTTTTCAGATTTTAGTTCTTTTAGTGTCCCCCTTAGCAAATTATTTCAACTGACTTTTTTTTAAACTTCTACCCTTTCCATGCCAATCATTTTTTACCACTTACCCAGAATCATCTTCCCAAATGATACATCCGATCATATAATCCTTTTCCCTGGACCTTCACAACATTTCTTTGTCTTACTATAGCATTTAAATGCTTTCGCAGGGTTGCTATGATCTGGTGTCAGCTCATCATTCCTAGATCACCTCTGGCCCATTCATATTTGAACAGCAATGGCAGGCATGCTCTATCTCTTTCCTTACAGGCTCTGTGCTTGATCCCCCATGAAATAATTTACTTCCCTGTTTTCCCTAAGTTAATTCTGACTCATCTTCCAGGTTATGAACCCATCATACATTTTAACTCTTTTTACCTTATACCCTTTGCTTTCCCATTTTTTGAGTTTTATTTGACAAATAAAAAGATTATGTAGTCAAGTTATGTAACTTGGTGTTTGATTCCCATAGTGCAATGGTTACCACATCAAGTCAATCACCATGATCTTTGTCACACATGGCTATCCTTTTGGCTGTCTGGGCGGTGCGTGCAAATGTGGTAAGGCCAGTGAAAGCCTGCTTTCAGCAAGTGGAACAATATGGCCTTGTAGGCTGTAGTCCCCAAGTCAGACACTGGATTCTCAGAGGTTACCCATCTTACATCTCAAAGTTTATGATTTTATGCGTTTTGAGTTGCAGTAAAAGGACACTTAAAACTGGATAATTCATAGGTAAAGGGGCTTATTCTTCTTACAGTTGAAGAGGCTTAAAAAGTACGTGAAATAATTCTTGAAGATACCAATTTCATTTACTTTGGGTTGATATTCAGAGATAGGGTTTGTTCAGTTGCTTCACAGTAGTTCTATTTTCTATTTAAGGTGATAAATTGGGGGTGGGGGGTGCTCCATATGGGAAAGACCACATGCTGGTTTGACAAACAGAAGAGAGTAGAGGGAAAACAGGGGAAAACAGATTCATGAGGGAATTCAGTCAAGGCTGCTGATCGTGTATTGCAAAGTCTGGATCTTCAGCAAATTAATCCAGTCCTAAGGAAAGGAGAGCTCAAAATTGTAGAAGAAGGGCATTTTTAATGGCTGAGGGCACCATGACCCAAGCATTTCCTAGAAGACCCCATATCCTTCAACATGAAGAATTAAGATTCAACTTGAGTTTTGGTGGGAGCAAACCATATTCAAGTCATAGGGTACTGTTTGATAGCCATCTTCCCATTTCTTTCGTCTCCTGACCTCTGACTGCTACAATTCTATTTTCTGCTCTTATAAATTTGAGTGATTGAAATTACACACATAAGCAATGTCATAGCGTATCTGTCTCCCTATGTCTGGGTTTTGAAATTGAGTATAATGTCCTCTAGATTCATCCATGTTGTAAGATTATGGCGTAATTATCTTCTTTTTTATGACTGAATGGTGCTCAATTGCCTGTATCTGAACATTTGTACCAGGTCTTGTCCATTTTGAGTTGCAATAACAGAACATTTGAGACTAGGTATAATTTATAAAGAAAAGAGGTTTATTTTGGTTCACATTCTTTTCCATTCATTTGTTGATGTACATTTAGATTATTTCCATATTCTAAATATTGCTGCATTAGGCATAAGCAAAAAAAAATTTTTTTCGGAAATGGCATGAAAATCACAGGCAACAACTACACAGATAAACAAGACAGACTGTATCAAACTAAAAGCTTCTGCACGGGAAGGAAACAATCAACAAAATGGAAAGGCAACCTACAGATTCAAAACACTATCTGCATCTGTGTAGTGAATCCAGGGTTGCTATTCAAAATATATAAGAAAGGTATACAAATAAAACAATACTAAGGAACAAATCATATGACTTGAAAAAACATGTGTGAATGACCAGAATAGACATTTTGTCAAAGCAGATATGCAGAAGACTTCATCATCCTGAATCATCAGGGAGGAACAAATCAAAAGCACAATAGGATGTCAACACACACCTGCAAGTAAAGAACCCTGTGGGAATGTACAGCCATTAAATCGAAAATCAAGCTACATTATGGCTGAGCAAACCCTCCTTCTGAGTATCAACTCAGAGGGACTGGAATTGCTTTCCTTAAAGAGATGCTCCCTGCACTGCTTAACATCCAGATATGTACTTAGAGTAAATGGTCTGGAGGCTGCCTACTTATCTTCTTGTAGGGCTAGTAAGTCTGGTGGCTTGAATGAGACGTGTTCCACACAGGCTCATACATGCATTTAAACAATCAGTCCCAGTCGGTGGCCATGTTTGGCAACGCTAAGAGCCTTTAAGAAGTAGGGAGCCTTGCTGGATGAAGGGTATATCACTGAAGGTGGGCTTTTGACTTTTATAGCCTGGCCCTACTTCCTGTCTTCTTTTTGTCCACTGTGTACAGATGAAATGTGATCACTCTGCTTCCTGACTGCCAGTTGGCCTCACTCCTTCAGCCACACATTCCCCATCTTCATGGACCAAGCTGTCTCCGGAGCTGCAAGCCAAAATAACCCTCTTCTCCTCTAAGTTGTCTTTGGTCAGGGTATTCTTCCACAATGACAGAAAACTAATGAATACAGTAGGCCAGTAAATACCACAGCCAGTCAAACTGACATTTCTGATAAACTACGATATATTCAGCATGAATATAACGCATGGGATCTTATCTCCATAGGCCATTCTTCCTTGGGGCAATGATGGCCACTGGTTTCCAGCACCTTGACCTGATGCACAGCACACAGTTCACTCGCTGTTTAGTGTCTGAACATACCATGTAATAAAGTCCACTTGTGTTTGTATACCATGTGTTGGCATGTGCTGTCCTGTTAGGACTATTCTGATTATAAAACATGTTCAATTTCATTACATAACTCTCACGTGTGTTTTAAAGCAACCAGAAGTGACCGCTTCCCCCACAGTTCACTTTTTACTAAATCTTTTGTAAAGTCCATCTTTAGAATCTCCACTGTGTCAGAGGAAAGCGTGGTCCTCAACCACAGCAGATGCAAAAATGGAAGCTGCACCCTTTGGCTACCATTTAGATCAACAAAAGGGCTTTTGTTTTGTCCAGTATAAGTGTTTTCTGCTTTTGCCTGAGACAGGCATCACCTAATCTCCAAGGCTTTGAAGAGACTCATTAAATATGGAAAAGAACAAGGGTTTGTCTTTTTATTAATTTTGGCATGCAAGTTCACTTGAGAATTGATAGGTAGATGTCGTTTCCCAGGAACCTTTCCGAAACAAAAACAAAAGTAAGATATAGTTCACAGACGGTCTCCTTTCAGAGAACACGCCGGTTCAGGTGGCCAGCGGAAGGGCTTTCTTTGTGTGGATTGAATAGAAGAGAAGTAAACAACTTTCAAGGTGTATGCTTAATAGTCTGAACCACCTAATGCCTTCCCTCTAGAAATAAAAGCAAAAGCTCTCAAGTTCTTTTATAAAATCCGAGAAAAGGAAAATGCCACACCACCTGAGCTCTCATTCGGAGACTTTCTCCTATAATTGTGCTTTGCTCAGGGATGTAGTTTAACAAACAAGGTGCTATGTTGCTTGCAGACTTGGGACAAAACACCATACTATGTTTTTGTTTGTTTGTTTGTTTGTTTTGGTATACTGTTCCCAAGGCAAGTGAACCTCTGCATTAAGACTCTTTGATTGTTGACTGAAATGAAGCAAAACCTTCCACCCGCTTCTACCCTTTAAAACTTACTCTGGGGCTAACAGTAATAGCAGCAGTTTCTATCTTTTTGAGTCACTATGTGTAACATATACAAGTCTGAAACAAAGAGGAAATTCTACATGCAAAGAAAAGCATACACTACTCTACTCCCCAGGGGATTTAAACACATTAAAATCAAGATGTGCTCTCCTTGCAGGATTTAATTGAACTATTTCTCAGTAGCTGGTATCTAGTCTATGTTATTTATATTTAATGTAGCTGTAAGTAGGGATGTTGTGGATTGGGTCTCTGGGCTAATCACGCTGACGTGTTTAGGATAACACTCTAGGGCTTTGTGTAGCAGTGTGCTGTGCTTGGGCCAGTGTGGTGTTATTGCACTGCTAAGGTTGAGGATGGTCCCTATGAGCTTGTGCTCTTCCAGCTAAGGATCAGAGAATCACACCTAGAGGCAGCAAGAGCCAAGAGTGATGTGCAGCAAGTGAGGAAAATGAAGTCCATGACCATGCTATCTCTAGAAACCACATGGAAGCCCACAATCCATGCTGCTTGTGATGGTTTGTACATGCTCGGCCCAGGGAGTGACACTATCAGGAGGTGTGGCCATGTTGGAGTAGGTGTGTCACTGTGGGCGTGGGCTTTAAGACCTTCATCCTAGCTGCCTGAAAGCCAGTCTCCTAGCAGCCTTCAGATGAAGATGTAGAACTTTCAGCTCCTCCTGCACCATGCCGGCCTGGATGCTGCCATGCTCCGACCTTGATGATAATGGACTGAACCACTGAACCTGTAAGCCAGTCCCAATTAAATGTCCTTATATGAGTTGCCTTGGTCATGGTGTCTGTTCATAGAAGTGGAAAACCCTAACTAAGACACTGCCAATGACTGTAGAGAGCAAGGAAGCTTCTTCTGCAGTGGCATCAATGACTGCAGACCCACAGTTGAGAACGAGGGACATAGAAGGCTCCTGTGACAACCTCTCCTACTCTCATTCCCCGAAAAGACATAGTCTAAACAGGAAGCCATTGAAGAGACTCTTTAACAATTGTGATAAGGGTGCTGGAGTGCAGTTATTCACAGAGATGGCTTCTGGGCAGGGTTGGGGTTGGGAAAGGAATCTGTTTTCTTTAAGATACTGATCACTGGGAGTTTGACCATGCTCCAGTGGAGTATGTGGACAATTCTAATTGGATTTGGTATATTTTTTCTTTTACTTCTTTTTTTGAGGGATGGGGAGGGGTAGGGTAAGGAATTCACAAGGATTAGGGTGGGAGGATCTTGGAGAACTGGAAAGTGAATGTGATTGGTGTGTATCATGTGAAATTTTCAAACTGATAAAAATATTATGTTGAGAAGAAAGCCTTAAGCAAGTCAAATTTTGCTCTAGTCATTGTGAATACACATTATTGAAGATGGAGAGAAGATGGAGATATGGTACCTAGGACCACTCCGGGATAACAAGGAACAAGTTGTGCTCTCCTGGTCCCTTGAGTCCTTCCTCCTTCTTCATTGCAACTTGCAATTTATGGTACCTATTTCTAGCACATGGAATAGGTATATTAGAACACATATCACTGACACCAGTGGTGGGGTGAATGGAGTGTAATACATGTAGTTATGGGGTTACCAGCTCAGATGCACTTTTAAAAAACATCTTTCCTTCCTTTTTATGACTTAGTGGTCCTAGACAAATGATATTTTAATAGTATCAGGTTGGGAGAGCTGACAACTGAACATCTCTATTCCTCCAAGTTCACTAAAATCCCTAAGACTGCTCACCATAGGCAAGGAAGAAGGACCTTTGAGTTTACACTCTGTGCTGTTTTAAGGACAACATTGGGCACATCGGAGATATTCTTTGCTTTCATTCAGGGTCCAAAGTCAAAAAGTATGGGTAGAGAAAGAATGGATCTCTGAAACCCAGCTGAGTCGTCCCATCTGTTAAATGATTTATTCTAACCAAGCCTCAGTTTCCATGTTTAAGATGAAGATAACAGTACCGCCTACTCTTCCCAGCACATTGAGAAGACTGACAGCAAGTGAGATCATATAGGCAAAGCCCCTAGCATTATGCTTCCTAAACTACATGCACACTGGTCAACTGAATGCACCACCTACGTCCAACTGTAGGCTGCAAGTAATAAGGGCTAAGTTCACAATTGACTGTGCATACAGACATCTTGACAATGGAGAAGCCAGAGAAGCCTGGAAGGTCACACTTTCCTTCCAGCTTCTATGACTTGTGTCACAGTCCCTTTGGTACTTGAGACAAGGCCTAAGACCTTGTTTGTCTTGACATCCTCATGCCTGGCCTGTTCTCCATCTGAGTCAGGATTTCACAACATACATTGATGTACTTCTTGAGATACTTCCTGCTGTTAAGAGAGGGTATTTTAAATCATTTCTCTCCCCATTCCGCAGGTCCAAATTCTTTAATTTCTTCAAATTCCAGATCAATGTTTACCATTCCTGCTTAGCCTGGGTGCTTTGGCATCTTTCTTCGTCAGCATTTCTGAAGTGTTCAGACTGTGTTTTACAAACTCAATTATTATTATTGCTTTCTCCCCCCTTCCCCTAGTAGGATTAGGCATGTAAGCAAGCCTTTATTTCCTCACATAGATTTTTGTTTCTTAAGGGTCAGGAAGATACTCTGTGTTCCCTTTATTCCCTGTAGCACCAGCTGAGTTCTGAGAATGCAGGGAGAATGGAATACATTTATTTTTGTCACTAGCTTGTTTATGGAGAGTTCAGAATGTCAGAGAAGTTTGTTGAGACAAACACCAGCAAGTAATTTTGAAAGTAAGTGAGAGGAAGAAATTCAGTTGGGGACTCAGGGTTGAAGGTGGAGAAGGAAGGCAGAAAAGTCAGAGGTGCCAAGTTTGCCTTGTGTGGTGCAGGGAAGATGGTGAGTGTTGGTCTAGAATTCTAAATGGATGGACCAACACTTTGCCCCATGTGAAGGAGACAGAGACTCTCCAGATAAAAAGAGCTGTAGCCTTGCATCTGAGTCACTGCTCCATCAGGCATGGGCTGTGTGCTCCTCAAATCCCCTCTGGCCCTATGCTTCTTTGATTATAACATAAAGCACTTGCCTTGAGAAACATCAAAGGCCCCAGTTCAGTGGTTCTCAACCATCCTAATGCTGCAACCCTTTAATACAGGGCCTCATGTTTTAGTTACCCCCACATAATAAAGTTATTTTCGTTGCTACTTCGTAATTGCAATTTTGCTACTGTTATGAATCATAATGTACGTATCTGTGTTTCCTGATGGTCTTAGGTGACTCCTGTGAAAAAGCCGTTCAATCCCCAGAAGGGGTCGAAACCTACAGGTAAACCATTATCCAAACTGCTTCTAAATCCTGTTTTTTGCCAGACCTGCTAATGAAGGCCTATAATACTAGTTACCCAGGAAGTTGAGGCAGGAGGATTGTAGAATGAGTTCAAGGCCAGCCTAGACAACCTTGTGAGGGTCTTTCTTGAATAAAGTGAAAACTGGACCAGGATTATAGTTCAGTGACAAAACACTTGCATAGCACACACATAATACTAGGTTCAATCCCTAATACTGAATGAATGAATGAATGAATATGAAAATACAATAGTATTTTAAGGTTGGAAAGGAGGTAAACAAATTCAGAGACAGAAAGTAGAATTTGAGTTATTCATTTTCTAACCCCAGAGTGTACATCGTAGTGTGAAGCACTGACCACGCCCTGCCTTTGACCCCTGTGGGTTGTTCTTTAGCCACTCGGCACAGGCTGGTTAAATGTTGTATGGTAGGCACTGGTTAAGTTGCTGGATGAAATGGGCACATTACTACCTCTTGGAATTTACGATCTGGTACAGGCACATAATGTGAGTCTATATTGGCGATGAGCTCCGGGCAAGGCATAGACATGCCAGGGCATATGGGATGAGAGGGCCCTAATTTGGAGTGAAGTATGGAAAAGCTTTGAATGGAAAATCATCCCAGAGAACAGCAAGTTGAGGGACAAGAGCATATATCCAATGATCCTTTGGTGGGAAGGAGAATGGGGGATAGAACCTGAAGAGATCATCTCTAGTAGATAGGCACGGCCCCCAGTGGAGGGATAGGGCCACCCACCCATCTCAAAATTTTAACCTAGAATTGTTCCTCTAAAAGGAACACAGGGACCAAAAAAATGGAGCAGAGACTAAAGGAAAGGTCATCCAAAGACCAACCCACCTAGGGATCCATCCCATCTGCAAACCCTGACACTATTGCTGATGCCAAGTAGTGCTTTCTGACAGGAGCCTGGTATAGATGTCCCCTGAGAGGCTCTACCAACATCTGACTAATACAGATGCAGACACTCATAGTCAACTATCAGATTGAGCCTGGGTACCTCGATGGAAGAGTTAGGGGAAGGATTGATGGAGCTGAAGGGGATTGCAACCCTGTAGAAAGAACAGCAGTATCAACTAACCAGACCTCCCAGAATTCCCAGAGACTAAACCACCAAGCAAAGAGTATACATGGAGGGACCCGTCGTTCCAGATACATATGTAGCCGAGGATGGCCCTTGGTCCTGTGAAGGCTCGATACCCCAGCATAAGGGGAAGCTAGAGTGGTGAGGCGGGAGTGGGTGGGTGGGTGGAAGAGCACCTTTATAGAGGGAAAGGGGAGGGGGAATGGGATGTGGGCTTTGTGGAGGGGAGGACAACTGGGAAGGGGACAACACTTGAAATGTAAATAAATAAAATAACCTATTTTTAAAAAAAGAAAAGAAAATACCCCAGTGTAGCTGGAGCTTCGAGAATGAAAGGAGAGAGTGCTCTGGGAAATCTGGGAGGGATAGGGGACAGATTATGGAAAGTTCCTTTAACAAGGCAAAGAGCTTTGTTTTCTGTTTTATGAACAGTAGGGAGTCCTGAGCGGGGAGGGAGGGGAATCTGCATGGTGGAAAGTGATTTCCTGGGAGTTGGTGGTTGGGCTGTAGGGGTGGGGGAGTGGGCTTGAGGGTGCAAGGGGGAGAGAGCTGGGGGCACAGCAGCAGTCCTGGTGAGTGACAGCTGCAGCCTGCTCTGGGAGGGTAAGGATGAAAAGTGAACACTTTAGCTTTCCAGGCCCTCCATTTTCTGATCTGCACAGTAATAAGCTGAACTAAGCACTCGGGTCATTTATGGCAATTTCTGTGGTTCAGTGGAGTGACAATATTTTGGGAGATGGTGGTTTGTGTGTGTCCCCATGACTGAGGGACACAGACTGGACTCTCATTGCTGCCTTTTGGGGGGACATTTCCTGTATGTTGGGGCTTCTCACAGAATTCCTCAGATGGAACGTTTATGATAACATTTCAGACTTATCTATGGAGCTTCTGACAATAGTTGCTTGCAGTCTTTATTTTGAGTCTAGACTCTAGAATGCAAGATAGGAAGAAGGGCTCAGAAACATCATCTCCTGGAGAAGGCATAACATCACAGTCAGGAACTCAAAGCAGCTGAAGATGTCTGAACCTTGTTTTCCCAGAGCGGGCTTGCCAACACTTACCCCAGGATGGAGGGGGAGGGAGCTCAGAGAACTCTACTGCCACGGAAGAACCACATGTTACTGATAGGTTCAGGGAAAGAAGGATCACTGTCGTCCAGTGTGTGTCTTCTGATGATGTCATCAGGCTCCAATGGATAGTTTCAACCCAATGATCACACAGATGGTCCCAATTAAACTACGTGAGTCACAAGACAACTCCCAAAGTCGTGGATCTGGAAAAGAACTGGTATGTGTGGGATGCTGATAGGATGGGAGGGAGGTGAGAAAGGGCGAGGGTAGAGAGTAGTCAGAATGTGTCATACACGAATGTAAGACTACTTATGTTTTCTTTTGACTAAATCTCTCTCTCTCTCTCTCTCTCTCTCTCTCTCTCTCTCTCTCTCTCTCTCTCTCTCTCTCTCTCTCCTTTGGAAATCCTTTTCAGCAGCAGGAACAAATTCCATGCAAATCTCAAGGATTTTTACAATGAGTTGTGGGCTTCCTCATATAATCAGAGGGTTTGACTAGTGTAAATCTTACTGCTTCTCTGCTGAGTATAAAGAAAGAAAACATGTGTTAACTGCAGAAAATTGAAAAATGAAGAAAAGTATAAAAGAGAAAATTAAAATTATAATGCCACTATTTAAGGCTAAGTATAGTTTGATATTTTCATTTATTTATGATCAAGATTCTCCTACCAAAGTAGATGAATATGGTATCATATTTAGATGTATAATTCTGTATTCCTTTTGTTGGTCCCATGGGTAGGTATGGTGTTTAAAGGGACTCTTATTAGCTAGGCTGTTAATTCAATTAATCTAATGTAATGTTATGACTATTATAGCTCCTAGGTTAAATTCAAGAAATGTCTATTTTCCCAAGCCTCACTTTATTCACCTGTAAAATGGATATGCTAACAACATAAGGATCAAATAGCATAGTGTGTATAAAAAGCTCCTGTTCTAATGCTTTTATCTGTATAAATAAAAATGGGTTAATTTTGCTGCATGATTTCATCTTAGTTCCTATGACCTAAGGTCCTCTTTCTTCTCCCCGCATTCACTGTGGCTCTTAAGTTTCTTCTATGATCTGAAAGGTAGACAATTCTATATTTTAGTGTACATCTTGAGTCTTGTTTTGGAGCTTTGCTTAGTCTATATTTATCCCATTGTTAAGAAGGATGTTCTGTGTCCTTCTTTGACCATGCAATAAGCATGTCTGTATCTTGTGACTCCCCTGGGGAGTTGGCTCCTTGCATGCATACGTTCTTTGAGTATTCAGACAGGTATGTTAGTCTATTTTGTTGCAAGATGAGGAAAATGTACTTTGAGAAATTAAGTGTGGGACCTAGGATTGTTCTGTTTCAAGGTGTGGAGCTTAGGATGAAACCAATTCTTTAATACTCTAAACTTTCGAATTCCTGGTTTTTCTTCTCACTACGAATGTCTTTGAGTTGCTTTTTGGACAACTAGGGACTGAAAGAGTTACACTTTTTTTTTTTTTGGTATGAGTCCGATTCATCATGGGCAATACAACATGCTTAAGAAAGCTTTAGTTTATACTGATTTTACCCTCCATGCCGACTCCTCTGAGGTTCACATCCAGTCTTTTAGAAGACTCAACTAGCTAGTTTTGATGTGCCTTGGTTTCAAGAAGTACCATGGGAGCTAAACCATGCCTTTTGCTCTTAAGGAGATTTCTCACGAAGTAGGACATAATAAGTAGTGTATGAAAACCTGATTAGAGACCAATATGAAATGGCAAAGAATGTGTGCAAAATTACATCGAGCAAATATGAACTTCTGAAGGAGGGGTATTAGATACAGTTTTCAGTGGGGGGTTTACCTCTAGCCTGCTTCCTATTCTATCTGAAATACTATAATTTTAATTGTGAAGGGGATTCAGAGTGCATTATTAGAGCTAAATGGTAATGTGATGGCAAAGGAAGCTTCTGCAGGGGTCCTTGGATGTTTGATGTAAATGTAAAACAGATTCCACTAAAATAATACATGTCAAATATAAAATCCATTGTTTCCAATTACTGCCACTTCACAGACTTTAACTACCTAATTTAGCCAAAGCATGAGGGGAAAATATTTTGCGCCTGAAAATGTAAATTAAAACATTTTCCAATGCAGTCACAACGGCATATTATTGAGCTTGGCAGGCCCCCGTTCCATCTCCCATGGTCCATTACCCTGGCCCTGAGCCTTGGAGCTTATCAAGGTTGCAAGACAGTCTTAGCTTCAGACTCTGCTCGTTTGATAAGGGTTACTGTCTAGCTAGATGAAGTAGACTCAGTACCAACCAGGAGATTTGACCAGGAATGCATGAGATGGAAGGCGTATGTTGGTGTAGTGTTTAGTCCCATTTTTCTTTTTAGAACAAAACACAGTTGGGATCATGATCCCCATGAAGAGTTTGTGAATTCCCTAGAAGCAAAGCAAAACCCCATATAAAAATGATATGTGTGTGTGTGTGTGTGTGTGTGTGTGTGTGTGTGTATAATTTTATCTGTATGGGTATTTTGCTTGAGTATATGGCTGTGTGTCACACGCATACCTGGTCTCTACAGGGACCAAAAGGGAACATCATATCTCCTGGAACTGGAGTTGTAATGGTTGTGAGCTGCTATGTGGGTGCTGGGAGTCACATCCAGGTCTTCTGGGGCAACAGCAAGTGCTCTTATCCACTGAGATACCTCCTTGGCCTGAATGTAGGTTCTTAACATAGTCCAATTGTGAGACCAGGCAGGAGGAACCACAATGCAGGACGTTTAGATTAAAGAACTCAGACCCAGGTGAGCTTGAAGCCATAGTGTGTTCTTTGTATCAGATCCACTTGTCAGCAGTCCTAATTAACTCCCTCCTGCCCATGCTACTCCTCTCCCATTACTCTTCTTAGAACTTACTAGACTCTCTTCTCTCATTCTATGTTCATCTACAGAGCTGTCTGCCCAGGCTGTGTGGCTTGCCTTGATCCACAGATATTTAACCTATACGACATGAGGCAAATCATGCGATATCCAGAGGCCTTATATGCTTGACTTGTGTTAGTCATATTTTTTCTCCCAGTCAAGTACTAACCAGGCTCTAACATTAGTTTTTAAGATTAGAGTGACCAGTGCATTTAGGGCGGTATGGTGTTAGACCAGTTTTGTTTGTCTATGACAGCTATCTGAAAACAAAATAAGCTTAAAAATCATCATCATCATCATCATCATCATCATCATCAACATCATCATCATCATCATCATCATCATCATCACCACCACCACAACTGAAAAAAACAACAACAACAATACCAACTTAAAGGAGGAAAGGTTTATTTTGGTCAATGAATTCATAGGTTTCTGCCTATATTTTCCTGGTTCCATTTCTGGGGATATGTGGTCCCCATGTGAACAGCACATCAGGGAGCACATGGTGGATCTCTACAAGGTAGCTGACCTTGTAGGAAACAGGGAGGGAGAGATGGAAACACACGAAGGGGGAGGAAGAGGAAGAGGATGAGAAAGGACTGGGGCAGAATACATGCACAGTACAGTCCCAGTAACCCATTTCCCCTAACTGGGCCCTACCTGCTGCAAGTTCACCACTTCCAAATAATCTATTCAAAATTTGAGTCTCTCAGTGGACTAGTTCATGTATAAAGACAAGGTCTCAGGGTCCAATCACTTACCCACAGCCCACCTTTACCCATTAGTAGAGCTTCAGGACATGAGCCTCTTTGAGGACACTTCATATTGAAACCTTAACACTTGAGCTTGGTCCACAGGTATCTGTAAATTATTCCTGTCTTCTTCATCTGGGTTTTGGGAAAAGCAATCTTGAAAGTATTTTCTAATTTGGGGTTGTTTCAAGTTAGTGTTTTCTCCTTTTCTCGTACTCTTTGAAAAAGAAATTTGATCCTTCACTGCAAATACAATTGGTGTGGTCTCTTGGATGGAGATAAGCTTGGTTAGGGCCACCTCATTACATCATTCATGAAAGCAACGATGCCAAGTTTGTTACAGGATTGGTGCAGAACAACCCTTTGGACATGAATGTGTTCGTGGCATCCTGATGCTCCTATAACCACACAAGAATGTAGCGAACCCCTTGATTTCATCCCAAGAAACTGCATTCTACTCTGCTTCTAAGAAATATTCCCTTTCTCAGTCTAATCATGTGGTTTGAATGGCAATAGACATGCTTTTGTCATTCCCAATCACTTGAACTCCACTGCTCGGTCTAGCATAGGCAATTAACATTACTTGGCATACTTTCTAGACTCTTGGAACTCAGGATAGGCAGGAGTAAAGTACAATACCCGATGGTGTGGTCAACCCTATTTCTTACTAGGTGGAGAAAGATCACAACAATTCAACACATGGCCAGAGAAGGAGATATTTTTTGGGACATTTGACTGCTTCTGCTCCTTGTAATCATATCTTCTTACACTCCAACAGGTTCAGAGGTATTACTCAGCTTATAGCCAGCTTAAATTTCAATTGCTCATATTGAAGCCGGTGTTATCATCTAGAGCTGTGTAGTAAAATACCACTAAGCTCAGAGGCTTGGGACAATGATGCACACTTACTATTTCTTAGCTTCTGTGAGTTACAACATCAGACAGGAGCTACTCAGTGAAGTGGTCTTGATTTTCCATATTTCCATGTTGTGATTTTTCCATTACCCTCGTAGATGGTAGTTGGAGCTACAGCTAGCTGGGGGACTTGTCTGGGGTTGGAAGATCTGATTTCAAGGTGACTTAGTCATGTCGGAATGGAGACAGCTATTGGTGAGGGGTTTCAGTTCCTTGGTAGAGCTGTCTGTGCCTGTGTGGTATAGTATGTGTTCTTCCATCCATTCAGGAATCCAGGAGACAAAAGTGGAAGATGCAAATGCTACTTATGATCTAGCCTTAAAAGGGAACACAGCCTCACACCTTCGACTTCCTGTATCCATCACACCCATTAAATCTCCATTTACAAGGGAGTGCTTACCAGATGGTATAGACCCCTAGAGGCCATGTCAGAGGCTGACTGTTGTGGCCTCAGAGTGATCATTGCAGAAACAAATTTCCCTGCATCACATAAGGATTCTGATCACTTTGATAGCCAGCATTTGCTCACAAGCTAACTGCCATTATTAATAACATCACTTATCTTTTGGAATTTTAAATTCATGCAACACACCTCTCCCTTTTGCCACCTACATAATATATGAGTGATTCATGAATAGAGAAGTTTCCTTTTTGTCTACATAAATCTTTCATTGGTCAAAGTTCTTCACTGAGTGTGTATCTAAAGAGGGTGTGAGGAAATAGCATACATCGCCACAATGGTTGTCTCTGCTGTTCAAGTTCTGACTTCTTCACCATCCTTAAGTATATAGCTGGAATAAGAAGATTGGTATAAAAACATCTGGCTTTTAGGTCTAAATTGCCATGTACCAACTCTATGATTTTGACTAAGTCATTTAGCTTTAAGGTGTATCTTTCTTCATGTGCTAAATATTTTTATGCTACAGTGAAGCAAGGGAATTCTGAGGTGTAGTTATTTTTAAACTATGGGTGGTCTTGAGTTATGATGGTTTGATTTAACTTGTAAGAAAATATGTAACCATGAAAGTAATACTCTTTCGATAGAAACTGTTCTTCACTTTTAAATTTTGATCTTTTTCTCTTGCAATGCAGGTGCCTTGATTCATCATCTTGGTAAGCTACAATGCTGTATTTGGAGTACACTAAAAGACTCTTTTAACTTATGCCATTTTCAATGTTGATATTTCAATAAACACAGGTATTCAGATAGGATTGGATATGCTAAGCGAGATGTAACATGATTGTACATGGAGGAATATTTGTATAATGAAGTATTTGCTAATTCAGAAAGACATTATGGTATTGAAGTAGAATCAGAAACTAGAGTCCCAGCATTGGCCTCTTTGGGACCACACCCTCTCAAACATCTGTTTATTTCCTATGAGTGTCAGTTCTCTCCTTTATAGCACTGAATTAATAACAGTTTGAACTTCATGTAAATATGGAGATTATGTATAATACTCTCTGAATGTCAATAATTGTACAAAACAAATAGATAAGGAAAAATTACAAAGCATGTGTGATAATGTGGGGAACAGGAAGGCACCATTAGGAGCATCTAGGAGTGGTGTCTAAATAAGGCCTTAGGGTCATAGAAGATCTTCACAAAGAAACAAAATCTTGAAGTGAACTTGAAAATTGAGTTAGAGTTGGACTATGAGTGTTGGGAAAGAGCATAGGAAAGGAGTATTCTAGGTGGGAAAAGGAGCCTTGGTAAAGAACTGGAATGCATGGAACACTTGGCTATAGTGCCAGGAGCCAAGGTATGGAGGCACAGTTGTGAGACATAAGCTAGAAGAGATGCTCAATTAGTAGGAACATTCTTGCAAGCATGAAGAGAATGACTTTACTCTAGGTAAGTCATTTACTCTTTAACTCTTAAGGACAATGAGTATTTCCTGAGGACAGCAAAATAAGAAGAAATAGTCTTATTTTCATTTTAGAAGAATTACCCACTCAGAATTTCTCAAAGGGCTGTTGTTGGCATTTTGGGTGAGATAATTTTTCATTGTGAAGATTGATTGTCTTACTTAGAGATGGCAGATAATTACCCTCCCTCAGGATGTCCATGTTCTTATTCTTGAAACTGGTGAGCAACCTGTGTTATTTGGCAAAAGGGACTTTATAAAGTTATAGACTGCGATCAAAAACAACTACATTGAAATTCTCTCTACCTCAGCCAAGATGACTCCTAAACAGAACAAATAACAAATACTTGTGAGAATGGGAGAAAAAGGATTTGTTTGAATTACTAGTAGGGCTGTTCAGATACCATGGGGTTGGGTCTGGAGATGTTAAACATAAAATGTTAAACCTAAAACTTCTGAGGGTTGGAGAGATGATTCAATGGTTAAAAGTACTTTTCTTAGGATTTCTATTATGGTGACAGACATCCATGACCAAAAACAAGTTGGGGAGGAAAGGACTTATTTGGCTTACACTTTCATATTGCCATTCATCATCAAAGGAAGTCGGGACAGGAATCAAACAAGGCAGGAACCATGCAGTGGTCATGGAAGGGTGCTGCTTACTGACTTGATTCCTATGGCTTGTTCAGTGTGCTTTCTTATAGAACCCAGGATGAACAGTTCAGGGATAGAACCACCCACAATGGGCGGGGCCCTCCCACATCAATCACTAATTTAAAAACATGCCTTACAGATGGATCTCATGAAGGAATTTTCTCAATTAATTCTCTTCTTTCTGATGACTCTAGTTTGTGTGCCAGGTTGACCTAAGATTAGCCACTATACTGTTATTCCAGATAACCAGAATTTGATTTCCAACTCCCAGGTTAGGTTGCTCACAAATGGCTTGCTATACTACCTCCAGGGGATTTGATGCTCCCCTTTTGACCTCCACAGGCACTGCACAAATCTAGCATACACAGATATGCACATATATAAAGAATAGGTCTATCCATACTATTCCTGGGTATATACCTGAGGTAATATAAGTCAGTGTACCCCAGAGATGCAGACATTCATATTTACTGCTGCAATAACAAAAATAACTAATGTGAAATGAGTATAAATCTACATCATCAGATGAAGAGATAAAACAAGTTTGATATGCACTCAATGGAATTTTATTTAGCTGTAAGGAAGAATAAAATTATGTCATTTAGAAATGATCATGTTAAAAAAAATAAGACCAAACTCAGAAGGACAAACACTGTCTTTCTCATATGCAGAATCTAAATTATATGAACATCTAACTATCTTTATATATGTATATGGCATGAAAATAGAAATGTAAGTTTGTGAGAAGGAAAAAAATTAGTAGGAGGGAAGAGTGGAGAGGGTAGTAAGGGGATGATAGGTCAAGTGCATGATATATTTGTGTGAATATATTCATATGAGATCTATCACTTTGTTATATATATATATGTATATATGCTAAATATTTAAAAGAGAGACTTCAAATAGGACAATGAGTTGCCTAGATTTGGTGAATTTGGATGTAATGTAATCATTTGGTCCCTTTAAAGCAGATGAGAAAAGCGAAAGTTCATCTCCCATCATTGCCTTTGAATGTGAGGGGAGCCAGGAGTCAGGGACAGAGAAAGTCCCTAGAAACTAGGATGATCACTGATGACATCCAGTGTCAGTTCTGCAGCCGCAGTGGATTGCGCTCTGCCAGCACCTGGAATGGACTTCAGAGGGCATTCTTGGTGGGCATCTCTTTCAGTTAGGGAATGCATACCTTCTGAAGCTTTGGTTTTTAGCCCAGTTAGATCATTGTCAGACTCTGACTGACAGAACTAAGATGGTTTGTGGATGTTGTTTGAAACTCCTGGATTTGTGGTACTTGATTAGGACATCAGTAGAAAATGAGTACACCCAGATTTTCAGCATCTGTTTCTTTCCACTGAATGCCAACACCTCCTTTTTCTGAAAGCTCAAAACAACCACTGTTTCCTCCCATCTGTTTCTGAGCAAAGGGAGGTGTACAGGGAAGTTCGTGTGCTCCAGGGTGTAGGAAAAGGGCTGCGTAGAAAGCCATGAAACCTGTTAGGAGGCTGTTGGCTGTGTAAACTGAGAGAGAAGATGCCCTGGAGGAACACAGTAGCCATGGGAGCAAAGGGATGAATCAGAGAAATAATTAGGAGGCTGAATCCATGGGACACATCAGTACTGTTTGATTAGCATTAGGGTGAGCAATCACCCCTGCTGTTGTCCTCCCCCGCCACATCCTCCCCTGGCCTAGTCCTCCTCTGCTCCTGTCCTACCCTGCAACCTCCAACCTCCACTCCTTTACTTCCACCATCTAGGAACTGTTCCCCCATCTCCCGTCCCCAAGCACCAGGCTTCCTTCTTGTAAGCAAAAGGACCATACTCAGGAAACCATTAGCAGTTTCTACCAAGGGCAGCCAAAGACAGGAAATGACAAGAGAGCCACAGCAAACCTGAAAGGCTCCTTACGGACAGTGGCACCCAGGTGGTGAAACAGAGTAATCGCTAGAACAACTTCAGTCACTCCGAACTGCAATTGATGGCAGGAAACGAGGTGAGATTTTTATTCTCTCTAACATTGTGGCTTGTGGTAAGGAGATCCAAATATCAAAAATGAGATTTGAACCAGGATGTTTGGCTGAGTGTCCCAAACTCTTAGAAATAGTCAGAGAGCATTTCACCAGAGAGAGTTTTACTTATACAGTCACATACCACATAATGCTTTTGAGGTCAATGAGGACCTGGTGCAGATTAGTGCTGGCCATATGCTCGCTGCTTAAGTCCCTGTGAGCCCATATGAGCCCCATTTAGTTGATTCAAGATGCAATGTCTCCTGGTGTCTTCCATCCCTTCTGACTCCTACAATCTTTTCTTCCTGACTTCTGCTGTGTTCTCTGATCTCTGAGGGAAGGGAGCTGATGGAGATCTCCAGTGTAGACTCTCTGCATAATGTCTAGCTGTGGGGTCTCTACACTCATTCCCATCTGCTGCCAGAGGAGGAAGTCTCTCCGGTGATAAGGCACCAGTCTTTGCGTATTGCAGACTATCATTAAGAATAATTTCATTGATTTTTTTTTTATTTGCTTCTATCTTAGGTCTCTAGGTTATCCAGTTATAGGTTCCTGGCCATCCAGGGAGTATGGAGCATGGGATTCCCTCTTGGGATGGGCCTTACTTTAAACATTGATGGGCACTTCTACATGTTCTGTGCCACCACTGCCTCAGCACATATTGCAGGCAGGCAGATTGTAGGTCAACGTTTTGTGGCTTGGTTGGTATCCAGGTTTCTCTTTCTGTAGCCTGCAGGGTACCTTCTCATGTCAAAGAGACCAAAAAGTAGGGATGAATGTTCCAAGTCCACACCTGCTCAACAGTCGATCAGTTGAGTAGAAGTTGTTGGTCCACACACACACACACACACACACACACACACACACACACACACACCACACACAAACATTTCTATATATAACCTACTATGTCTGTATAATGTTATCTGTATACATGTTTTCAATGCTGACCATCTGGTATTGGATATCCAATTGGTGTGCTCTACCTTGGGGAAGACAATTTCTCCTACTCTCAAAATTTCTACGTTTCCTATAGTTTCTGTGTAGCACCGACGGCTCTTGTTTCTCTGCTGTGCACTTGACGTCATTGTTGTTGTCCTCGTTCAGCTCATGATTAGGCAGTTGTGTCAGTGAAATTTTTTATGGGTGCAGTTTCTGACATTAATAGGAGACACAATCTTACAGCAAAGTCTGGGTTCTCTGACTCCTAAGATCTTTCTGTCCCCTCTTCTGCAATGTTCCCTGAGTCTTAGTACAGGAGCTCTTTTGTAGATGTTTCCACTGGGACTGGGCACTAGAACTCTGTATTTTGATTGATTGTGGTTTATTTATGGCCTCCATCTTCCTTATATTCTCAAAAAAGGAAGCTACAGTGACATGAAAAAACTTCAAGTAAAAATTAATGATTTCACCTATCTTCCAGGTCAGAGCAGAATATGAGGGTTCTCTCTCTCTCTCTCTCTCTCTCTCTCTCTCTCTCTCTCTCTGTGTGTGTGTGTGTGTGTGTGTGTGTGTGTGAGAGAGAGAGAGAGAGAGAGAGAGAGAGAGAGAGAGAGAGAGAGAGAGAGAGAGCACCTGCACCATTCCAGGTGTAGAGACTGATGATTCCTGCTGTTCCCCAGTTCCTGGCACTTCAGGTGATAGGTTCAGTGTGTGGTACTCAGGCTAATTGGATGACTTGAAATTCATGGAAACATTCTGCCTCTCAGAGTCTGATTAAAATTTGCCACTCCTTATCCCCAGTAGAACTGACATTGGTTGTGGTGGAGGTTGCTTGGCTCAGGGTCTGATGAAGCATGGTTCTTCCTTTTCTACTGTTGGCTAACATCTACTTAAGTGGTGTCATTTCTGTGTCCACTGCTCATGTGGCTGGGTACCCCTGTCCATTTACCTTACATAGGAGGTGTTCTTTTTATCTTCCTCCATACATCCTCTGTTCTTCATGTAGGTATTGGAAAAATGCCAAGGACATATGAAACAGGTCTTCCTGTCCAGCTACTTGTGCCAATCTCTGGACATTATGTCTTAAGAATCTGCCTGATTTTATAATCAGAGCTACTGATTTGATCCGAGATGGTTAAATCTGCTGGGGAGCTATAGAGCTGTGCTAAGATGCTGTGGATTTGGCAACTGTCCTGGGAATATTTAGGAATGCTGACATCTGCCTCTCCACTCTTGAATATGTTTTTGACATGGTCAGAGCTTCAGCCTTAGAAAGAGAGGCAGAAGGGCCCAGCCTAAGGTGAGGTAGCTAATAAAAGTATATGTTAGGACTTTCTTTTCTATGAAAGAGAAATCCATAAGTGACAAGATATCTCACCAAGTCATTTTTCTTCCCATGTCTTACAAAGCCCTTGTGTTTGGCACATGCACAGATTAGGTTTACAGATCCTGTAAGGCAATTCATTCTGCCCTGAATCTAATGTCAGTAAATTTGGAAGGCAGTCAGCAAAATGTGTTGCAGGCAGGAAAAATATCGTCATTATTTTTTAAACCCTCTATTGTTTTTATTCAATCTGCTACGAAACCGTGACTAAATCACTTCCTCTTTACATTTAATTTTTAATTTTGTGCTATCTTTTCACAATGAGGTTGAGTCCTCAGCCCTTGTCCCCTGACATCCTAGCTGAACACTTGTAGAAGGGGTTTGTTTCAGTAAAAATGATTACTGGTATCTATAATGGAATTGTAATAACTCAATACTGTTTTATAAATTTTTGATTCACTCTGCATTTTTTATTTGACAGCTTGCCAAGTTCTGGTTTTTATCTGATCATCTTGGCATCAATAATGCATGAGGTTGAGATCTTCTGAAGACGGACACTTTTTCCCCCTTTGCTGAATGCTTTGCTTTTGCTGGCAAAAATATTGATTTGGAATTAATAATCTGTAGTCCATTTGGTTTGATCACATTTAGCAGGAAACCCTAATAAGAACTATGGCCACATATCCACCAACATAGAATCAATTACTCTTCTCTAATAAATGTAGTCATTCAACACCTGATCCATACTATTGCTTGCGATGTGTAATTGATTACAGGGCTGACACTGTTGAGACATGAAGGGCCCCACGTTTCCCTATTCAGATCTTTTCAACAATAACAAAAGATAATCAAAAGGACCCAATGTTATAGAAAGATGATCATAATTTCTTGTCACCTCCATCAACATGCATTTTGTCAACATTCTGCTCTTACCAGATTGTAAAAATGCTGCTGAACTCAGTCTGTGCTCAATCCCAGCTGTCCCTGTTAAAGATGACGGCGTGAGTAACAAACCAGCCCCATCACCTGCCTCTAGCATTGTTATAAATAATCAGCATCAAGTAAATGAACTGACTGGAATTCAGGAGGGCCCTACACTAACACATCTTCATCCGTTGTCTCATTTTCATGCAATGTAACCAAGGACATCTTTTAAAATTCAGCATTCCCACCTGAAATAAATGACAAAATGCTGATGACTTCCTAACCCACTGCTAGAGAAATAATGAAATAAGAATCTCCAGGATACGGTGTACACACTGGAGTATTTTAAAGCTCTCCATGCCATTTGAGCATGTAGCTGAGGATGAGACCCAGTGCGAGAAGGTAGAAGGCTACCTTCATTGGGGCTGAGAAGTGGCCATCATGGGCTTACTAGAAATATGGGAACTTCAGGACCTCTCCCACATCCACTGAAGGCTCAGCCTTCAGGAAGCCCCCTCCCAAATGATTTTTAGGCACATTAAAACTTGACAAGTGTTGATTTAAATTACCATCACATAAAATACCCTCAAGTCAGGGAAAGTGAACGTTAAAAGATCAGTATCTTCTAATGTTTCTACAGGACATGGGATGAGTCAGTGGACTTTGCTTTGAGCAGTTCTGAGTATCTCTGTTAGGGTAGCTGCCATACTGGGTAAGTCTTTTGTAGTAGTTCAAATATTGGCTCTCCTCTGGGAAGTTCCTGGGTCAGATACTTGGTCTTCAGTATGACAGTAGGAGTAGCTAAACTTTTAAAAGGGGGCATTCTGAGGGTGGTATGGACTTGCTATTAGAAGAAATCACAGGTTCTCAGTCTCTCTGGCTTCTCACCTTGTCCCTTGATCTCTGTATGCACACATTTCTACCAGGATATGACACAGTCATAGACCCTTCCCTAGGCTCTGCCAGGGTCTGTGCCATCATATCTGTAAGCGAACAACATTGTACACTTTCTGTTTTCCTTGATAACTTTTAATTAGAATATAATTATATCATTTCCACTTTTATTTCCTCCATTCAACTTCTTCTGACCCTCCATTATCTCTCAGGTTCAGTTTTCTTTGATTATTAGTTACATACACACAACATACACATACACACATACATATGCATAAAGGTGTCTATATATACAAATACTACAACCTGCTGAGTTAGTGTTCTTGTATGTATAAGGTTTCAGGAATGACCATTTGGTATTATCTAATTATTTAGGGGAACTCATTTCTGGGAAATAGAAAACCTCCCTCTCTCAGTGCTCATTAGTTATCTGTAGGGTTTTCTTTTTTGGGGGGGGGTTCCTTGATATTTCCTCCTTCCTCACTTGCATGTCTTGTTATTGTCAAGGTTAGATTCTTGGTAGGAAGCCATATTATTGTGATATCGTGGGTATACCTCCCCTGGACTTTAAGAAGATACAGCCTCACTGCAGACTCCCTGGTCCTCTGGATTTTACAGTTTTTCTGTCCTCAGCTCTTCTGGGATGTTTCCTCAGTCTTTGGTAGAGGAGTTGTGTGTAGGTGAACTCACTGGGACTCGGCTCCCCACATCAGCTGTTTTCTGTCTTTTGGCCAATCATGGTTTTCTTTGATTGTTTCTGCCTGATCTGAAGATTTGGAACCACAGATAAGAGAGTACATTTAGTGTTTGCCTCTCTGGTTCTACCTCACTCAATATATTTTCTAGCTCCACTCATTTACCTGCGAACTTCACACCTGTGTACTTCTTTGTAGCTAACTTGTATCCTGTTGTGTATGTGCACACATTTTTATTTTCATTTGTCTGCCAAAGGGCATTGAGGTTGTTTCCATCCCCTAGCCCTTAGACACAGAGTGGCAGTAAACACAGCCTTACAGCTATCTGTAGAATAGAATGTTGAGTCCTCTGGGCATCAGTCAAAGAGACTCATAGAACAGTTATGTCATATGGTGGATTATTTCTAATAAGCCTAATGAATAAAGCTAGCTCCTCTTAGGTGTTTTGATAGCAAAAATTTGATGAACACAACCATTCTAAATCTTAGTTTACTCACCTGTACAGGGATATGAGTCGCAACCACTTCCCTAGAAAGACTGCGAAATATGATCAAAAGATCACATGCAAAGTACCTAATGCATTACAAGGAAATGATACGTTCTTCTTTGGCAATATTAATATTTAGGTTATCTTCCTTGGGGGGGTGGGTGGGAAGGGGAACCTTCCTTACTCAAATGTTTAAAATGCTGGTAGTAATTCTTATTTAAAATGTCTATGTTTGTCCATGAAGCCGATTCACGCTCCTGTTGGAGTCAGCTTCCATGTTTGTCTGGTGCTCTCAGCTCACACTTGATCCGGTGGGTCATTTACAGGTGGGACGACATAGAGGTTAATGGGAGCCTACAAAGTCAGTGCAGTGGATAGTGAGCTCAGTCATAATGCTTTCCTAGCTTTCTGGTCTGGGTGACTTCAGCTTCATTTTCTTCGGGAGCCACTCATTATTGTGTGTAAAAGGACTCACAAAGCTGGCTTCCATGTGGGGCTAACTCTGTTCACCTAAATTTGGCCTGATTTGGAAAGCTGTCTTGGCTCTTTCCCACCCAAATCCAAACAGGGATTGGAGATTTTATTAAATGACTTGGGCCCAGCCTGCTCTGTGCTCTGAACCATTGATGGGAGCCAAAAATGTCCCCCGGTGTCCATAGAAACATTGTTCTTACTTTTCAAAATTAATCTAGCTGAATTTGCAAGGCTGCGTCACCTCCGTCAGAGATTCAGACAGCCAGGACAAAGAACTGTTTTGATGTTCCCAGCTGGAAACCTTGCCCTCAGCAAATACAGTTGATATAAATAAATGGTCTCTTGCCTGCCTACATTCATGCCCATCTGCTTAGAGGGCATGGTGCCCAATCAAAAGTTGCCTAGACACTCTCCATGGGCACCAGTGCCAAGGAACAATGATTTCATGGCAGTCTGCCTGCGGCTGTGAATGCCATCTTTTCAGTGGTGGGTTCTCATCCTGGACCAGAACAGGAGTGTTGGCACTGCATGCTTCCTTAGTGTTGATCACACCTGTTGGCAACGCTGTGCCAAACTATGAGAAGTAGGAGAGAAAGAAAAGCGTGCTATGTAGGAGCATCCCTGGGCTCTCAAGGTCTAATGAGCTCACTGAGACAAATTCTAATTAAGCAGGGAACATCTTTGCCTGTGAATGCTCTTGCGGGGGCACAAGATTGGGACTCACTGGCCTTTGTCACATGGGTGGAACACAGTCTGCTCCCAGCTGGCGACACTACCCCTAACACAGGAAATACAATATAGAACACTGGTCTTTGATGATATCAGGAACCAGAAGAACTGATCCCCTGGTTTCCAATGTTCACCCGCCTACTGGCAGCAATCAAGCCTGATGCGCAGAAGTCAGAAGATATAAAATCCAGGAGCTAAGTGTACTTTGTGTTGCTTGACTTGAGACAAGAAGTGAAGCCAGTCAGGAGGAAGCAATGGTGCGGGGACAATTTTTATGCTTATCAAAGTCAGCAAGTTCCTTCAGAGATTGTTAAGCACAATCAGAAATAAATTCATAGATTCAGATCACTAGGGGACCCAGAGAGCCTTCTCATAGCAAAGGATAGTTAATTACTAATCCCTGGGCATCATGGACCACTAGAGGGCTAAAAGCTGTGGTCTAAGCGATGGAATGAATTCCATGGCGACAGGTAGCGAGCAATCAGTATTGTTAAGAGAATTCAACAATTCAGGCATGCTACCTTGCCCTGTGGAGGAAAAAATTGGCGGAGCCTGTCTGGCAGGAAGTACCAAAGAAGTATGCCTTATTTATATGAAAACGGCCATGTTGTTGATGCAACGGTCAATTCAATCGCTTAGCTCTGACCATCCTGTCAACATAAATTGTGGCTAAACCCTTGTGGAAGCATGAGAATGTCTTCCCAAGGGATCCCAGTGCTAATCACTGGTATTTGTGAATCTATGCAAGATTCCTGACAGAGGAGAAGAACCTCTACAGCTGGAAGGAGTCAGGCTTTTGAGAGATAGAGATTATGCTAGAATATCTTCGGACACCACTGCCATCCCAAGAACCCTTCTCAGAGAACATGGCAACATGATAAAGGAAGAGGAGCCAATGACATCATCTGGAGATGGAAGGGGTGCAAAGCTACCGAAAGCTGAAAAGGCAAAGAAATGGTTTCCCTCCTTTGAGCCTACAGAAGGAACCAGTCCTGATGATGCCTTGACTTTAGGCAAGAGTCTGATTTAGGGCTTCCTGTAATCTACTCTAGAGTGTGCAAGAACAACTCTTTTTCTGGAGTGTGGTGTGTGCATGTGTGTGTGTGTGTGTGTCTGTGTCTGTGTGTATGTGCTTTGTATCAGAGGTGTTAATGAATGAGCTACCTCTCTAGCCTATTTCTTGCTTTTAAATTTTTCAATGGTGCTGGAGAGATGTCTTAGCAGTTAAGAGCACTGACTGCTCTTCTAGAGGTCCTGAGTTCAATACCCAGCAACCACATGGCAGCTCACAACCATCTGTAATGGGATCCCATGCCTTCTTCTGTCATATTTGAAGAGAGCAACAGTGTACTTACATACATCATAAAAAAAACAAACAAACAGTTGTTAATGGGTTTGTTAACCCTGTGATGGGTTAATGGTAATAAACACAGTAGCCCTCCTACCCAGTTCAGTTGAAAATCTGAGCATAGCTTTGACTCCCCCTAAACTTAGCTGCTCATGACCAGAAGTCACGCTGACATGAGTGCACACAGTACATCTTTTGTGTGTCACAAGTCATGAAAACTGTTGGGGAGCCGCATGTCTTTTCACCCTTATCTGTAATTTGTAACTGAGTGACTCAATAGATACGATCAGTGTCACGGGTCAGATATTAACGCTTGGACAAAGGGACTGGCTTCACACTTCTGCCTGGAGGACAGTACCCTAAGGCTAATGCTAGGCAGTTAAGATCCAATACCACACATTTACTTTTGTTTACGTTTCTCTCAACTACGCTTGTTCACATGTGTGATCCGTGTTATTTTCACAGTACTGATACATTTTAATTTTTAGTAGTAGATTTGCCTAAAGAACTTTTGTAGTGATCATATAATTGACGGCTATGTGCATATATTGAAAAGCCACGACTTGCATGTTCCTCTTCTCGTTGTCTTACTATTTTTAGGATATGCAGTTTTTATCTGTAGTTATTGCTCCAATGGTCTAATAAAAACATCCACATGGAAGTGGGTCCATGCCGATAGAACCCACACTGCTTGGGAGTTCACTGTCACTGAGTTAACTGGCTTCTTCCTTCAACACGCTGACATGTTGTGGGCTTTGCTCTCAGGTCCAAAGGATCATGATAGAATACAGTGGATTTTTTTCTTCTTCTCATTTTTCCTTCTTGACATTGTGAAAGTGCAGACTGTTAGGAAAAAAAAAACTCTTTATATCAGGTCTCATCATTTTGCTTGCAATGCATAACCTGACAGGAAGAATTCCATGTGAATTATTGAAAGCATAGCCACCCCTGCTCCTGTGGTGAGCATTCAGGTCACAAAGGCAGGGTGTAGGTTAGGAGCACATGTTCTGATTCCCGCTCAAACAATGTCAATTAATGTCTTCCTACTGTGTGCTGGCCACTGAGCGTCACATGTTTAACATTAGGAACATCTCGAGCAAACCCGGAGGAGTAACCGAGATGTGGCTGGTTGCACATGCCTCGTGAAATAACTTGGATTGTTAGCGGTTAGTTCTTGACTTATTGTTCTCAGCAACTAACCCTTTGGGGAAGCCTGGGCCGCTGAGTGTTAAGTACGTGCTGGTCTATACAGCTGTCAATCACGCCATCTCAGCAGTTAGTTGGCTCATCACTTAGAGATTTTCAGCAGCCTAGGACCGTGAAGCCAACACTTGGTCAGATTTAATACTTTAATGCTTACAGTTTATTTCCTGTGGTTTCATTTCTCTCTCTCTCTCTCTCTCTCTCTCTCTCTCTCTCTCTCTCTCTCTCTTTCAGAGAACTCTCAGAGAACAGTAAGTCTGAACATTAAGTTCAAGTAGTTGAATCAAGCTATCTCATGTACTTAATCAGGCACCCCAAAGTGACAAAGATCTGGAAGAAAAAAAAAAGGTAAATTAACTACTGTTTTAAAAAGAAAAAGAATGTAAATATTTAAAAATCATCATAAAAGCTTAATAAATTGAGAATTTTATAAAATTCTTATGTTTCTCACTCCTGTCTAATCAAATTAAATGACGTCTCTTCTAAATTGATTGAGTTTTATCCATTGCCTCACATTTTCCTGTGAGCATTTCAAATACCTTGCATTCTGAAGAGAAGAATCACCCTGTCATTTCCTCATCTAGTAGCTGGACTTCTACCAAAACTTGCTTTTAGTGATAAAAGTAAATATAATTTCTTTCTTTCTTTCTTTTTTTTTTTTTATTGGAGAGGCATTTTCTGAAAGCAATTTTCAGGTTTTTGCCTACAACCTGAGTTAGTGGTAATTCAAGCCTCCTTTCTGAGGCTAACTAACCTCCACAGTTTCAGATGCCCATCACAGTGAAATGGAAGCATTGCAGCAGAATCCAATAGACCAGAGGTGAAAACCATCAACATGCTATTCACTCATTCACGTATCAACAAGCATTTATTGAACCCTGGACCTGACAGACTACCCTTCTTCCAGTGTTCTCCTTTCCTGTCTCTGTTAAGGTGCCATCACATTGTTTAAGAAATGGAGAAGGTAAAGTCTAAGTACAGCCCATCCTCAGAACGCAGTCTAACAGAGCTAGCAATGTGCCCTTAGTTAGTTCTGTTATGGAAAGGAGCTGGAAGAAAGGCTTCGGGAGGAAGGGTCTATCTGGGAACACAAGCATGTGCCCCATGGCAGAAGGTAACTCTGGAAACATGGTCCAGTAGGAGTTCACCAAGTACTGTGATGTGGATCTGCCCTCCAAATTCCACTGCAGACTTTCACGTTGTAATTAGACGGCTCTTGTGGGAAAAGACCTTTAGGAGAGGCAAGTTGTTAAGAGAGATTAATGGCTTTCTCTTGGGACTTGGTTAGTTCCCATGAGGACAGGTTGTCATTATAAAATGAGTTCAGTCTTCCCTTGATGCTTCTTTCCGGCCCTGAGACACAAGAATGCACCCAACAGGTCATGTGAACCGTACTCTTATCTGTAGCTTTGAATATGCTACAATATATTCAAGCTGTTGACAATGTTTGTTTACGTGTGGTTGTATGAGTGAGGACCCCAGACTTGTTCTGGTTCTTCAGTGACAGCCGTCCTCAGTTCTTGATGGCTTCTCAGTATTTCTGGCCATGTGCTCTTTGCTCAAAACGTAGCCCCTGGCTTTATCAGTCAATTCCCCTCTAAACAAGACTCTTATACAATGTAGCAAAATCACAGGAGTGATATCTTCTTGCCCTAGAGTCTTATACAATGTAGCAAAATTACAGGAGTGGCATCCTATTGCCTTTAATATGTTCTATTGATAGAAACAAGTGATGGGTCTTATCTGTAACCAAGGATAGAGGACCATAAAGAGTGAGCCCCAGAGAAAAAGGCATAGTTATGTTCCCCCTAAGAATTGGTCACTACTCAAGATTCTAGGAGTGAGAGAAATACAGAAAGAGAGCACAGCAGGAATAGTGATAAGTTCTGCAAGTTGGGATCAGACCAAGGAACTGGGCAGGGAGGATGATAAGACTGGGCAGGTATCACAATTGCTAACATTTATAGAATGCTTACTCCAAGACAAAGTATTGGAAATATCCATCCTTGAAAATCCTTCCATGAGGTGTGCATTGCCACCATAAATGATTGAGGTGAAAGATTCCAGGAAGCAAGATGAAGTAGCTTGTAAATGGTGGCTCTGAATTCAAACTGTGTGGCTCTGGATCAGTTCTTAGCACACTCTGGTCGTACTCTCCCTAGGCAAATCTCTAGGGCTGTGTGAAACAGATGATACAGGGTCTTGCTAAAGCATTTGGACCAGGAGGCAGGGGCGTACTACAGGGGTATGATCAGGGCTAGGTACTCAGACGGTCATACTGTCAGAAGCATGGGGAGCCCACCAGCCCAAGGACACTGATGTAGGCGAGGCAAAGGCAGGGATTGTGGGACTGGAGCGAGCAAGCAGAATTATACAATCGGACTCAGTGACTGTAGTAGGGCTGACAGTGCAATGATAGACTTGAGAAACAGGGATGCTTCTAGAACGTCCAGATTCCCTCTCTAGATGACTTAACGGCTAAGAGCGGAGGAAAAGCATCCATTAAGATCCAAGTCACTAGAAGGCAAGGATCACATATTGCTTTCGTCTGGATTCTCTGGAATCCTATTCCTTTGTTTGTGGTCTTAAAGGGAATGCAAGAAACGCAGTCTTAAATTCTTCATATGTACATTTATTGCTGGCATTTGCCCAGTTGGGTGACAAATGGTTAATAAAAATACATTGTATACTTCAGAATTGGAATAGGCTTTCCTAGTGTCCCATCTCCCTTAGGAAGACTCAAGGTGTGAGGTTACCCAGGTTTTGTCATCCTAAAATATATTGAAGTATCACATTGTGTTTCATGGATTGAAAATTTTGGCAGGGTCAATTAAAATTAAAAATAAGATAGCAAATGCGTGTACTTTTGCCTACCACACACCAAATATTGTTCAAAGGATTTCATTTACATTAATTAATTCTTGTCACACTCCCATGGCATAGGTATTTGTATTGTACAGAAGAGGTAGGTGTAGGTGTAGCGTGGCTAACTCAGAGTGTCACTGGCAGCTAAAGTCGCAGTTAGGGTCTGAACTCAGACAAGCTCTCTCTAGGGTCCACATGTTTACCCACCATACATAACACACACACACACACACACACACACACACACACACACACACACATTTTAAATGCCATTGTGTGATTTCACCAAAGCAGAATGGCTAATTTTGATATAATGTGATAGATTTATCAATTGCCTCAATGAATGTCTTTTGTCCCTAATCTGCAGTGTCACATTTTGGCACACTGTATTCTAAGGGTGTGTCTTGCTTTCCACATTACTTCAGGTACTCAAGCTTAAGGACTGGGTTCTAGTCTAGCCATTTCTACTGTCTCTTATGCAGTACACTGGATGACCATGTTTCAATGAATTGTTTTCTTATATATTTTATATGAATAATCAATACATTTAAAACTGCCTTGTATAATTTCCCTCCTTCATTAAAGGCAGCAACTGAAATTGGTAGGGTTGGCAAGTGCTGGCTATTTCCATTCTATAAGAAGGATCAAAAAGAGGCAGAGGAGACTGGCCAAACTGATTCCAAAGGCTCAATTGAAAGGACTATTATAACAACTGAAAATATGTTCAACCTGTTTGTTTTTCAACTGGAGTAGGGGGCAGTGATGGTACTGTAGGCTGACATTTTCAACATAATGATAGTGACTCTTATCAGTCATTACTAGTATCATCATTACTTTTTACAGTCACATCAGCAAGATAACAAGGTCATGAAAATACAGGTTACATTAATGTATGAAAGTATCATAATGAAGCCCATTATTATGTGTAATTTATAAATGCTTACCACAACTCAGCATCCTCCAGACAACAGGTCTTTTGCACATATGAATTCACCAAGACTGTGACAACATGCACAAGGTCTGTGTAAGTTAAAATCAGACAAAAAAATGCCAGCAAGAGGAAAGGGAAGTGCGCACAAAGGCTCTAACCAAGAAACTATTTGCAAAAATGTCTTCAGGGAGAGCAAATATGAGCATCATTGGGTATATCAGCCACACTCCATGGCTAGCCCTATGCCCAGGAATAGAGGGCTTACAAAGAAAAGACCAGATTTTAGTTTTTTTTTTTCAGAGAGAGAGAGAGAGAGAGAGAGAGAGAGAGAGAATTAAGAATGAAGTTGTATAGAAAGGGGTGGGGAAGGAGTTTGGGTAGGGGAAAGAATGTAATCAAGCTATACTGTACGGAATTTTTTTTTAAAATATAAAATACAGTGCATTAAAAGTAAAAGGGACAGGAAGTTACAAATCCAACATCAAGGTATTGCTTAGTTAGTAATTAAATGGCCATGGTCTGTGGGGGTCTGTTAAATGAGAAAGAATGCAAAGCAAAATGTCAGAGGAACAGATTGTACCACAAGGACATTAGCTGTCACCCCTGAGCATTGCTTACCATTGTCACTCTGACCTCTCAACCACTCACCAATTCAAAGTGGATTTAGGAAAATAACCCTCATCAGCAGTGTGACTGTCAAAGTGCTCTCCTGGCACAGCGCGATGGTCTTTGTTTTTCCCTTTGAAAATCACCTCTATGATACCTTAATCTGTATCAATTTTCTCATTTCTTCCCATTACTTGCAGCCCATCTTCTTTCCTGTAAGAGACAGCACGCCTCAAGAAACAAGGCAACTGTGTTCCTTCTCTTTGCTTCTTGCTTTCTTGCCTTCTTGCCCTGTCTTCTCTTTGGTCATCTGGGTCCCAGAAAACTGATGCTATTTTCTCCTGCTTTAGGAATCACCTCATGGACGGTCTTTCCTTCAGTTTCTGCCTGGGGATCCATCCCATATACACTCACCAAACCTGGACACTATTGTGGATGCCAACGAGCGCTTGCTGACAGGAGCCTGACACAGCTCTCTCCTGAGAGGCTCTGCCAGTACCTGACAAATACACAGATGGGTGCTCTCAGCCAACCATTGAACTGAGCACAAGGTCCCCAATGGAGGAACTAGAGAAAGGACCCAAGGAGCTGAGGGATCTTGCAGTCCCACAGGAGGAACAACAGTATGAACCAACCAGTACCCCCAGAGTTCCCAGGGACTAAACCACCAACCAAAGAGTACACATGGAGGGACCCATGGTTCCGGCCACATGGGTAGCAGAGGATGGCCTTGTTGGACATCAAAGAGAGGAGAGGCCCTTGGTCCTGAGAAGGCTTGGTGTCCAGTATAAGGGAATGCCAGGACAAGGAAACAGGAGTGGGAGGGTTGGTGAGCAGGGGGAGGGAGGATGGGTTAGGGGGTTTTTGAAGGGGAAACCAGGAAAGGGGATACCATTTGAAATGTAAATAAAGAAAACATCTAATAAAAAAAACCAATCACCTCACGGGTCTTTGGGGGGGGGACTACTTGTCCTTGCTTCATATTGTTCATTTCTTCCCATAGTTTCCTTCTGAGAACGAGCCAAATCTGTTCATCTGCAAAGCATCAGCAAGAGTCACTTCCGATGTAAAATTGGGTAGTAGTTAATTTTCTCATTGCCATGAGCAAGTACCTGTCAAGATACAGTTTATGGGAGGAAAGGTTTATTATGGCTCACAGTTTGAGTGTAGGTAGTCATGACAGGAAAGGTGTGTGGAAGAATTAGATCAGCAGTAGTGGTTGGAACATGAAGCTACTTGCTCACTTCGGGGGGTCGGGGATCAGGAAGCAGTAAGCAGAGAAAGGGGGCTTCCATGGCCCCACTTTTCCTTGTTTTTCCACTTTACTCCCAAGAATGAGAGGCCCTCACCTTCTGGGTGTATCTTCTCCTTCAGCTAATCCTTTGTAGACATGTCTTCCAAGGTAGACCCAAAGGTCTGTCTTCCTTATGCCCTTGGCATTTCTTAATCTAATCAAGCTGTCAATGACGATTAACTGTTGCTGGGTGCAAACCATTAGGATGCCCTTCTTGCCAGCAGGGACCCACTTTTGTTTTCTAGGCTAGTATGCTTTGATGAGGCAAGTGTTTATGTTGTGGAAGCCCATGTGTCGGTGATGGGAGGGCTGGGCAGCTATGACTTCAGATCCAGTAGTGTACCTGGAAGGGATGTTTTCCAACAACCATGGGTGCTCCTAGGGACACATCCCCAGCACAACTTTCAGATGAGACCAAACACATAGACCTATTGCCTTGGTTGTACCATTCCAAAAAAAATATAAACCTATTATTGAGGTACTTGCCGATTTTTCCCCATTGAAACAGTGAGACTGAAGGCATGTCGTGCATGTGACCATGATTCCCTGAAATTTGTTACACAGCAATAGATTACTAATGTATCTCCCTGTCAAAAGGTTTTCCCACACCCAAGGCACATCTTCATCGGGTAGCTCTATTCTTGCCTTCGTCGTCTAACATAGTTTTGCAACTCTGTCTTGCCTCTCTGCACTAAGCTCCTCAGGGCCAGTGACCTGATTCATTGCCCTGCATGACACCTAGCTCGGCAATGACTGTGTGGGAGGTTGTGAATGTGTGCTCGGTAGCTCTCTCCGTAGCCACTGCTCAGCCACCCATTGCCCACTGCTGGAACCACTAAGACAAGAGAAGATGGTTAGGCTCTGAGGAAACTTCTCTAATCCTTCCTTGGTCTTTGCCTTGTTCAGCTGTCAGAGCAATACCTCTGTGGCAATAGGGAGAAAGGGACATTTTTGTCTTCTTTCATTTATTTTTTCCTAGGCAGTCTCAGGATTTAAGTTTTAGAAACAACAGAAACATAAGGAAGCTAGTGTCTTGGATGGAGCTGCCTAGCTGACAAACGCCTGAGACAATGTCTGTATCTGACAGTGTGGGATTTCTCATGCCCTGCTCTGTGATCATGGACGAGGTTCCTGAGCATTAGGGAAAACTGTCAAATTGAGAATAAAGAGCAAAGACTGTGCCCATGAGATGTGTGCTGAGTTCATGCTTTGTGGCAGGCATTGGTTTAACACCCTATAAATATATTTACTTGTGAAATTCTCACAAAGAGCCCAAGAAGGTGGCATTGCCACTGTCTCCATTATACAGATCAGAAGACTGAGACAGAGTTCAGAGTGTCCAAGGATCGACACTTGAAGTGGAAACAGGATGAGGATTCGACCGAGGTGGATTTAGTTCTTTTTTTTTTAAAAAAAAAATTAGTTCAGATTTAGGGAAAGTGAACCCTCTTGGGACATTTCTTTTCCTTCTTGCAGGAAAGCGAGTTGACAGCGCCGTGTTCACATGTGTTTGAATCTGGGGTTCCTAAAGTAAAATTAATCCATTTTCCATTGTTAATGAGCATCAACTTTTCTCTGGAGAGAAACCCCCTTCCGCTCTGGATCCCCTACTGCTGTGCAGGAGCTCTAATTAAGCCTATGCAAAATGCCTTTAAAAAAAAAGAAATAATGAGAAACTGGAATCAGAAAGACAGGCCTTTAAGAACAACCTTGATCGCGATTTGGCTCGATTTACCCTGTTCCTCACAGCATCCCATGGCTGTGAGCGATGGGAAGGAGTTGCAAAATGTAAATTAATTTAGGGACGAAGAAAGTTTAATTGGAATTATTTTTCTCAAGCAGGAGCATAAGGCATCATGCAAGTCAGCAATCCATTTATGGAGAAGAATTTAGAAATTCATTTCTTCTTGTTTTTTCCACCAGTTGTAATTGCTGCGCAGTCTAGTCAAATAGTTACATGTGATTTTGAATAAAGGGTGGCTCCTCGTTCTGTCCCCCAAATATGCACGCACCCCAAAATCTCCAAAATTTTTTAGCTGTTTCATTTGATATTTGCATCCATATTTCTGAATAGTTTGTTCATATTATTACCTTTTACTTATTTGTGTTTTGGGCACCTTCTGGAGAGAGTTTTATATGTCAACCTAACATTTCCTTGTCAGGCATTTCCTCAAGAATAAAGAAAAGAAGGCTGAGGTTAATCCACATAAAGATTGAAGTTATATTTGCACAGGCACTTTGAGGCAGATGGGTGAAGGAAAGAACATCTGGAGGAGACAATGTAAGGGCAGTAACCACAGAGACGGGGGACACCTATTGTTACTTTGGAATAAAACATGCAGACCAAAGCAAACTTGCAGGGTTGCTTAAAATCAAATCAAGCAGAAAAGAAAAAAGATCAAGGAAACATCTAACGCTGGTGTGTCTGTTGTGAACATATATATACATATATGTAGTGGTTTTCCAATGGAATGCTTTTGAAAATCAGTGATGAATATACCCAGCATCATCATGTCATAGTTCTTGACTGAGTAGTCTATTACCAGAAAGGCATCCTAAGGAAATAGAACCAGAGAAGCAAAACATCCTTTGTGGATCAATAAGGTCATTGTAGCATTAGCTCTGCATAAGAAGGCATGAGTATGAAATATGAGGTGCTTAAATATAGTGCTTAATAAATTAATATCAATACATAGATATTTATTCAGCTATTAGAGGTGATAAGTGCAAAAGATAAAAGCATGAAAAATATGGCTTTCTGTTAGCTGAAGAAAGCGAAGCCAAAACCTATTTGTATCCACGTCAGCCATAACAAATGAGCGTGTGTGCCCTTAGGCATGGCTACAGTGCTAAGAGTGTGGATATTTGAAGTGGGTGAGGCAATCTGAGTCTGTGTCTTTTGTTTACAAGCTCTGTTTCTTGAACTATGAAAATAATATTTCTTCAAGCCTTACTGACTGCATCTATAAAACTGGAGGAAAATATCACCTTTAGCATTGTCATAAACAGTACCGACATATATAATATCAGAGGCTAATACCCAACATTTTGCAGCAAGGACTAAGCACACAGTAACACTATTGGTCATATATAGATCAGAACTAGAAGGTGATGCCCAGAGATGTAAGGGAACAAACTCAGGAGGATGAAATTATTATGAGTGATGCTCTCCATTATATACATATACATATATATATATGTGTGTGTGTGTGTGTGTGTGTGTGTGTGTCTGTGTCTGTGTCTGTATGTATGGATGTATATATTCCATGTATTGTATATGCGTATTTTAAGGAGGAACACATAAAGACATGACCCCACAATTCCACCCTTTAGCTTACTTTAGCTCCTCTAGTTACATAGCTAGCTAGCTAGAATAAGTGAATTCAGTGCAGTCGGACAGAAAAAAACCCTTTTTAGTGAAGGCTCATGTCTGTAAAGGTGCCATGAAGGAATAAGCCTGGGGTGAAGAGAAAGCAAGGTTAGGAGCCTCGCTTGCACATAGGCATCTCCTCTTTTTATTGCCCTTGGCTCTCCCAGTTCTTTGTTCTCTGCTGGACAGTTGCTGCTGGAACTGGCACATTCCTGCTAAATGGCACTTTAACCCTAATATTCCCACAACTTAATGCTATCTCTTTAATGGACATTTGCATGGCAGATGGCGCAAATGGCCTAGCAAATATATACTGGGTCAACTTTAAAGAACTGCCAGATTGATGACTTTGTTGGCCGTGTGCCTCCAAGCAGACACACGACTGGAAATTGCATAGGAGCTCAAATTTTCGGAACAAGTTGTAGGCTCTCTTCAGCGCCCCCCCCCTCGACTTGTGATGAGAGATCAGAAGGACAGGTGAGGACAGGGCTAGCGTGGTTGGCTTCACTTTTAAATAGACGTTCATGTGGGCAGATGGGTTGGCACACAGTGTGAGAAGTGGGAACGCAACCTTTCTACCCCTAATCCTGTTTGCAGTGGATTTGCTCAGGAATGGAAGCCAAAATGTTAACCTGTTCAGTCCCAGAATGTTCCACGGGATAAAGGTGAACATCTTTCAAGGAGTGCCATGAAAGCCGATTTAGAAGAGCTGCAAAATTTTTTCCGTACATAGTCCAGGAAGACTGACTGATTTACTTAGTCTTTCTTAATATTTCACTACTTCCGTCAAAGGGCTGACTGTTGATTTAACTTTTGTCTCTTTTTCGTCCCTGTGGCTTTCGTTTCTGTAGCATACTTCCAACTGAGGACTTCCCACCTAGACTGTAAGCTCTGAGTGCAGGGAACAAATCTATAGATGCTTGCATCCTTATGATGCTCAAAAGAACCTTTTCCCTGTCATCTTTATTGGTGACTAGTGCATGCTCACAAAACAGGCCTGGTTCATAAAGCTATGGTGAGAGCCTGTCTTGCCTTGTGAGGTTCTCCTTACCCTGACCCACATATGGCTATAGTCTTATTATTACAGTAAAGAGCATGAAGGTTTAATGAACTAATAGGTGACTCTGAATATGACATGGTACAGATAAACATGTCTAGGAACATCTCCCTGTGCTGCTCCTTCTGAATGATATTCCTCTAAATGCTCACCTTGGAAAGTCCTACTCTGAGTCCACCTATAGATCCTGAGTAAATGGTCCCAATTCCTGTTCTCACAATGAAAGAATAATACAATGGACAGTTCTGTCCTTGGAGCTTGATGATCGTAAAGGAACAACTCTTTGCAAGGAAAGGTAGAGCTGAAGTTTGGAAATATGAACCTGAGACTGGGGACTACCTCACTGGTTGGGTGCTTGTTTAGTATGTGCAAGGTTCAGTCCCCAGCGTGGGAGCTGGGAGGCGACAAATCAGCTAGAAAATGTATGTACAACAAATACCAGATGATCTTCACAGTACCAGATGAGGCTAGGACCAGAAGAAAAGGTGGGTCTACAGCAGGCCAGATGCTAATGTGCCCTGTGCAACCCATGTTTAGGGACAGCCCTTTATGTGCCTTGGGGTTCTAAATTTAAACATAGCCTTCAATTTACTAGTCTAATGGTCCAGAGACTGTATAATCTTGTTTATTTTTCAAGGTCCACACAATTTTTAAAGCCCTGGACAATTAGGAGGTAGCCTTCTATTTATAGTCTCCGTCTTGAGTCCTGGAAATGTTAAAGGTGGGCTAATATCTATATATTCAACTTGTTTGTAGGATAGAGTAGGGACAAAAAGATGGTACCAAATCCCCACATTTCTATTGTCGGATTGAACCTTTCTATGGACAGATACCTTTAAGTATAATAATTGCCCATTAATCAAGGTGGCAAACTCAGTCTCTGTCTGCCATACTGGGGTTTTCTTATGTAAACCCCAAACCACGTTGCATCAGTCTCCTTACTCGACCCCTATTGGAAGCCCTCCTGAAGTTAGGGAAGGCTCTGAATTACAGTCATTTTTAATATGACATAATTTCATTACATGTTATCCCCAAGCTGATGAGCAACTAAGTATTGCTAAGTTGAAGTCCTATGGGCCTCCTTTCGTGAAAAGATAATTAGCTCATTAATGCTTCTGAGTGAAATGAAACAAAAAGCCCTTAAAGCCCTTGAAAATGATGTTTTCTACAAGAGGCTAATGTCTCCCATGCATTCTCATATACAGCTGGCTCATTCACGTCGTCTTGTTCTCGGACCTCATGAAGATGAACTTTAGCCTAGTCTAAATCAGAAGGCACAGGTCCCAACTTGTCAGGGTTGACAGTGTTGGTTGTTATTATGGCCACATCAGGTAAGAAATCTCGACAAGTACAAGTGTCCAGTCTCTCTTCCACGATACCTTGAGGACAGAACAATCATCGAGATGATGATCATTACAACTTATAGAAACATTTCATTGTCTCTTTTCAAACGATTTTCGTAATCCCACTGTAAGCAGGAAGAAATTAAATTCAGAGGGAAAACAAGCACTTTAGAGACCATCTGCTCAGATTTTCAAATTTAAATTTTATACATAAGAGCACATTAGCTGTGGGGGGAAATGTGATCACATTTTTTTTTTTTAGCTGTCTGAGCAATGTGAAGAAATTTCCCTCGTTGGGCTTTCTGCATGGAAGTAAAAGGCGCCGTTTTGTTGAGGAAAATGAAATGGCTTTGGTATGGGGGAAATTTGCTATTCACCATCTTATATTTATGGAATGCTGAACTTACACAGCTCTTCATAAAATATGAAATAACAACCCCATGCCTCAGGAGTTCTCGAGACACGTTAGGCAAACACTGTTCCTGGGCACCTCAGAAAGAAAGCAGAGGCCATGACAGCCTGCAGGTGGTGGTGAATGGCAGTATGGAGAAGGGTAGGTAGAATCCCTGTTGTCAGAGGTGTCCAAGAAGAAGGAGCAGGTTAGGGAAGGAAACTCTGCAACCATTTCTAATTCTGACTCTTAACCCTGAGTCCAACCCATGGACTGCATACCTCTAGGAATCTGTTTTCTTGTCTGGGGATTGAGATGAATGTGGTTGTGTCAATAGGTAAGAGAAGCCGAGGGCCGAAGAGAGCAGAGAAGAAAGTCGACAGCAGTGAGACTCGCTCTGGCCACTGACCCCCAACCAGCCACAGTTGGTGACTTCCCTCAGAATGTTCCAGACAGCACAGCACTTGATTAGGTCAGCCTGCTCCTCCTGCTGGCTCAAACCTACCTGCCTGACGCTCGGTGACAGCAAGAAAGGTCACCATGAACACGGAGACAATTAATGTCCATGCCCTTGCTTTTCCTCCACTGCCTGCCTCCCTCCCAGGCTGTAACATCACAGAAACTTCCGTCTCCACTTGCTTATGTCTGGCAAACGAGACCAGCCTCTCTTTTGTTTTGCTTGTGAAAAAAAAAAGTGGTACAGTGAGTCCAGGCTGATGGAACGAATGGAGAGCCCAGCAGATAATTGTCTTTTATAACTGCCCTAAGATCTTACACCTTAAGCATCCAGTTCAGAGAGGAATGCCAACCATCACTTATAAACATTTGGATGGAAAAAAAAGACAGTTAAGGGGAAAGGCTGTGAACTGAGGTTCGTGAAAAACAAATCCAATTCATTGGATTGGATACTGTTGTAGAAAAGCTTAAATCAACCGGCTAGAAATGAAGGACGGGGAACAAGGGAGCTTTATCGGAATGTTAAGCGCTGAAAGCCAGATTCCATCTTATCGTAAGATCCTACCAAATAAAATCCCATAATGCCGATGGCTCAGCAGTCAGATATAATGTATTTGACTCTCAGGTCTTCTGTCTTCTAGCTGTGTGACCTTGAGTAGGTCCTGGATTTCCATTCTCATATCTGCAAAGTTGGGATGGCAACAATGCTTCCTGCTTATATTTTTGAGCATTAAATGAGATAAACACTCAGTCAGTGAGTGGTTAGCAGTGTTTGACCTAAGGAAAGCCTTCCATAGATATGAGGCATGCCTGGCTTTGCCTAAGGGAGATCTCGGTTACTTTCTAGAACATGTGAGAATTCCTGGCAAGGACCTGTGTGGACATTTGTGCCTCGACAGCAGCTGCCAGAGTTATTCAACTTCCAGAAGGTTCATTTCTAGTTTATTTTAAAGCACTATAAAGAATCCAATGCAGTACGTTTCCCAGTTTGGTCCCCTCAGTGTTGGCTGGCCATTGTGCTCTTTGGGGAAGTTCTATATACTGACCATTCACTCAAACGGTCCTTTACAATTCAGGCTTGCTCAGCGTGTTAGAGAGGTTTTTATCCACATTGCCTGGAAATCCTGATTTCCATCTTGGAATCTTAGCTTTGCCCTCTGAATGCAGCCACATTCTTTTCAGGAAAAAAAAATCCTTTCAAGTATTGTCTCAAAGCTGAGGTTTCCATAGAGGCAAGCCCAGAAACTGACTCTGGCAACCTAAGAAGAAAAGGAGAACCTGGCTGAGGCACTGGGCTACTCACAGAATTGTAAAGGAGTCTGGAGAAGAGGGCTCAGGAGAAGGCAGTCATTAGGATGGTGGTTATTCATTCTGACTGTCTGGTTTGGAGGGGGCCATGTTTTCCCAAGAGTGGAGCCGGACAGGCACAAAGTCACCAGAGCATCCTCTGCTAGTTTACCGAACCATGGGAGTCCTTTTCTCCCTCCTATATAACTGTCCTCCAGTGAGTCACCGGAAGAATAGCATTTTGCAGGTGACTCACTAAAGCCCACTTGCAGCTCATCCTTGCATCACTATGCAGCAAGTTGGACTCACTATCAAGTCATCGATACCATAAAGCCCTTATCCAGTGTTTGGGCAACTAGAAGGTCAGCAACTGATCTGCTAGCCTTCTTACCAATGAAGGACAATCCACACAACTAAAACTTCAGGCAAATGGTGAACATGCAGTGCAAGTCCTATGTATCTGATTAGGCAATTCTACTCTCGGAGTTTTGTTCCGAATAGAATCAGCGATAAATTTGTTTGTTCCGTGTGAATGTTTCATTTTCAAACTCAAGCTTGGGGATTAATCTGGGTCTACGTTCCATCTCACCTGACTGGTTTCAGCTAGTTCTGACTTGTCAGAAGTTCTATCATCTTGGCTTTAGGAAGTTGGTGTGTGACTTTTCTCACCTTACATTCCTACTTTAAGTTTATAACCAAGGTAGGGAGAAGAGCTGGATCAGGTGGAGGTAAAAGCAGAGAGGAAGAGAGAGGTTATAAAACCGGGAAAACATCTGGTCAATAGGAACTAGGGACCAGCGGTCCGGGGAAGCAGCGGATGCTCAATGAGAGGTGAAAGCAGCAGGGTCTACCACGGTGCTAATTTCAGGAAACAGAATCTGCTCAAGTAAAACAAAACCAAACAAAACAAAACAAAAAAACAACTGAAGCAAATTGTCTGAAGCCATGGAAGGCTCCCATACAGCACACCAGGTTTGGATAACGCCAGGCTCTAACAGCTGGGCATGAGGAACGGTAGCAGAGGCTGAGAAGCAGATGTAGGCTGGACTGAAGGTCAACAGAACTAATGTTCAGCTCCAGCATCACTCCTCTCTGCCCCATCTGCAGCCTGGGGTCATAGATAAATTCTGAGCAAGGAGTAGCCCAACCTCTGATATGAGGAAATTTTGGTTCAGCCCTTTGATCTCCATGATGGAAGACTTACTTCTGAAAAACGTATCAGATTGCAATTTTGTGGGGCTTGTCTGTAAATAAAACAAATAAGCAAATGAACAGCTTTACCATGGAAGAATTAAGAGAGCAGTCACTTGTGGGTAACTACCACATCCAGTCTCCAGTCCAGACCTCTCAAACCTCTTACTTGCTTGGTTGTTCAGTTTCTCCAGGAACATGGATCAAAGCAAGTATCACAAAACCATATCTAGAATCAAACTCCCACCCTATCCTCACTTCCAGTCAGCCTGTCTTGCAACAGGGTGTCTCAGTCCTTTGAACGGCAATTTCCAAAGCTAATCCCATTATGACATGGTCTACTGCATTTATTTCTTAATATCACTTGACTCTGGTTTTTTGCCACTGCTCACCACCCCCACTGTACCACTCCATGGCAATCCTACCTTTCCCCTTTGCTACTCCAGTAAGTTCAGAATCCCCACTGAGAGGCTTTGTCACTCAAGGTGTGGTCTATGGATCAATAGCGTCTGCATTTTCTAGGATTGGATTGAAATGTGGAATGTCAGACTCTATCCCCTAGAAGCCCTAATTAAAAATCCCTTTAAGAGCATACACAGGCTGGATCTAGGTCTCCCATACACATGTAGCAGATGTGCAGCTTGGCCTTCCTGAGGATCTCCTAGCAACTAGAGCAGGGGCTATCCCTGACTCTTTTGCTTTCTGTGGATCCTGTTACCCTAACTGGGCTGCCTAGACTGACCTCAATGGGAGAGTATGTGCCTAGTCCTTCAGGGATTTGAGGTGCCAGGATGGGTTGGTACCTGGGAGAGAATCTACTTCTCAGAGGTGAAGATGAGGAGGGGGAGGGGGAGGGGCTGTGTGAGGGGTAACTGGGAGGAGACAGGGGCTGCAATTAGGATGCAAAATGAACAAATAAGTTAATAAGAGAAGTAAAGAATCCCTTTAAGTGACTGGTCTTTCAATGAGTTCGAGGGGCCCCTTCAACCCCACCCAAATCCTCGATATACTTCCAGCATCCTCCTGCTAGGCTTTCCTGATTGGTGCTAACCTTTACAATGAGAAAGCAGAAGCAGTCGGGGGATCTCTAGGACATGCATCCAGCCTCCAAGTTGCCTACCCAGCCCACTTGCATCTGGGCACCCATTCTTCCTTCTTGCTGCCATGGTTGAGTGCTCTTGGCTCCCATCTAAGTCCATACCCTTCTCATGGATAAAAATCTTATGCATCTCACTCACTGAAAGTCATTGCTTCAGCCACAACCAGCTTCCTAGTGGCTTCTTTATTTATTTTTTTAAGATCTATTTATTGTTATATGTAAGTACACTGTAGCTGTCTTCAGACACCCCAGAAGAGGGCATCAGATTTCATTATGGATGGTTGTGAACCACCATGTGGGTGATGGGAATTGAACTCAGCCCCTTCGGAAAAGCAGTCAGTGCTCTTAACCGCTGAGCCATCTCTCCAGTCCCCTATTGGCTTCTTTATGTCTGTATTTTTACTAGCTAGTTCCTACCACTCTACAAACTTTCTTTTACCTCTAATAATAAAGGCCAAGAAACAAGAGAAACTCCCCAGTCAGCTTGCCTCCAGCTTCCACTGTTTATTTCTCCGCTCCCTTTTACACAATTTCTTATGGAAAATACATGTCTTCTGTCCAGTTCCTCTCTTCACACTCCCATTTGATTCTAACAGCCCCATGCTCTGCTTTCCCCCACACTGTAGCTACCATGTTCAGAGTCATCAGCAAAGATGATGACTTATTCATCTCTCAGCTTCATCTTGGTTGGCTCTAAGCTTCCTTTGACAGATATGTAGTATCATTTTCTCCATGTAGATTTCAGGTCCACTCTTTCCTGATTCTCCTATTGTAACTGACTACTAACCTTCAGTCTTATTTTCTGTCTCTTTTGTTTCTACAACTTTCCAAAAGTGGAATACTCTCTGGCTCACTTCAAATCTACCGTAATGCTACTCCAGCAGTCTGTGCGACCATCAGTATTTGTTAGCCTCAGGTCTCAGGACCTAGCCCTAACCTTCTAAATCAGGAGGGATTCTAAGAAGATTCCTTTGGGTGATTCACATGTCCCTTAACTAACCTTGCCCATTAATTGCTAACCCTAACCTTAGTTACACATCAGAAACACCCAGAGAGATTAAAACAAAATTTGTATCTAGGTTTTATCCAAAATCAATTAAATATGAATTTCTGGTGAAAAAAAAAGTCTTTAGTTGATTCAGAGATAAAATGTGATACACTATGATCCCTTGCTTTCTGGCATTTACATATAATCACATACTCTTAGTACATGTACTTGTAACTTACTTATAAGCTACAGAACATGATAAGGGTGGTGAGATGTCATTCCCATGATTCCATTGTACTAGAATGGAAAAGGTTCCAGGATGGCCACCCTGTGGTTGCATTGATATGTGTAATGTTTGACTCTTGGGAAACAGAACTAAGGAGTGGCTCCTTCTTAGACTGATGAAATAGGTAGGTTTGCTAACGGGTCCAGTGAGCTTGGAGTAGTATTATGCTTTGAGCTTAATGTGCCCACAAAGCTCTGAATGTTTGATCACTAGATGGTGGTAGCGTTAGTAGAAGTTTTAGATGATATGGCCTGGTGGAAGCTAGGTTACTGGGAAGTGTGGCCTTGTGATTCACCTCTTCTTTCTTGCTGCATCCTGGCCTCTGTGAGATGAGAGGCTTCTCTCTATTATATGCACCTCACCATGATATTCTATCTTACCAGAGGACTCCAAACATAGGAGTCAACTGATTACAGGGGGCAATCTCTGGAACAATAATTCAAAATAAACTCTTTACTCCTTTATAGGTTGTTTCTGCCTGGAACCTGTCATATCAACAGAAAGCTGATTGATGTGGGTGACTGTTTGAGACTCTGGGTGGTTCCTGAAAAGTGCAGATATTCTTAAAGACCTGAAGGAAGATTTTAGCTCTGTAGTTCTCCACATTCCTAATGTTGCAACTCTCTGGTGACCCCCAATCATAAAATTATTCCATCGTTACTCCATAGCTCTAATTTTGCTACTGTTATCAACCATAATGTAAATATTTGATATACAGGATATCTGATATGCAATTCTCAAAGGGGTCTCGACCCACAGGTTGAGAAGTGCTGTTTAGCTGAAAGGCAAGAGAGAAATAGGGAACTAGAGAGTCATGCAGCCAAAAACAAATGCATTGAACTAGAAGCTAAATGAGCTTGAGAGTGTATTCTTTCCCAGTTAAGCTTCGAGATGACAATGAACCTTAAGTGACTGAAGAGTCACCTTGATGATAGGCTCATGAAATTCTGTGAAGATACAAGCTAATTATGCTTCTGACTCATAGAAATATTGAGATTGTAAGTATATGTTGCTTAAAGGCACCATATTTGACTTCAAAAAAAACCCAATATAGTAGTCATAATGCATAAAACGTATCTGGTGTATTTCATTCAAACTGAAGACTTTAGACATTATCAGTTATTGACTACTAGCCAAAAGCAATTTTCATGTTTAATGACTGAAAGTAACAAGAAGAAGTTGCCCTCACACAGGCTTCCTTTCTCTTGAATTTTGGTTGGATGTGGACGAGAGACAGTGAGAAGAGGCTTCAGCCAGAGGGATTAGCTATTTCTCTCCTGTATCTTCTCCGAGTTGCTGTAGGTGTGGCAACGGTAGACTCCTCCACAGCCAAACTTTTCTTGACTCTTCCCTCTTTTATGACTCTAGAGTTTGGTTAAGACCATTTTTTTCCTATGTGCCTTGAAGCCAAGGTTGCCTCAGGGGTGGTAATGAATTCCTGCTGATGGAAGTCCCTGGCTGTTTTACCACCTTGGTTGGGTATCTTATTCTTCTCACACCTTTGTCTATAGCTCTTCTGTTTAGACATTTTTCATGAGACATCTGTTCCCTACTAGATCCTGACTGATGCACATATCATAAATTTATGTGGTATCCACTTGATTGTTTCACTGAAACATAAACATCATGGGGACAGATGACTCATTTAGTCATTGCTTTATTCCCAGTTGCAGTGGAAATTGCTATAGACTAAATCCTAATAAAGGTTTACTGAGAGAGAGAAATATTTAATATGAGATGCTGACCCGACCGAGTGATGCTATTTATGCAATGGCACTGCCAACAGGACCAGTCTCAAGGAAACAACTCAATTGGACATAAGGGCTCATAGGGATCCAGAGTAGCAGGATACAGAGACAGAGGGGCATTGTATAATAATCATTGTTAGCTCATCCTTCTATGTCATGAGAGAATGCTATCTTCCTTGATCCTAGAGCCACACTGCCTTGGGAGTACCACAGAAAGTCATAAGTTCAAATTCTGTGTCCTCTTCTTATTGATAAGGGTACAACCTAGTAATTATCAGGGCCTGTCAGAAATTAATTTTCCACATTTATAGGGGTTGTTAATCTGTTATATCTGATTCCTTCTAATGACTCCTGAAGATGAAGCACTTGAACATGCTAGGTACATCCCCCAGGGATGTGTGCTCCTCTGGATTAAGTATTACATGCATCATCTAATTTAATCTTCGTCATGTCACGATGAAGTCACACCTTCATTATTTTGGGAATTGAGATGCAGAACGTTTGAAAATTGTTCTCTCCTAGTCAGTGCAGAGTGAGGACATGAATGTCTCCCTGGATTATCTTCATAGGCTTTGTAGTTTTCATAAGAAGCTTATCTGTTGTCTGGATACAAATCTGGATCTGGGTCTTGGAAGTCACTAGAGCCTGGCATAATGAAGTTAGAAGAGGACATGACTCAAGAGATTGGAAAATGTTACACTGACCATAGGACATATCCTGTCTTAGACTGACCTATAAGACAGAGGCAGCAGTATGTAAACTTGGGAAACTTCACTAATTCACTCCTCTTGACTTTTCCCTAATTGGGTGAGAAATAATTACATTTTGGACTTTTCTGCTCTTACTCTAATGAATCCCAGGAAAACATGTCAATTCTTTAAATCACTTATTAGTTATTAGTTAATTGGTACCTTGTTAGTTAATTTACCTTTAGCCAATTTTTCAAGGCTAGGGTGATATGTGTAAAATCTTTTGGAAGAGCATTCCCTACCACTAAGGACCTCTACCATCTTGCTAACTCATGCCAGCAAGCTGGAATTCCACACCAGATTTTGCTTTTCAGTGTCAGATTCAGTTTTCATTTTGTGTCCAAACCTCACTCTAACCATCTGGGAGTTGGTTTTAGATCTTCATTGGGTCTGAGTTACAGTAGTTATTAGTAGTTGATGAAAACCTACTTCTGAGCCATAACAGTGGCTGTCATAAAGCATGAACTCAGATGTACTTTGATGTTGTCCATAATGTCTGATTTTTGCTTCTATAATGAAATACCTAAAGTTGTGAACTTATAAAGAAATGTCCACTTATGAAGAGAATAGGTAGTAGTAGTTACTATTCTTGATGTGATAAAATACCTAACAAAAATAGCTTAAGGAAAAGGAGGCTTACTTTGGGTACAAGTCATCATGGTAGGGGATGTCATGGCAAGAAAAACTTGAGATGGCTGGTCACATTGCATCACTGTCAGGAAACAAAGAGATCAGTGTTAGTGCTCAACTTCATTTCAACTTTTTATTCAATCCCAAATTTAACCTGGGTTATCCTATGTCAAGCATAATCCTTTATAGGCAGACTCAGAAGCAAACATAATCTAGAGGATCCCTCACAGGCATGTGCAGCAGTCTGTCTCCTTGGAGACACTATATCCTGTTAAGTTGATAGTATCAAGCATAACACAAATTTGTTTAGCTTATAATTTGGAGGCCAAAACTCCTAGCAACATAATTCTGGCTCTGTGGCGGGCTTTATTGGTTGTATCACTTCAGACTAAGTTGTAATGATTAGGAATCCATGGAAGAGTGATTGACTTTGTCACTTTTTCAGGAAACCAAGAGACTGAAGAGTGAGCAGGCTATTTTATACCATCATTCTTCAGAGAATGAATTTGCAGTTCCTGAGAAAACCTCTTTAATTCCTTCTGAAGGCATAGTACAGTAGTTCAATGATCTCCCATCCTAATGCTTCATGGTACTCTCACTCTTGATACAAAACTCACAAATTATGAAACTCCTAGAGACACACTCAAAACCATATTTGAATGATCGCCTACTTCTTACCGGTGACTGACCTAGACAAGAGACTTAGCCTGCTGAGTTTCAAGAGATGGAGTTCACAAAGAGCAGGATAATAGCACCTATTCTCCAGTATTTGTAAAATGTTCTCTGAGTTATCACACCCATTTTTATACACACCAGGCAAGATGTTAAGCTAAACCATTCTTAAGTATTTCTTCAGTGGTCCCAAGAAGTACAATAACCTTGTATTGCTCACTTTATGTGAACACACACACACACACACACACACACACACACACACACACACACAAAGAGAGAGAGAGAGAGAGAATACTTAAATATTATTCACATATATCCTCATGACCACATAGTCAAGACATGTCAGCAACTGGTTTCAAACTCAGACAGATGAGCTGCAGAGAGCTCCGGCTTGTTGTTGTTAGAATAATGTTGAGTGAGCATTTGTTAGAAGCCACAGATGCTGTCATCGACATTGCTGTGTTATCATTCTTATGTACCTCCATCCTCAATTTCACTGTACCATTCAGAAGTCTATTAATCATGCTCCTGTTTTCTCTACGTCATAAGTATGTCTGGTAAATGGTTAAATTCCAGGCAGGATCCTCACATTACACAAAGAGGCAGGGCAGCTCCAGTCCTAGAACTCCTGATATTAGAATGCAGAGGGACTTGGTTGGGCATGTGACATAGATGTAGGCCACACTATAGGAGCCGCTAGCAAGGCACTCTGATCCCATAGGCTGGATGTTGTGTTGTAAAGAAGGACGGCCTTGTATGTGAAAATCATTCTTTCCTTTTCTTTGTAAATGTGTAGACGATAGACCATTTTGGTTAGGAGATTATCTACAGACTATTAGAAGGATTATTTTTTAATGCTAATGATCATATTTTTAAAGGGGAATTTTAGAAACTGTTGTGAAAATAGAATTGGCTAAATAATTTAAATATAAGGATATGATATAGCTTCTGCTTTCTTTGTGAGTTTCTTTATCAGAAATGCCAGTCTTCCCTCCACACTTGTCTAATCCCCGACTTGGCTGTCAAACTCTTATAGGTTTAGTGTTGGTAAACACACACTCTTTCATCCACTGGGCTTTTTGCATCCACATTCTCCCAGATTCTAGATAACTTGTTGCAGCAAAATAAAAATTTTGCATCCACAAGGGCATCCTACCAACATATTACTGTGCCAGAATATCCTAAATTTTCTTGGAAATTTGCATTTGCTCGAAATATTTAATTTAGGGGGAAAGAGCTGCTTTCTTCCAAAATGTTTCAGTTCTGGATGTTATATTTCTACTAAAATATAGAGAAGGCTATGTGAAATATTTAAATTAAGAGACCTTAGAACAAACTTAATTTTATCTACGTTATAAATAATAATGAAGCTGTTTCCTAATTAGAAGTTGTTTCCCCAAACAAAGGTACCACAGTCATTTATTTTTGTAGCTCCTTTAAAAACGTCAGTTCATCAGCATATCTGAAATCCATATACCAAAACTGGCAGAAAATCAAGATATTAATTTTATATGTGAGGAGACTGTCTCTAGAGAATCCCATTTAAATATCTACATCTTGGATTCATTTCAGGTCCTGATTTAAAATTGGGAATTCAATATTTTACAGCAGATTATAAGGTGGAAGGCAGAGAATTAGATGAGACAGTTTCTGGCTTGTATATTATATTCTTGATGAACTAAAGGCTTGCTTGTAGATTCATTTCCAACATGATTTCCCCATTGGATTTGTCTCAGATACCACAGTGAGAAATCAGCAGTATGACCCCAGGGAAGAGGTCAGAGAGGATGCTGTCAGAGGGAGAAATGGCAGCAGACTGGGACTGAGAATTGGAAATTATGAAAGAAAGAGAGGGAGGGTGACAGTGGGGGCAGGGACAAGAGAGTATGAAAGACAAGAGACAAACAGAAGGACAGAGAATTTTCTCATTCAGGGGAGTGCAGTACACCATAGGAAATAACTCCCTGAGTATTGCAACCAACACAATCATGTTGGCTTTTCCTCTTTAAGCTCTCTTTAAACCTTCACTTGTAATTAATAAGAACTGCTACTTAAGAATTTTCAGAAGGACTTCTGCTAAGTATTGAAACATAAAAGAAAATTATTGGCCTTTCATCATCTCTTAAAGGAGGGGAAAACCCTCATGATTTATGTGTATACTTTAGAATCAAAGCCCCTTTTTAAGTCTCTGGGAGCCGATCATAAATAGAACCTAAGACTGATCACTCCAAATAATAAAATAGTGGGGAGAAAAAGAGATAATGCATCCTACCAATTGAAGCACTTAGACTGCATTGTTAAGAGCGGTTCGTGTGAGTGCTGCTAAATTAGTTCTAACAATACCAGGCACTAGAGTTTGTACAGTGAGGTTTTCCTGTGTAGATGCCACTGCTGATCCAGTAATAAAAGTAAATTCTTCAAGGTTGTTTCCCTAGGCCAGTGGCCATGTGCCCTGAGGCCACTTTTCATCCTTCTTATCTTCACATGCCTTGGAACTGATGGTGTGAGACCCTCCTCTCAAGGAACTCACAACTTCCTGTACTACCAAATGGAGAAAAGATGAATTATTTATGCATCAGTTTTGGTACTAAACTGACCCGGTTATTTACTGGGGTGTAGAGTTTGGATGGGCATTCAAATAGAGATAATCAGAAACCACCTAAGACCAGGGATGCATCCTTAGAGATAACAGATAAATAGAAAACAGAAGGGCTATGTGTACAGCTACTATCTATATGAATCTTTCCCATTGTTGTCTGGGCCTTTGGGAGATAGACTAGAGAGACAGAAGGTAAGTTAACTGTCAGTGCAGATGTCAGCTGCTGGAGATTTGGAGTTCTAGTGTCAAAGCCAATAACTAAGGACCTTAACATAGGGATGGAATGAAGAAGGATGTATGACTGACCTCTAAATTTAACTGGTATGGGCTCGTTTCATAACTTCCTCCTCTTTTCTCTCTGGGTGAACTCACCAGTTCCTGACTATTTAAAAGTAATCTATGTGATGTCTACAAGGTGCTTAGAGACTTGCTGAGTTCATGGGAAATGGCATAGAACTGTCAGCTGTGTTGTTTATTGTAGCTAATTACTAGTAAATGTTTACACTAGAATGTTCGATCATTATTCCCAAATTAAATCCAAAATGGAGTTGCAGGTTTACTGCTCCCTCAAGCCAATGACCCTTGTGTCATTTTTCTATCTTTATAATTGCAACCTAATGGAGTGACTTGGGTCAAAAGCTTAGGCACAATTGCTGATTTGCCTTAGCTTCTTTTACTCATCACAATGAGTTCATCAGCTAGCCAGTTTTGCCCAACATCTAAAATATAAAAACAAATCCACATACTCTTTCCCCCTAACAGTCCCTCCTCCTCCTCCTCTTCCTCCTCCTCCTCTTCTTCTTCCTCCTCCTCATCATTATCATCTTCCTTCTCCTCCTCCACTTCCCTTTCCTTCTCCATCTCTCTGGTTGCTATTTAGATAATAAGAATTCAGAACAATTCTCTGCTCAGAAAAAGTCCTGAAACAATGAAGAAGTTCCATAAATGCAAGTATTTGCAAACTAACTAAAATGGAGTTTACCTAGTCACGTGGGCAAATGACATGGGAGGAAGCTCGGGGTAAACTTTGAATATTATTCATGGGTCACATTCAGCAGCAACACACATGACATTAAAGAGAAGTAAAAATGCAGAAGGAAGGACCTGGTAATGTACTTAGGGAAAACGGGGCAGAGGCAGCAATGTGCACAGCTATACTGCAGGCATAGAAAGTCAAGCCTATAGTTGCCTACAAGATTCAATTACTTCTCCAGAAGGTAGTCCTGAAAATTCTCGATTTGCTCCCAAAGGCATACAGTTTCCATACTCTATTGGATAATTGTACTCATCAAGAATAGATACTGTGATTTTCCCCCTTCGTTAAAAAATAAAAGTTGAACTTGTCCCTCTTTGTCTCTCCCTATTGCTATACTCTCTTTTAGAACATAATTTATAAAAAGTCTGCAAGCTTTCCCTTCCCATTCTTCTTGGGACTACACAATTTATAATTTTATAGCCACCACATCAACAAGACTGCTTCTTTGTGGAACATAGATAACTTTCACCTATTGTCTTTTCAGTCCCTGTCTGCCTATTCTCTGTCACCCTCCATCATCTCCCTTAATTAAAAGTACTCAAGTGCCTAGGACTCTCTCTCTCTCTCTCTCTCTCTCTCTCTCTCTCTCTCTCTCTCTCTCTCTCTCTCTCTCATTTCTCTGAAGACATCAAGGGGATTTATAGCCTTAACTTTAATCTGTGCAATCTGTACATTTAGGACTCAGCCTTTTCTTCCACCCCTGCCTTCCCCCTGTCATGTCTATTCATCATCTCTCCACTTGAATATGCAACAAATCTCACAACATTATAATATCCAAAACAAAATTCATGAGTTTTTTTTCCATTAAAAATATCTTCATATTGTTTGTAGCTAAGAAAAAAAAAGTTGGCTCTTCTTTCTGATCTCTTCAGTTGGAGGGTCAAGGTACTTGCAACCTTAGATCCATTCTCAGCCCCTCCTTTTCAACATCTATCCTGTGGGGTTTTCACTTTTAAAATATACCATCAATATAATGTAATATAGTATAATATTTCCTCACAGTTGTTTTGGCTTGACAACTATCCTTTGCCTGGGATGTTTAAGTGTCTTAATCTCCCACTCCTTTTCATCCTGTCCTGTTAGGCTATATTTAGCAAGGTAGCCAGAGAGCCTTTAAAAGCCTAGTTGACCCGAATCACTACTTGGCTCAACACAGTGCTCATCTTTTTGCTCCAGGGTAAATGGAAGTCCCTACAAAAAACTCTAAAACTTTTATTTCCCAAAAGAATCGAGGTTCTTGAGAATTTTATTTATTGCTCACAATGTCCCCTGGCATCTTGTAGATACTCAACAAAAGTTTTCTCTATCCAGAAACTAAAAAGTCAAGCAAACCAATCTCCAGATATGTTAGAAAGGGAGACAGAGTGTTGCTATAGATCAATAAGAACTCCAGATTTCTCAGAAACTCCTGGTGGAGTAATGTCCACATCTTGATAATTGGTCCTCTCCTTTGCAGTATCTTGCTCATCACTGTCTGTCCCAAATGATTGGTTCCCTTGACCTTTTATTCCATTCCAGCCATGCTGAACTTCTTTGGATCTGCCAAACTTTCCAAGCACATTCCTGTTCTGGGGCTTTGGTACTCATTACTCCAGCTGTATGAAGAACACTTACCCCCAATGTCTACACATCTTGCTTCTTAACCTCCATCAATCCTTGGCCTAAGTAAGTTTTTTTCTTCTCTTTCCCAGTAGCTCCTTTATGAACCCACTTTAAAACCACTTAATCCATAGTTGTTATATCAGCTTTCCTATTTCTCATTTTCTTTTTTCACTTTGCCAAAGAGATTGGTTTCTACCACTGATAACAGTGACCTCTATCACACTGTGTTTTTGTCTGAGTAGAGGCAAATTCTTCTAGGCACGTTTATCTATCTGTTTTTCCACTAAAAATGTAACATTCCCTTCCACTAGTACCTGGCACCCAGGAGGCTACAGAACCTCTGTCTAAGAGACAAATGAGGTGTCTTGAAGAAGCAGTAGTCTCAGTCTCCCTTGAAGACTTTGAAAGACAGGCATCTCAGTGTATTTATCTATTGTCACGTGAGAATTGGCAAATCTCTGAGCTGCTATTAATTATTGTTGAAGAATCAAAGAGAAGATATCCCCAGAACATTATGGGTTTTAAAAACTGTCATTCTTGCTTTGAAGACAGGGCATACAAATATTCAGAAAAAAAAAACCTTACATTGGCTCACTTATCACTAAACTAGAGATTAGAATTGATTATTTTAATCTGTGTTTGTCGGTCAAGTAGAATTTGTTACCAAGATAAAATATGAGCAAAGAGGAGTCTAGACTCAAGATGGGGCTATGCCCCCAAAGATCCATTGTAAACAGACAATATTGTGAATCAGAAAGCATTTAATGTTCCTAACCCATTGAAAAACCCAACAGTTGGCTACAACTACTTTGAATATGTTCATAATACATCAGCCAATAGCCAGACAAGGCAATTCAAAACAAAGCCTGTTTTAAATGAAGTGTTAAATATTTCAGGTAATTTATTGAATAATGTATTGCAAGTGAAATATAGAATGGCTGCATATTAAGATTTTAACACCTCCTAGAGTAGAAGAATGGAAGTGAAACCCTTGCAAAGTTTGGAGCCAGGAGGATATTAAGAACAAGTTTTCTTAGACTACATTGATTTCTTGTTTGATTTCCTGAAAACTAGAATGTCAGAGAAATATGACAGAGTCTATTTGCATTTTAGCAAGTCACTGATGAAAAATCTCACATTATTGTCTTATGGATAAAATGAGGAAAAATTAGCCAGACTTTGCATAATTACATGGATTAATGGTTTGTTTAACAATTAAAATGATTGCTATCATCTTAGATAGAAATTCCACTCAAAAGGTCTTAATCAGTCCTCCATGTTTGGTGAACATTATCTGTTCTTTCATTACTTGCTCCAAGTAGTGATCTCCAGTATCTCACAGCTCTTTCCTTGGTCCTAATCAACATATTAACTAACGCCTTTTTAAAATAATAGCAAAATTTTCAGGGCAGATGTATTAAATGACTGAATTGAGGTAAAATGTCATCAAGCTACTAACATGGCCAAACACAAGGTCCTGTTCAATTTAAACAGTTTCTTATACCTGGGTTCACTGGGAGCAGACATAGCTCAGTGTTGGTCCACCTGAAAAGAATTACACATTTGACTCATGGAGGTGGAATTGATGGATGACACAAAGCAAAACCCAGAGACAGAAGTCCTAATTTAATGAATAATAATTATAAGTGTTTCTTAATCTTCCAATAAACGGGATTGCACCAATACGTCTCTTACTGAAATAACATTTTGCAAAGTATGTGCATGTTATGAATTCCACATTGGTAGCAGAGGATGTCCTGGTCAGACGTCAATGTTGTTGTTGTTTTAAACAAGTATATTAAATTATCAGGTAGTGAAATTCTTTTCCTTTGTAAGAGTGTTGTTTTGACACATTCCTAATTATTTTAATGAGCCATGCTTGGTTCTATGGCTAGAGATACTGGATCTCTTTCTTTTCTCTTGAAGCTTTCTTTGTGTAGTTCCATTTTGGTGCTGTCTCAGAGCCTACCTTAACATGTATCAGACGTATCATCCAACCAACAAATAGCAGTGGCGCTGCTGGGTTCCTCTCCAGTTAGATAAATATTTCCTTATTGCTTCCTGTGTCTACTTTTCTTAAGTCACTTTTCAGAGATCTCTGATAGTTACCTCTGTATTATTCCAAGGATTTTGAGTTACAATGACTGGGAAAGATTTTGTTTTTTTGTTATGTGCTTGACTTCAAATGTAACTGATCATCACAATGATTTTCTCTTAAATGCTTGCAAAGATACTCTTTAATTTTGTTCAGTTCTATTGGTGAGACCATTATGACAGACTTGTACTATGCAGCAAGGAAGCTAGAAAAACTCACCACTTAGGTGCTGGTAATGGGACAAAGTGAAACCTCCTTTATTAAGAAAACATATCTGGCTGGAGAGATGCCTCAGTGGTTAAGAGCACTGGTTGCTCATCCAGAGGTCCTGAGTTCCGATCCCAGCAACGACATGGTGGCTCTCAACTATCTACAATGGGATCTGATGCCCGCTTCTTTCACACTGGCATACACGCAAATAAAATACTCATATAAATAAATAAATAAATAAATAAATAAATAAATAAATAAATATTAAAAAGAACATATCTTATATCTTAGAGAATATTATAGTGTACAACAGGAATATTAGTGAACAGTGTGGTCAAGGAGGCTGGAGAGATGACTCAGTGGTTAGGAACACTTGCTGCTCTTCCAGAAGACTTAGGTTCTATACCCAGCACCCACATGGATGCTCATTACTCTATGTAACTCTGTTTAACTCTAGTTCCAGGTAACTCCTTTGGCCTCTGAGGGCAGTGCACATATACATGGTCTCTCTTTAGGTTGGCTTCATTTAGTACCTGAGGATTTCTATGGCAAATGTCTCATGTTGTTTGCATCTCTAATATCTTAGCATCTTCATAGCAATGTAAGCTTCACCCTCAGAATTCCATGTACTGTTTTCTGAGGAAACCAGAAGGAGGGTATCTCATTCTGCTCATATTGTTTAGCTTGATCAGGTTTTTGTTTTGTATCTTGGTACATGCATCTATAATCCAAGAACTTTTTTGCTTTCTGCCTGCCCACAAAGCTAACACCACATGGATAATGAGGACCTCTGCCACCAGCTTGAATTTGCATTTTAAACCCTTGGACCCTTAGTAGGTAGGGTCTTGCCCCGTGGACCACTTTTTCTCTTGTCTAGTGCAAAATGTACCAGCTTCTCCCTAAGGTAACTAGTCTAGTCAATCATTGGCTTTGTCCACATCTTCAACTGCTTTCATGTCTGGCCAGGAAGTCTTTTCCTAGCCACGCTGTTCATTCTCACACCCCATCTGCTCTGCCCTTTGGTCTTTGTCCTCATAACTGCGGATGAATACAGCAAGCCATAACGATGCCGTGGGAGGGGGTCTACCCTGAATATTGCATTTTGAAATTTCTTCTGATCGATAAATGAGTCTACTATGTTTTGAATTGAAACTAAGCCAGATTTTCAAGACATGGGTGGAATGTAGGCAGATTCTGCACCAGAACAAAATAGGAATGCCTCTGGTCCAGTGTTTGACAGTGTCCTTATCTACCTGAAATGCTGTCAGCTCTATTGGCATTGTACCCTTCCAGAATCCCATGAGAATGGCCCATTAAACTACTTACAGCATTCTGCAGCTTTCATAGTCCATGTCTACAAATTCTTCAATACCCTCCTCTCAAACCAGTCATAAAGAACTATAAAGAACACGGTCAAGCTTTATTATACAGTGAATCAAGATCTCAGTACCAAGTTACTCCGTTAGTTACATTTCCCATCATTGTGATAACATATCTGCAGGAGCATTTTGCAGATGTCATAGTAAAGGAGTGGCTTAGTCTATGGTGTCAGCAGATTATGGCAGCGGCTTCCTTGCATCTGATTATCATATATTAAATTGAGAACACAGGAGAGAGTCAGAAGTGAATATAAGAATCAAAGTTCTGGCCATAGTTCTCCATACCCAAATCCTGCCTGGAGAGAGCTGGTCTCCCAGGAGTGCTGACATACCTGAAGAAACAGGTGAAACCACCACTTCTACTCAAATTACTGTACCAAGAGGAACCTGCCCAGAGTCATCAGGATACAGGAACAAAGGAACAGCTTGGGACAGGATCCTTCTGGTTTCTGTCTGCACCCTGAAGCTGACCCTGTGACACAGTTCTCCAGAACTAAATTCTGCCCAGAGAGAGCTATCCTCCTAGGAGTGGTGACACACAGGCTTACAGGAGGGACAAACCACAGTCAGAGACAGCAAGACCAGTTAACACCATAGATAACCAGATGGTGAGAGGCAAGTGCAAGAACATAAGCAACAGAAACCGAGGCTATTTGGCATCATTAGAACCCAGTTCTCCCACCACAGCAAGCCCTGGATACCCCAACACAGTGGAAAAACAAGGCTCTGATTTAAAATCACATCTCATGATGATGATAGAGGACTTTAAGGACATAAATAGCTCCCTTAAAGAAATACAGGAGAACACAGGTAAACAGGTAGAAACCCTTAAAGAGGAAACAAAAATCTCCTAAAGAAAAACAAGAAAACACAAACAAACAGGTGAAGGAATTGAAAAAAAAATCCAGGATCTAAAAATGGAAATAGAAACAATAAAGAAATCACAAAAGGAGACAGCCCTGGAGATAGAAAACCTAGGAAAGAGATCAGGAGTTATAGATGCAAGAATCACCAACAGAATATAAGAGATAGAAGAGAAAATCTCAGATGCAGAAGATACCATAGAAAAGATTGACACAACAGTTAAAAAAATTCAAAATGTAAGAAGCACCTAACCCAAAGCATCCAGGAAATCCAGGACACAATGAGAAGACCAAACCTAAGGATAATAAGTTATAGAAGAGAGTGAAGATTTGCAACTTAAAGGGTCAGTAAATATCTTCAAAAAATTATAGAAGAAAACTTTCCTAACCTAAAGAAAGAGATGCCCATAAACATACAAGAAGCCTAAAGAACTCTAAATAGATTAGACCAGAAAACAAATTCCTCCTGTCATATAATCAAAACACCAAATGCACAAAACAAAGAAAGAATATTAGAATCACTAAGGGAAAAAGTCAAGTAACATATAAAGGCAGAGCTATCAGAATTACACCAGACTTCTCACCAGAGACTATGAAAGCTAGAAGATCCTGGGCAGATCTCATACAGACCTTAAGAGAACAAAAATGCAAGCCCAGGTTACTATACCCAGCAAAACTCTCAATTACCATATATGAAGAAACCAAACATGACAACATCAAATTTACACATTATCTCTCCACAAATCCAACCCTACAAAGGATAATAGAAAAATCCAACACAAGGAAGAAAGCTACACCCTAGAAAAAGCAAGAAAATAATCTTTCAATAAACCCAAAAGAAGATAGCCACACAAACATAATTTCACCTCTAACAATCACTATTCCTTAATATCTCTTAACATCAATGGACTCAATTCCTCAATAAAAAAGATATAGACTAACAGATTGGATATGTAAATAGGACCTAGCATTTTGCTGCATATAGGAAATGCACATCAGTTTAAAAAAAAGAAAAAAAAACACTACCTCAGAGTAAAAGGCTGGAAAACAATTTTCCAAGCAAATGATCCAAAGAAACAAGATTAGCCATTCTAATATCGAACAAAATCTACTTTCAACCAAAGTTATCAAAAAAGATAAGGAAGAACACTTCATACTCATCAAAGGAAATATCTAACAAGATGAACTCTCAGTTCTGAACATCTATGCTCCAAGTACAAGAAGAAACTTTCCAAAAACTTTTTAAAAAACTTTACTAGAGCTTAAAGCATACAGTGCATCTCACACAATAATAATGGGAGACTTCAACACTGCACTCTCATCAATGAACAGATCATGGAAACAGAAACTAAACAGAGAAACAGTGAAACTAACAGAAGCTATGAACCAAATGGATTTAACAGCTATCTATAGGACATTTCATCCTAAAACAAAGAATATACCTTCTTCACAGCACCTCATGGTACCTTCTCCAAAACTGACCATATAGTTGGTCACAAAACAGGCCTCAACAGATACAAGAAAAATGAAATAACCCCATGCATCCTATCAGAGCACCATGGAATAAGGCTGGTCTTCAGTAACAACAAACATAGCAGAAAGCCCAAATACACATGGAAGCTGAATAATGCTCTACTCAATGATAACTTGGTCAAGGAAGAAATAAGGAAAGAAATTAAAAGCCTTTAAGAATTTAACGAAAATGAAGGCACAACATACCCAAACTTATGGGACACAATGAAAGCAGTGCTACCTGAAAACTCTAGAACAAAAAGTAGCAAATACACCCAAGAATAGACAGCAAGAAATAATCAAAATCAGGGCTGAAATCACCCAAGTAGAAACAAAAAGAACTATACAAAGAATCAACAAAAGCAGGAGTTGATTCTTTGAGAAAATCAACAAGATAGATGAACCCTGAGCCAGACTAATTAGAGGGCACAGAGACAGTATCCAAATTAACAAAATCAGAAATGAAAAGGGAGATATAACAACAGAGACTGAGGAAATTAAAAAAAAATCATCAGATCCTACTGCAAAAGCCTATATTCAACACAACTGGAAAATCTGTACAATTTTCTGGACAGATTGGTAGATTTAAATACCAATGTTAAATCAGGATCAGATAAACCATCTAAACAGTCCCATAACCCCTAAAGAAATAGAAGCAGTCATTAAAAGTCCCCCAACCAAAAAAAGGCCAGGACCAGATTGTTTTAGTGCAGAATTCTATCAGACCTTCAAAGAATACCAATACTCTTCAAACTCTTCCACAAAATAGAAGCAGAAGGAACACTACCAAATTCATTCTATGAAACTACAGTTACGCTGATACCAAAACCACACAAAGACTCAACAAAGAATGAGAACTTCAGATCAATTTCCCATGTGAATATCAAGGGAAAAATACTCAATAAAATTTGCACAAACTGAATCCAAGAACACATTAAAACGATCATGCAGCATGATTAATTAGGCTTCATCCCAGTGATGCAGGGATGGTTCAATATACAAAAATCCATCAATGTAATCTACTACATGAACAAAATCAAAGAAAAAAGTCACATGATCATGTCATTTGACAAAATTCAACATCCCTTCATGTTAAAAGTCTTGGAAAGTTCAGGAATTCAAGGCCCATATCTGAACATAGTAAAAGCAATATACAGCAAACCAGTAGCCTACATCAAATTAAATGGAGAGAATCTTGAAGCTATCCCACTAAAATCAGGGACTAGAAAAGGCTGCCCACTCTTTCTCTATCTATTCAATATAGTACTTGAAATTCTATCTAGAGCAATTAGACAACAAAAGGAGGTCAAAGGGAAACAAATTGGAAGGGAAGAAGTCAAAGTATCACTCTTTGCAGATGATATGATAGTATACTTAAGCGACCCAAAGAACTCCACCAGAGAACTCCTACAGCTGATAAACAAGTTCAGCAAAGTGGCTGGATACAAAATTAACTCAAACAAATCAGTAGTTTTTCTATAATCAAAGAATAAATGGGCTGAGAAAGAAATTTGTGAAATGACACCCTTCACAATAGTCACAAATAATATAAAATACATTACTGTGACTCTAACCAAACAAGTAAAAGATCTCTATGACAAGAACTTCAAAGTCTCCAAAGAAAGAAATTGAAGAAGATCTCAGAAGATGGAAAGATCTCCCATGCTCATGGATTGGCAGGATTAATATAGTAAAAATGGCCATTTTGCTGAAAGCAATCTACATATTAAATGCAATCCCCATCAAAATTCCAACTCAATTCTTCATAGAGTTAGAAAGAGCAATTCTCAAATTCATTTGGAATAACATAAAACCCAGTTTAGCGAAACTCTTCTCAACAATAAAAGAACATCTAGGGGAATCAGTATCTCTGATCTCAAACTGTACTACAGAGCGGTACACACCTATGGTCAGTTGATCTTTGACAAAGAAGCTAAAACCATACAGTGGAAAAAAGACAGAATTTTCAGCAAATGGTGCTAGTTCTACTGGCAGTCAGCATGCAGAAGAATTCAAATTGATCTATTCTTATCTCCCTGTACAAAGCTCGATTCCAAGTGGATCAAGAACCTCCATATAAAACCAGGTACACTGAATCTAATAAAAGAGAAAGTGGGGAAAAGCCTCGAACACATGGGCACAGGGGAAAATTTCCTGAACAGAACACCAATGGCTTATGCTCTAAGATCAAGAATTGACAAATGGGACCTCATAAAATTGAAAAGCTTCTGTAAGGCAAAGGACACTGTGAATAGAACAAAACAGAAACCAACAGATTGGGAAAAGATCTTTCCCAATCCTATATCTGATAGAGGGCTAATATTCAATATACACAAAGAACTCAAGAATTTAGACTCTAGAGAACCAAATAACCCTATCAAAAAGTGGGGAAGAGAGCTAAACAGAGAATTATCAACTGAAGAAACTCGAATAGCTGAGAAGCACCTAAAGAACTGTTCGACATTCTTAGTCATTAGAGAAATGCAAATCAAAAGGACCCTGATATTTCACCTCACACCAGTCAGAATGGCTAAGATCAAAAACTCAGGTGACAGCAGATGCTGGTAAGGATGTGTAGAAAGAGAAACACTCCTCCATTGCTGATGGGATTGTAAGCTGATATAACCATTCTGCAAACAGTTTGTTGGCTCCTCAGAAAATTGGACATAGTACTACCTGAGGACCCAGCTATACCACTCCTGAGCATTTACCCAGAAGATGCTCCAACATGTACTAAGGACACATGCTTCACTATGTTCATAGCAGCACTATTTATAGTAGCCAGAAGCTGGAAACCATCCCGATTGTCTCTTAACAGAGGAATGGATACAGAAAATGTGGTACATTTACACAATGAAGTACTACATGGCTATTAAAAACAATGACTTCATGAAATTCACAGGCAAATTGATGGATATGGAAAATATCATCCTGAGTGGAGTAATTCAGTCACAAAAGGACACAAAAGGTTTGTACTCACTGATAAGTGGGTATTAGACAAAGAGTGTGGAATACCACGATACAACTCATGGACCACATGAAGCTCAAGAGGAAGGAAGACCAAAGAGTGGATGCTTCAGTCCTACTTAGAAGGGGGAACAATATCATCAAGGGAAGTGGAGGGTGGGAGGGACTAGGGAGGAAGAGAGGAGCGCAAGGGGATAAAGAGGGGCAGAATCTGGTATGCAAGGAGATGGAGGAGATGTACAGGGGATCAGAAAATTGAACAGAGTTATATGGCAATGGGAATGTTGAGCTGGGGGGAGCAACCAGAAAGTCCCCGAGGCCAGGAAAGCATGAGCCTCCCAGGACCCCACAGGGATGACATTAGCTGAAATACTTCACAAAGGCAAGGGAGAACCTGTCAAAACCATATCCAGAGGTTGGGCATGGCCCCTCAGTTGAGGAATGGGGCCACCCACCCATCTCCAAAATTTTAACCCAGAATTCCTCCTGTCTAAAGGAAATAGAGGGAGAAAGAGTGGAATAGAGACTGAAGGAAAGGTCATCCAGAGACTGCCCCACCTGGGGATCCATCCCACATGCAGACAGCAAACTCAGACACTATTATGGATGAATAGAAGTGCTTGCTGACAGGAGCCTGATACAGCTGTGTCCTGAGAAGCTCTACCAGATCCTGACCAATACAGATGCAGATGCTGGCAGCCAACCATTAGACTGAGTGCAGGGACCCCAGTGGAGGAGTTAGGGGAAGGACTGAAGGAGCTGAAGGGGCCTTATCTTGCATCGATGGGAGGGGAGGCCCTTGGTCCTGTGAAGGCTTGACAGTATAGAGGAATTCTAGGGCAGTGAGGTGGGAGTGGGTGGGTGGGTGATGGACCACCCTCATAGAAGCATGGTAAGGGGATGGGACAGGGGGTTTGAGAGGCAAAACCAGGAAAAGAGATAACATTTGAAATGTAAACAAATAAAATAGCCAATTTAAAAGATAAAACAATAAAATAAAAAACAAAGAAACAAAACAAAACAAAAGAATCAAAGCTTCCCTGATAGTGATCTACTTCTGCCAGCCAGGCCCTATTTCTAAGAGACTCCACAGCCTTCAAAATAGTGCTAAAATACAAGGCCTAAGCATTCAGAACATGAGCCTGTGGGCACAGTTCAGGTTTCAGTGACAACAGACATGTGACGGATACAGGAGACAGAAGGGGAGATAGATACAGCGCTGTACACAGAGCTACAAAGGAGTAACCACATGTTTGAGAAGAACGTAGAATGTGAAAATTTAGGTAAGGAACTTCTTTGGCAAATGTTATAACCTTCCTTTCTAGCATGGGGGAGGTTCTAGACATAGAGAATTTTAATTGCAACTAAAAGTCTGGAATGCTGATTCCTAATGTACAACTAAAGCTAAAGGTGGCTTCATAAGACTGACTAAGAAACCATAAGTCAATAAATTAATAGTGTTTGTAAAGCAGAGAGAGAGAGAGAGAGAGAAGAAGGAGGGAGGGGAGAGGGAGAGATAAAGAGAGGGGGAAGGGGAGAGGGAGGAGGAGAGAGAGAGATCTTGTGTCTGTCAACATAGAAGAGAGGAAGGATGTCATATACAAGGGCATAGAAGAAAATATCGAAATCCCAAGAGTTTAGGAAGGGTCTCAAATAACAACATTGTAGACATTAAGCTGAAGTAAAAATATGTGTCAGTATCAGAACACATACACATACATGCACAGATACACACACACATGAACGCATGCACACACATGTGCACACACATACAAATAAGCATACAAAATGACAAAAAAGGAATGCTAAACTTCTAGTTCCAGAAGGAACAAATGCAGGTTTTCATTCAAGCCCTTTTATAACTCTGAAAAGGTAAAAAATAAATAAATAAATAAATAAATAAATAAATAAAATCAAGCAAACAAAAAGGTGAAAAGTTATCACAGTCCACCCCCGTTTCCATCTCTACTCGTTTCTTATTGTTGGTTTCAAAGCCAAGGACAACCCCAGCTGAGGAAGAGGAGCAGCTCTGCTGTGAGAAATGATCGGCAGTTTTGATTAATATCTTGAGTTGGGCATTTTAATTACTGAGCACAGTCTATTTTTGTGACTTAGAGTGACCTTAGGAATGCCAATTATCCAAGACTGAGAAAAATATTCCCGTTCTGTTACAGAGAGGGGAGCTTCTCCCTCTCTAATCACATTTTAATGGTAAGATAGGAAACAAAATACTGTTGCATTTTAATTGCACCACAAATCATCATAGTTCATCAATACAACATTTGCCAGTATGCAGGATTTTAGAGGCAGGAAGAGAAAATGCTCTCTTATCCAGTCACATAAGAAATGTAGCCATTCATGGGTGTCATACACACAAATAATACAGAAAGGACCCGATTACATGCATGTGAGCACAAGAGGGTCCAGAAGGATTGTGTGACTGTGATCTCGGAGTGGACGGCTATCACGAGGAAGGAGCCTGAACTTTCTTAGCTGTCCTACGGGCAGAGGTATCGATGTATTATGTTTCATATGAAGATTTCTCTGAAAGCCATGACCCCTGATAGAATGTGTTGCCCTGGACAATAGTAAACATTGCACCATTGGAGATACTCAGATTCATGAGTAAAAAGGTGAGATTATTTGCAAAGGGTTACAAACAGGACAAGGGCTGTTGGAGTCAATGATCCTTAAGGTGCTTTCAAACTAAAGATTATAAGTTTCCATATATTTTATTTCTTTTTATCTATTATATATTTATCATTATTTATAATACTATCTGTATGTTTGTCAATCTATTATCTATTATCTATCTATCATTTGTCTTTCATCTATCATGTATGTATGTATGTATGTATGTATGTATGTATGTATGTGTACCTATCTTTCATCTATTTAAATAAGTATATAGGCGCTATGTACTCATGCAGTATATAAAAAATACCAACAACTTTCAATTTAAAAGTGCATGCAGTCTTTTACTTAACAAGCTTCCACCCTGCCTAATCATATCTATTTGAATCTCATAGGAATGGAGTAGAAACTCCAGCAGTTTTTCTTTGAAATATGGAATCAATAGCTTAAGCAAACCTTTGAGTAGTAACAGTTGAGCTAAATCTAAGTGATAATGACACTTATCACTTGTTTATGCTCCAAAGAGGAAACTGCCTACTTTCCCTCTTGTCCCTGCTTTCCCACAGCACACAATGGCTCTGTCTGTTACTCTCCTTCTCTTCATTACACACAAGGCTGTTACAGCTCCTTCTTCTAGAGACAGACCAGCCTTCATTTATTCAGTGTGTGGAGGCCATTGTCTGGACACTTCTTTCTGGAAGCAGTGGGAGAAGCATCAGCGCTCTGGCTGAGCTTGTCACACTGGGTCCTCTGTGCATGGCTGTTCTTTTAAAGGATTGTTTGCCAATTCCCCTTACAGTTTTTCTCAGGTTTAACAATAGAAGGGAGCACATGCTGGGTGTTCAGTGGAGAAACAATGGCAGCCCCTTCTTTTCATCTCTCATTTTGGGAAGGTACTGAAGAGAGAAAAACAACATTGGTCTTACAAAGCAAGCCACACAGTCTAAGAGCCCAGGGAATTGCTTTCATTCTTGTATCTTTAATGACTATGTGGAATGCAGACACAAGCCATGCAAGATCCCTGTCAGTGATGCTCCAGAAATCTGAGAGATTTTTTTTAAATGGGAAAACAGCCATGATAAAAGAAAATATTTAAGTGTGGTAAATGCTATGAGGAGGAAATTGTGATCTTGGGATTAGAAGAAACCTCCAAGAGCAGTGAAGGTGAGGTAAACAGAGACCATTTCAAGATGCCTGCTCACCTCAGCACATCTGCTTTCAAATCACCTGGATCTTCACCCCTTCCCACCCCCTCCACCTCTCCACCCCTCCAACCTTCCACCCCCACCCTCTACCTCTCCATTCCCCCACCCCCCACCCACCCACCCTCACTCCCCTGCATCCCCCAATCCCCCCACCCCTCCACCTCCCACCCTTCCATCCCCCCAACCCCCACTCCCACCCCTCCATCCCCCCCATCCTCTGCACCTCCCACCCCTCCACCCCCATCCCCACGCCCCTGCACCCCTCATCCCCCCATCCCCCACCCCCTACCCCTCAACCCTTCACCCCCTACCTCTCCATTCCCCCAACCCCCAGTCCTCACCCCCAACACTCCCACCCCACACCCCCCTGCACCCCCATCCCCCACCCCTCACCTCCCATCCTTCCACACACCCCCCGCCCCCTAACTCTCCATTCCCTCACCTCCCACCCCCACCACCCACCTCCTCCACCCCCCACTCCTGCCCCCCATCCCCCCACCCTGCCACCTCCCCACCCCCCATGTGGCTGGCACTTTGACTTGCCTTCTCCAGGATCATTGTTTTCTCATAGAGGCTGTGCTTTGTTTGAGAAGTGGAGCTCCAGCCCAAGGTCAGACTCCTGATTGGCTTAGTCAAGATTAAAAAACCTGATTGGCACAGATATCTTAGTCTTTCTTGTGAATGACTGACCTAGAGAAGAGTGTGATGAGACTTGAGGGAGGTCAGGGGATGGCTTCTGAGAACGCTTTCCCTCCTGATTTAACAAAGGCAGGGCAGGGGATGGAGCTCAGTTGGTGGAGGCTTGCCCAACGTGCAGCAAACTGTAGGTGCATAATTTCTAGCACCACATAAAATCAGGACGGGGGATGAACTATTGTAATCTCAGTGTTTGGGAGGTAGAAACATGGGTATGAGGAGTTCCAGGTCATCCTTGGCTACATAGTAAGTCAAGACCAGCCTGGGCTACTTGAGATTCTGTCTCAAAAAGCCTAACCTCAAACAAGCAAACAAACAAACAAACAAACACAATAAGCAAGATGTAGGACATTAACAATAATTTTCCCCCTTTATTTCAAAGGTGGGTGAGTAACTGGTCTCTGAGGAGGTGGCACTTGGAGTTGAGACAGAGGTATCCGTACCATGATGGGAAGTGTTGCAGATACATGCTGAGTGACAGATAAATGGAATCAGAGGACTCGAGGGTCCGCTAGTGTCTAGAGTTCTTGTGTATAGGGAACCATTTCCAGATTTGTCTTAATAGTGCACATGCTTCCTGTAACTTGGAGCCATATACATGGCTTCTGCCTGCTAACTTCTTCACTCTGCTGCCTGCCATCTTCCGTTCTTACTCACTGTGCAAGACGCTGTAGTGAAGATAATTCTGGTTTCATCACAATCACTGCCACCACTTCAGCTGACTTAAACCCTGGCTGTTCTCCTGGGACGAGGACTCTGTTGTGACCCTTTAGAGAATGTCATTCTCTGTTTTTCCAAAGACTGCAAGCTCCAAAAGTAAGGGTGACATTTTAGGTACCTGTTGCCTGGTAAAACATTAATTTACTACTATTATGAAGGGGGAAAAAAAATCCCTCCTCTGAGAAGGCTTTAGGAAACAGATTGTGATTATACCTGATTATGCTTAATAATGACTACCATCTGGCTAGGAATCCTCCACCCTTTGTCGCTGTGTTCCCTGCCCTCCTGCATAACTCCTTTCCATCTTCGTTGAGAAGTCTTTGGCAACTGATCTCCATGCCTCCCTCCTTTCCAAGTACCTCCATCTCCATGGATGAATTCTGCATCCATGGAGATGACAATGCAGGACACAAGTTTTAAGAATGGGAACTCAGCCTGTTCACTGAATTAGCCCTTTCACCACGGAAAACGTGATTAGCAGCCATCACGGGAGGCTCTGTGTTGTCAGCTGCTGCGTGTCTGACTCCTACATATATTTTAGTTTTCCTGGTTCAGGCCTCAACAGTCACGGATCAGAGGAAAACTGTCAATGCCTGACATAGGACTTGTGAGCTTAAAATAGTAAATTTGTAGGCATGATGGTGGCACTGTATAAAGTTTATCCTTGTGTTACCCAACTGTTGATTTCTCTGCCTTCATATCTTGTTCCAGTCCAACATGGCATTGTAATGCTTATACCAAGAATCTCCTATCTCAAGTTTGTGTAAGAAAAATTCTGGCCATTTATTCTCTGTCTTTTCAATAAATGCTGATTACCCAATGGTTGGGCAAAAGAGAGAATAGGATGGAAGCCTCTACCTGCCAGGGTGGGAGAGAGAGTTTGAGATTGGCCAGGAGTATAGAGAAATTGGATCCAAGGGGAAGAGGTCCAGAGAGATCATGGAAACAAACCCGAAGCCCAAAGAGCCAGACCAATAAGAGAAAACAAGCATATTGGGGTCAGGGCTGGGAGGTAGCTAAGTTAACAGAGGAGATTAATATATCATCAATATTGCCCAGTGATTGAGGTACAGCTTGAAAAAAATTCTGGTTTCACTGTATAGTTATTGAGGGCTAGCATAAGGCAAAGAAATATAGCTGCTGGATTAATCTAATATTTACATTTGTGTTAAAAATAATTCATGTAAACAATTTTGAGACACTTTTGCTCTTGCAGAAACCCAGATTTAGTTGGCCGTGCTTACATGACGTCTTACAACCGAGAACAACCCTACAGCCGCTGCCTCTTAACGGCCTTCTTGTTTTAGAGATGAACTTGGTGGGGTGGTCCAGAATGAACAGAAAGGAGGAGGCCCAATCAAGGAGTTTCGGCTGTGAAATACCTCATCTTTCACTTCTGTAATCCCGGAGCGCCAACAAGGCCGTGATTCTTGGGTAGGCAGAACAGTGGAGGGTGGTGAGTGTTCTCCCTTGAGGATGAATGGACAGGGTCTTGGTTCTCTGGGAGACTTATAGTGAAAATTCCTCTTTCCAGCCCCCAACATTTTACCATTAATCACTTTGTTTTTGGCTTGAACTAAAAATAACATTAGCTAAGTGTGACTACTGAGCAAGTTACGCAAAGATGTGTGAGCAATTTTGTCAGAAATACAAATTCTACATATTGCAGTATAGGAAACATGGACTGTTTGCCAAGTTCATGTGAGAAATCTCTGTCTAAAAATTGTGCCAGCTCACTAAATATAGAGTTGTTACAAAGAGCAAGCCAACCTTCCTGTTAAACCCTCCTCGAATGTGATAGCGGGGCCAAGCTGCCTCCTAAGCTACTCAATTATTCTCCCCAAGGGGGTTAGGAATGGGTTGAGAAACTTTCTTCACTTGAGCCATATTTCAGTGTCTAAGGCTTCTGTACTCCACAACAAAAGGGCTAAGACATATCCATATGGCCTCCCACACCTGAGAAAATAAGAAGTCACATAGGCAAAAGTCTGTAACATGGATGTCTACTGTTTGTATTTGTTTAACATATTTCTTTCTTTCTTTTTTTTTTTTTTTTGAGACAGGGTTTCTCTGTATAGCCCTGGCTGTCCTGGACCTCACTGTGTGTTTAACATATTTCTAATTAAAGAATTCATAGAGGGCAGTAGAAACCCACTCTACATGCCCTCAGAATGAATGATCTGGAATTCCTGGCTCATTGCCTCATTTTAAATAGCAAAAGTTTTCAGGAAAGAATCATCCTAATATTAGAAAGCATGTAGAAATGTCAGTGATTGACATGCAGAAGCTCAGATGTCTTCAGCAACGAGAACTATAACCAGGGTCGGGGTTAGGTTAGGAAAAAGAGATTTATTTGTATATGGTTTGAGATAATGTAGTGATAAACATGCCAGTTGCTATTTGGGAAAGTGACTGTGTTCCTGGTCAAATACGAGTGAGTCTATATACTGTACTAGGTGTGAAAAAGAGCATGCTTGTGGGAAACGGTGCTGGAAAAACCAAAGAGGGGATTCTGCTCCCTTGAAAGATAAATCCAAATTCTAATTCAACGTACCTGTAAATGTGAATGTGTGATAGATCACAGCCTTTAAAATTTGATGAAATTAAAGAGTTCATAGGGATTTTATTGTGGAAAGAGGAAGAGACCTTAAATCTAAAGTTAATATCCTTGTATGAGAAAGTGGGGAGGGGGAGATTAGAGACACTGAGACAAAGGTACAGAAAGCAGGCATTGAAAGACAGAGACAGAACTGAAGATGATCACCTACAAGCTAAGGGACATGTAGGTTTACCAGCCATGAGCAGAAGCTGGGAGCCACATATAGCATGGACTCACCTATAATCACCCCTGAAGAGACCAACCCTGTTGAACTGCTTTTGGATTCCTGGTTTCTGCAAGGATAGAGAAACTATTTTTATTGTTTTATGCCTTCTACTTTGTAGGAATTGAATATGACCATGCACATCTGAGATAAACAGACAGATAGATAGATAGATAGATAGATAGATAGATAGATAGATAGATAGACAGATAGATAGATGATAGATAGGTGATGGATAGATAATAAATAGATGATAAATATCTAATCATATATATGTATATATGTATTATGAATATATATATACATATATGTATAATGTGTATATATGCATATATATTATGTATATATATGTATTTATATATGTATTATGTATATGTAATGTATATATATGTATATATGTATTGTATATATATAATCATATATACATATATAAATATATAATCATGTATAATCATATATATACATATCTTTCATAGTATAGCCTCTATCACATATTATACATATTATATATATATGTATATATATAATCATATATATATACATATCTATCATAATATAGCCTCTAGGCTATACTGTGAAAGTCCTCAGTAGTTCTAGGAAATGGCAGCACAAGCCACATATCTAGTTCAATAAGCTAGACTTAAATAAAAATAAAAACCCTTAATCTCTCAGTTGTGCCAGCCCCAATTTCAAGTAGCCATCTGTAACAAACCAGTACTAAACATAACATGAAATAGAGAACGTCCCATCACCACAGACACTTCTACCAGATTGTGCTTCTGGAGATGGTAATTGCTGTAAGAGCTACAAATCAGGACTCCATGTTTATGAGCAGGCAGAATGCGTGGGGGACCATTGGCTTCAAATCTGTCTGCTCCCTCACACCTGGCGCAGAAGATAGCAGCTCTCACTGGTAGTACTGCTGTTGACTTTGAGGAAGAAACACTGGAAGGTGTAAATATAGCACACCCACCTGTCTCAGAGTTCCTAGCACAGGTTCTCTTTCAAAACAACAGACATTTTAAGTGGTCATATTGATAGGCAATGCTCTCCCAAGAAGGCACACCAAATCACAAGGATAGAAACCATCAGATGTGTCACTTTTATCTGTATACTCTGTGAGTCGTTTGCTGGGAGGGAGGATATATTTGCCCAGTCACCCTCCTTGTATATTGTTAATGCCTTTTCTGTAATGGCTTACTCTCTCAGGGGCTATGTGGTTTTGGGGAGCAGCAGGGGCTCCTTGATGGCCTTGGAAAAATACAGAATTTAATAGGGGGTTGATGTAATAGGCAGTTAATTTTCTCCCAAAGATGAACCTGGCAGTGAATGGTGCATTGATTTGAAGGAATAGAGGTGGGCATCTGGGTGGTCTTGATGAAAATGGGAAAGGAATTGTGCTCTGAGTTGCAAAAGCTGCCGTACTAGAAACCACCTGTTCAGAGCTATCTTTAGCTGTACTTGGGAACAATTTATCTGCACAACCTTTCTCTCTGTCACTTCTCTTTCCTAAGGTAGCGGGGGTGGTGGTGGTGGGAATTTTTCTACTTAAAGATGGGAAATAGCATTACAGAATTATATGTATGAGAAGCATGCAGAGCAGTGAGGGAAAGTGAGAGAGAGAGGAGGAGGAGATGGTAGAGATAAGATATGATGGGATATGTGCGTCTCATGCAATAATTTGGCTCCAATCATATGACTTTAATGACATCCTTATAACCTGATGACATATTCATCATTCTTTCCACCCTAAGCACCTCCCTCTTCAATCCCAATATGCCGCGGAGCATCGTGTTGCCATCTCTTCTTGTTACAGTGTTTGGAACACCGTGCTTCATCTTCTTCCTGTGGTAAATTCCTACACACTTTCAGCTCAACACATCTGACATGAATGGATAAATCTTCTCACCATTCTCCTCTCCTATTTTTCCTCACCTAACCAAATGTGCACCCACCATGAATAATTTGACTCATTTCCTTTGCGTTCACTTCCCCTATGAGCAACTAGCAGAATCTATCCCAGAATTGTCCTGAGCGGGCACTTCAAGAAAACATGCTGCATGATGGTATGGATTGGATGGGTTGACTTGGAAGCCACACAGGATATTAATGCCACAGAGATTCTCTCAAACACACTCATCCCCTTGTTGGTACACGTCGCTGTGATCTGTTTTCATTGCAAAAATTTCATCAGTAACTTAAGGGTGACATGTCATTTTACAAGCAAGTAAATTAACCATCATGAGTCCCAGATTCCTTGTTCCACCTGCATGGCACACTTACTCCAGTGCCCATTTCCCTGTCACATCTCATCAGCTCAGTAAATGATACTTCCTCTATTTAATTGTCTAAGTGGCAAGGCTGGGCCCCAACCTTGATTTAATTTCTTTCTCTTTGCATTTTCTCCCTCATATCCAGTTCATCAGCATAAGCTGTCAACTCTCCCCTCAAAATGTCTACCTCCATCAAGCTCACTATCTTCACAAACATCACCCTGGTATACCCAAAGTGTCTTTGACTTCACTTACAACCCATGGCCCTACAGGATCCTCTTATATCTACACTCCATGTACTGGTCAGGTGAACAGTTTGAACATATATGGGCGAATTCTATTTCATTGGTAAGCCATTCTATTGGTTTCTCACTGTCATTTGAATAAAACAGAAAAATTAAAATCTAAGATCCATGAGAAAAACATGAGCTTTTATCTTCCTTTTGTGTGTTTGTATGGAAGGGGTTTGTAGTTGCACACAAGTGCAGGTGCACATGTGTGGTGGTTTTAATGCGCTTGACCCAGGGAGTGGCACTATTAGGAGGTATGGCCTTGTTGGAGTAGGTGTGGCCTTGTTGGAGGAAGTGTGTCACTGTGAGGGTGCGCTTAGAGAGCCTTCTCTTAGCTGCCTTCAGAACAAGACATAGAAATCTCAGCTTCTTCAGCACCAGGTCTGACTGGGAGCTGCCATGCTTCCCACCATGATGATAATGGACTGAAACTCAAAACCTGTAAGCCAGCCCCAATTGAATATTACCCATTGTAAGAGTTGCCTTGGTCATGGTGCCTCTTCACAGCATTGGAAACACTAAAACAACAAACATGCAGATACATGCTTGCGCAGGAATTATTTTACAGACAGAGCTATATCTCCAGGTCTCCAAATTCTTTCTTACACAGAGTCTCTCACTTGGCCTCAAAATCACTCAGTCCAAAACAAGTGGCTAGGATCCTCAGGGAATTACCTGTCTCTACTTTCTCAGCAGTGGAATTACAGGCATGTGTCACCATGCCTGGCATCTGTATGTGGGTTCTGGGGCTCAAACTCAGACACTCATGCTTTCCTGGAAAGTGCTTTACTGACTGAACTATCCCTCCAACTTGATATTTATCTTTTTGAGTACAGAATATTTCATTTAAGACAACAATTTTTAGGTCCGTCCATTTTTCTGTAAATGTTCTAATTTTAGTTTTCTTTACTTCTTAATAAAGTTCCACTGTGGTGTGTGTGTGTGTGTGTGTGTGTGTGTGTGTGTGTGTGTGTGTGCGTTTATGATATTTTCCTTATCTATTCATGTGTTGATTAACATCTAGGCTCAGTTCATTATCTAAGTATTTTGAAAGGAAGTCTCAAGTGTCTTGACTGAAGACATTTGATGTAAGTGAACAAGTTCAAAAGAAGCTTAATGCTAGAGACTACTCCAGGTTCTGAAGTCATAGAATCCTGGCATCAGCATCCAGCTTTTCCACCAACTAGATGTGACCTTGTGTAAATTCCTTACCTTCTTGCAATATATTTTTCTGAAGTAATAGGCATGATACTGTCAAACCAAGGATGCCATGAGGATCCCTTATAGTGTGTTCAAAGATCAAGGAACAAAATCTAGCCATATCTATATAAAATACCATTTAATACTATCATTGTGTCAGTGAAGTAGGTCAGAAATTTGGTCATGGCAAACATGATCAGATCTGACATGCCAAACAAGGCTGGTAGAACTCTTGACAATATTTTAGAGCAGCCAGACTCACCATAGCCTGATAAAGAAGAGTTACCTGAGATTGATGAATTTAGTGGGAAGTCTAGGCCTTTCTCCATTGCCTCCTCATGTTTCCTAGGTTGTAGTCATATTCACTCTTGTAACAGCTGTGGCTTACAGGAAAACTCTGGATGGGAAGGATTAATACTTATACACAATGAGCTTCAACAAGTCTTGATCAACCTATAAACTTGTCTTCTTGGACAAATATCTGAAAAATCTGAAGACACCAAACACAAAACCTTCTGAAAGGAAATAATATTTATTTGACTTGTCCAAATGGAGAAACACTATCTCAGCAGATAATAATTGTGTAAATTTGTTTTAATCACTTTGATTGTTTTAATTATCAAAATGAAGATGGCTATAAGTTTGGTGTTATTAATTACATTGCTAATCCTCTGGGAGACAGGTCAGAGTAGAGCAGGCCTTAAGAAAAAGGAGGCTGCTAAACTGAACCAATCGATTTCACGTGGCCAGACCAAGGGCATGCTATTTTGGGAGAGGTGCTCTGCATTTGTGTGAACAGGAAAGGAGAAAAGGCTTTGGAACCCTACCAAAGTAATATGGATCAGATTTGATAAAAAAAGACTGCCTGGAGATCTTGTCTACAGACAAGAAAGAAAAATTCAAGAATGCCAAACAGGACAGGTAACATTAATTGCTGGCTTAGACATAAAATTTCACTAGCTAAAACTAGTTAATAAGTCTTGGTTACTAAATTCATATAATTCATCAAGTCATCCTTCACATGATATGAATGAAGATTTATTACAATTGGTTATTGATCAAACAAACTGATAAAAAGACAGTTGTCTTTTACCTGCTCAAAAAAGAAGCAAAAATTCACCCTTAACTGATCTATGTACCTTGCACAATCCATACAAATGCAAGATTCATATATTGCAGAATGAAACACCAAGACGTGGCTCTGATGCTGAGATGATCCGCTGTTCCAGCGCCCTGTCTGATTCTGCCTCATCTGATGCTGCTTCAGAGACTTGCTTCCAGAGCAGCTTCAGGAATACCTGCTGATTCCCGACGAACTTCGTTCATTCAGCCGTTCAGATAGATCCAGTCAGAACTTCATTCAAGACCTGGACTTTCAAAGCATACAGAGACTGGATAACAAAAGCCAAATCTAACTTTCTTAAGTCTAACCAATTTTCCAGCTTCTTTCTGCTGAATTGGGGGCATGATTTTTTTTAAACTTTATAAGAGTTCAGTTCATGCAAATATGAATGAGAAAATATTAACATATTTTAGCATATTTCTAAAGAAGAGGACCTGAGATTGTATCCTGATTTAAACAGTATCTTTCTGTTAGCCTTGTGTTCCTAGGACTTGCAATAGAATCTTACCTGTAATTGGGGTCTTTGAAGATAAAACCAAGTTAAGATCAGATTGTATTGGATCCTAAGTCTGATATGACTGGTGTCTTTATAAGAAATAGGGAATTTGAAGAAAGATACATGGACAGAAAGAAAGGACATCCATTTGAAGACAGAGGCAGAGACCAGGATGCTGCCACAGGCCAAGGAAGTAAAGAAGTACATGAAGTATCAGAAGCAAGAAGAGGATCCTCTGTTAGGGTTGCAGAGGGATTCTGCACTTGCTGGACTCAAGGATTTCATATTTCTATCCTCTAACACTGGGAGATAATAAATGTTTATTTTGAGTTAGTCAAGGTATGCTGACTTGTGTCAGAGAATCTACAAAGATCAGGTTAGAATCTGAATGAAGACTGTGAACTCCAGCAGAGATATTAAGTCTATGTCTTGGGTGATCTAAAAAAAAAAAAAGTTCAGTTTTATTGTAGAAAAACTGTTATGAAGCCAGATAGTACAAATGAAGGAAGTTTCAGCCTGACATCTACGATGCAAAATCTTCCACAAAACACTAGCAAACTGAACTCAGAAAGAACACATTAAAAGGATCATATGCCAGGACCAAATGGGATTTACCTCAGATTTACAAGGACTGTTCAACATCTGCAAATCGAAGAGCTTACTGGTCACATTACCAGAATGAAAAGTTGAACTAAATCACAGAATGGGCTTAGGGACATAGCTGTGTGAGAGAACACTTGCCTAGTGTGGGTTTCATCCCCAAGACAAAGTCAAGACCATGAAGAGATATTCTCTCTCCCATGTCCATTCAGGCATTCATTACAATGTCAAGAATGGAAACAACCCAAATGTCCACCAACAGATAAGTTGTGAAGACAATGTAACCTATGCATACCATGACTATCTACCTTTAAAAAATACATGAATAACCTATAAGGACATATGCTTAGTGAAATAAGTCATTCATAAAATAACTATAATCTGTTAATTTGTAGTTTCTGCCCCCACCCCAAAAAACCACACTCAAACTTTTAGAAACAAAAAATAGGAGATGGAAGAATAAGGTATCTGTCACACAAGATGAACATATTCTAGAATTTTATGTACAACATTATACTTTTAATTAACGACCTAGTGTTCTGCACTTAAAACATCAAGAGAACCTAGCTAGAGCTAAGTGTCCATAAGACACAGTATAACATGCTCATCTGCACCTACCCACATCTTCCCCCACACACGCTGAAGGAGGGAACTTTTGGAGACAGTAGGCTGTTTATCAACTCAATTATCATGATATCATGCTTGTGTACACATTTTTCAAACTTATAAAATGCATACATTATATACAGTTTAAATAGGATTTATATATCAATAAATCTACCAGATCCTGGTGAATTAAAGATGTAGTTACGTTAAAAAGTGAACAAGAGCAGAGGGTATAGGATGTCTCTTAGATGGAGTTGATGACAATCCTTCATGGGTGCCACCTACTTGTCTCATTTTCTGCCTCAAGGACTCTCTGCTCCAGTCATGTGGGTCATCTTCATAGGCTCACTGTGCTGGACATGGAATGCTGGAAGTGTCATGATGTAAGCATCTTATGGACTATTTCATGCCAAGAGAGACAGGATCCAAGGGAAAATTCTCTTCCCTTCTGAGTCTTAGATTCTGGGACAATTTCTTTACAACACTTTAATTGCTGTCATTGCCAATTAGGACCCCTGTTGCTCTTATCTTAATCTGCTCCTAGTCCCTCCCTGTTTTGTACTTCTCATCCCTTACTACTTTTCCTTACACTCACTTCTCAAGATAAACTACCTGGATGTAAACCTGGACAAAGTCTCTGCTTCTTGGGGCCCCTGGGTGCACGTACAGGGTCATCATAGACTTGCTCTGCAGAGAAATACTGAAACGTGTGCAAAGTATTTAGTCTTGTATCTGGCACACAGAAAGACCTTACTAAATATTGGCTGTTTTCTCTGACTGACATGGAATATTCTGGAAGACAAGTTGAAAATGTGCTCTCCTCAATCTCTTGCTAAGTGTGAAATGGACGCAGAACTGAAGTTGTTTGAAGGTTTTTACAGTCTCAGTGCCCATCTTCATTAACACAAGTGGGGCGGTAATGGTAGAAAGAAGATATCAAATTACACTACCCTTTATGACACTCACTCCAAGCTCTGAACCCAAGAAGTAAAAAAGCGAAATCAAACTATTTACCAGCCAGAGGGAGAAGGAGAATAACAGCATGTGGCTTGTAAACTTAACAAATGTAATCACAGTAATTGAGCAGCCCAGGAAATAATTTGGCTAGCATAATTATATTACAAATTGCATATTGCACAATTAAACAATTGCATTTTGGCCACAAATGAAACTCTAAATATACAATTTATAGTGAAGTGGAGAGGTAGCTCAAAATGAGAAGAGCTAAGCTAAGACCCATCAAAGAATACATTTACATTTATGTCCATACTGGAGAGTAAGTGGACCAATAAAGATAAAGGTTAGCATTCTGGGGGTAAAGCAATATAACTGACTGCCTTTTCCAAATACAAATTGGCTTTATGTGAAACCCTGAAGTTTAATCCTTTGTATGGTAGCCATTTATAGATCCAAGGATTGTTATTTTGGGGTCTATTGTGCAATGAATGTGAACTGCCTGCCATAAGCTGATTCATTTGAACATTAATAGATAGAGCCATTTGGGAAGGTTATGGGGTCATTAGCTAGTGGAGTCTCCCTGGAGAAAGTGAGTCACTGGGAGCGTGATAGTCTGCTCTCATTTCCTGAACAATATTTGACTTTTAAGTGTAGATGCCATGTGACTGGGGCGCTCACACTCCTACCAAGTCATACCCATCATCATGGCTTACAGTATAAGCCGAAAAGGTCCCTTCCTCCCTTAAGTTCCTTGTCAGCCATTTGGTCACAGCCTTAAGGAACACAACTAATGTAGTGTTTTAAATGGGATCAATTTAATGAACTTCTGAATTTATCGGGAAAGTCAAATAATCAGTATCAAACACATACTGAGTCCCATCAATCTTTTCTTTTCAAATTCCTCAAACATACTAGATGCCATATATACAAGGAAAATAAGTCTCTTTCCTCCCGGTCTTCAGAATCTCTGGGAATATGGTTGTTTTCTCTTACCCCTGAACATTTACTCTGGACATCAACACTTAGGTTTAGTTCTTACAGGTATGAGGAAGCTTAAAAGTCATGGTCCTGTCTAGAAAAGAATGATAGATGAGGGAGAGAAAACAGAAATTGAGCAAATTGTTATACATGATTTTGGAAACCAGTACAAATGTGCAAGTTAATGTGGAGATGAGAGTGAAAGGTTCTGTGTATGCCATGGCCCTCTCAGAGAGCCATGTCTCAGAGTGCACTTACAGTGTGACTGACATGCCTTGGCTGCAGAATGACTGGGCTAATTGCTTTGCAATTAATGATGTGTAGGAAAACATCTTCTCTGGCCCCTGAATTTGTTTATTTGATTCATAACACCTGCCTTTTAGATCACACACACACACACACACACACATTACATGCCATATATATGCTATGCATACTATATATACACATTATATATACATACTATATATACTATACCATACATACTATATACTATACTATACATACTATGCTATTCATATTACATATACATTATGTACATACATACATATTTGAATACATGTCAAATGTATGTTTCCAAAATCTGGTAGGATTCTGGGGAGGGTAGACTTTCCAGGTACACTTAATGAAAACAATTTCTCTATGAGATAGAAAGTGACCAATACCACAGGGAAGGGTTAGTAGTAAAGACAAAGGGAATAAAGCAGTAATAAAAGAAATGGCTAGTTATGTGGACTTAGGGCTTCATCTCAGTGGATGAGCATCACTGAGAAAGTGGCACATTCTGAGTTGTCCATCTATCAGGTTTTTTCTTTTCTTTCAAGTAAATAGTGACCTAAGATCCAGTTTTATCAGGGGTTCTACCAAAGAGAAAGAATGATTTGAGATGGGTTCTCTGAGTCATATAGCACTAACTATACAATCTTTGCAAGAGAGTTATCAAATGTATTTAGAATATGCTGCATACTTGCTACTCATCTTGGGGCTATCTGTGGAAATTGGCCACCCTGAAATATCCCTTAGCACAGCAGCTTGATTTCAGTAAGTTTTCCTCAATCTTACGTGATTTTAGAACAATTTACTGAAATCCTTAAATATCCTGGGGACATGCTTCCCCGATATTTTCGACACTTGAGAATGGTGGAAGACCACTGACATTGAACTCTAGCCTCTATTTATGTGTACATGTGCACATACCACACATATTCACCATTTTTTGAAATTATAATTATGTCACTTTCTTATTTTCTCCTCCTCTCTCCAACCCATCCCACATACCCTCCCAGTTTTCTCTCAGATTCATGACTTCTATTATTTTATTTGTATTTCTATTACATATATTTTTGTACACACATGCGAACACTTATAAATATATAAATACAACCTTCTAAGTCTGTATAATGTTACTTGTGAGTATGGATTTCAGGGATGACCAAATGGTGTTGGATAAGTAATTGGTTTGCTCTTCCTTAGGGAAGACTATTTCTACATCTCAGCATTCATTACTTACTGGTAGTGCTTTGTCAAGTGTTGAGACCCCATAAGATTCCCTCTTACATGTTACTGCCCCTATTAAGGCATCAATGTTGATACAACTTCAAGGGAATAACTTCTTTGATATTCCTAGGAGATAATCTCACAGATGTTTTTCAGGCTCTTACCATCTTTATGTCCCTCTTCTGTTATGATCTGTGACCCTTAAGTATAGACATTGTGCTATAGATGTAACAGCATGTGGGAGTGGGCACCACACAGTAACTTGCTCTCTCTGTTTTTATCAGTTGCTTTCTGAAATGCTCTCTGTTGAGAGGAGATGATTCTTTAATGAAGGGTCAGACCTATAATTAACTGTGGATATAAGAATAAATATTTTGAATGTAGTCAGTAATTATGCTGGTTGATTACAGTGGCAGTTCTCCTTCAAAAATCTATGACTTTACTAGCCCTAGGTAGTTGTTTATAGTAACAGTCACATCATCCCTCTTGAGTGGGCCTTAAGTGCAACTGGAGAGCTATTGCTTATCACCAAGGTACGTGATCCTCTATTTATTGCATCCTTTGGAAGATCATACAACTGTAGGGATATCACATCATGATGGTCATTGTTTTAGTTCATAGATATCATAGTAGGTGTCTTACTTTGGGTCTTAGAGACATTATGACCATGGCAGCTTCGAAGAAAAGCATTTAAATGGTCCAGGCTTATGGTTTCAGAGGCTTAGTTCATTAATATCATGGCGGGAATCACAGCAGCATGCAGACAGACATGGGGCTGGATGGAGAAGGGGCCAAGATTTCTATATCTTGATCCACAGAGAGCAAAAGGAGATTGTGTGCCATATTGGGTGTATCTTGAGCATAGGAGACCTCAAAGCTTTGTCCTGTAGTTACATACTTCCCCCAATAAGGCCACTCCTCCTAATAGTGCTACTCTGTATGGCAAAACATCCAAATACTTGAGTTTATGGAGATCATGCCTATGCAAACTGCCACAATGGGATAAGACTGTTGGTTACTTCCTTCCCTTGGAAACTTGCATGACATATTTTGGAATCATTAAAGTCTGTACAAAGAGGATTTCAGGTAAGAAAGAAACCCTCTGAATCCTGTGTCCAAAGTACAGCAATCTTTACACATTTGTGCTGAGGTGAAAATCCATTCACTGGATACTTTGGCTAGAGGAACCTTCCATAACTAGTTTTATGATCCATGTTAGAATATGTTTTCAATAATGAAATCATTATTGAAACCTTGTTTTAGGTGTCCTCTGCTGCAATGCCTAATTTCAAGATGTAAGGGGGACACTTATCCTTGACTACAGAGTTTTCTGAGGTTGTTGCTGGGGCCACAAACAGGTCTCTAGGAGAACAGTATCAGTAACCTGAGTCCCAGGGTCTTGGCTCTGAGAATTCCAGCCACAATCTTTATCTCACTCCTTTGTTGAGGAACTTGCTAAAATGCTTTTGCTCCTGATTTGTGAGATCCTATGTGATCACACCTCTGCTTAGTGCTCTGTCTTCTCCCCACTCACCCTCCCATGCCATGGAATAAGTTTGATTCTATAAACACCATTCCACTCTCTCTCCAATGGCCCACATTGTTCATTATTCTCTAAACTTTTTTTCATCTTTCCCTAGCTAAACTCCATTCTCCTAACCATTTAGATTTTACATTAACTCCTCGGGGAGGCCTTTTCTATTTGTTGTAGATTTTTAGTTGTAAATGGTAGAAGCAAAATCTGGCTTATTAAGCTGAGAAGGATATTACATGGCTCATAAAATTTTGGAGCATGCTGGTTAATCAAGTTCAAGGCTCAGTTCCAGGGAATGAGCCCCTAAGCCAATACTGAAGAATCTATCCAATGAGGGGACTGAAAGCATTGATGTCACCTAGCCTTGGGTTCTAGCTGTGGACTACAGCCAGGAACCTGAATGACTGGGGCTGTGATTGCCACCAGTGTTGACACACAGCCTGAGCCAAGAAAAGGCTTTTCCAGCCATTGCAGCAGTAGAAGCTGGAAGCAATGAAGGCCAAATGGTTCCATGTGGAGCCTTTGGATTTAACTCCCTTGGTTCTAAAGCAAGTCCGACTGGCATAGTTTAAGAAATAAGCTTGTGTCCCAGCTATAAACAAGGGAAGTTTTCTGGTTCTACACTAAAGAATTAGGATGTACAAGTCTTGGAATTTACTATTACTTTATAAGAGGTTTCAAAGATTCTGGGATACTATCTAATTTTCCACATCTATTACCTCAGCCTGCTGGAGTTTCCACCTTCTCATCTTATGCATCTCCATGAAAAAGTTGACTCTTTCTGTTTTGTAATTCACCAAGACTGTCTGAAGAAAGGACTATAAGGTAGGGAATTCATTTTTATGCATAGTTGTATCCTTAGCTTCTAGCATACATCCAGTAGTATCCTCTCTATATAGTAATATCCAATAAAAATATTTTGAGAGAATAAAGTTGATTTAATCTAGATCTCATAAAATTGCCATGATATCAGTTTTAGATTTGTATTGAATTCTATCAATTTTCAATAAATTCTATCATTAAAGTTAGAAGAATAACTTTAGGTTCTACCCCCTTTTACTGTACTGAGCCTGCAGCCTTGACAAATGTTTATGAACTCTGTATTCTTGGACACTCTGATTTTGTCTGTAAGCATGGATTTGAACCTATTACCATAAGAAAAATGACTTGGGAAGGACAGACACTCTCACTTGCCTAACTTCTATTACATTTCGGACACCTGGCTACTGTCCCGACTCTTAGTTTCTCTTCAAAGTGTCTCTTGAGCACTGATTTGTTTTCTATACTTGAGTAGCCTTGACAGTTTTCTCTTATAGCTCTAGGTCTTTCCATTTCAATTTCTGTCTTTGCTTATTAGACTAGTAAAGGGTGGGGCCAGCGATGTTCAAGACCAAAGGAGGGTTGGGTGCATGGAAAAGGACATTATTTCATTAAAGAGTGTAACAATTCATCTCACTGAATTTAAATTATGGGTGGAGTATAAGAAATTTCCAAGCATTCAGCCATAGGAAAATTGACCCTTACTTCACACATGGAGTCATAGAGAGAGTTAAAAATGAACGTGAGCAAAGTAGAATAAAAGAGAATTCTAAACAATTAACTTGGATTGAGAGTGATGAGAAAAATATTAATCTATTTGTAAATCAGTGAGAGAAGCTATTTCACATGAAATAAACATAAAATACAAAATAAATAAATGATTAAGTGAAATTATAGAGAGTTAAAAATATGAGATAAAGCATAGGACTGAAGAGCTTTTACTTAGAAGGAACAGGGCATATACCTTGAAACCAGAGATGCTATGAACAGGAAGTAAAGACTGGAGAGAGAATGAAGTTGGGTAATGCTCTGTGGTGGAACATCATGGCTGATGAATAGGTGTTTAGATGGTCTTTATGATATATATTTGAGTCCTTGAAGAGAACAGTGAAGATAAGGATGAACTTTTGTAGTGATGGAGGAAAGTGTCATCTTCTAACAGAGGAGGCATTTGAATTTATATTTTGGCTGCTATTACTAGTGTCATGTGAGAGAAGAGTGAAATATTTAGACTTTGAATTCTTCGGCAATAAAATAGTATTTGAGAGATGCAGTTGTGGTTTAAAAATAGAAAAACATGCCATGCTTAATAAGATCTACCAGATTAATTTCCACTGACTCACATCCCAAACTTCCTCAGGAAAAGCTTAAGTGTGATATTTCTCAAAATAGCAGGGCTGAAATATCTAGTACTAATTGAGTGTCTACAGAGCACCGGACACCACAGGTGCTCCACACGTCATCTTCTTGAATCTCCATGAAATTCCCAAGAGCAACTGCTACCATCATGAGTCACCAGGATAAAATTACAGAGAGCAAGGTTTACATCAGTATTTATTCAGTGTCAAGCATCTAGTCAGAGAGAGATAAAATACAGATCTCATCTGCAGGAAAGTTGTCACTTCCTAGTGTTGACTTTCAATAAGACCTGAGGATCATTTTACAGTTTTCATTTTTTATTATATTTTTATTTCCATCCATGTAATTCCTCATTTATTTATTTAGTGATTTGCTCAAAAAATATTTGAAGGTATAACTTTAGTATTCAAGTACTCAGAATAAGATAAGAGACAAATGAAAGGAGAGAGAGTGAGAATATTGGAATAATTTCAAGATAAGCCATTTGGTAACTTTACTTTGCCCTAGAATATTCCTAAGATTTTCAAGAATTGGTGTGGTTTGTAATGAGAAATGAGCAACAGAAGCCTAGAAAATGACACCTCTGTAGGGCTCATCTTTTGCCTGATTTATGTCTAGGTCCAAATGTCTCTTCATTGAGATTATTTCCTCATGTCACTTCTGCTTCTCTTTAACCAACCAAAAGTCGCAGCATAACAGAGATCAATTCACAGAAGTAATGATCAAAAAGTCCATAGACTATCATCCATGCTACTGAATTTGGCAGGTACTGGGTATCAATCATATTAACATACAAAAGTCAACTGAGTTTTTTCATTGAGACCAATAAGCATATTATGTCTAAATTAAATTAAATCTAATAATTGCTCTCTACATTAGCTTTTTTTTTTTGGTTTTTCAAGACAGGGTTTCTCTGTGTAGCCCTGGCTATCCTGGAACTCACTCTGTAGACCAGGCTGGCCTCGAACTCAGAAATCCACCTGCCTCTGCCTCCCAAGTGCTGGGATTAAAGGCGTGCGCCACCACCGCCTGGCATCTACATTAGCTTTTAAGAGCATTGAATATGTATCAATTCTTTTATCAAAAGTCCAAGATTTATGTACTGTATTCTTAGAAAGCACCACACAGCAGAAATGAAATATATCTTAAACAAATTGACTTTTATTAATAACTGTGTTGCTAAATTGTCACCAACATTCAAGCAGATTTATAGATTTAGTGGTTTCCCAGTTAAAACTAGCAGTCTTTAAAAATAGAAATGAACATCTTTATGTCAATAATTATATATAATAATGCAATAAACTTAGTACAGTCAAGAACAGGGTTGGTACTGTGTGTGACAGTTCATGCCTGTAATCTCAACATTGGGGAAGTAGAGGCAGGACCACCATGTGTTCAAATCCAGCCTGGGCTACTAGGTGAGTTCTAGGTCAATCTGGGTTATACAAAGAGACATTCCCTAAAGAAACCAAAACCAAATAAACCCAAATGAAGTCAAAGTAAAAAAGCAGGAAGTGTATTCTACCAAACTTCAAAACATACAAAAAATAATAATGAAGATGGAGTTATATTGACATATTGATCTCAGGATAAATAAGGAAACCAACAGACCTGAAGAGAAGTAGGAAGAAGAACTACTTTTGATAAGATATAGTAACAGTTTTTGATTGATCCAACATAGTTCAGTAGGAGTAGAAGAGTTTTGAAATGGTAGGGCTGGAATTCTTGGATATCCTGAAGGAAAAGTAAATTTTGTCAAAGGATTGCCAGTCAAAATTTAATAGAGATATACCCTAAATATAAAAGTAGAAACGAAGTATGTGTAATTAAGTTTTAAATTACATGTATCTGTGTGCTACAAGAGGTGGGTAGATAGGTATTGAATGTCACATGGCACAAGTGGAGGTCAGAGGACAACGAGGGGAGTTGATTTTTCTCCTTCCATCCTGTGGGTCCTAGAAATTAAATTTTCAGGTCCCTAGGTTTGACCTCATGAGCCTCTCTATTGGCCGAGACACCACAGCAGCTGTTGAATGTATATTTACAAAATGGCACATGTAAGAATATCTCCTAACTATAGGGTAGGGAAATATTCTAAAATATTTCTGGATAAGATTCAGGAAACATTTCTGAAATAAGAAGCAAAAAGAACATTAACAATAAAAGAGACTTGTACTTTGTCCAGTTTAACAATCTTCATTTCAACCATTATGAGTACGAAAAACCCTGCCAAACTGAATTTAAGATGTTCATAATGCATTTCTCTTGTATCAAGAGTTAGGAACTTTATAAATCAAAAATCAAAATATAATTAAAAAATCGGCAATGGTTTTTTAACTTGATAAAAGAATCCATTAGAATTAAAATTCCCTGCTTAACATATGAAAAGGTGTTTTGTGTCATTAATCATCAGAAAAATGACAGTTCATACCAAGCATAGCGTGATACCACTGTCCAAAATGGCTGCAAGGAAAACAAAATTGACATCAACAAATGTCTGTGAGTCCATGGAGCAGAGTGTGCTACACATGCTGGAGAGTCATGAAACTATAATAACACCAGAATACTGCCCATTCCAAGGACAGTAAACACATGCGAACTCCGAAAACCAGTGCTCACATCTACAAAAACCTGGCCAAAGGATATTCATGGCGCAAACCATTCATAGCAATAAATAGGACCTTATACCACACACAAAGTTAATTCAAAATGCACTAAATACCTAAGCATTACAGTAAATGTATAAAATGTGAAGAAAACAATAAATCTTTCTGAGTATCAGTTAGGCAAGGGGTGCCTAGATATGTGAAAGCAAATAATCACACACACACACACACACACACACACACACACACACATACACACAAATGTAATTTAATCAAGGCTCAAATTTTTTTTTTTTGGCTTTGAAATAATTTACCAGGAAACTGAAAGGACAGTCTTCGAGAATAGAATATATTGATCTAATAAGGCGTGTGTATTCATAACATATAAAGAACTGTTATAATTCAACAATAGAAAACCAAAGTTTAAATTGTACAAATAACTTGGTTAGATGTTTCTCTAAAGATGCTATAGAGGGAGCCAATGTAAATATAAAATTGTGTTAACTTCAGGACTCATCACACAGCAACAGGATGCATTTCAAGCTCTCTAGGACAATAGTGAAGAGATTCAGCAAACATGTCAAAGGGACAGAAACATTGAAATTCTCATCTACTGTTGGCATGGATACAAACTGATGCTGTCACTTTGTAAAACAGAAGCAGCACCCTGAACAGGACCTCATATGAGATGTGACTGGATGGTTTAAGGCCAGTGACAGACACCAGTGTAACAGGAACCAAGTGTTAACAGAGAGGCAGGTCAAAGAAAGCATGTCAATGATTGGGAAGGTACCAGCCTGCTTCAGAGCAGTGATCTCAAGAATCAAGTTCCTCCTCTCCTACTGACCACTGTTGTCAACAGTGGCCATATGGCTATGTAACTTCAGTCCCCCCCCAATTAATGTGATATGAGTCAGATCACTTCCTTGGGCCAGTTGTCCAAGTTGTGGCAGATTCCTGGGAGGAAACCACATGCTAAGAGCTTAGTCACTTGGACAGAGTCACATGACCACAGTGGTAGCGAAGGCAGATGTGGAGCTGGGTAGAGTGGTGCAGGAGAACATTCTTCAGTGTGATGGAAGTCCCTAAAACCTATGTTTGGTTAGGCCATCAGTCTCCGTAGCCTAGACTATTTACTATCTTGCTACACTAATTAATATTGTCAACTTTGTAGAATCTAGAATCACCTAGGATACAGACCTCTTGACATTTATGAGAAGAACTTTCTAGATAGGCTGATTGAGGTGGGAAGACTACCTTAAATGTGAGCAGCATGATTCCACAGTCCAGGGTCATGTACTGAGCAAAAGGAAAACCTATTGAATAGCAGCTTTCATCTCTCTCAGATTCGTGACTGAGAATCCAGTTCCAGCAGTCACCTCATTTTCCTGCCACTGAGGACTTTAACACCACTGTGGACTCTATCTTCAAACTGATAGTCAAAAGAAATTCTTTCCCTTCTTAACTCACTTTTTCTAGGTATTTTGTCAGAGTGGTGAGAAAGGTAGCTAAATATTGACCTAAAGATGTCACCAGAATTGTGATAGAATTATATTTGAGTGAATGAGGGTGAGATATAACAGAACATCTTCAATAATTAGTGAACACAGATTGAGAATAAATCCTAACTTATAAGAGAGAGTAGGTGGAACAGTGTGAAGTCTGTTCCACTTCTTGTCATACTTTTCAATATTTTCAGAGATTTTGGATGGAAAATGACCTAGGTATGGCAAAGGTCATTGCTAAGAATAAAATAGTATTTCAACATGCTTCTAAAAATTATTGCCTTGCCGTTATCATTATGGAGGTCTAAATGGTTATTGTGCCAAAGCAGAATTTAATAGACCCTTGAAAACTATAAAAAGATTAAGTACATAATCAATAGTGTGCCATCAATGTTGGATTTTTAGCAAGTTTAATACAGTTCTGAGACCACTTTCTCTTATGAAGCCTATTCTAAGTGTCCTTGGTTTCAACTCCAATGTCTTGCTCAGAAGTAAACTTTCCATGCAAATTATTCATTGCCTGAAGAAACTGGGTTCACAGGATGCTAAAATTAGAACTACCATCCAAGGAATTGTTATTCAATATTTCAAACAACTAGTGCATGCTTGCCTCCATCATAGTCAGGACAAGAAACAGGAGACGACAAATGAATAATTTTTAATAGGTGGCTATTTTTCTGAGCCACTTTTACTTTGAAAATGATTTCCAAGGGCAGAGTCATGTCATAGGGAGGATGCATGAAATACTGAGGAAAGTCAAGTTCAGTCCAAATTACCAATTCATCCTTTTTTGACAATGTGACATTAGGTAAGTTATTCTTCTTTAAACCAAAGTTTCTCAAGCCATACAATGGAGAAGATATAACTAATATATATATTAGGCTGTAAAGAGTGGGTTTGTGTGTTTCAAGGTTCTCAGTACTATTGTGATGGTTTGTATATGCAGGGTCCAGGGAATGGCACTATTAGAAGGTGTGACCCTGTTGGAGTAGATGTGGTCTTATTGGAGTAGGTGTGTCACTGTGGGTGTGAGTTTTAATAGCCTAGTCCTAGCTGTTGGGAAGTCAGTCTACTAGCAGCTTTCAGATGAAGATGTACAACTCTCAGTTCTTCCTGCACCATGCCTGCCTGGATACTGCCATGTTATTACCTTGATGATAATGGACTGATCATCTGAACCTGTAAGCAGCACCAATTAAATGATGTTCTTACCAAAGTTGCCTTGGTCTTGGTGTCTGTTCACAGAAGTAAAACCCTAAGACAACAATGTATGCCTCACTGAGCCTCAGACCACCTTTCTTCCAGGGATATGCCTACTATGGGTCCATTTATAGATTGATGAAAAAGAAATATCATATTAAAAATGTCTCAAATGGAAATTATGTGTTGTTTAACCAATAAAGTAGCAAAACTAAACTGTTCATTATAAGAAGAATTCCAAATAGGATAGACAGAAACTTGATTGTTTACACACATGTATTCTCTGTAATAGGTCAATGACCTAAAATTCCAATAAGGAGCACCAATACCCAATCCTTGTTACAGAGTCAACAGTCTTCTTCAAAGTACGAAAATGTTTTAAAAAAACAATATTCTCATCTCTCCTCTAGATCACTAAGTTCATGACTGTGTGTAGAGATATTTGATCTTATTTATAGAAATTTTCAGTATCTCCTTGATTTGGTTATGATTCATGAGGTTTCTAGGCAGCTGTGTGGTGGTTTGAATAAGAATGGTCCTCATAGGCTCATATATTTGAATGTTTAGTTATCAGGGAGTGTCACTCTTTAAAAGAGTTAAGAGTAGGGGTCATGGCCCTGTTGGAGTTGGTGTGGCCTTGTGGGAGAAAGTGTATCACTGGGGTTGGGCTTTCAGGTTTAAAATCTTTCCTAAGTTGACTCCCCTTCTCTGCCTACTAATCATGATGAAGCTCTCAGCTACTTCTCCAGTGTCATGCATAATACCATGCTCTCCACCATGACGATGATAGACCAAGCCTCTAAAACTGCAAGCAAGCACCCGATTAAGTGCTTTCTTTTGTAAGAGTCAGCATAGTCTTGGTGTCTTTTCACAGCAGCAGAACGAACAGTCCCTAAGACAAACTGTGCTTCTGATAGTTACAGCATTGTTAATTGCCACTAATTTGTTCATTCTCTCGAGGGCCATTAGTCATGAAGAAACAAAGATTTTTTTATTATCTCCAAAGACTTCTGCATACTTTGATAATGAGCTGAGAACAGCAAAGGCCCACTGAAATATAACTCTTTATGGAAGCAGACTTCCTACCTACTTTGTTTGATCTCAGAAGTTAATTTCATATTCCACCAGACAAATATCTGCCTCAGCAAAATCAAGGCTTTCTGTATAGTAGGCCTTAAGGTATGAGACCTGTCTTGGTAGTCATAGGGCCAGATCTCCAGTTTGTGGTTAGAGTCGGTGAGAGATCAAATTATGTATTGAGTTTCATGTAGGGGAAAATGGGTCCAAAAGAAGAAAAAAGCAGCATTCTTACAAAAGGCAGGAATGGAGTGGGATCCTGGAGCAGCTGCTTTAGACGTGGGTAGGTAGGAGCAGCCAGGTAGAAGAAAAATGAGAAAGGGGGGGGAGGGAGAGGGAGAAGGAGAGGGACAGAGGGAGGGAAGGAGGGAGGGAGAGAGAGAGAGAGTAGAACTCAAGATTATCCCAAAGATGAGCATGCAGTATTATCAGTGTCCCATAAAGCAGGGTCTGGTACCTAATGCTTGGTTGCATGGGGTGCTTAGTGTTTTCTGAGTTATCTTAATTTTTCAAACAGAAGGATCACACATCAAATTCAGCCCCAAGACAAAGGAAAATAATAAGAAAAGTACTGACTGACATTCATTAAACACTAGTAAAACTTACTTAAGTTCTAAGTATTTTCTATGTATTAGCTCACTAAAATCATTCAGAAATCTTTTGGGGTGGCTATTCCTCAATCTTGTTTATGAATAGAAGGCCAGGCTAGCAACTGGTCAGTTAATTAGTAATGTCATACTTCTAGAAGTGATAAACTTCCTCAGCATTGTAGAATGGAACCATATTCTGATGCCTTCAGGAAGACAAGCTCAAGGGTGGGTTTTGAGAGTCCACTCAGACTCATGAAGGAGTCAGCTTGCAGATCAAGTCCACCTCTGATGCCCTTAACGTCCCCATCTTTTGGTCTTGCTTTCACACTGTCTTCCTTATGCATCTTTAAAACACTGTCATATCTATCATGAATAAATCACCTTGGTGGATCAATAAGGTAACAGGACAACTTCTTCCTTCCACATTTCTTTCAAGATGCTTTGCTTTCTTTTGAAAACACACATTTTGCTGATTCACTGTTCACCTTCAACAGGGTCAATGCTAAACCCTAGATCCCTCTGGACTGCATCCTGTACACTGAAATGCATATCTATGTCACCTGCCCCCATCAACCTTTGTAACCCAGGTGGATTGAAAGGCATCATATGTGCCAGGATTATTTGAGGGATGTATGGAAAATAAATGGATTTAAAGGTAAAGCATCAGTACCCAATTGATCCAAAGTAAACCACCTGCACATAGATTCTTAAATATATGATTGTGGAGCGTCTGCTTTGACAAAGAATGGTGACATTGCTTGAGTGATATATATCCTCCATATTCATTTACTTTGCCAACACAGATAGTGAAGGCTGCCCCAGGTATCCCTTGCATCAGCTGAGTTCTTATGATTGGATTTGTGGTAGGTGGGTGATATATATATATATGTATATATATATACATATACATATATCTATACATATATATGCATACATATACATATACATATATATACATATATATGTATATATATGTATATGTATATGTATATATATGTATATATGATATTGTAAGACTTAAGTTAACCTTATAATTATTTCCAATCTATGTGTGGAACTTGGTATATTATGAATTAAAGATGATGACATTGTAAGATGGAAAGAGTCAGTAGACCCCTAAGGTATTACTGACAGAGCAGCTACCCAACACAGACCATCTACATTAGAGAAATAATTTTCCAGTTTCTTGAGTCAGATATTGAGGATGGTTTGTTATAGTAGCCAGTAATAATTATCATTAATATTATTATTCTTTCTATTTCTATATTGTACAAATAAAAAAATTCACATCATTCTCATAGCTACTTTGTAACTTTTCTCTTACCATGTTATATAAATGGGGAAACTGAGGCATCGAACAGTTGATTTTCTAAGGGTACACAATAGTAAATGGCAGAGCCAAGAATTGAAGACAGACTGACTGGATCTGAAGTCTTACCACTGAGTTTATTAAATCTCTACAAATTTCAGCCAAGCATGGGTCCTCCCAAGAAGCCAGGCTGTAAGGACTGCAGAATTAATAAACACGCCTAGGTCTTACTTTTAAGAGATTCACAGTACAGCAGTGGAAATAATCTCACAGATGGATTTCATAGGTCCTTATTTGTATTTTTGCAGACTATGTTCAGATAAGTTTGCATGGAAGATGGCCATCTACTGTGAAATGCACTAAGGGAGTGTCAGGAGAGAGAGACATGGAGAAAGAAAACCACTTGACTCAGGAAAGCAGGGGTGATTCCCATGGAAGCCAGTGTGGTCTACAGCTCCTAAGGGCTGCTTACATTTCCATCAGAATTAGAGCAAGTCTGGGGACTTTTTAGGGATGCTCCATTTCCCCTCAAGTATACATACTCTGAATCTTTTGTCCCTCTGACTTGAGTCTCTTCCTGCTGAACCGTTCACTTATTTTAGGAGCAGGGACAGAGAACAATTAAAAACACATCAATTACTGTAAATAAACTTGACAGCCAATATCCCTTATGATACCATAAACTCTCGAAACGATCGGCTCGCTAACAAGTGAATAATTCTCGAGGATCAATGATGACAATAACGCTGTTCTATATTTAGAACCATCAAAATAAACATGCAGCAATGAAGGGTCAAATCCATTCTTCATATTCACAGGGGAAATTCTCATTGAGTCAATGTGCCATGATAAAGAAAAACCAAGAAGAAGAAACAATCCAGTTCTAGTGGAAATGTAGTGTTTTTTCCTAGAATTATAGAATTATGTTTTATTTTTATTCCCAGGCTTTATGATGTCTTGTACAACAATGATATTAACTGAGAGAAAATGATGGCACACTGACTCAGAAATACATCCACTCCTTTTAAGTTCTGTGTTTAGAAACTGCATAATCTTTAGCAGCCCCTGACATTTGCTCAGTTATTGAGGCAATTACTTGTATCTCTGGTTTGGGCTGGTTTCTTTTTTGTTACATGTTTTGGAAGCATTTGGATATTCTACCCCTAAAGTAGATAGCATTTTAAATTTTCTTTTGTAATAGTGATATGTTTAGTAGACTCAAGTGTTATATGACCATGTTCAAACATATATAAATGTATGTATATATATGCGCTCTCACTCCAAAAGAACAACTGGCTTGAGGACTACTGAACTAAGGTAGTTTCATAGATGCCAAATAAGGGCATAAATACCCAGCTATAGCATAGATGCGTCTTTACTTCCTAATGGCATTGCATTTCTTAAATTCTATCATGAGTAAAGAAATGATTGTTGTGGGATGCATATCAGAGTGATGACATTACAAAATTTTAATTATGACAGAATTTATGGGACTGAGGAGATTAAAAACTACATTCAGCATAATGTTACAAATTGGCCAGAAGCAGTAGGGGGAGGGAGAGGGCTAAAAAGAAGGCAGCATTTTTACTATATTAATCCTGCCAATCCATGAGCATGGCAGATTTTTCCATCTTCTGAGGTCTTCTTCAATTTCTTTCTTCAGAGACTTGAAGTTCTTGTCATACAGATCTTTCACTTGTTTGGTTAGAGTCACGCCAAGATACTTTATATGGTTTGTGGCTATCGTGAAGGGTATCATTTCTCTTACTTCTTTCTCAGCCTGCTTATCCTTTGAGTACAGGAAGGCTACTGACTTGCTTGAGTTGATTTTATATCCGGCCACTTTGCTGAAGTTGTTTATCAGCTGTAGGAGTTCTCTGGTGGAGTTCATTGGGTCGCTTAAGTATACTATCATATTGTCTGCAAATAGTGATAGTTTGACTTCTTCCTTTCCAATTTGTATCCCTTTGACCTCTTTTTCTTGTCTAATTGCTCTAGCTAGAACTTCAAGTACTATATTGAAAAGATATGGAGAGAGGGGGCAGCCTTGTCTAGTCCCTGATTTTAGTGGGATTGCTTCAAGTTTCTCTCCATTTAGATTGATACTGGCTACAGGTTTGCTGTAAATTGCTTTTACTATGTTTAGATATGGGCCTCGAATTCCTGATCTTTCCAAGACCTTTAGCATGAAAGGATGCTGAATTTTGTCAAATGCTTTCTCAGCATCTAATGAGATGACCATGTGGTTTTTTTCTTTGAGATTGTTTTTATTTTTTTTTTATTTTTTCTTACTTTTTATTTTTTTTATTTTCTAAGTTTTTTTTTATTTACATTCCAAATCATTTCCCCTTTCCCGTTTCCTCCCTCCCCGAAAGTCCCATAAGCCCCCTTCCCTCCCTTTTTTCTCCATTCAACCCCCTCTTGTTGTCAATTCTTGATCCAGATGTCCCTCAATGGAGGAATGGATTCAGAAGATGTGGTATATTTACACAATGGAATACTACTCTGCAATTAAAAACAATGAATTCACGAAATTCATTCCTAGGCAAATGGTCAGAACTGGAAAATATCATCCTTAGTGAGGTAACCCAATCACAAAAGAACACACATGGTATGCAGTCACTGATAAGGGGATATTGACCCAGAGTCTCAGAATACCCTAGACACAATACTCATATCAATAGATTTCCAAGAAGATGAAAGGAGAGACCCCTGGTCCTGGAAAGACTGGATGTAGGGGAATGCCAGGACAGAGAAGCGAGAGGGGGTTGAATGGGGAAAAGAGGGAGGGAAGGGGGCTTATGGGACTTTCGGGGAGGGAGGAAATGGGAAAGAGGAAATGATTTTGAATGTAAATAAAAAGAAACTTAGAAAATAAAATTAAGAAAAAAAAAAGAAGGCAGCATAGCAGACTTTCCGTTTGAGTGAGGCCAGAGGCTTAGTCTTAGAAATTTCCTTCCCCATCTTGCTCTACAGCATAGGTTGCCTTCAAATTCCTGATCTTCCTGCCTCCACCTCCTAAATTCTGGAATCATGGGTATATGTCATCTGGTTCAAGCTTCCCATCTCCCAAATTCTTTGTTAAAGAACTCTAGTTGACAGAATAAACACGGTTCACCATGATTTTTTTTTAAGGAAAGGAAGGTGTCTCCACCATTCAAAGGGACCCCTCCTCAACTGATTATCTTCCTAGTGCTGGTTTAGACTGTTTAGCAGTCTCAGACATCTGTACTTCAAGTCTTTTTAATTCCCTTTAGCTTAGTCCAAACCACCTTCGAAAAGACCGGACCAGTGTTTCATAGGATAGTCAATTTACCTCCTCATTCTGACTCCTAAAGTGTTCCATTTTAGTATTTATAAAAATTACTGTGATAAATCATGTCTAGTCTCAGTGCCATCTCGCTTCCTATCAGACACCATGCCAGATCTTGTTAGACCTGCATTCAATCTGCTTCCACATAATAGAAACCTTGGGCATTCGAGGAAGGAGGCAGCCTCTATTTTTCTGGTGTTAAGAAAATAGCATGGCTCCTCCTTGAACACAAGGGAAGGAAGCTTTCCTTCCATGGCCTCTACAAGCTTGGGAAGAAGGTGGTTGACATTTCTGTCACTGCTTAGTAACAACAGAAGAGCAAAACCACGTTCATGGTATTAGTAAGTTACGCAGTCATGGTTCTGAATATTATATTTTATAGAGCTACCGGATGCACATTAAAATAATATATTGAAGAAATATATCTTGCTTATTAAGTCCAGAGCAGATGCAAGTAATAAGCTTATTCCTTTCAAGATTTACCTAAGTTAATATTCCTACCTTTATATGACAGCATTATTGACATTAAGTAACTTCTCTAAAGCCATGTGTTTACCAATAATATAGATGATTTTGAGTCCAGCTCAATAAAATTCCCTAGAGGAAAATTATTTTTACTTAACTCCTCCAATGTACTTCAATTATAAAGACTTGTAAAGTGAACTTTCCATTGGAAACTTCTGTATCTGTCCAAACTGGTTTTTCCCCATGCATGACTCCATTTTTTTAAATTATAAGACAACTTGATACTTTATAGTCCATGGGAGATAACACCAGCCAGATTTCTTAATCCAAGCTCAGCAACACGCTAAGTACCTGATCTCAATCAATCATTTTAGATACTCAATTCCTCAGTTTTCTTCTCTGTGAAATGGGGAAAATGATATGTCTCAATTTAGTTCAAGTTCTTTTTCCCAGTTCCATGCTACCAGAAATAAAACTCAGACTCAAAATATATTTACAAACACCTTGGCCATTTATCTAGGCTCTTCTCTGACTAGATCTAACTTAAAATATTACATATATTTTAACCTATGTTCTTCCATGTGGCTGGTTACCTGTGCTCAAGCACCATGTGTCCCTCTCCTCACATCTTCCTAGGTGAATCTTCCCTGTCTGACTCTATTCCAGAATTATCTCTGCTTCCAGGATTTCCTACCTCCCATTTCCAGACTAAGCCATAGTCCATAGGCTTTTTGATTGATAGGTGATGCATCCATACAAAGGATATTCTCTCTACAATGATGTCCACATTATGGGGTTGTGAATGTTTAAACAGATGCAGGGGTTTCAGAAGGATGTCTGGTAAGTTGTTGGATGAGGGGCAAATGTTCTCCTTGGCATATTAAGTAGATATTTACCTGGTGACATTGCTGTTACTCCAATTGATGCTAAGGAATTAAACCAGAAAATTAGAATTTCTCCCTCATCAAGGATCAGGGGAAATGAGTGGATAAGAGATGGTTTCATCCTTGACATAACTACTAGCAATTTTAGTGAATAATAAAGAGTTACTGATGTAATACACAAGGAAAATAGGCCTGTAAAAGGTTGAAAAAGTAAATATGTACCCCTTCATCCTCCAGCTCAAATTACTTAAGCTAAAAGTAAATCTGGAGTGTTTTCTTTGAGTCTTATTTCATTTTCTTCTTATATTTTTCTAAAGTCTTGCCATAAGTTTGACAAGCCCTAAAACTATACGATAGAATAACTTAAAATGTGGTAGACCAAATTATATGCATGCCACCTAGAAGTGTTTTTCTGAAAACAGTGCTATTACTATATAATGTCAGAGTGGGATAAATCTGAAAATGCAACACAGACATATTGTAAGCATTTTGTTTCTCAGATTTACAGTCCATTGGCTAAAAACTCTCAAGATGGTTTTTTTTTCTGGATAATAAGAACAAGTGTGAGTAAATAAACATTAACCTAAAGATAACTTTTCTCTTTCCTCTTACTCTTTAGTAGCTGTAAATATGCAGAAGATACTGAAAAATTTAACCACAGGCTTTTAATTATTTTTAATTTTTGGAAGTTTAAATCATGCAAGTGACTGTGCCCAATGAAAACTGTCACACCATCTGTCTACACAAAGTCAATAACCCTGACTTCTCTAACCTTGAGTGTCAGAGCCTATTGTGGCCCCAGAAGTATGATTCTTTGCAATGTCCTGTAATAGCACAGTGAAACAGGTTGGGGGGTGAGGTAAGGGAGGGCAGCAAATGTTCTTAGGTATCCATGACTGTCATGTCAAGTCCAGCCAATAGCCCAAAGTAGATGCTGATGTTTTAATTATCTTCTTTGTTAAATTTTCATAAACAACATACATTCAGCATCTTATTGGGTAACAGGTATTTCCTGAAGACTCAGCTATACCACTCCTGGGCATGTACCAAAAAGATTCTCCAAATATGTATATTTCTAAAATGAACAGATTTTACCTGTATCTTCACAGTTATACTATTAGGTAGGGGTCAGATTAAACCACATTAGGTAATATCCAGTAAAATCTGGTTGGCACCCATTTTCTAATTTTGACTTGATAACTGCCACTCACCTTTCAGCATAAAGGCAATGTTTTATTCCAGTGGCAATGTTTGTCAAAACATCTAAATGAACTGAAGTTTAGATCTGCGTTTGACACTTTGGTGACTATCCAGAGATCTCCAGCCTTGAAGAAAGAACACAATTTAAGTCAAGTCTGCTGACCATCAGCTCATTGATTTCCCTCCATGAGAGCCTGAAATTGAGCCTTTTAATAAGAAGGCAAGCCGAAGGAGCATGCATGTTGGATCCCACCGGAGGAAACAACTGGATGAAGCTGGTCAGTTTATATCTCAGCTTAGCCTGAACAACTTCAGCTCTGGGTGTAGATGATTCAGGGTATACTGTCTGTAGAGGTTAGCCAACCTAAACGAGTAGATTTGTATTCTTGAATCTTAGAGAGGTTGAATATACCCCATAGGAGACAGTTGCCTCTCATGGTTTGTACCTGTCATAATTGTGATAATTGTACTCTGTTACAAGACTCTAAGGGTTGATTGACTCATATAGAGTGCTTATAACAAGGTCCGGCATGATAAAAAAAATCAGATACCACAGTTACATATAGTGTGTGTGTAACATGCATGTATGAATATGTATTCCTTTATAATATGTGTATACTTCCACTATTAAAGACATGGAAAGTTATTTTTGTGAGATCTACTTATTTTTATTCTATGTATAGGATGTTTTATCTTAATGTATGTTTGTGTATCTCGTGCATGCAGTTCCCACAGAGACTAGAAGAAGGCAACAGATCTTATTGAACTGGAGTTACACATGGTTGTGAGCCACCATGTGGGTGCTGGGAATTCAATCCAGGTCCTCAGTAAGAACAGTTATTACTCTTAACCACTGAACCATCTCTTCAGCCCCAACTTGGAAGGCATTTTTGACAAAAGCTTATATAGTGCTTATTATTATACTTTACAGATGTAAACTAATTTTGTCAAAAGAGAGCATTGTTAATATCCTTGTTTTATAGAGAGGTTATTAAGCTTGACTGGTAACAATTGCTGAGAAGAGGAATTCACTGTTAAGGAAAGCCTTAACCTATACTGATTCCTTATGTTTTTCTCTGATGGAAGACGGAACCTAATACACTTAGAATCCCACCTCACAGAGATTAGTGCGGTTTCTATATTCATTTGCTTTTTTTCTTTCCATTAATGTGCTATTCCAAAGACAGTGATTCAATATATTAGTTTGCTTTGTTATTTTTAAGACAGGTCTCATGCAGCCCAGGGTAGCCTTGAATTCTGTTCATAGCTTCGAATGATCTTTAACTCTTGCTTCTCCTGCCTCCACCTGCCAAGTCAACAAGACCAGTTTATGCAGTGCCAAGAATTAAAACCAGAACTTTCTGCATGCCAGACTGGCATTCTACCAACTGAGCCCATCCCAAGCCCCTGTACTTTTTTCCTTTGACTTTTTTCACAGTGAGGACTATACAGTGTGATTTCAAGTAGGAAAAGCCCAAGAAGCCCAAGTGTTTGCATCACTTTGTCTAGACATGTTTTAGTGTTCCACATGGACTTTTCAGTTTGACCTTCGTGGTAACAGAGAAACTCTTTTTAAAAGTACAATGCTTTTACAATCATTCAAAAATTAGCCATGTAGCAGAGATTAACAGCAATTTAGAAGTCATGAGGACCCTTAAACTGGCCTTGGGTAATTTTGAAGTTGAGAAAAATGAACATCTATCAGGTTATAAACCTAAGACTAGAACCACAGGCCCCTTAATTCCAGCTCAATGCTCTTCCATCCGTGACATATTTCACTGTCCATTCACCCCACACATTTGCATAATATTTTAAATCAGCACTTGGTTTAATTGGTTCATTTCTGGCCATTCATCATCTCCTTTGTAATAAAAATGATGGACAGTCAATGTTTCTGTACAGATTTGCCGCTTAGCATCCTGACTTGCAATGCACACAACTGTCTATTTGTCTGAGAGAGATTTCCTAACCCCGCTGATCCTCATGACTGCCTCCATCTCTGTGAAATCACTCAAGGTTTCACCACACTCTTCTGGTGGGACCCACTTTGCTATGCAGAGGGAACGTAACCTGGTGCTGAGCAAATTGGATTTGGGGAGACATCCCTAATACCATGTAAGTTAATGGAGGCTTAAACAAAATAAAGACAATACAGTGTGCTTGAGCACAGATAATGCGGAGAGAAATAGCCAGAATTTTTATCAGCTATTGTACAGAAACCACAGCAGAAAATCACACTGGGATATCTCACTGGTAAGGCTGAGAAGGCAGGAAAGACATTTTTAGAATAATATCCATATGGTCATAGAAAATAGTCACTGAGACATGAAAATAACAAGAATAATAAATCTCATTTATATCGAGGTGTGTTAAGTAAACCTTTAATTTTTTTTATTTTTATTTTTTTTGCTAAACAATCTAGCCATCTTACCCCTGTTAACTTTTGTAATGACCTCAAGCATCCTCATAGGTCAAGGAATCTGAAAACTCATTTAACTTAGAGCATGTGTAATTGACAGACACAGTTTATAAGCAGGATGAAGAAGAATTTTTTAAGGGACACAATTTTGTTCTCTTGAATCTAGCTAAGAGACTTTTTTTCCTTCTGGTTTTCTCATGGCTGTGGTTTGGAGTGACAGGGTCCACTATAGGTTTCTAATTAAGACACTCTCAGAGTATAGGTTCGGTCACTTAAGGGACTAAAGTGGGCCAAAGCATATGATTTTTATGTGTATGGCTACCAGGCTTTTAAGTCAAGTCATGGAAAGAAAGAAAGAAACAAAAAAAGCTTAACTAGGTGGGTGAGTTATCCAGACAGATCAAACAGCCAGAAAGTCTATGAACCTCTCTTGTGTAGCTCATGTTAGTGAGGGTGACAGAAGGTGGCAGATGGAGGTCAGTAATGACAGAGGTCAGTGACCATCAAATCTCAGGGGCACGGTCAGTGAGGCACTCACAATGTGTGATCTTATGAAATGACAACCCTGCAGAAAATGACTCCCATGTAGATAATAAGGATAATGGGGAAAATCACCCTTTCTCCCCCTCCCCCTCGCTGTTTCCATAATTTGAGATAATAGTAATTGCATGCAAAACATTTTGGAAAGCTACTTCTACCAAATGCTCTTCTACCAAATGGGATTCTTCTACTCTCTGACCCCTATGGCTTATCTAAGTGAACACAGATTACGACCTGTGGTGGAAACCATGATTGAATGTTTCAAGAATCAGCTCAGGCTTTTGGACCTTGAACTTGCATAGATAGCAAGCTGGAGATTTTCTGTTGAAGGATAAAATCACAGTCATTAGTACAGTGAGTCCATAGGAAAAAGCACATGCTATGAATCAAATAGGAAAAGCAAGGTCTTTGGCCAATGATCAAGGATGGAATCTGGCTCTGCTTATCTGAAATTTCATGACTCTTTTTCTTGGCTATAGAATCTAATGATTCTGATAATGAAACAAATTTAAACTTATATGTAAATACTCATACTATACTACAAGACTTATAAATATAAGAATAAGAGCAAAAGAGGTCATCTGAAACCTCTCAGAGGTCATAGCACCGTGTCAGAAAGATATAACTCAACCTGAGAACATCTCAGAGACAAAGCCACATGAGCAAACTAAACTTTCATACAGCTGTGAATAAACCCTTGCAGAAATACCTTCAGCTTCCTATGTGAATGAGAACCTGACCTGTCTAGGGCTGACTGGGGCTGTATACACATATAGAAAGTCAGAAGAAGTTCTGAGGGTAGTCTTTTCCAGATCCTCCTGGTCAATTTATCATAGGTCCCTTGACTATGTCTGTCCTTGACACAGTTATATCCTTCTGAGTATCACATCAGATGTTGATTACAGCTCATTTTGATCACAAACTGAACCCAAACTGACCATGAGAAGGATGGTTAGTTGAGACTTCCTGAAGCTCCTAAACATAACAATGGATCATGATTTATGTTTGGCATAAAATTAGAGTTAAACCAGAAAACAAGGACATCCTGAACCTCTTCCTCATTCAAAGGACTCCAGTTAGGATCCAGCTCTTCAATTTGCTTCCTGTGCAAACCACAGGTTGCTTCAATTAGTTCAAAGTGTCATTGGAAAATTCTGATACAAGAACCTAGCACATGCTGATACTATGCTAAAATATGCGTATGTTCTTAGGGGTTTCTCAAGGATTAGGGGGAAACATATGTAACATACACAAAGTACATAAACTATTACAGACATAGCACTCTTTTAACACCTATTATGTGTAAGGAACATATTTTGGGCAAAGGTAGCATTAAATTCGAAAGTTCCTGAAAATTAATGTTTAAAAGTAAGCATCAGACAAAGATATTAAGAGGCAAGTCTTAAGAACAGACATGTAAAGGGACAATATTCTTAGAAAAAAGACTCGATTTGTTGTCTGAGTGGCAAAAAATAAAACGAAATATAATTTTTCATAGAATATAATAAAAAGAGAATAGTGTGATCATGCCTCACAATAAAGATGTAGTCACATTGCAGTATAAATTGTGTGCTTTGAGGAATGATACTACCATCAAACTAGAAACAGATATGATTGAGAGGAGCTTTGTGTGGTGGTGCACATCTGTCATCTGTAAACCCAGCACTTAGGGGGTAGGTGATAAAGGAGGGTCATTAAGCCTGAATTCCGTGTAGAAACACTGTGCCAAAAAAGAAATAAAACAGAATAAAGTAAATGTTAATCTTAATAGATAAGCCAATGTGTTTGGAAAAAGAAAAAAAAAAATTCAACAGCCACTCATGAACTTGGTTTAAAAATTCTAACAAACTAGAAATAATAAGAAACTTTCCCAACCTGATAAAAAATATATATGAAACAGCTTACAAATATCTTCATATTTACTAATAGAAAACCATGTCATTCTCTGTAAGGTCAAGAAGATTACAATGACAACCTGTGTTCTATTTATGTAGAGCAAATCTTAATCTACAGAATTTTAACCAAGTATTTCAGTGTGCTTCTCTGTTGCTATGATAAACTCTATGACTAGTAGCAATTTAGAAAAGAAAGGAATTTTAATATATATTTCTATATACAAGCCATTACTGAGGGAAGTTGAGGCAGGAGCTCAAGCCAGGAACCCTGGGGGAAGTAACCAAGGCAGGGACCATTGTGGAACATTGCTTAATGTTTGGTTGCCATGGCATACTTAGCTCTCTTTCTTACACAACCCAGGACCACCCTCTCAGATGTGGTACTGCCTATAGTAGACTGGCCCTCATACAACAATAAGCAAGCAAGAAAATATTCTACACACTTGACCAGAGACCAGTTTATTGGAAGCCATTCCTCTATCAAGATTCACTCTTTCCACATTTGTTATTTATGTCAAGTTGACAGAACCTATGACACTGAGCCTTCATGTTTATAGGATACAAGGTCAACAGAACACATACTATTTCTGCATAAAAGCAACAAGTAAATGGAAATTAAAATGTGTAGTGATTCACAGTAACAACTAACACAAAATGCTTCTGAAGTTTGGTAAAATATGTGTAAAACATGCACATTAAAAGAGTTGAACTTTGCTAAAATAATATAAAGATCTGAGTAGATTTGTTATGTATGGGGAGACTCAGGAGATCAAAATCCGGCCTTCTGTACCACCTAATTTCAAGGAACCACAATAGGAGCTGAGATTGAATAGATTCAGCATATATCCAAAACCAGATCCACAAGCATATATATATATATATATATTAATAAAAATAGAAATAAGTTAGACACTAAGTTTGACAACTCTTATTTTATTAAAATTATAAAATTGTGCTCTTCAAAGGACACAGAAAAATGAAAAAAAACCAAACAAGGTACAGAATAAGAGATTTTTGGAAAACCTGCTGTTTGCAATTTCCAAAATAGAAGTGAGTATAGTAAGTTATAGAAGAAAATGATGAATTAAATGATTATTTTAATCTGGAACTTCAGTGATGGTACAAAACACAGTCACAGAAGCAGATCAGTGATGGTGAGGGTCTGGCTGCAAATGAACACAGGACCCTTTCTGGATGTGCTGCATAGGAGCACAATTTTAATGGTATGATTCTATGAACTTTGAAACCATTCTTAAAACATACCAAACTGAGATTTTCATTAACTATATTAAATCACATCTGCATGGAATTGATTCAAGCAAGCAAAGGGAAAGCATTTTCATCAAGTAAAAGATGGGTTAGGCTTTAAAAAGAGAAATCAAATCAAAATCAAAAGTAACTTTGCAGTTGTGACCTGATTTGACTTTTGACTACACTGCTCTTTGACTACATAGAACATCCCATAAGCCTAATAGGATACAGTATATGTGTTATATGATCCAGAGGTTACCTCCATATTGTCTGTTCAGAGATGTACTAATCACGTTTATTTTGTGTTTCGTGTGTGTGTAATTTTACAGACTTATGTACATGTATACCTTCTGTGTTTAGGAAAAGAAATAAATCCTACCTGTAGAAACATTTTTAATGTTATCATTATAAGGTACTGAATAGTAGATATTATTTTATTTTTATGGCTATATCCATAGAGTAGTCATAATAGTATATATTTCTTCAATCTAAAAAAAAACTAATAAAATTTAGAAAAGAAAAATAAGCACTAAATTTACCTTTTTCTAAGGATTTTCTCTTTTTAGTGTTGCCATTATAGGTAGTGATTCTGTACCTATAGTGTCCTTCAGATCCATTTATAAACTGCTGCCTCACAGGGCGAGTTCTTTCTGATTATAGACCCCTAGCTATTTGCCTTTGACTCTGGGACCATTTCTTTGTCAGGACTCAATCAAGCACCAGCCTAATATGTGCTGGGCCAGGTTTTTTGGTTTGTTTGGAGCCTTGGTGCCTTTTAATTGCTGGTTGCGGTCAGACGCAGCTTTCTAGGTGGGCAGAAGAAGGGAGGCATGGAAGAGGTGTGGCCTTTTTCCCCCCTCTGACAAATCTTCAAAAAAAATTCTGTAATATATGTTCACTCATAATCTGGTTTAAAGTAGGATTTGCTTTGAAATGTAAGTGTGAAAAAAAGATTTGAGAAGTGAAAAATTACACAAAATGTCCAACTTAAATTGTTTAAAAAAGAAGCCATAAGTTCTATATGTACTCTCTACTGCTTTTCCTACACCCTTAGGACTATAATCTAAAATGATAAATCATAAACCAACCTGCTTTTAGTAGGGTTGACATTAAGGTTGGTATGTATGAGTCTATCAGTTGCTCGGTAGGGGAGGTCTAAGCCTCATTATCTGCTGTCAATTCGAAGGCCTGAGATGGACCTTCAGTTCACATTCCACAGGGAAAACAACACCAAAATCCAGTCCCAGTACCAGTGAAGTCCTGTGCCTCCACCTTCAGCTGCATAAATGCAGTGCAGGCCCCTAGTAGAAAGTAGCATTCAGGTTGAGTTGGTGGTTCAATGAGCAATGCACTTGTACATGGCTGTGAGAATCCTTGTTTGTGTCTCCGGGAGCATTTTTAAAGTTTGGGGTGGTTTCTAATGTGTCTCTAATCCCAGAACTTCTACACGGAGGTGTGAGATTGAGACCTGAGAATTCCCAGAAGCTCACAGGACAGGTACCCCACTATATTATAGCACCTAAGAAGAAAGCCTGTCTCAAGTGAGGTGGAAGGTAGAGACAGAACCTAGGGTTGTCCCTGACTTGCATTTACACTTGTGCTTGAAAGCACACACAGGCACACACACACACACACACACACACACACACAAAACCACCACCATCACCAATAACAACAACGAAAGCACTCCCTCTGTAAACAAACAGTAGCATTTCAGTTTAAGCATCTCCTCGTTTTGTAGTACAAATTCCCATACTGCTGTCTTCTACCCCATCTTCTCTACATTGATCTCTGTATATCTAACTTTCTGTATTCTGCAAATTGAAATTACCCTAAGTGTCAACATCATAGAAGTCTATAAGGGTTAGTTAATTAACAGTTGTGAATTTCCTTAAAGTAGTCTTGACCCTGAGAAGTAGCTGATGAAGAAAAATGTACCACCTGGCCTGGCCTGGGAGGCCAACTGTTCCTCTCCCTCTCCCCTCCCCTCCCCCTCCCTCTCCCCCTCCCTCTCCATCTCCTTCCTCTTCCCTCCTCTTCCCTCTCCCTCCCTCTCCCTTTCTGTATCCCTCCTCTCCCTTTCCTCCCTCTCTCCCTCTCCCTCCTTCCCTTCCTTTCTCCCTTCTCTCTCTCTCTCTCTCTCTCTCTCTCTCTCTCTCTCTCTCTCTCTCTCTCCCTGTGTTAGTGAGAGAATCTTGGAAAACCTGGCACATGGGAGGAGCTTGGAGCCAAGTGAGCTTCTGCCCTACCTTGCCTCTCAATCTTTTTACTTCTTCACTTATAATCAGAGGTGCCTATACCAGAAACATAGACCAGAGAAACTTCTAAATGAAAATGTTCACAAGAAAAAGTAAACTTGTCTACCCCGTGCCAAATTTCTTCATTCTAGGATTCCAGGGCTGGGACTCTGTCACAGATTTGAGCAATGGTGTTATAAAACAGACTGACAAGGCTGTGAATTGCAACACTACATCAAGCTGGGGTCCTAAGCTGTTAAGACTTTTTTACTTCTACTTTTTTTTTTCCTTTGGGTTTTTACCCCATATGTTTAGTATTTCTGAAGCCCTACTTACAATGAACCGGGATGTCTGTTTCCCAGGGAAACAGAGTTACCATGGTTTAAATCAGTCAGGATGTTGCTGTGTAAGGGTAGGGAATGATGACATTTGAGAATTAGTAAGGAGAGAGCCCTGAGAGGAAAATGTACATTTCTGTGCTCGGCTCCCTTCAGAATCCGTCTGTGGTGGCATCATTCATGTCTGTCCTGTCTTAACTTTCCCATTATGTTGTGAGCATCCCGAAATAAGGACTATGCCTTGTGTATTTTCCGGCAATAAACGGCAATGGCAGTAAGGGCAGTAGATAATCTTTACCACATGCCAGCTGTCGAACTGAGTCCTTTATAGGTCTTGTCTTAATACTCTCAGCGATACCAGATGCTACTTTTATGCTGAGGTTGCTTCAGAATATCACTTGGCTAAGTGATACAGTCAGACTTGGGATGAGGAGTTGCCCAACTTCAAAATTAGTACCTTTGGTGGGTAGATTGCCCATGACACTTTCATGAAATAAGAGTTAGTGTCAGTATCCAGGTGGGCTGTAACATCATGAATCACCCCTCTTCTGAGGCAGGTGGATATAGAAAAGCTGTTGAACTCATTACTTTTGCATAATGGTGACCAAAATATCTAACACAGTTTAAAGAGTGGAATTCTTTATTTTGGCTCCTGGTTTCATGAGATTCAATCCACCCTGGATGACTTTATGGACAACTAGGACTGAGAAATGAGGTGGTGCCTGTACCATGCTGGGTCACTCTGCCTTTTCTTCATCCTCCAGCCCAGGGCATAATGCTGTCTACATCCAGAGTGAATCGTTTTCACTCTGGCAAACCTACCTCTCCCACACCTATTGGTATGTCTTACCAATCTCCTAGATGGTTTTAAATGTTATTGACTAGGCAGGATTTATTTCATTTGGTATGACTGGAAGAAATGTGTTCGCTACACTTTAAAAATTCCTATAGATAGGTGTTTCTTTTCATCATCCTCAGAGGTTTGAGGATGCTGCATTGTGTACCATTTTAGAGGAATGTCCCTCCTCCTTGCTATTGTGGATGCCAGGTATTCTTTTCACCTTCCCTTTTTGACTCACCAAAGACAAGAATCCACATTGTTCCCAATGTCTTAGAACCTGGAAACGGGGGAGGGGTGATTTGCTGTTAAATTTACCAGGGTTATTTTGAAAAATCATTGCAGGATAAGGGGGTCACGGAAACATTATTGAACCATAATTGGAAATATTGTGAAGAAAAGATTTATAATATGTCGGGCAGAGCTTTGAGATCTAATGACATTCTATGATGAATATCTGTGATGTCATAAGGGCCATAAAGCAGGGCTCAAGGGCCATGGGTTGATCCACTATCTGCTGCTTATGTTTCATTCCACTTTGTTCCATACTTTTTGACAGAGTCCACGTGGTGAAAGGGAGAATTGATAGTTGCAAGTTGTCTCTAACTTTTACACATGTGCTATGATGTATGCGAACACAAAGAACACCCCCCCCACACACACACACACAGAGAGAGAGAGAGAGAGAGAGAGAGAGAGAGAGAGAGAGAGAGAGAGAGAGAGAGAATAAATATTTTAAAGTAGGTGACTATCACACCAGTGGGTATCTAGGAAAGTACTGCAAATCATAAGACTCTTTATTTTAGAAATCACATCACCCTCCCCGGATTTTCAGTTTCTAAGGCATTAAAAACAATGTGGATTCTTGGCACTGATAAACCAAAAAGGAACTGTGAGAGGAATCCTGGACATGCGCAGTGGTAAGGAGGAGGCACACTTCCCTGAAATGATGCACAGTACTGCAGCACCACTCCTTCGAAGGCACACAATGAGCATTTTTCTCCTGGGCAACGTGAGAACTGGTAGTTTGAGGGTCTAAGGCACAGGAAGTGAGGTCAATGTGCCTGGGAGGAGCCACAAGAAGCTCAGTTCCTCTGAACTAAGCTTGGCTGAGGTGTAGGCCTGAATATGGTTTGTTCTTTATTTAACCTGGACTGAATGGTTTGTTCTTCAACATTCAAGCTGAAGTATGTGACTCTAGTGTGATGTTATAAAGAGAAATAGCTTTTGGACAATTATCAGGTTTGGAGGAAGTCATGAGGGTGGACTTCATATGGGGTTAGTAGTTGTATAGAAATACATCAAATCTCTCTCTCTCTCTCTCTCTCTCTCTCTCTCTCTCTCTCTCTCTCTCTCTATCTCTCTCTCCTTAGCCCAAGAAGGAAAAGATCTATAAGCCAGGAAGAGAGGCATTAATAGAAACTAACCACATCAAACCCTGATTTGAATTACAGCTTCCAGAACCATGAGGAAATGAATTTCATGGCTTAATCCAAATACTGTACGGCACTTAGCTGTCTCAGCCTGAGTGGATCAAGAGACTATCAAAAAGTCAGAAAAAGCTTGAGGAATGTTTGCACTAAACACAGTATTTATTCCCAAGTATGGTAGCCATTCAGTATAAGTCAAACTAATGCAAAAACTTAGCAAACATAGAATTATCTCCTTTGTATCTGCCTCATTGTCCAATTTCTTTCTTGTGTCTTTTCTATTACAGATATATTTCACTCTCTGGAGTTGCTAATATTAAATTTTCAGTAAGAAAGTGTTGTTTTAGACACTAGCATCTGCTAAGTCTAAATACTCAGTCCCTCTCAATCCTGACATGAGAAACATTCTTGCCCATCCTAGGGATTAGATGTTAAAACGATGATACATATTCCGAATTGAAATGATGATAAAGAATAGACCCACTTCATCTTGGGGAATAACAATGGAAGACTCTTTTCCTACTTTGAAACCACAGTAATTGGTGAGATCTGCATTTCGGTGACCTGTGAATTTCTTTTCTTCCAAGTAACAGAGATGTGAGGAAGTGCTGGTTAGATGGGCATATGAGACATTAATAATGCTAGTTATGAAAAAGGCATATCATTGTGTAGAGATAATACATGTGCTCCCACCATATCTTTCCTTTCATGAATTAGGGGGGGAAAGTGACTGGATGTCAGAATCTCTGGAGTGAGAAAAAGAGGGTTTCAGTGGTCACATCCATTGTCTCCACTGTGATAAGTTACTTCTGGCAGGTTGACGTGGCTGATTGATCATGACTGTGGAACGACCTTCTTGTTGCCTGCAAACCTAACCTTCAGAGTTTGGTAGCAGCAAAGATTGACTTTGTGCTTCTCATAGTATAGGTGGAGTAATTCAGAGAGGAGAATTACAGATCTCACACCATTGTGCCGGTAAGGAAACTGATTTAGAAACCTGCTTGCAGAAAGCCATTTTAACTGCATTATGGTCCAAAATTGGACACTCTTTTGGAGACAGGAGGAAATTTGATCCCTTTGTCAATGACAGGAGTGGGTTCATCACCCACATAATAGAAGCTTGTATGTGGTAGGTGATTCCTCAAAATTTCTCAGAAGTTATAAAGCAAACAAAATCAACTCTAGGGAGTAATGTAATTGTGAGGAAACTCATGACCATGTGAAATGCAGACCTGTGCCTTCAGCAAAGACACTGACTTGACCATCACAGAAATACAGCTTTCCTCAGATGGCTCTAATAAGACAGCTTCCAATATCATGTAGGTCAAGTTCATGTCCTACCAAGGGGCTATAGAAAGCCTTCAGAGGCCATCTAGTTGACCACACCAATTCTCAGTGGGGCTACCCATTTATCTTCCAACAATTGAAGCCTGCTTTCTTTCTTTCTTTCTTTCTTTCTTTCTTTCTTTCTTTCTTTCTTTCTTTCTTTCTTTCTTTCTTTCGTTCTTTCTTTCTTTTTGTATTCTCAGTATGGAAAACACACATAATCTTTTTTTTTATATTATAAATCCCTTTGACCAGAAGGCAATTCTGAAAGAAGCCTTTTTGTTTTATCTTTTTTCTTTTTATGCTGAGGACTCAAATTTTTCAGGCATTCTTCTCCTGGGTCCTGCGTTCTTCCTCATAATTCATCATTATTAGCTGGAGCCTCCCAATATCTTTCCAGAGTTTTTGGTTGCGCCTAACCAGAGACAATCATGATGAATGAGTCTCCACAATGAATATAAACATTGCCGGCCCACAAGGCCCTCTGTCTAAGTAGATTGTGTAGGCCTGGAGCTCCCTAAACCATTAAACTTACTCATTAGCCTTGTCTCCCAAAGCAACCCCTGTTGCCATTCATAAAGAAGCAGAATGGAAGGAGGGACATGGTTCCTGAGGATCTGTGTTGCAGATGAACTTTCTTTTAACTGGTTGAGGGCATGTGGTTGGGTGAGAAAGCATGCTGCCTTTGCAAAATGTAACAGGGCATCATATGAATTGTGTTTGTCATAGGAAGATATGCATTGAGGTCTATCAACAACAGGCAGTGCTGTTTTCAGGAAGGGGGTGCAGTAGAGAAGAACTGTAGATATTAGGTTGTAGAATGAAGACCTAAAACTAGAAGCTGAGGTATAGTGAAAAGTGGGTTCTCCTTTTCCAGGGCTTCAACCAGAGTCGATTATGATCTCTGAGCCTTCCTGTGTTTCCTTAAATAAGCCCAGCTATGCTGAACTAGATCTCAATGATACTGGGGACATTCAGTGTTTACCTAATATATACCTTTGAGGACAATGTTATTTGTCACAGGCAAAATCATCTCCTTCTCTAGAGTTGCCAAGATGATGAATTTCCTGCCTGAGAGGTTGATGATTCTCTGTCGAGTTCTACAGTAAACCCAAGAGACAGCCAGAATTTATCTTTCCTTTAATTTCCAAACATCTCACTCCAAAGGGATCTGAAACCATAGAGCTTTGACTTTGGTCTTTTAAGTCAGCAGTATAAAGAAGGGAAGGAGGAGCTGCAAATGAAATTGGCAAACAAAGAGTGCCCTTGTGCCTTAAACCCACAGAGTTTGCATCTCTTTAATAGTCAATACAGCATGAGGTTAGTAGTACTTATTAGGGACTTTCCTGACTTTGTCTAGGAGCCCAGATTCACTCATTTAGTAGGTGTATGACCTTGAGCAGACAGCGGCATTCCAGTTTCTGTTCCTCCATATCTTTCAAGTGAAGGGTATAATAAAATCTATCTCATATGGTTTCGATAGGCTAGATAATAAAAAGCTTTCGTCCAGTGCCTAATGCCATCTAAAGAAACAACTCTCACTTCAAAGGAAAAGAAGACATGGTTTATTATGAAGTGAGAATTATAAATGACCATGATCTGGAAACATATTCATATCTCCCCAAATACAATGTTCTAACAAGGAAGAAGACCCATGAGATCTATACAGTAACAACAGAACAAAGGATGTTATATAGAAAGACACTTTAAGAATGCAATGTAGCCTGGGTCAGAATGTTTAGACAGAACTATTGTTCCTGTCAAAAAGAACTGCAAGGGTGAAAATGGAGAGAAGACTGAGGAAAAAGAGGTCCAGTGACCAGCCTAACTTGTGATCCATCTCAAGGGGAAGGTTCAAGGACCTGACACTATTACTGATGCTATGGTGTGCTTACAGACAGTTGCCTAGCATGGCTGTCCTCTGAGAGGCCCAACAAGCAGCTGACTGAGACAGATGCAGATACTTACACCCAACCATTGAAGTGAAGTTGAGGGGAGGGGGAGGCTGTAGTTAAATTAGGGAAAGGCTGGAAGAAGCTGAGGAGGAGGTGACCCCATAGGAAGACCAGTAATCTCAACTAATCTGGACCCCTGAGATCTCTCAGGCACTGAGCCACTAACCAGGCAGCATACATGAGCATAATGTGTATATATGACATGTATATAACAGAGGACTGCTGTGTCTGGCCTCAGTGGGAGAAGACATACCTAACCTTTGAAAGACTTGAGGCCTCAGGGAGTAGGGAAGCCTGGTTGTTGGGCATCCTCTTGTAGACAGGAGGAAGGAGGAGTAGGATGAGGAACTTTGGGAGTGGGGACTTGGAAGGGGACAATGACTAGACTGTAAAAGAAAATAAAAGTAAAAATTAATAAGAAGATTAAGAATACAACGCATTTAATAATACATGGGTGGACTGTTAAAGAGAAGGCAAGTTGCAAGATAGGCAAATGATGACTCCTTTAACTTCTGGGGGTTGGTTGGAACTAATGGTCTGCTAAGTTAATGCATTCTTGAAAGGTTTTTTTATTGTTTTTGGTTTTTTTTTTTTGTTTGTTGGGGTTTTTTGATTTTGTTTTTGTTTTTGTTCATTTAGTCTCTGCTAATCAAGGGTGCTAGGTCTGACACAGAGGTTTGCAAGGAAGAGTTATTTAGGAGGCCAAACCTAATCCAAGTTTAAAGTCTAATTAGACTCCTTACCTGTAACATTCCAACCTTGCTAAATTACTGCCATTTTAACCAGTTGACGGGTCTTTCCCTACAGATCTTCTTTCTAGGAATTCTCATCTGTACTAGAATACAGAAAGTACCCTAAATAATGATAGCAGCGTCACTAACACACACAAAAAACTGTCTCCTAGAAACAGGGCAGTTTTGCAGTAATGCTTCTCATTTTCAACCGTTGGACATGACTCTTAAAAATAACCTAGGATGTGGCAATGTAATTCTCACAGAAACAGGGAGAAAATGGCTTGGAGCTGGATTGCTAAGCCAGGCCAGTATCTGATATTAAACTTTCCCTGCAGTCATATTGAAGTCCTATTATTGTATATTGCTTCGAAAACAGAAGCTGAGACCACTGTCCTCAAAGTACCACAGGCATATATGATTGGTCCAAACAGCCTTCTTATTTTCTGATGGAATCATTCATTGAATGACTTGAAGCAAAGGGTTGATTTTTCTGTTAACTAACTCTCTGTTTTTCTTCATTTTTTTCATAGATATCAATGAGAAAGGGACAAATTACAATTTAATAGTGTTTATGGATCTAATTCTTTGTAGATGAAGTCCTTATAATTAAAAGTGTGGCAGAAAGAATAAGTAATATTATGTACACATCAAAAGTATTTCCTGTAATGAAAGAGCTGAATAAGGTGAAATAGTACATTGTTGAGCTGAAGATGAATATGTAAAAATTAAACGGCATTGCCTGCTTACTATAAATTTTCTGTTAACTCAAAATTTATATTCATATTTTTATTTTTTTTAAATTTTGTGTACTTAAACAAGTCCAAGCTGCAAAAATGACATCTGTGTTTGTATAAGACAACAGACATCATTTGAATTTATTAATATAAAGCACTTTGCACCTACCAGAGATTCAAATAACCATTGCAGTAAGCAGATGGGAAATATAATAAATAATCTGTCTTTCAATGACATTTATATCTTTTTCTCACTTAGCAATGGGAACCTAAATAGGCAAATGGACTTTTTTATAGTTATATTCTCAAGAAACCTTCTCAGAAATGGCTCTTATCAGAAACTTGTTTTAAATGTGGTGGATTGGATATCATCTAACCAAGTGATCTACATTTTATGATGCAAAAGTTTTAAGCTATTTGAAAAAAAAGTACGTAATTTACAAGGGTGTTCAAATATAAATAAAAACCTAAAGTGTTTTCTGAAATGGAAAACATTTTAGAAAGACTGCTTCAACTTAAAGGCATTTAAATGTGAATTTTTGCTTCCAAACACTTATTTTAATATACAGAGAAAATATCTAAGAAGAGAAAAATAAAAACATTTAAAGTCTTCAGCCTGAAGGAGAGAAAGATCTCTGGTTTTCAGGTCTGTGACAAGGGATGTTTTGAACCCCTGTCTGGAGCTGATGTTCTATTGCTGGAAGGAGGATTTGAGAGACTCTCTGAAGGTCTGGGTCACTATAGTGAAACAGAACTCAGTTCAGCATTAGCCAGTTAGCTCCACCACTCCCTCTCTTGGTCCTGCTGACTTCTAGATTTCACTCCATTAAAACTGAGCCCATCCCTAGAACAAAGGGACAGCCATTCTGCCATTTCTGGAACACAGGCTTCATTCTTGTCTGCTTTTGGATCATTTCATTCAGATGACTATAGTTCCAGCCATGGCTCCTTCCTCTTCCCTGGACAGTTTCAGAGGAGCATAGGACAAGAAAGGAAGTACCTTTTCCTTTCTACCTGGGCACTCAGCTGTAAAAGTGTTGGGCTACAAGGATCAAGGGTCCCCTCCTGAGACCATCTATAACTTGCTGTGTCTTTGGGGCTGAGGACTTCCAGAAGATGCTGAGGCCATCGGCTAGTCATTTGTGTTGTTGTGGATGTGGTGGTATGTGTTCTGATGTAATCAGTTAGCTACTTGAGTCTTGAAACTTAGAACCATGCCACAGAATTGACAATGTCCTAGTTAGGGTTTTACTGCAACTCTTATAAGGTCAAAGTTTAATTGGGGCTGGCTTACAGGTTCTGAGGTTTGGTCCATCATCATCATGGCAGCATCCAGGCAGGCATGGCACTGATGGAAATGAGAGTTCTTCATCTTGTTCTGCAGGCATCTAGGAGAAGATCCTCTAAGCCCATTCCCACATTGATACATTTCCTTCAACAAGGCCACACCTACTCCAACCAGGTCACACCTCCAAATAGTGCCACTCCCTGGGCCAAGCATATTTAAACCACCATAGTAACCGTTTGTTTGGAAAAGAAAATGAACTAAAAGTAGTTTACTTTGAACTTCTTACCCTGTATATCGCTATACAGTATAGACAACTGTATATGAGTAACTGTTCAAATAATTGTTAGTTCTCTAACACTAAGTCATTACTTTATTTCCCTTTTAAAAATATCTAAATCTATTTTGTGAAGTCTGAAAGTGGGGTAGGATACAAGCTCAAGTGAGTCATACTTTTGCTGTGTTCACAAATGCTACAGGCCAAGAACTTACAGAACCCTTTTTGCTATGCCATAGAAGCAAGAGACTAAATTGCTTTATAACTAACAAAAGATTGGTTGGAAAAGATGGTTCAGCAGTTAGGACCACTTGCTTTTCTTGCAGAGATCCTGAGTTAAAATCCTAGCACCCAAGGCTTATAACCACCTGTGACTCAAGATCTTGGGGAATCTTTCAATCTTTTCTGGTCTCTACAGGTATCAGGCATCAGGCAAGAAAATGGCTCCCAAACACACTTATGGGCCAAACATCTACACACAAAAATAAAATTTGAAAAAAATGGAGAAATAATTGTACAGTTCTGCACCAAAGAGAGACTTTTTGTGTCTTTGTTTTAAAAGAAATACACATTAAATTTAAGAATATAAAGAATTTATGAAGTTAAGGAAGGTGGCCCACATTGGTAACTTCAGCACTTGAGATTCAGGCATGAAAATCAGGAATTCAAAGTCATCCTTGCCTATCTATCAAATTTGAAGACAGCCTGAGCTACATGAACCATTTTTTCTCTCTCTCTCTCTCAAAGAAACAATGAAAAGAAAAGTTTCTCAAGTTCTATGTAGCTGTTCATTATAGATAAATCACCATTTAATACTGGTGAGATTTCTAGCATGGGTTAGAGAGCCTGCAAGAATTTGAAATCTTTTTGTGAGATCTTTCAAACTGTGACAAATTTTTTTTCCCAAGTGGGCGTGAGCTGCTCAAAGCTATTCCCACTCTCTTCAGATTTCTCTGTTTCAATCTGCTGTTTGACAAAGTACGTGAGTTTCTCCAAAAGTGGTTTTAACTCTGTGCTTGGCAACAATTGCCTAAAATGCAATCCTTCCTAATTCTTATGTGTACAGTGCCCTAAGCAAAAGTTTGCTCTCCTGCCTAGACCTTTCGAATCCTAGCAAAAATCATCCCAATAAAAAGACATACTGGGAAAGGATTACCATATGATTGACATTGTTCAGATTTTGGGAATAGGCAATTCCATGCAAACAGTTCCTTTAGTGCTTATAATGTCCCCCATCACCGAGTCAATAGACAAACAGAGGTGAAAAGTCCTTACCAAGAGCCCAAGGACATGTAGCCTGGAACCTTGTGTAGCAACTAAGCCAGAATATTTGGCCAACCAGGATCCACACAGTACTCTTTCATTCATCTATCAGTGTTGATAGCTGTATATGATTTTCAAGATATTGCTTATTTACAATAGTAGGCTACATAGATTGGAATGGGCTTACTTTTGTGAAGAACAATAAAGTCACCAATTTTCCAGCTCTAACACTTGGCTTTTGTCTTTCCAGGTCCTTTTGAACTAATCCCGTGTACTTTGCAGAAATGCTTTTGTGTAACAGGAATTGTGAGTCTTTCTTTTGGTTACTTTTTGTTTTCAAATGGGGATGAAAAAGAAAGAAGCAAAGTGATGTTTCTGTGTATGTGCAAGGATTCAGGACGCATCTTGGTTTCATTTCCTGTAGCTGTGAAAAAAATACCCTGACCAAGACAACTTAAAGAAGAAAGGTTTATTTGGCTTGCAATTCCAATTTCAGTCTATCATTGTGGGGAAGTCAAGGCAGATAAAACATGAAGTAGGAAGTCACATTACATACATAGTCAAGAGCAGAGACCTTTGACTTGATGAGTACATGCTAATATTCTGCCTGCTCTCTCTTATTCATAACCTCCTTCTTAAGGATCTGAACTGTTTTTGCCAGAGAGTGATGAATCGAAAGAATTGTCCAAGACTCTGGTGGAGAAGGATTGGAGCTAGACTTGAGTCTAGTGAAAACAACCCTAAGCTTCATAAAGTCACATATCAAGAGGTTATGGAATAGAGAGGAGAAAGAAAAAGACTTCCACACTGTAACTTCATAAGGCCTTTGGGGTGTGAAATAAGACTTTATTATTTACTTATCAACTTATTTAATTTCTGTGTGCTTCAGTGGTTTACAGGCAAGATTTAGAGCATGCTGGCATTTACTCATAGGTTTGGGGGAAGAATTGAAAGCCATAATGTTCATAGACATTTCATATAACATAACAGAGTAAAGTGGTTATTCCAAAGAGCCTTTGATGAAGAGGAGATTGCAGATAGAAACCAAAAGCAGAGTGTTTGTGGTGACCCATAGAACATAGACAAAACACCAAGACAATCTCATCACGAGGGCTTGCTCTAGTATTTTATTTTACTGAAGGCAGTACTGAAGGCATTAGAATATCTGTGAGCTGTCCACATAAGTTCATTCTTGGTGTTTATCTATTAGTACTATATTGTTAGAACTTCATATCATAATCTACAAATGTTTAGAAGTATAAATGCTTATTCAGATATCTGGGCTTACCACCTAGAATATGGAGATTCTAAATTTAATTGTTTGAGCACGCACTCACACGTTTTGGAGGACCTAACTGGACTCTATTCCAAATTCTCCCTTCAAGTCTGAAGATAGAGTTCAGTGATCTGGCATTAGCATGAGTCAGGTCCTAGCTTCAGCCCTCAGAGCTGAAGACAGTGTAAAGAACAAGATAATGAAACTCCACCTTCTGCAAAGGTCCTCTAGGACCCTTAGAAGATTTTCAGTCATCCATTATGTGTGTTTCTGCATATGTGCATGGATTTAGGAGGCATCTTGGTTTCATTTCCTGTCACTGTGATAAAATACCAAGACTAAGGCAACTTAAAGAAGAAAGACTTATTTGGCTTACAATTCCAATTACAGTCCATCAACTGGGGGCTGTGCCTATCCAATGGATATGGTCTCCACAGGTTCTATCTCTCCTTCATTGGAGATTTTGACTAAAGTCTTCCCTGTTGGGTCCTAGGAACCTCTTGGGTCTCTGGGATCTAGGACTTTCTAGTGGCTACCCCCAGTCCTCCCCGACACTGCTACACACCTACTTTCAAATTCCTAACCCTCTCTACTTCTCTCCCACCTCCTCCCAGATCTGAACTGGACCTCCTCCTCTCCCCCCTCTTGTCCTCTCTTACTATGGTCTCAGGAACAGCATGATGATCTCAGCTGTGGAGAGAGAGAGAGAGTGACTCACAGAGAGCTGGACTGTTTCAGGAAGCTGCCTTGCTCTTTACAATGATGACTGCACCACATATCAAAGAGTATGGCACCTGCTTCCGTAAAAGAAGATGCCATTTTAAAAATCATGCTCATAGGCACCTGTTTGGATGATGCATCTGGAGAAGAGAAAACTGAGTTTGGTTCAATCTCATATACCAATAAAAACGTTATACAAAGCCTATATATAACACTTAAATACTATGAAGAGAACCAGAAAATAAATAAATAAATGAATCTCTCTCTCTCTCTCTCTCTCTCTCTCTCTCTCTCTCTCTCTCTCTCTCTCTCTCTCTCTCTCTCTCTCTGCCTGATTCTACTAAGGTATAAAGTAATCAGATAACACAAATATAACTGGAAATTTATTGATGGTTCCACTTGAGAAAGGTTCCACATGGCTGGGACACAGCACAGCAGAGCATTCTTGTGTTTGATCCTAACGATGAAATAAAACGCTGTGTAAACACACATATGTGATAGGCAGTAAGTAAACAACACATCTGATAAGCGGTTGGGTTTGTAGAAAGATACCTAGAACAAGCTAGACTCAAGAGGGAGTAAAGGACTACTGGTTGTCTTTTGGGTCAAAGTACATCAAGTCACAAACTCAGGATTTCTTGTCTTTGGCTTTGAATCCCTCCTAAGCTGTCTTTGCTTCTTTATCTCTGTTCAGATTGCATTGAAGTTTGTGGGCATGTACATACTCCCAGCTCCCTCATTTGCACCTCTGTCTGTGAAAAACCAATAAGAAGAACCAAACAGCCTACTACAGTACTTCCAATACACCTAGTAGAGCGCAATCCCCAAAGGCTTGTCCTCATACGACAGTTAATGACTTCATGTCCTAGTGTATGGATCACCTTTTTTTGTCCATGAGTGGAGGAAAATCTGAGATAACCATTCTTTGTTTTCCTTATAGTGCTTTTGTCATTCAAATTCCCAAATACCATGTTTTCCATCCCACCTTTCACAGTTTTCATGTTGTCTTTATGTTTTTATCTTAGTACGGTAAGCAGTGCATAAGGTTGGCATGGTGTCACTTATCAAGGACCCTAACAGAAAATGCTGCTGGTTACACAGAACTTTATACTTTTCTTCAATGTTTTAGCCAGACATATGATCACTGAACATCAAGACAGCATCCCTGTATTAGATTTTTCTACACCTGTTAGATTTGGTTATGTTATTTAAAACCCCAGAACACTTTCTGAACCCCCAAAGCAATGCTTCGAAGTCTTTTTCTAAAGATAGGCTTGTGTATTAAAAGTTGGGTGGCCTGGCAGGATCAAATAACTCTTGGGTGTAATTAAGTAGACCAAGCATGATGACAAAAGAGTGGCTATCCCACTTGACACTATCTCACAGTAGACTAAAAACTGGACTCATTTCTTATTCATGTTTTTCATAATGCTCTCAAGATAGAATCATTCACTCTCTCCACTATATACCACCATATGCTTATAGGTCTCAGTAAACATGCAATCATTCTTTGTGACTAGCATTGTGTCACCAAATTACATTACCTCTGGGACATCATCAGAGAGAAAGTTCTACTCCCTCCATACCATGCCACAGATTCCTTCTAATTCAACTTGTTAGGAAATGCATGACCCAACACCTCTAGTGTTGACAAATGTAAGCTCTATGGTAGGATTTCAAATTTTGTATTCTTGATTTACTATGTTGGTGACCCAACATTCTGAATTATCACATTGGCTATGGTATAGTAGCCAAGATTCATTTACAAATCAGAACCCAGGGGCAAGGAGTATATGTCCTTGATTTTGCTTCCTTTCCTTACTAGGAGCAAGGAGTATATATCCTTGATGTTGTTTCCTTTTCCTTACTTTATTTATTAACATTACCATTCAGAAACAGGGACACACTTGATGTCCTTTTATACTTAACCATCATCTTTCTAAATTAGCTCCTGCTGCCCTAAAGATCATAATGACAAGCTCACTGCCCATACATTTCCTGCTTAATTCCTGAATTTTTTATACATTATTTCAAATCCATCTCACATGTGGCCTCTCCCAGGCCCTTCTTTTACTAGCTTTATTACCTACAGTGAATTAAATGTCAAACCTCTCATATGTGTGGCCACACCCAGGAAACTGTGAGTGTGATCTTACTTGGAAAGAGTCCTTGCAGATGCAATCAATTCATGGATCTTGATATACACGCATCCTGGATTATCTTTGTGGGTACCCATTACAAGATACTAGACACACACAGAGGGGGGACAGAGGGAGACAAGGGAAAGGCCATATGTAGAAGTCAGACATTAGACTGATATCACTAGAAGTCAGAAAATGCTAGAGTCACCAGAACCTGAAAGGAATGTCTCCTCTAGACCTAAGGGAAAATAAATTTATATTGCTTCAAAACAGCAAAGATATGGTTGGTTTTTTGTTATAGAACTAGAAAAGACTTTTAAGGATTACCTAAGAAACACCATCTTCCAATCCAATCATTTGTTTATAACTGTTCTGGTCTTTCCATGCTACTGAAACAAAATTCTGTGATCTAGGTGGATTATAACAACAGAAACAAATTCCTCACAGTTTCAGAGGCTGGGAAGTCCAAAGTGAAGGTGCAGTTGGATTCAGTATCCTGTAATGGTTTTCTGGAGTGTAGGTGGCATTTTACAGGGAGTCTTAACGTGGCAAGAGGGAAAGGGTAGCTCTCTGTAGCCTCTTTGATGGGGACATGTCCATGTGCAAGGGCTTCACCTTCATGGTCCAATCTCCACCAAGGCTACATCTTCTAAAACTATCACTTTGCAAGACAGGAGTTTAACATAGGGATGGAGGGAATTGGACACCCCGAGGCTGCTGTTTTTTCTGCTTTAACATTAGATACTAGCTTCCCTGGAAGTTATATTTTGGTAACTTTCTTTGACATCTATCCAGTGTCTAGTCTGGTGCATAGGATATGGTGTTCATTGTGAAGTCAGTAAAAGAATGGGTAAATACAAATGAAATATTTCAAAGTCTTGACTACAAAGTGTTAAAGGGAGAAGATTTGCCAATGTTGGCTCTGCACACCCCTCACATACACATCCTGCCCCCCCACACTGTCACTAGAGTCTTGAGTTCTCAGGACTCTTGCTGAGTTTTATTTAGCATCATATCAAATCAAAGGAAATTAGATGTTCATGCCTTTCCTTGCTTCCTGGGGTTCAACCTTCCTTTTGCCTGAGTCCTTCCTGGCTCTCACAGCAAGGCAGACCCTGCATGTACCCTAAAAGTGCTGTATTCTCACCATGGGAGACCAACATTCACACAGCTATTCTGGACCCCTCTTTTCCTCCTCAGCTTCCTATGCCTTTTTATTTTATTATTATTTTTTTTTAAAGCTGAATGTAAATGCTCATCTCTGCACAAACTCAGCAAGGAGATGAGTGTGTGTTCATTCTATTGTGCTCTTTCTGGTAGGATGACACCTGTGGTGGATGAGGAAAGGGACCATGAATCCATTCCTCAAAATCCCTGCCACTGAGGCTTGGAAATTAGACTGGCCACCTGTCTATTTGTATTGGCTCAGACTAACTATGTGACCAAAACATTGGCTTAGGATTAATGTTCTCTGCAACTTCATTTTCGCTGATTCTAAAGGCCAGACACAAATACATGGGGGCAAATGGGAAATGTGAAAGAAGGGGTACATTGATCATCTGGAGGACCCATAGGAACCAGGAGTTGGGGTGCTATGACAGCTCCAACCAAGCCTGCCTGTGACTGGTCATGTTGCTGTTGTCTTTGATCTGACTTCCTCTCAGCTTTGTAGGGATCTGAGGAGACGGAGACATCTTTGAGAGCCACAGAAACTTCCTTAACTCGGATGCGCATATCTTGGAGAGCTAAAGTGCTGTGCAAGGCAAAGGCCACCTCAGCTTCCCAGAACCAGTGGCTTCTGTATCTTTTGCCCCCTGAACCTGAAGAATGAGTTTGGAAGACAATAGGGAGAGTGAGTTTTAGATAGTGATTCATTGTGTTGAGAGGTTAGTGCTTAAGAGTTAGAAGGCAGAGGTTTGTGGAGCAGTAATGGTCCCAGAAAATGGTGTATCATCAAACTGTTCGGCTAGGGTCTTTTGATAAGACTCAAAGCAGAAGCTGGGGTGAGATGCCACCTCTTAAGAGAATGTATGTGTGCTCCTTTAGAGGGGAGAGAGATAACAAAAAGACAGCCCTTCCTCCTGGCATCTCTGGCCTCTGGCCAGATCAGAATCAAAGAACCTAAACGCCCTTGACATCTCTGGCCATTTGAAAGGGCAAAGTTCAAACAGGGCCAAAGGCATTTCTGTATTTTAGCTAAAGCAAAATTGTTCACTTTGTGTGTTTCCTACCTTAAAACTGCTTGGCCAGTTTCAGTCTCCTGTCTTCATCAGTAGGTCATCTTGGAAGAGCATCTGTGGTGGCCATCATTTGGTCAAGTATTGACTTGACATCTGACAGATGACCAGGCCGTATGTAAACTAAACATAGTTGCTACGGCAGCAAGCAAACCAAGCAGTTTCTGTTTTTATAGAGTTTACTCCAAATTCAAGGTTGTGGAAGGCACAGTGTGTGCTCCGAGTGGACACCTGAACATGAACCCATCCTTCCAATTGCAGCTTTGCTCTCAGGGGATGTGTGTGGAGTTACTTTGGAAGTGTAGTAATATTCTGACAAATAGTGACTATTTTCTCACCCTGTGTTAGGTACTGGAAGTCTACTGAGACGTCTTTGTTGCTGTTGGTGAAAGGGATTGTCCAGAGGCTTCTACCATGCCATAAAGGGCAGAGGAGAGAAGCCCAATGCAACACCTGTTTTTCCTCCCAGGCAATTTTACTTGGGCTTTCTGGCCCTGCTGCGTCTAATAGCAGGGTGTATTTGGCATCCAAGGGTTTGATTGCTGAGACTTTGTAATAACGACCTGCATACTTGGCTCTCACTTTCTATCTGCTTACCTTAGTCACAGCATGACACAGTGTGAGACACAGGATTAGCAGTGTCACTGGGAGCATTCCTGTTTGTTTTTGGTTACCGTGTACTTATGCTAAACTTAGTAGAAAAAACTTAGCAGGAAAACTCTGGCAACTTCCTTCTTAATGATGGGAAAATGGAGCGAGACAGCTTAGGTTAAACTCCTCCATTTGTAACAGTGGTGGGAAAGATTTTGACTCATGGCTATTTTGAGGATATGCCTTCAAGGGATAACCGACCACATATGAAATATGCAGAAAGTCCAAGAAAAAGAAGAACAATGGTTACGAGCTAGTTAGGGGTTTTAGCAGGCTTGAGGCATTTGAAGATGGATCACTCCCTTCAAATTAGCTTCCAGTACCACCTTCTTTGTTCTACAGCATCCATGCATATGCGTGCTTTATGTATACATGTGTAAATGTGCATTCATGGGTGCAGGTGCATGGCTATGTAAAGGGCAGAAGTCGATTTCAGATGTTTCACTCTATTGCTTCCCACTTTATTATCATGACAGGGTCTTACTGAACCTAGAGTTCACAGACTGCAAATCTACCCAGTCAGGGATACCCATGTCTCTGCCAGGTTTACAAAGCCTGATGCCACCATGTTGGATTTTCCACACTGATGCCTAGAATCCCAAATCAGGTCAAGTGAGCCATCAACTTTGATCCAAACACATAGTTTTTAAGGAAGGGAGGACATTGCCAGCACCCCTCCCCAGAGTTAGAAAAATCTTGTAAACAAAGAAGAAAAGACTATGAATTTGTCTTCTTAGAAGTGCTAAAATACTATTTGAAAGGATAACTACAGGATACATGGAAGGGAAAAGGTAGAGAGCATTGCTGAGGTCCATTAAGCGGAAACTCTTTCTTCTTGGTAAAGAATGACTATTTTTAGACTTATTTTTATTTTTGTTTCTCTCTGTAATTTGTTTTGTTATTTTTTTTTTAAAGCATGGTGCGGAATTCTGATTTGTCTGATCTGAGATAGAGGCTTGGACTTCTGAACTACCAGGAAGATTCGACATTGAGGTGTCTAACCCGAAGCCCACAGGCTATGCAAGTGTGGCACAAAATAGCTTGTTGCAATATCACTCAAAATAAACATATGCATATCTCACAATCAGCAGGCTGTGGTCAGGGCATCTCTGATTTAATGTGTAGTCCAAGACAATTCTTCTTTCATTAAAGCTCAGAGAAGCCAAAAGACTGGGCACTTGATTAAAAGAAGCTTTCTGGTAAAGAACAGAAACACATGGTTGTCCCTTCCCTTAAGATCCAAATGGATCTGTCAATCACTTAGACAGGGGAATTCCCCTCAGGAGAGCAGTCTGTTTTAGCACTTTAACATACGGCATACAGTTGCAAAGCATCCTATGACTGAGAAAAGATACAGAAAGCTTCTGTGGAAGCACAACACTGGCTTTGTGGGAATAGTATTATCACTCTAAAAACAGAGCTCTTCCTCCCTCCCTCCTGCTGCTACCAACATCCAAGATGCTTGACTTGGGAACCTGATGTACTGGATACTAAATCAGCTATACTTCTACCACAGTAGCCATGACTATTAGACAAGACAAAAGGAGTAAAAAAAAAAACTAGAATGCAGTGGTACTCCTTAGGACACCCTCTATTAACCATGCAGAATCTCTCTTTCTCTCTCCGTCTCCCTCTCCCCCTCTCCCTCTCCCTCTCTCCCTCTCCTTCCCCCCCTCCCTCTCTCCCTCTCCCCCCTCCCCCTCCCTTTCTCTCTCATGTTATAATCAGATTCTTTTAAAAACTCACCTTCTGTTGTCTTTGAATTTGGGAATTTCATTTTCTAATATATTAGACAAGAATCTGAAAGCTACATATTTAGAACCGTAGAGTTCCTAGACCCTAACTCCCTAAGAAAGGCTCCATCCTTTTCAAAGACACAGCTATATTCCCATATAGGCTACAGTCTTGGCAAGACCCAACAAGATTTCAACAGAGTATAGTAGAGGCAGAGACTCAGTTATTTCGCCAGTGAAACTACTGTTCAGAAGGAAGTGGGCTGTTGGTGCAAATATTTGGCTGGGAAGAATAAGGGTATAGCTGGAGTCCTGATATAGACAATTAAAAGGGCAAAAAATTGTAAAGGGTTACTTTTCCTTAAGTCTTGGTCTCAGAAAAATAAATCCTGGTGAGCTTTGGAGACATTGGTGAAGTCAAAACTTAGGGAAGGCAGGAAGAGTTGCTCCCTGAGACAGCAGTGAGATGTCACTCAAAAGGCTAATAGTCTGCATTATCCCTTCTTACAGGACTGGAGGGCAGCATATCAAAGAGAGAGTTCTGAGGGAGAGGTTCTAGCTGGGATAAACGAAAAAAAACCTTGTAAGTTGGAAGAGGTTTAAAGAAGTCTTATTAATCATAGACAGGGTGTAATCATAGGTCAGCAATGTAAATACTTGACATGGGAACACTGTGATTTGGAGGGGCAGGGTTTGGTGCTTCAGTTTGGCAGGGGAAAAGGCACAATGATAAGTCCTTGACAGTTGGTAATGAAGCTTAATGTATTAAAGGGAATAATGCTTATTCCACCTTCAAATCTACAAAAATTAAAATAAAATGATGGATCCATACATGTAGCAGGGTACAGAATATAGTCTACCACTATATATCAAGGGTTCTCCGCTTACACATGTTTTGGACAGTGATTGTCCTGGAAAGAAGAGAGAGGCCTGCAAGACTCAAGGAGTTCATGAAACCTTGAAGAGTCTCCTTCCCAAGGTTATCCAAGTAGTAAACAGTGCAGGAGTAGGGGACTCTTTGATGAAGTTGCCTAGAGGTTCTGACAGGGGGCTCTAGGGAGAGATGCAGTTTTGGTGAGTCTGTATCCACATAGGACTGGACTTTCTGGTAATGCTGCTGCCAGAATCCCTCATGTATCTGTAAGTAATCTGTACTTGTACTCTGATGAGTGATCCATCAGTTCACTCATGGATCACTTAGAAAGAATTGGTTTGCTTTGTCATTGCTACTCTAAGAGGGGTAAACCTTGGTGTTCTCAGGAAAAGTCGTAACATAACCACTTCAGAAAACAGCTCCCCAGGGCCTAGGTGATGGATAGTAACACATGTGGCCACCCTTGCTGCCACCACTGATGACTTGAGTTTGATTCCTTACGCCCACCAGTGGAACAAGAATTGACTCTGCCAATTGTCCCCCGACCTCCAATATGCACTTTGGCATGCATGCAAGACCCTCACCCCACCCCCCAAATGCAATTAAAACTTTAATTTAAAAATTTAGGTAAGATGGATAGTGTGTATACATTGTTACCCAGTTAAATACTATTACTGGCCTTTTTTTTTTAATTGGATATTTTCTTAATTTACATTTCAAATGTTATCCCCTTTCCCTGTCCCCCTAACCAGAAACCCCCTATCCCTAGATGGCAAATCACCCATAGATCAGTCCCTGGCAGAAGAGCAGACCAGGTTTGATTCCACACTTATCTCCATAAATAACACTTAAGATAACCACACTAGATATAGAGCTATTTAAAGGCAAGCCAAAATCCAAAATTAAAAAACAAATTTGTTGGGTCTTTATAGAAAATTACCTATGAATGTAAACTCCCAAGTAATTCTGAATATGCATGCTGGAAACATGATTGTAATTTAAAAGCCATCATACATTCCCATTAATACATAATGGCTTTATAATCTGTATTAATTGCAGCATCATGGTGTAATGAAATGAGATCGTTCTCTACCGGTTACTAATTGGACCATTGCTCTCTGAAAGCTTTTGTTTCATGTTTCATATTTATTCTTCCAAAATATTTCTTTTAGATTTTTTTCTACACCACTTAATACTTTCTAGGGTAGCATGTAATTTCCTTATTTGTTATGTTTATTGTTTGTTATCTGTCTCTGACTAAAATTTAAACTCTGAGAACGGCTGCTTTCTGGATATTTGTGCTAAACAGTGTTCATGTGACATACCTGATCTGTATTCATAGTTCATAAAATTATCACTGAAAGTTGATTTATATGCACAAGTTGTCCGGCACATACTCTGAAAATATTTGTCCAATTTAATAAGCAAAGGAGATTTCTTCTTAGGAAGGTATTTTAAGTCAGAGATAATGCCAGCCTTTTGGAGGAGTTCTTGGCACTGTGTGGCTATATTGGGGTTAGTGTGAACAGTGAGTGTAGACATGCCTCTCCTAACCTAGCCCTTGGAGGAAATCCCTGGCTCCATTACAGGCAGCAGGGGCCAGTTATCCTCCTTGGCCTGGGTGAGCACAGGACTGAAGAAGGGAGACATGAGAAAGGAAATAGCTCAAAAAAATTTACAGGCAGGAACAGGATACAGCCAGAGAAAAGTTGAGAGCAGTGATTGCTCACTGAAATGATGAGATATTACTTGAAATGTTAATCTGCCTTTATGCTTTCTTATACTAACTGGTGGGTAAATCATGAAAAAGATGAAGTACACCTTCTGTTGCTGCAAAGCAGGTTAAAGGCTTGGTTCCCAGCCTCTGATGCTGTTGAGAGATGATAGAACATTTAACACAGTGGAACCTAGAGACATGTCTCTGAAGAGGTTATAGATTACTGACCTCTCCTGTTTCTGTTTACTTCCCCGCTGCCAAGAGGACAGTCACCCTCCCCTATCATGTCCCAGCATGGTGAACTCTGCTGGTAGTGCATGGCAGCAGAGCCATGTGACCATAGGCCACCGGACCCTAGAGCTGAACAACCTCCCTTTCAAATTTTAGCTGAAACTCTCATTGTATTTGGTCACACCCCGAGAAAGCTGCCTACCACCCAGAATCCAAACAGCTGTAGTGTGTGAGAGACATACAGTAGGAAGGAAAACTAAGTAGAAGGCATTTTAAGATCTGTGCCTTTTAGTTTCAAAGTACAGCTTCTAATTTTCTTTTATACAGGATAGACTGGAATTCTTACTTAATTTCTTGGGGTAATTTTTTTCCCATTTGCCTATAGGCTATAGTAACAGGAAGACAGCTATTAGGACTAAAGTCCTCTTTGCACTTTTTCCAACACAACTGCCCCATCTCACTAGGACTATTAACTTTTGCTGGTATATGAAATGGGTCATTGACTGGCTGTTGGTCATGTACACACAATAACAATGACAATTATTGCTTGTGAGTGTGATTATGAGCTCTTTGCAGGCAGAGCTGTCCCCTCTCTGGTTTCACATCTTCAGTGTCAAGCACAGGGTCTGATACATCCCATGTACATAGTACATGCTTGGTAAATGAGTAAATGAATGCAATGACCAATACTAATGACCTCAATCTCATTAAAGCCAAATCCTACTTACTTGTTTTACCAGCACTCCTTTAGCATTCTACTTTACTTAACTTAATTGAACTAAATACTATTATGAGATAATTACTGAGGGCCCGCTCTGGTTATCTTTATGATAGATGTCAAAGGTACAACGTTCAACACAAGGCTTGCCCCCTCCAGGAGCTTCATGTTTCCAGACTGACAATCATCATCTCTTGGTGCAGTGAATCAGGGAAGAATCAGGGAACATGTCTCCAAGGAGACAGTCTTGGAGAGGGTTGAAGGTGAAGTCAGAGTTAGATATATGTGCAGGAGGGACATTTCTAGGGTGAAAACAATGAATAAACACACAGAGGCAGAGGCAACGGGAACATTACGGAGTGGGAAAAATGAATGGAGCTATAAAGTTCAAGGTCTGAAGAAAGTTGTAGAAAGTCAATGAGGATGGGTAGAAGTGAGGTCATAGAAAAGTCTTGTGTTAATATAAAGAGTTCCCATTTAAAGGCAACATAGGGTCCCATCAGAGAAGACCAGATGATGAGTATTTGGAGATCGTCCTCACAATGAGAAGTTGGACTGAAAAGTGTCAATGAGATCAGGGGAACTTTCAGTAAAATGATTATCTCAATAGCCTATCTAGGCCTAAAATACATCCTTTTGTGATATCCAGGGAACAACATTTAAAAAGACTCTAGTGGGGAGTTATATTCTGGAAAGTGCAATACAGGACTTGATGTCATGAGTTTGAAATCCAAATGGTATTTTAGTTCCTTGGTTTCTTAGTAGCCTATCATACTGAATGACTCAAACAGCAAAAATAATTTAATTCCATTGTGGAGCCTAGAGGTTCAAATTCAAGTTGTCAGCTGGGACTTGTTCTGTCTTGAACTCACAGACTTGTCTCTAGTCTGTCTTACTTACTCTTATGCTAGCTGTTAATCATTGGCATTCCTTGCCTTGCATCCAAGTCATTCCAGTCTTAGCCTATATTGCCACATGGTACTTCTTATGATGCTTGTCTGTTTACATGGCTGACTGTTTCTCCTCTTCTTATAAAGACCCATTCAAGTTGAATAAATCTTTCCCAGTTCAACTGTGATGGAGTGCTGGAGAAGGATATCCAGAAGCAGGTTAATATGCTAAGATTGGTAGAAAGAAAGATGCTTTGACGGTGGTCCATACAAGTTGAGTGTATAGTCACCTGACTGCACAATGGGATGAGAGATTAAAAAAAAGAAATTGCAGGGATATCTGGCAATGAAGAAGAGAATTATTTATGTATTTAAACCACAGGAGAGACTTGAGTTTGTGTATAGCCTGTTGCATAAAGTCAAAATATGAGGAAGGGAAAAAATTGTGATGAGAGTCATTATGGAGGGCAGAACAATATCCTCCAAAGATGAGCCTTTTCCAATTCCTGGAACCTGGTTATATGGCATCTTCATGATAAAGAGTTTTTGTAGATGTGATTATGCTGTGGGTCCTGGTTGGGGGAGGAGCTTAGCTTAGACAACCTGTGAGTTACCTAAGGATATTGTCAGGGTTATTACCAAAGGGAAGCTGAAGAACAGAGAGGCATAAAGCTGCTGCATCTCTGGATTTGAAAATAAAGGAGCCACTAGCCAAATAATATAGGTAGTCCTGGCACTAGATGAAGCAAGAGAAGGAATTCTCCACTAGTTCTCAAGAGTCTTCAAGGGAAGCTACTTTTAGTCTTTGAATCTTCATAACAACAATATAACAAATAGATGTTGTTAAACTACTAAGGTCATGACAGTTTCTTTTGGTAGCCATTAAGAATAAGTTACCTTAAGAAATGAATTAATTTAGCTTAAGAAATTAATGAATTTTCGATATTCATAGATTTTGCTTTCATATATATATTTTAAATACAAAGGCTGGCCTGTTATCTTAGCATCCCAAGATTTTTCCAAACATTACTAAGGGAAATAAAAGGCAAACATCTAGGATATATCATATATACATATGTTCTTTAGAGTGGTGTATTCAAATATACAGTGGGCCCTGTGAGTCACTAAATAATTGACAAGTGTTGCCCTTTCCAATCTTCTAAATTTAAATGTAGTTCCACTACATTGCTAGAATGTTATAGCATTCAGCAGATTCCTGTATTTTTTTTTTTACATAGACAGGCTAAGAATAGTTCGATATTTCTGAAATGGAAAATAAAATCCAGGGCTGGGAGATACAGCTCAGTGGTAGAACACTTTCCAGTATGTGTGACACCTGAATTTGGTCCCCAGCACCATAAAACAAACAGACCAAACCAGCATGATGCTTACATTTTAAATTATGTATGAAGTTCAGAAAAATCTGGTTGATTTAGTTTTTTAAAGATTACTGGTCATCGTAGACACATTTCTACAGCAGGAGCTTCCCTGTGAGCCTGGAATGAGATCGTCTTGTTGCCTATTTATTCTTAGAGCTCGGATGGTCCTGTAATATTTCCTTATTTCCAGGGTGACTTTTCAGCATGAGAGCGCAGCTACAAGGCAGCCCTCCCTCTTTGGGAATATGAAAATCGCACAGCTTCCTTACTATCTTTCCAATCTCATAATAAAACAATTTCAAGCTGACCTAGGCAGTGATTCACTAACGTCCAAACCATCATTGGCAACAGAGATGTTAATATTCCAAATCAGTCTTTCTTTCAACTGGAAAATTTGCAGACAAATGTTGATTTTATGTGAATGCTTCCTCATCCCCATTGAGTTTAGAAAAGGCAACTAATCCTGGCTGAATGGTAGGACTAAAGGCTATAGCCAGAAACGACTCGCATTTCCTGATCGCATGATTGTCTGCGGACGAACGCATCATGTTATTTATTTGCTTTCTGGTATCTCACAGATAATGGCAGTATTGTAAATGCCCGAGTCACTAACTAGCTATACATTTAAACTATTCCAATCTTTTCTCCCACCATAGAAGAGTTCACTTGCAGGGCCAGCAGACCCAGGAACTGCCAGGAAATAAACTCAAAAATGTTTCCATTCCAGATGAAAAGCTACGACACCGGCACCGTTATTGTTCCCATAACCCACACAAGAAACCTTCTTTGCTTCAGGGACTCTCAGTGTTTATTATCTGATTTTGTGACATTTGATTACAGTGTATTTATTTTTTTCTGTAAACTCCTACATTTCAAAGCTTAGTGATGATGTTGGAAAATAAATAATTGACATTATTGCCAATGTCTCCTAATGAAGGGTCCATGTTTCTGATAGAGGCTGTGTTCTACTCTCTGCATGCATGCTCATTATTTGTCACCCCTGTGTAATACTGTGAAGCAAATATCATCAAACCCATTTTACAGATAGGGAATGGAGGCTTGAGGGAAGTCAGCACTTTTCTGGTAGTGATAAAATCAACACATTTAAAGAGCTGAATTGAAGAGAGAGCTTTTTCCTGTCTCCATGTAGCCATCATGGCCTTAGCACAGAATACAGAATGGATGGCTAACTTTAAAAGAATTGCCTGGACATCTTTAAAATGGCAATAAAAGTTGCATATAAAAGAGGACTGATTCTGTGTTGAAGCTCATTAATATTACCTTTTTTCTTTTTATTAAATATACTCTTTATTTACATTTCAAATGTTGTCCCTTTTCCTAGTTCCCCCCCCCAAAACAAAATCCCCTAACCCATCCCCCCTCCCCCTGCTCACCAAACCATACACTCCTGCTTCCCTATCCTGGCATTCCCCTATACTGGGGCATTGATCCTTCTCAGGACCAAGGGCCTCTCCTCCCTTTGATGTCCAACAAGGTCATCATCTGTTACATATGCATCTGGAGCCATGGGTCCCTCCATGTGTACTCTTTGGTTGGTGGTTTAGTTCCTGGGAGCTCTGGGAGTACTGGGTGGTTCTTATTGTTGTTCCTCCTATGGGGCTGCAAAACCCTTCAGCAGCTTGGGTCCTTTCTCTAACTCCTCCATTGGTGACCCTGTGCTCAGTCAATGGTTGGCTGAGAGTGTCCCCCTCTGTATTTGTCATACACTGGCAGAGCCTCCCAGGTGACAGCTGTATCTTGCTCCTGTCAGCAAGCACTTGTCGACATCAACAGTAATGCCTGGGTTTTATAACTCTATATGGGAAGAACACTAGGTGGTGCAGTCTCTGGATGTTCTTTCCCTCAGTCTCTGCTCCACATTTTGTCTCTGTATTTCCTCCTATGGGTATTTTGTTCCCCCTTCTAAGAAGGACCAGAGTATCCATACTTTGTTCTTCCTTCTTCTTGAGCTTCGTTTGGACTGTGAATTGTATCTTGGGTATTCTGAGCTTCTGGGCTAATATTTACTTATCAGTGAATGCATACCACATGTGTTCTTTTGTGACTGGGTTACCTTACTCAGGATAATATTTTCTAGTTCCATCCATTTGCCTAATAATTTCATGAATTCATTGTTTTTAGTATTCCATTGTGTAAATGTACCACATTTTCTGTATCCATTCTTTCATTGAGGGACATCTGTATTTTTTCCAGCTTCTGGTTATTATAAATAAGGCTGCTATGAACAGAGTGCAGCATGTGCCCTTATTACATGATGGAGAAACCTCTGGGTATATTTCCTGGAGTGGTATAGCAGGGTCCTCCAGTAGCACTATGCCCAATTTTCTGAGGACCCGCCAAACTGATTTCCAGAGTGATTGTACCAGCCTGCAATTCCCACCAGCAGTGGAGGAGTGTTCCTCTTTCTCCACATCCTCGCCAGCACTGGCTGTCTCCTGAGTTTTTGATCTTAGCCATTCTGACTGGTGTGAGGTGAAATCTCAGGGTTGTTTTGATCTGCATTTCCCTGATGACTAAGGATGTTGAACATTTCTTTAGGTGCTTCTAAGCCATTTGATATTCCTCAGTTGAAAATTCTTTGTTTAGCTCTGTACCCCATTTTTAAAAGGGTTATTTGGCTCTCTGGAGTCTAACTTCTTGAGTTCTTTGTATATATTGAATATTAGCCCTCTGTCAGATGTAGGGTTGGTAAAGATCTTTCCCAAATTGTTGGTTGCATTTTCTGTCCTATTGACAGTGTCCTTTGCTTACAGAAACTTTGTAAGTTTATGAGGTCCCATTTGTCAATTGTTGATCTTAGAGCACAAGCTATTGGTATTCTGTTTGGGAAATTTTCCTCTGTGCCCATGTGCTCAAGGCTTTTCCCCACTTTCTTTTCTATTAGTTTCAGTGTGTCTGGTTTTATGTGGAGGCCCTTGATCCACTTGAACTTGAGCTTTGTACAAGGAGGTAAGATTTGTATGCTAACCACCAGTTGTACCAGCACCATTTGATGAAAAGGCTATCTTTTTTCCACTGGATGGTTTTAGCTCCTTTGTCAATGATCAAGTGACCATAGGTGTATGGGTTCATTTCTGGGTCTTCAATTCTATTCCATTGATCTACCTGCCTGTCACTGTTCCAATACCATGCAGTTTTTAATCATTATTGCTCTATAGAACTGCTTGAGGTATGGGATACTGATTGCCCCAGAAGTTCTTTTATTGTTGAGAATAGTTTTAGCTATCCTGGGTTTTTTGTTATTCCAGATGAGTTTGAGAATTGCTCTTTCTAACTCCTGTGAAGAATTGAGTTGGGAATTTGATGGAGATTGCACTGAATCTGTGTTTTGCTTTTGGCAAGATGTACATTTTTACTATCTTAATCCTGCCAATTCACGAGCATGGGAGATCTTTCCATCTTCTGAGGTCTTTTTCGATTTCTTTCTTCAGAGACTTGAGGTTCTTGTCATACAGATATTTCACTTGTTTGGTTAGAGTCACACCAATATACTTTATATTGTTTGTGACTATTTTGAAGGGTGTCATTTCCCTAATTACTTTCTCAGCCTGTTTATCCTTTGAGTATAGGAAGGCTACTGATTTGTTTGAGTTAATTTTATATCAGGCCACTTTGCTGAAGTTGTTTATCAGCTGTAGGAGTTCTCTGGTGGAGTTTTTGGAGTCACTTAAGTATACTGTCATCTGCAAATAGTGATAGTTTGACTTCTTCTTTTCCAAGGAAGGAAATCCCTTTGACCTCCTTTTGTTGTCTAATTGCTCTAGCTAGAACTTCAAGTACTATATTGAATGGAGAGAGAGGGCAGCCTTGTCTAGTCCCTGATTTTAGTGAGATTGCTTCAAGTTTCTCCCCATTTAGTTTGATGTTGTCTACTGGTTTGTTGTATATTACTTTTACCATGTTTAGTTATGGGTCTTGAATTCTTGATCTTTCCAAGACTTTTAACATGAAAAGATGCTGAATTTTGTCAAATGCTTTTTCAGCATCTAATGAAATGATCATGTGGTTTTTTTTTCTTTGAGTTTGTTTATGTAGTTGATTACATTGATGTATTTCCGTATATTGAACCATCCGTGCATCCCTGGGATGAAGCCTACTTGATCATGGTGAATGATCGCTTTGATGTGTTCTTAGATTCAGTTAATATTTCCTCAACCTATAAAAAATAAAAATTGTAAACAGCTTACAGAAGACCAATATTTCTATAATTGTTGCACAAGTCTAATATAGTTTCCTTATTGTAAAAAATAGCTGCAGAATAAAAGAGCACCCAGTCATAGAGAGAGTCCCAGTTGTCTAGAGCTGGAAAGAAAATAGGACTCAGTCATGCAGAGGGCTCCAGTCTTGACTCCTATATGATCTGATCCTTCCTATGTACCTGCATGTGGAGGTTTCTAGGCTCCTCTCATGCAGAAAGTGATCAGATTGTGCTTGTATCTGGTCAGTAAAATTTGGATTCAAGTATAGGCTGGCTAGAATAGCCTGGCTAGAAGAAGTCTCACGGTCTTCCTCAGCTTCTGTTTTCAATCAAAAACTGTCTGGGTTCTAAGGATCTAGCAAAGAGCACAAAAAAATATCTAGAAGATAAGATCAATCCAAGATAGAAGGATATATTGTAACCATATCATCAATTTGTATACATTGTGTCAAGTAACGCAATTAATATTTTAAACAGTAGGCCTCTTTCTTATAGAGGGTCTTCGAGTTATAGTCTATAGCTGAATTCGGTGGGCACATGCTTTTTGAATAAAGTTTTAAGACAGGAGTCTTGTGCATTTGTTTATAATTATCCATGGCTGTCCTTACAATACAAAGGAAGAGGTGAATAGTCATGCAGACTGTAAACCTCATAAACCTTTGCTGCTTTTCTCTTTATAAAAGTATTTCATACATGCCTTACATGTGACTGAAGAGGGGAATGCATTGGCTTTCATAAGATGGTCCCAAGGAGGCTAGGAGTATTAGGTAGCAAGCCAGATAGTAAGAAAGTTCAAAGAACATTGAGAATCGACCCTGCTTCAAACATCAGTTTATAAAACTGGAAGCTGATACCATGCAACTTGGATTACTGGTCAAAATGATGCAATCTGGACCTCGGTGAAGCTATGCTATTCTAATTCTTAATATATATAATAAGGTTCACAAGATTATCATCCAGTTGGTGGGTTTCTAGTAAAGAACAAGTACATACAATTATCAGTCTCTCTTAAGAGTTAATATAAATGGGTCTGTCAATCACTTGGATAAGAAAGGCTGTCTGCTTAAGAGGCTTGGAAAGGTAATATAAAGCAAAGCTGGAGAGATTGCTAAGTAGTTAAGAGCATCGCTTGTTCTTGTGCAGGAACAGATTTGGTTTCCAGAATCTACATGGTGACTCACAACTGCATGTAACCCCAGTTCCGGGGGATCTGATGCTGCCTTCTGTCTCTTGCTAGCCCCCAAACAAGTGTCTTGCACATACATCCATGCAGGCCAGATGTCCATACTCCAAAACAAAAATCAATCTAAAATAAAATAGATTAAGGTATTTCTAAAGATGTAGGGTGACAATAGTCCTTGTCTATAATTATCCATGGCTGTCCTTATGATACAAAGGCAGAGGTGAATAGTCATGCAGACTGGAAGCCTCATAAACCTTTTCTGCCTTTCTCTTTATAAAAGTTTTTCATACATGCCTTACACGTGACTGAAGAGGGGAATGCATTGACTTTCATAAGGTGGTTCCATGGAGGCTAGGAGTGTTAGGTAGCAAGCCAGATAATAAGAAAGTTGGAAGAACATTGAGAATCGACCTTTGACTAGTGTCCACTTTTACCACATGAGAGTGCTCCCTCTTTACTCCTTAATAAATTCTGTCTTCTGCATTATATTTCTATCTGAATTCTTTCATGAAATTCACAAGGGTAAAAGGGTAGTGGGGAGTCCTGAATGAGATCCCAAAAGGTAGGGTCTAAGAGAGTAAAATCTGAAACAGAACTTTTGTAATTTTATGAAATTACAGGAAGCTAAAAATATTAAGTGCTGAAGTTCAGTGTCCACAAGGAGGAAGTTTATTTTAAGTAAAACAAAAAATTATGACTAATATTATTATGTCCAGATTGAAGTCTCCTCCCCCCTCCTCTGCTCCTAGCGCCTCTGCACCCCCTCCAATCCACTTCACCTCCATTTTTCCTCAGAAAAGTGCAGGCCTCCCATAGATATCAACCAACTTTGGTGTATCAAGTTGCAGTAAAACTAGGCACCTCCCCTTGTATTAAGGCTGGACAAGGCAATTCATTATAAGGAAAAGGATCCCAAAAGTGGCAAAAGAGTTAGAGATAGCTCTCACTCCCACTGTTAGGAATCTCTCAAAAAGACCAAGCTACACAATTGGAACATATATGCAGAGGGCCTAGGTTAGTCCCACTCAGGATTCCTGGTGGTAAGTTGAGTTTTAGTGAGTGCACATGAGACCCTAGGTTTGTTGATTCTACAGGTTTTCTTGTGGTATCCTTGACCCCTCTGGCTTCCATAATCCTTCCTCTCCTGTTCCACAGGTTTCCTGAGCTCTGTCTAATGTTTGGCTGTGGGTCTCAGTTATAGGGTGAAACCTCTCTGATGACCACTGGGCAAAAATTATAGGTTATTGGTTATGTGGGTGGATTGGTGTCCCAATTCCTCCACTGAAAGTCTTGCCTGGTTACAGGAGATAGTCAGTTCAGGCTCTGCATTTCTGATTGCTAGGGATCTTAGCTAGGGTGACCTTCAGAGATTTCCTAAAAGTTTCCATAGTACTAAGTTTCTAGTTCATCTTGGAGATGTCCCCCCAATTCTAGTTGCCTCTCCTAGTAATTTTTATCTCTACCCCCTATTTGATCCCTCATGTTCCAGTCCTCCCCTAGCACCTCCATCTGTGGTGTCTATTCTATTTCTCCTTCCCAGGGAGTTTCATGTGTCCCTCCTTGAGCCCTCCATGTTACTTAGCTTCTCTGGGTCTATGATTGCAGTGCAATTATATTTTACTTTACAGCTAATATGTACTTGTAAGTGAGTACATACCATGTTTATCTTTCTGGAGATGTATTACCTCACTCAGGATGTACTGATTTTTATAGCTTCATCCATTGGCCTGCAAATTTTATATTTTTTTCTTAGCAGTAGAGTATTATTCCATTGTGTAACTGCTCTTTTATTGTAAAAGGTTGCTTTAGCTATCCTGGGTTTTTTTTTGTTGTTGTTGTTTTGTTTTTACCTATAAAGTTGAGTATTGTTCTTTCAAGGCAAGACCTATAAAGAATTGTATTTGGAATTTTAATGAGGATTGTGTTGAATCTGTAGATTACTTTTGGTAGGATGGCCATTTTTATTACATTAATCCTACTGATTCATGAGCATGAGAGATCTTCCATCTTCTGATATCTTCTCCAATTCCTTTCTTCAAAGATTTGAAGTCCTTATCATACAATGTTTTCACTTGATTAGTTTCCCCAAGATATTTTATATTATTGTGGCTAATGTGAAGAGTGATGTTTCCTTAATTTCTTTCTCATTTCATGTGTTGTTTGTATATAGGAGAGCTACTTTTTTTTTAAGTTAATCTTGTATCCAGCTTTGCTGAAGGTGTTTATCAGCTATAATAGTTCTCTAGTAGAATTTTGGGGGTTGCTTATGTATGCTAACGTACCATCTACAAATAGAAATACTTTGACTTCTCTCTTTCCAATTAGTATCCCCTTGATTTCCTTTAGTTGTCTTAGAGTTATAGCAAAAACTTCTAGTACTATATTGAAGAGATATGGAGAGAGTAGAGAGCCTTGCCATATCCCTGACTTTAGTGGAATTGCTTCAAGTTTCTCTCAATTTAATTTGATATTGGTTGTTGGCTTGCTGTATATTGCCTTTAATGTGTTTAAGTATGTGCCTTGTATCCCTGATCTCTTCAAGACTTTTATCATGAAGGGGTGGTAGATTTTATCAAAGGTTTTTCAGCATATGAGATGAGCATGTGGTTTTTTTAAATTTTATTTATATGATAGATTACACTAATAGATTTTCAAATACTAAACCACCCATGCATCTCTAGAAGAAAGCCTACTTGATCATGATGGATGAGCTTTTTGATGTGTTCTTGGATTCAGTTTGTGAGTATTTTATTGAATATTTGTGCATTAAAGTTCACAAGGTAAATTGGTCTCTAATTCTCTCTCTTTGTTGAGTCTTGGTGTGGTTTATGTATCAAAGTGACCGTGGTTTCAGAAAATGAATTTGGCAATGTTATTTTCGTTTCTATTTTGTGGCATAAGTCAAAGACTATCGATATTAACTCTTCTTTGAAAGTCTAGTAGAATTCTAAACTAAAACCACCTGGGTTGGAGAAATTGCTCAGAGGTTAAGGGCACTGAGTTCTCTTTCCAAAGATCTGAATTCAAATTCTAGCACCCACATGGCAGCTCACAACTGTCTATAACTCCAAGATCCGATACTCTCACACAGATATATATGAAGGCAAAACACAAATACACATAAAATAAAAGTAAATAAATTAAAGCAAAAACACCAAACTATAAAAATCATCCAGCAACCAATGGAAACAGATGCAGAGACCCACAGCTAAACATTAGGCAGAGCTTGGGAAATCCTATGAAATCCTAAGGAAGGATTATAGGAGTCAGAGGGGTCAAGTATACCACAAGAAAACCCACAGATTTAATAAACATGATTCCATAAGTACTCATAGAGACTGAACCATGAAGCAGGAAGCCTATATGGGACTGACCTAGGCTCACTGAACGTATGCTACAGTTGTGTGTAACTTGATGTTCTTGTCGTACTCTTAACAGTGGGAGCAGGAACTGTCTCTGTTGCCTGCCATTGGAACCCTTTTCCACTACTGGGTTGCCTCCTCTTACTGCAACTGGGTATGGCATGGCTGGTTGATATTCATTAAGGATGGCCCTTTTCTAAAGAGAAAAGGAGGACAAGTGGATCAGAGAAGGTCAGAGGGGAGGTAGGGGGTAGGGGAGAGACTGGGAAGAGAGGGTGGAGGGGAAAACTTCAGGATATAAAACAAAACAAAATGCAAAATAAACAGGCAATATAGCTCTAGACTTTTTTATTTTGGTTGGGAGATTTTAATGTCTGCTTCTATTTCCTTAGGAGTTAGAGGTCTATTTAAATTGTTTATCTGATCTTGATTTAACTTTGGTAAGTGATATCTATGCTGAAATGTATCTGTTTCGTTTAGATTTTCCAATTTTCTGGAGTACAGAGTTTTGAAGTAAGACCTAACGATTCTTCGGATTTCCTTGGAGTCTGTTGTTAAGCACTTCTTTCTGATTTGGTTACTTTGCACATTCTCTCTGCCTTCTAGTTAGTTTGGATAAGGATTTGTCTACCTCGTTGATTTTGTGAAAGAACCAACTCTGTGTTTCATTGATTCTTTTGTATTGTTCTCTTTGTTTCTATTTTATTGATTTCAGCCCCGAGTTTGATTATTTCTTTCCATCTACTCCTCTTGAGTGTGCTTGCTTCTTTGTGTGTGCTGTTAAGTCGATAGTATGAGATTTCCCTAATGTCTTTGTGGGGGCACTTAGTACTATGAACTTACCTCTTAGCGCTGCTTTCATTGTGTCTTATTGTTGCACCCTCATTTTCACTGATTCTAAAACATTTTTAATTTCTTTATTTCTTCCTTGACCCAGTGATAATTGAGTAGAGAGTTGTTCAGTTTCTATGAGTTTGTAGGCTTTCTGTTATTTCTGTTGTTTTTGAAGTCCAGCTTTAATCCATGGTGGTCGGATAAGATACAGGGGGTTATTTCAATTTTCTTGTATTTGTTTAGATTTGCTTTGTGACCAGATGTATGGTCAACTTTGTACAAACTTCTGTGAGGTGCTCAGATAAAGGTATATTCTTTTGTGTTTGGGTGGAATGTCCTTTAGATATCTGTAGATCCTGATTGTATATCCATTCTGTTAGCTTGTATCTTTTTATTGGGGAACTGAGTCCATTGATACTGAAAGATATTAATAACCAATGATTTTTTGTTTCATTTATTTGCATTTCAAATATTCCACTTCCAGTCCCACCCCCGAGAGTTCTTCACTCCATCCCTTCTCCCCTTTCCTTCTGAAAAATCCCACTTGACCACCCCCTTCACCCAACTTCTCATCTCCAAACACCCCCCTTCCTGAATACCCCTTCCATGGAGCATCAAATCTCTATAGATTATGTGCATCCAGTTCCACTGAGGCTAGAAAAGGCTACATATGTGCCTGGGTCCATTTTGGTGGTTACTTATGTATACTATCATGTCATCTGCCAATTGTGATATCTTGACTTCTTCCTTTCCAATTTGGATCCATTTGATCTCCTTTGTTGTCTAATTTCTCTAGCTAGAAAATCAAGTACAATATTGAACAGATACGGAGAACATGGCCAGCCTTGTATTGTGCCTGATTTTAGTGAGATTGCTTCAAGTTTCTGTCCATATAATTTGCTGTTGACTGCTGGTTTACTGTATAATGCTTGTATGTTTAGGTATGTGGCATGAATTCCTGATTTCTCCAAGAGATCCACTTCATTTAGATTTTCCAGTTTTGTTGAGTGTAGGCTTTTGTAATAAGATCTGATGCTTCTTTAATTTCCTCAGTTTCTGCTATGTCTCTCTTTCCATTTTTGATTTTGCTAATTTGGATACTGTCTCTGTGCCCTTTAATTAGTTTGGCTAAGGGTCTATCTATCTTGTTGATTTTTTTTTTGTATTGTTCTCTTTGTTTCTAGTTGGTTGATTTTAGCTCTGAATTTGACTATTTTCTGCCATCTATTCCTCTTTGGTGTGTTTGATTCTTTTTGTTCTAGAGCTTTCATGTGTGCTATAAAGTAGCTATTATAGGATCTCTCCAATTTCTTTGTAAAGGCACTTAGTACTATGAATTTCCTCTTAACACAGTTTTCATTCTGTACCATAAGTTTGTGTATGCTGTGCCTTCATTTTCGTTGAATTCTGTAAAGTCTTTAATTTCTGTGCTTATTTCTCCCCTAACCAAGCTATCATTGAGTAGAGAGTTGTTTAGTTTCCATGAGTATGTGGGTTTTCTGTTGTTTTTGTTGTTAGTAAAGACCAGCCTTAGTCTGTGGTGATCTGATTGAATGTGTGGGATTATGTCAATTTTCTTGTTTCTGTTGAAGCTTGCTTTGTGTCCAATTATATAGTTAATTTGGGAGAAAATTCCATGAGGCACTGAGAAAAGGCTATATTCTTTGGTTTAGGGATGAAGTATTCTGTAGATATTTATTAAATCCATTTGGTTCATTACTTCTGTTAGTTTCACTCTATCTCTGTTTAGTTTCTGTTTCAGTGACCTGTCCATTGCTGAGCATGGGGTATTGAAGTCTCCCACTATCACTGTTTGAAGTTCAGTGTGCTTTGAGATTTAGTAAAGTTTCTTTTATGAATGTGGGTGCCCTTTCATTTGGAGCATAGATGATCAGAATTGAGATTTCATACTAGTGGATTTTTCTTTTGATGAATATGAAGTGTCCTTAACCATCTGTTTTGATAACTTTTGTAGAATGACTACTACACCTTGTTTCTTTGGGATACTTTGCATAGAAAATTTTTTCCAGTCTTTTACTTTGAGGTAGTGTTTGTCTTTGTTACTAAGGTATGTTTCTTGTATGTAGCAAAATGTCAGATCCTGTTTATGTATCCAGTTTTTTAGTCTATGTTTTGTTTTTAATTGGGGATTTGAGTTCATTGATGTTAGTTCTTGTATTTTTGCTGTTGGAAGACGTATTGTGTGTGTGTGTGTGTGTGTGTGTGTGTGTGTGTGTGTGTGTGTGTGTGTGTTTCTCTTCTTTTGGGTTTGTTGTGAGTTGTTTAAACTCTTGTGTTTTCTTGGGTGAAGTTACCCTACTTGTATTGGAGTTTTTCTTATAGTATCCTCTGTAGGACTGGATTAGTAGAAAGATATTGTTTAAATTTGCTTTCATCATGGAATATCTAGGCTTTTCCATCTATGGTGACTGAGAGATTTGCTGTAAATAGTAGCCTAGACTGTCATTTGTATCTCTTAGGGTATACATTACAACTGTCTAGGATCTTTTGGCTTTTAGTGTCTGTTGAGGAGTCTTGTGTACTTATAATAGGTCTCCTTTTATATTTATCTTGGCCTTTTCCCATACTGTTTTTACTATTCTTTCTCTGTTTTGTGCAATTAGTACTTTGATTATTATGTAGCAGGAGGATTTTCTTCTCTGGTCCAATCTATTTGGTGTTCTGTAGGCTTCTTGTACGTTTATGGCCATCTCCTTTTTCAGGCTAGGGAAGTTTTCTTCTATGATTTTGTTGAAGGTGTTTTCTGGCCCTTTGAACTGGGACTCTTCACCTTCTTCTATTCCTATTATTCTTAGGTTTGGTCTTTTCATTGTGTCCCAAATTTTCTGGATGTTTTGGTTTAGCTTTATACCTTTTGTGTTTTCTTTGAACAATGTGTCAATAACTTCCATGGTATCATCTACGACTGAATTCACTCTTCTATCTTGTATTCTACTGGTGATGCTTGCATTTGTAGCTCCTGATCTCTTTCCTAGGTTTTCCATCTCCAGGACTGCCTTCATGTGTGATTTCTTTATTGTTTCTATTTCCATATTTAGGTCTTGTACCATTTTATTCAATTCCTTCACCTGATTGATTGTGTTTTTCTGTATTTCTTTAAGGGAGTTATTTATATCCTTCTTAAAGGCCTCTCTCATTCTCATGAGATGAGAATTTAGGTCAGAATCTTCCTTTTCAGGCATGTTAGGGTATCCAGGGGCTTTCTGTGGTAGGAAAACTGGGTTCTAATGGTACCCAGTTACATTGACTTCTGTTGTTTATATTCTTGTGCTTGCTTCTTGCCATGTGGTGATCTCTGATGTTAACTAGTCTGGTTGTCTCTTACTGGAGCTGGCCACCTGTGTCCCTGGTTACAGCAGACCTCTTGGGAGACAGACAGGTTGTAGGGTGTGGAAAGGGGGCAGGCACCCTGATTTGGTCTGAATAAAGGTGGGGTGACCAATGATTGCTAATTCCTACTATTTTGTTGTTGTTGCCATTGTTTTTGATAGTGGTGGTGGTAGTGTGTGTGTGTGTGTGTGTGTGTGTGTGTGTGTGAGTGAGAGAGAGAGAGAACTTTAGGTGCCAGTTTTTGGATATTTTTTCCTTCCTTTCTGTATCCCTTCTCATCTTCTGGCTTGAGTGGCCTGTGGCTCTGTTGACCAGTGAGTCTTTAGGTCCAATAGTGTGTCTCCACTGGAGTTTTGGCAGCCTGTGTGATCTTAGGGGTTTTGAGGGCTCCTGTTGCCTCTGGGGTTCTGGGGTTCTGGGGGTCTTGGGAGTCTGTCAACTGGCACTGCCTCTGGGGTTCCTAGTACTGGTGTAGCAACTGGTAAAGAAGGATTCTTCTGCCATAGTTGTGGGCTAGGACCTGGAGTCCAGCAGAGTAGGTGCTGTTAGGGACTGCTGGGGTTCTTAGTGTTGATGTTTCCCCAATAGAGCAAGAGTCTTCTGCCAGAAGTGTGGCCCAGGATCAAGAAGAAAGTTTTTATGGAGGTCTTGGCTCTCTAGTGGAACATCTGAGAACTGCCTTCAGTAATAATAGTCAGAAATAGACTGAGCTTCACCAAGTCTGATACATGATTTGAGATCATCCACAGTGATTAAACAAAATATTTAACTTTTGCTGTGTAGTGCAGGAGAAACATGAGTCTCCTCTGCAGGGCAATAATCAGAGTCCTGTGATTTTTTCTTGTATACTACCTAACATTCAACAAATATTTACCAGCAATTCCAAAAGCCGATACCAAATGATGAAAATCAGAGACAATGTCAACAGAAATCACACTGGGTCTAGGAGACCACAGATTTTAAGATAAAGCTGCTTAATAAAAAAAAGTAAAGTTGTAATTGTTTTTATTTTTATGTGTATGAGTGTTTCTCCTGTGCATGTGTGCATGTGCACACACACATACACACAAGAACACACACACACATGTCATATGTTTGCCTGCTGCTGAGGTCAGAGTAGGGGTTCAGTACCCTGGAATTAGAGTTACAAATGTTTGCAAGCTACCATATGAGTGCTGGAAACTGGATCTGATCAGGTTTCTTGAAGAGCTTCCAGCTACTGAGCCATCTCTGCAGACCTATGGTGAATGTAATTAATTAATTATGTCAAGAATTTCAGCAGAAAGGTGTCACCTCTTAAAATTTTACATAAAAATATAGGCTAATATAGTTAAGATGCTAAAACAGTGATAATTAGGAACTTATTCTATAAACAGTAAACAATAGAAGTGTAACAAGAGAAAATTATTCATGTGAAAGATAAATCAATATTAAGTATTCAAATTAAGTTAAAAATTTTGAAGTATCGGTGCTGAGAGATAGAGAGAAAGAGAGAGAGAGAGAGAGAGAGAGAGAGATAGCAGCCCACATAAACACAGTGAACAATATCCAAGTAACATATAGAAGTGTGATCCAATCTAGTAGTGATCAGGGAAATTGAAATCAACCCTTCAGTGATATATATTGCATAGTATACATACAGAGAGAAAAGAGAAAACAAGAAAACTATGGCCTCCTCCACATGTAAACCTGGAGCAAGTGAATTTACTCTTGTCACTAATTGGAACAGAGAAAGTCATGACCTTGTGGGAGACTGGCTGTATGCTCTGAATCTGAGCACACGCACACCGAGCAATCCCACTGGGTGTGTACATGAAGAAACAAGATATGCACACATGTACTAAAACAACAGCAAAAGGACTGCAATAAAACATCACTCGATACAAAGCAAATGTCCGTCACTGGTTGACAGAAGTATCTAAAAATGAGGGTAAAAATAGGATAAAAGTTGACAAGAGTCAATGTTTCCCACCTACCCCAATTCAGCTGTGTGTTTCACATTATGGAATCTATTTTTAGTAAGAACCTTGCCAAATACTCAAAAGATTCTTCCTCTCTATCTTATCAGCCCACATATCTAATCAGCTTTCTTATCCCACACCACCCTCCATCTTGGGTCTGATCATCCTGGTTCGTCTGTACCTAGAATCTTGCAGCTACAATCTGTACCACTTCCTTGACTACAGATCTCCAGTCGCTCATGCTGAATTCAAAATGAGGCTAATATTCTGTCTCACTGTAAAATTCCATTATAGCTGTCCCTACACCTATTGTTATAACCTATTTTATAAACATTAAATAATTCTTCTTTAACAAACCATAGCAGTAACAAAAGAAAATAAGGAAAAAAATCTTCCACTGTGTGCAAAAAGGTGTATGAATCTGTTGAGTGAAAAAAAAACCCAACACCTAAAAAGATCATTTACTATGTGATTCTATGTACAAACATAAGCTTCAAAACGAGGTGAAATTAGACTGTGGCAATACAAATTAGAAAAGATGAATATTTTTGAGGGTGAAGATTGTTGATGGAGAGTCAAGTGGACTCTCAAGTCATGGTAGGATAGAAGGAGGAGAAGTGACTTCTAATGTTCTGTTCTTGGATCTAAGTTATGCCAAATGGCAGTGTTTAAAATGTATCAATTATAATTTTTCTAGTTTTCTACCTATATGTTAGCTCCACAATTAAATTAAAAGTGTACCTCAAAAAGGAACCCCAAAATAAATATGTTGTAAGAATCCAATTATACTGGAGAATATCAAATATAAATAAAATAATATGAAGATCTAGGACTATTAATATTTATTTCTCAGATGTGAGGTTTATTTTTGTGAATTTGCATACTTCCCTTATTTCTTCTTAGAATAAACTAATTTTAACCAAGAAACATTAAGATATCAAAATGTCAACAACGAGCTGATATTTTCCTTTGCTTATTATGTGGTCAGACCTCAGGCAGAAGCCAGAGAATTGGCACCCTCCTATCTTGACAGTAGAAACTGCAATCTGAGATATGTAGGGTTTAAAATGCATTTATGTTTAAACTCAAGCAATTCTATCACCATGAGTTCATTCTAGGGCCACAAATGAAGGAGGGAACTCCTATATACAAGGGTGTTAGTACTAGCTTCTTTCTTTTGAGGTCAAAATGGAAACAATTGAAAATATCTACTAAACAGAGAGGAGTTCAGTAAGTGGTAAAATCTTCTCATGATGAGATGTTCCACATCATAATGTCCTAATTTAGACATGCATTTATTACTATTGAATGCAGGTGCTTTGTAGACTAGCATTATAGTATAATTGTATTAAGTAATTTAACATATGTATATTGGGAAAGAATGATATCTGACTGCGAATCAGAAGAACACATGACTATTGCTTTTTCAGTACTTATTTTTCCATTATGTGTTATAACATCACACATAATTTTCATAACAACGAAAAGACAAAGTTATTGTCAACTTAAGGGGGAAACCTCTAGTGGAAGTGTATTGAAATTTGAGTGACAGAGAACGGCTATATTTTGTTTTAATATTCTTTTCTCTTTGATGCTCTCTCAGAATTTGGTGAGAATGTTTTTAGGTATATTTGTCTTGTGGTGATTGTATTGGGGCAATAGTCTGCAGAACTAATTTAAAAAACATTCATTTCTTAGCTATTATTATTATTATTATAACTCTGCTATCTAATACCTTAGTGCCGTGAGTCAAAGCTGGGCCACTCATCAGCTATAGAGCTAGGCTAACCACACGGTTTCTTTGATCCCAAGTTCCTTCAATCTAGAAAATGCAGATAATAGTGCCTTTCCTACTTTTACTCCTAAGCAGTGGAGAAAATGTAAGCTGTGTGCAATCAAGACTCGTCAGTCTCATTCACTGCTAACTCCACCTTCGCCCCCTCCTAACACTTCCTGGAACAGAATAGAAGTCTGGTAGATATTATTTGATTGGGTAAATGACTGATCAAGTGCAATTGCCTTACAAACCCAGAAGTACCAGAGGTTGAGGTCCTTGATTATATGACCATGATTGATGCTGATTATGTTGACATAAAATGATCATTCTGGCAACATGGTACCAGTTTGGGTTATGAAATACTATACACCACCTGCTCCCAGGCATTTACTTCACTTTGTATGCATTGTCACAATACTCAAAATTATAAATGACTTGAAAGACTGAGGGGGAAAAAAGCACCGGGTTCTATATGATGTTAAGCTATAAAGCAACAGTATTGTAAAGATTTTAAATCAAGTTTTCTGTCTGAGTTTTCTGGCTGAACAAAAGAACAACATTTTCTTCCCAAAGCAATTCACCCACAGAAAAGTAGTATGGACGGCTATAAACTCACTTTTGTGGATAGCAGTAAGTCTTTGTGGAGTAAGACCTTAATCTTTTTTATGAAAACGTGGGCCATGCTTCTAGTTGGATTTTAGCTTCACACAGAAACTACAGAGGATGGGAGGCATTCTACTCATCTATTCTAATTAAAATTTAAATTGAAATCTGGGTTCTAATGAAGAGAAGCTTAGTGTTGGTCCTGTGGGGACTTTTCAGAAGGTACGAGAAACTCACAAAGGCGAAAAGAGATTTCACACAGACTTTTTCTTCCTCTGTGTTTTATTTGAACATAACATTCGTATTTTATAGAGAAGCATACCTTTCCTTGATGGAAGCCCATCATTATCCTTTTGACATGGACGTTCTTAAAAATCTCCTACTTCCCAGTGAAGCAGACCCAGCTGTGTCACTGTGGACATGTTGGCATTATCCCTCTGACACCGTGTGTCGAGGAAGAGAGATGACAACTCAGCTCTACCAGACGATGGATTCATTATTTACCTATCCTGAGCCTGCAATGTCGCTCAGCTAGATGAGTTCAATGTCAAAGGTCATGTCTGTTTGTGGAAAAAAAAGTCAGGTTGCTAAGGAATAATATGAGACGAATAAACTCAAAACTTTCTAGCAAAATCTTATTGGAGAACTTGAAAAATTAGCTCTCCGTGTTCACTGGTTGGGCAATGTCCTTTTAGGACCTATTTGTTAAACACTGTGTACACTTGTTCACCCAGAGAATGTGACTTACACACAGCATAGGTAAAGAAATGAAATGAATGCATTAGAAACACTTCAAAGGGAAGTTGTCAAAAGTTCATGTAGTGGTCTAAATAAGAACCTCCCCCCAACTCACATGTTTAACTAATTGGCCCCCAGTTGGTAGAACAGTTTGGGAAGGATTAGGAGGTATGTCCATGCTGGAGGAGGTGTGTCACTGGGAGCATGCTTGAAGGTTGCAAACACTCAGTCATTCTGAGCCTCTCTCTCTCTCTCTCTCTCTCTCTCTCTCTCTCTCTCTCTCTCTCTCTCCCCACCTTGCATTTGTATCTCAGTATATAAGCTTCCTGTTTGTGGATGTCAGTTACTGATCCAGGGCTATGCCTGCCTGCTGACATGCTCCTCTACATGATGATGATAGACTCTTATCTTTCTAGAACTGTGAACTCCAATAAACACTTCCCTCTGTAAGTTCCATTAGTCATGGTGTTTTATTACAGCAATAGAAAAATAACTAAAGTGGTATTTTATTAATCATATACCTGCCAATAAATAAACATAAATGTAGGGATTAAATATTTTTAATCCTATAAGGGTTTGAAAATGTGTCTTCATGCTACTTCAAAAAAAAAAAACTACCATGATTTCAAGAGGCTATCTGAATCTAAATGTAACTATTTTTATTAAACCCTGATCTGTGTTGATGACTGAAACTTGACATCATAGGTATACCATGTTTCTAGACTATTTCCCAGTCTACATCTCCATATTTAAATGACTTCTTGAATTAACTGGATGTAAATAAAAAAATATAGAAAAAAATATAAAAAGAATTAACTGGAGAAAGGATTCTGGATTTCTTTTTTTTTATTTTTTTTTATTAGATATTGCTTTATTTACATTTCTTTTTTTATTATTTATTTTATTTAATTTTTTTAATTTACATTCCAAATCACTTCCCCTTTCCCGTTTCCTCCCTCCCCGAAAGTCCCATAAGCCCCCTTCCCTCCCTCTTTTCTCCATTCAACCCCCTCTCGTTACTCTGTCCTGGCATTCCCCTACATCCAGTCTTTCCAGGACCAGGGGTCTCTCCTTCCATCTTCTTAGAAATCTATTGATATGCGGATTGTGTCTAGGGTATTCTGAGATTCTGGGTCAATATCCTCTTATCAGTGACTGCATACCATTTGTGTTCTTTTGTGATTGGGTTACCTCACTAAGGATGATTAGTTAAAGACAATGGCATTTCATCTGCACAAAAATATTTAAAGGCAGAAATGGTTCTAGAAAGGTAATACATACTGCCATAGAGCATCTTTCCACAGCTGTGAGCATGCCTGAGCCCCGTGAGAATATTCCAAATGAAAGATGTCAGTCAGATGCTGTGGGTGGCCAATAGCATGCTAGACAGCTCATAGCAAGTCTATCTCAAACACTCTATAGTTTGCAGCTACTCTGCTTTTATGAACTTCTGTTGGTTACCATGCAGAAGAGTGGGCTACGGGAAGATTATTCCCAGCAACACTTCCAGGAGGAGCACGCTGACTAAAAACAGCAGGGGGAATAAGGAGGGTAGATCTGACACTGACTACCAGTGGAGTCTGATTAAAATGTATCAAAATTGTAATTTTTTTCCTTTCTGTTTAACCATAAGAGACTCAGTGTTGCTTACTGTCAAAGCCGTTAATGAGGGTGTAGGCTTGTCACTTTCATTGAAGGGCAACTTTGCCAAGAAACCAGTGCCATGGTCACCTCCAGCTCTTTACCATTAAATCCATCAAAGCGCACTCAGATTTCCAACTGCGCTGGATCTTTGAAGAAAGCCCCTGTGGCTTTGGAGCCTGCCCCATCCGAACAACTCAGCATGCTTGGTGAAAAGATAGAAGTGCCAGCAGAGCTGGGGAATGTTTAGTTAGGGCGCTCTCTTTGAGTTACAGCCCCTCTGTAAGAAGAACCCTCCTTACTCAGTACTGGTAGCAGTTTTTGATGCTCATAATGGTAACATCTGTCTGTCTTGTAGCAGCTCCAGGCCAAAAAGAGATGCCACCACTTTCCCTGTTCCTTCACTCATTCCTTTATTATCTCATTTAAGAAATAATTGTCTCCTTTCATAATGTAGGTGGCAATGAGAATAAAACAAACTTGTCCTCAAGATTAGAAACTCTAATACACTAGAAAGACCTATGCATAAAAAGCCACTATCCAGGGTAAAACGTAATGAGCAGAACAAAGTAGACAAGGTAATGTGGATTGGGTGTCCTATGAGAAGATCAGAGAAAGTCTGAGGCTGAGGTGGCTTCTGAACTAGAATTTCAAAACTGAATGTCATTTGAATATGGGTGCTTGCTGAGAAGCCTGGGAATCTCTGATCTTCACATGGCTGGGAACTGGGTTTTGAGTTTGAGATCAGTCATATTCTCTCTGATATATCTTTCATGCATATTCAGTGAACCTCTCTTTTGTGGGGCCTCACCCTGTCTATTGTCTTCATAAGTGCTTGCCCTCCTCTGAAATTTCTGTTTATCCACTGACTTCACTCATTAGAATAAACACTACACAGAGGAGTCATTTTCTTCTGTAAAGTAAGGAGTGTTCTTTTGTGAATGTGTATAGATCATATTGAGTAAAATCCTTGTTATTTGAAAGATTGTCAGACTGACATTTCCCAGGAGGCTATGATATGAAACTGGATAAAGGGCGACTCTAGGTATAATGCCAGTAATATTTTTCTAGACATATCTAGGCAAATATTTTTGTCAGCATATAAAGATTTAGGTATCATTGAAAGCCAAAGTGATATACGGAATGTTGGTTATGATTAAAAGCCAGTATAAAGAAATGCAAAGAACTATGAGCCCCAAGTAAGAAATCAAATTGGTTCATATAGTTCGACAAAAGGAGGAATTGCTACATCCAGATGTTTAAAAATATAAACTAGTCATTGTCTTGCCATTTCTACCTCTTCTCCTCCAAGTCCTAGCTTCTATTTTAAGTAGAAAGTCATCAAAATGGGGAAAACTTCCCCCCTTATTGGTAAAGGTCCTGAGGGAGACTAAGCCAGTTTGGGTGATATGTCCACAGGGTTTTGGAGAGGTGAAGCATTCTGATTCTGGGCCATGTGCATTCCTGAACTTGAACTCTGAACTGCATTCCTATGGACTATTGGATGTCAATCATATTCCATGAAGATGGGAAAGCTCTAAGCTATGTGAGACCAAGCCATTGGGGACTGATAAAGAGTCCAGCTTTGACCAAAAGGAAGCCCTAGAGTTCATCACTAGCATAAGAGATGATCGTGGTCACCAGGGTAATTTTGCCACGGGGTTTGAGTTAATTGACTGAAACTTAACATTGAAAAATTACAAGGAGATTAAATTTTGCTAGAGTGATAGGCAAGTGCTGGAAATAGTACTTCTGGTGTAAACATAAGCTCTAGCTGGGTCAGGCCACAAAACAGCTGTGCTGAGGGCACATTCTTCTTTGTAAGTTTCTGGAAACTTCCAACCTTATAAATTTCAACCTCCTGCAAAACAAATCTTAGTGTATAAATTTATGATGAAACTGAAGAAAGAATCTGAATGATAAATGGCATCCAGCTGCTGGACACATGCGTTTATCTTTTCATTTCTCTATTTTTCTCATCCGGGGTGCTCTCTCTTTTGCCTAATGTCAGCTCATCTCTCAGAAGGATTGGTCTTCATAATAGATGTTGGGTGGGATGGACTGGAAGAGGATCCCTGGAGAGACTTCCAATAAAAGGCCACATCAGAAGATGATCTCGAAAATTAAGATAGTCTCCATGGCAAAGCATGCTTTGAAAGAAAGAGCAACAGTTCTGAGTGTCTTCCCTGGGGTGATCACCCCTGCCAGTACTCTCCTATGGAAATTCAACCTTTTCCTGTGTGTGCTACTGTGTTTTGATTATCTACAAAATATCAATATAAAAGATAAGGATCTCTTGAGGGTTCTCTCTCTCTCTCTCTCTCTCTCTCTCTCTCTCTTTCTCTCTCTTTCTCTCTCTCTCTGACTGTAAATTCAAGGAGGGCAGGCATTTCTACTCCTAGTTGCCCAGTTCTCAGTGTAGTATCTCAGTGAAGTAGATGCTCATGTTGTATTTGCTAAATTCCCATCTTCATGGAATATGATTGACATCCAATAGTCCATAGGAATGCAGTTCAGAGTTCAAGTTCAGGAATGCACATGGCCCAGAATCAGATTAGTTCAAGGTATGCTACTTGCTTACAACTCTCACTGGATGGAGAAGAAGTATATATCTACACACTCATGTAAATAACAATTATGCAAAATATATTATCAGATTATATATACTATTACTGAGTCACACAATTCTACATGGATAATGAAATGCTACAAATTAAATTATTCATTCACTACTTCAGAAAAATTAACAAATGAACAAATAACAAAAACCATTGTCTGGGTCTATGACATAAGCAATGCTTTGCCATGTATTGGAGGCATAAACAATATTTTTCCTACATGTAGCAGTATACCTAGGGCTGTGGGATCTATAACAGTCAAACTGGGAAGCACTGCAATAACTGGCTTAGAAAGTCAGAGCAGGTGGGTATCAATGCTACCTGGCATGGTGAGGCTGTCTGGACAGAAGAGATCCTGAAGAGACATTAGGACTGAGAACCAGAACGAAGTAGGAAAGATATTTTAATGAAGAAAGCATGAATCAGGGTGAACATAGGAACAGTCAGTGATGTGAAGGATTTTTATGGGGACCCTAGGGGACAGGATAGACAGCTTGAAGGTAGTTCTAGTCTATAGAGCAGTGATTCAAACTGAGAATTTTGAATAGTAGCTAGGAAGGAAGATTAAGACTTTGTTTTTTGCTTGAAGTGACATATAACATTATTTCATAGAAAAATGCCAATTTTATCCGAGCATTTGAACAAGGCCTAGGTGCTTCTTGTTTTATTGCCATTATAATTTGCATGTACTTTCAGTATAGCAGGCAATGATCGTTGAACAAAATTTGATTTACTATTTGTATTTCCCAACAGAAAAAAACGTTCCCCGAGTGAGGAAAGATGCAATTTCGTTTCATGTCTCTAGTACTCACCACACAAGTGAGAATGTAGTAAATATTTATTGAATGACATGAAATGAACGAGTAAACAAATGAATGTGTGAGTGAATGAATTAATCAATCACTTGAGCATCGAGGAATAATATGGTTAAGAGAGAAAAGAGACTACATGGTCCATGTCACTCGATGTGGGCTAATAGAACACATGCTTAGAGCAAGTACAGGTCCTGATATTGGACTGTTGGGAGATGGTTTTGTGCACTGTATATTCAGATGCTGATTTCTATGCCAAGACATCTGATTATAGACATTGTCATGGTCAAGCTTCTATGGTCTCAATATTATGTAAAAAATTGTTTTCCAGCACCTATGCTTGGTTAATAACTTGGCAGAAGAGAATGGGGGTGGGAGGTTGGACATCTGACTCCAGTCAGGGGGTTCCCAAAAAGACCAGAGGAGGAGAGAGGGAAGAGAAGAGAAGATGTGGCGAGACCATATGGAGGGACCAGGAGGAGTTACCATGAGGACACACACGGAAAGAGTGAGCCTGAACAAGACTCAGATTACAGGTAAAGGACCATCCGTCTGGGAAGTAGCCAAGCTGGCATAGTAGCATTAGAATAGATGGGTGTCTGTCTAGTTATAGGACTTGTACTTTATTAGTAAACTTATTAGTTCTCTGTGTCATTTATTCAGGGCTAAAATGGGCTAGAATGGGCATAGAAACACCCTTGTCATTATTTGCGAACAAAGCGGGGGAGGTGGGGGCGGGAACAAACCCCCACTGAATTACTTTTACACTGGAGATTTTGGAACACACTGACTTTTCCATATTTAGTGACAGGTGAACTGCAGAAGCTGGACCGATGAGGAGTAAGAAGCAGTTGCTTGGTGATGGGAATGAGAAACTAAAAGGGAGAAAAGATGTTGAACTTCTTGGGCTCTTCAACTTATGGTACCTGCAGTGAAGGTGCTGGAATCACTGAAGATTTCTGAAAAGTCAGAGTGTGGGAAAGTCATTCAAATCAGAGCCCACTGAGTAGAAAAAGTTTGTAGTAGCAATTATTTGAACCCTTATGGAAATTTCATAGCAAGGTAACAAAGGAACTATCATGTAATCTTTATGTTCTGAAAGAGGACATTTCAAAAACCTTAATATAAAATTAAATAAAATACATGGAAGGTTGGATCCTAAATATCTCCCCCTACCTGTTAGGATTCTAAGATATATTTGCTTTGGCTTTCTTATGTGACTCTGGAGAGTTAGCTATAAGAATTAGAAACCTGTTTCAAACAGCAATAATGAGTCCTGATTCTATTATACAATTGTTGTAGGAATAATTTAATAGCTGCTCTACATTGTCTGAAATTGCTTTATCTGTTAGGATGAGACTTCAATTTTGGAGCTACGTATATACACGAGAGAGCAGAATGTTCTATTTGTGAAATATGAAGATGAATAACATACCACTCTCTCCATCCTTTATGGACATCAAGCTCTTTTACTTTCCAATATTGTTTTCAATTATGCACTCCACTGACACTCTTATTTCATAATTTAAAGCAGCATGTTGGAAAATATATGTACATATACCTGAGAGTCGCTTAACTACATCAGAGTCAACGGAAATAAATCCTGCCCCTTCACACTCTAGCCCACTTATCTTGCAAATCTCTATTAACTACACAGAGGCATAATGCATATGAGAAGAGTGCATTTGTTTTATAATTTCACTCCGTTGGACCCCACTCTGGCTCTGCATACGACTTTCAGAAACAGCAGTACAGTATGTGGACTGGAATCTTGCCAGATCATATCCTCTCTATCTTTTAGTCTGGGTTTGCCTGGTGTGCACTCTGTAGTTTCTCATTGGTCCCAGACAGAGCAGCTCTGACTCCCACCGACTGAGTAAACAGCTGGATTTCTGGGCAACCCTTTTGGTTGATGAGGAACTGTGTAGCCTCAAGTGGCTCACAAGCAAAGAATTACAGGCTCCCAGGCGGTCCACAGACTGCCTTTGGTTTTTCAACCTCCTGTAGTGTTTGAGTCAGAGAGGACTTTCCCTTATTTTCTAAACTCAAAACAACCTGCTTGGCTCCAGCTTGCCCTGGTCCTTTTGTGGGTTTCTTGTTTCCCTGCCCCTGCTGATCTCTCTGGCTTTCAACCAAGCTTTAACCATAAGACTCTCACCAGAGTCCTTAAAGAAGAAAGCTTTCCAGCATGACCACACTGAATTAATAAATGAAACCCAACCTTTTAAAAATTACACTGTCAGAAAAAAAACCCATTAGGTTGTAAAAGAGTTGAAGTAAACATTAGATTTTAATATCTACTGCTGCTTAGATTTTTTCTGAACGGCAAAGTCCCCAGTGAGCACTTAAAACTTCATTACTCCACTGAAAGGTTGTGAAAGGCTATTTAAGGGTTTTCAATTTTGTTGAAGTCTAGAGGTTATTACAGCTGGAAAGACTACAGCTCCTTGTATTACAAGGAATGAAAGGAATGAGATTTATGATCTCATCCTCCCTGCAGTTTAATCCCGGTCTATTAGATGCATTGGCAAAAATTAGGGCAGGGTGAAAACTTTTCTAGAGATTTGATGAAAAATAGTATTTGGGCACTGTGAAAAACATGCTGGTAAGACTTGGGTACTATGACTCACCATGCTGTGGACTGAAGTTATTTCGAGATTGGCCTCTGCTTGAAACCTCTTAAAAAGACTGAAAAATCAAAAACTTATCACAGAAGCCTCAATGCTAACTTTCAAGAAGAGTCCTTTAATTAAAACTCATCCATGCAAAGACCTTGGTAGATATATTCTGTATCCATGATTTTTTTAAAATCAAATATTTTTTTTAAAAGAAGAAATTTGTGTCTTTTTTTTTTTTAAATCTGGTCAGTTTTGGTGTTGATATTATTTGGCCAAGAACTGTTAGATAGTTATGTACTCTGCAAATTCCTCATTCTTACCTCAAAGACCCTCCCAATTTTTGTTTTATACTTTGCACTGTCAGTTGACTTTGATTTATATCATGTACAACTGTTATCCTTATGTTCTATCCATTAAATCACTTCTTTGTCAATCCCACATATTACACATCTATCATCTACCTATCTACTACCTACCTACCTACCTACCTGTCATATCTATCTTCTCATTTACATTATCAATCTATCATAAGCCTATAAAATATGCCCAGTACTATGTGGTATACTAGAAAGTTGGTAGAAGAGTAAGAACTTGTGAATGCCTAATTTAAAATCATATTGTAAGTTGGAGTAAAGAATACTTTCTTGGAAGTTAATTCAAGAAGCAACAAACTTTTCTAGAGAAAGCCAAACCTTCTTATATACTAGAAAGCTTTCTTTGAGTAGATTATTCAAGCTGAATTTCAAAGAATGGATCATAAAGAACAAGGACAAAGAGAATCTAGTAAAAGAAAAATTCAGAAGATCAGGTAAGCTGCCCACAAACCTTCTCCTCTTTCTTTGTTCCCCAAGACCCAATACACTAGTCTTGTTTCTAGCACTGCAGCATAATACCAACTACAGCCTTCTCTGACCCCTGACAACATCTCCTGTGGATCTCACAGTCCATGTCCTCTTAATATTCATCCCCTAGCGTTTTGCTTTGTCCCAGATCACAACTCTAGCAGATAACCCAAGGACAGCTTTTCCCAGGGAAACAAGTAGATTGAAGATAGACCCATACTTCTACTGCTCCTGAGATCTAATTTTATCCCCAGCAATGTGTCTGGAAACTTTTTATGGTCTCCCTTTTTCTCTGACCCCCATACCCAACAGATCACAAAGAACTCTTCAGAACTTCCTCCAACTTGTCCCAGTTACCCGACCATTAAAAACATCAGGCATTCCCTGTGAACACACAGCTGAACAGGCCAGGAAAACAGGTAATGCACACATAACACATTCTAAGAATCCAGAGTAGAAACAGAAACCAAAGACCAAAACACTCATCTATCAAAGACAAATACAAAAATCACCACATAAACATTTAATTATCCCAAACCCAGATGTTGAAACACCAGTGTAAAAACATAAACAACAGCCAAGGCAATATATTTCCATCAGAACCCAGCCATCTTAGAGAGAGTGCTTGGAGAGATGATTGGAATTTTGGGAAGCAGATGTGGAATGGGGTGTGGAAACCTAGTACAGTGGAAACCTCTTAGAATTTATCTTGGAATTTAGGTAATCCTAATGACGACTCTAGTAATGGAGGTCAACAAGCCATCTCATATAGTTAGACTCCAGTGGTCTGAGTATACTGCATTCACTTGAGTAGTTGGCCAACAGGGTCTCATAGAAATCCCCAAACAGTTCAAGTGTTTGCTAGGACAAAAGGTTGCTCTCTGCAAACTTCCAGCAGGGCCCCATTTCTGATGACAATGTCCACACAATTCATTGAACACTGGAGAAGTTGAGCTGGTTCCTCACCCTCATACTCTAGTTTCTTTTGGTGTTGGAAGGTATTCATCAGGCCACTGAAAGAGAAAAACCAATTAATGTCTGGTTGGTTTTATGAAACTTCTGACATGAGAACCAGTACACAAGAACCAGGCACAAAACCTTTGACCTACAATCTATGCTGCCTGTAAAATGTGCTAGGTCAATGGTAGCACAGGATGAGTGGGCATAGGCAACCAATGTCTGATTGGATATAAGGCTCACTACAGGAGAAGGAACACACACCCAGCACTACTTGGGTAACCAAGAACTAGAGACTAGATAGCCCAGAGATCTAGAGTAAAACCAAACACTATTGGTCTAAAAAAAAATCAATAAAATGATTCCTGGTGAAATTCTGCTATACTCATAGAACAATGTTTTATCCAGTCACTATCAGAGATGTTTCCTCTGAATGGGAACAGATAGAGAGACTCACAGCCAGATATGATGTGGAAACAGAGTCTAAAATGGAGGTCTCCATCAAATTTCTCTCCTCAGAGCTCAGGGAATCACATAGAAGAGGAGGCAGAAAGAGATGGAAGGGATTGAAGACACCAGGAGAACAAGGTCTTCTAAATCAGCTAACCAAGGTACACATGAGCTTACAGAGACTGAAGCAGCCAGCACAGGGCCTGACCATGTCTGAACCAGGTCCTCTGCATATATATTATTGCTATTAGCTTAGTATTTTTATGAAACTTCCAACACGAGAACCAGCAGGTCTCTGACTCCTGTGCCTGCTCTTGAGGCTCATTTCCTCTTGTTCGTTTGCCATGTCTAACTTTGATATCATCATTTTTGCTTCATCTTATATTTTATTTTGTCATGTTTGGTTTTTTATCTACTAGAAGTCTGTTCTTTTCTAATGAGAGAAAGAAGGGTAGTGGAATCCAGAGGGGAAAGGAGGTGGGGGAGGAACTGGGAGGAGTAAAGGGAGGGCAACGGATAATCAGAATATATTGTATGAGAAAAGAATGTATTTTCAGTAAAAGGAAAAAATGTACTGTAAACTTACAGCAGTGTATACAAGCCTAGTGTCTAGTTCGAGACATGTTACTTCTACAGGTTTTATGTGGGGATAAATGGTAGGGACTTTATATTGATGGGAACGTCTGATTTGGCTATATGTTTTCATGTTTTACTTTTTGTATAATTGTGGATGCAATTATGCAAATCTAATGTAAAGCCCATGAATATAGGAAAAGCAAAACACTTTAAAAATCATCCATAATGCCTCCAACCTGTAGAAATAAGTCTACTGTTTGATATCTGAATGACTTACTTTCCAGAGTTTTTTCTGTGCTTTTATCATTTTGATCTGGTAATCAAATCACAGTTACTCTTCTTTATATTTTTAAATTACATTATATTATTTTATGATTATTGGTCATGGCTTTATAATCACAATTTAAATGATTACATCACAATTTATTGCAATCAATACAACCATCACATAATTGGTAGATTTTTCAATGTAATATTTTATTGATTATTTCAGATTTTCATATATCTTTAAAATGCATTTTGATCATATGAACCCTCCAAGACCTTCTATCTAAACTTTCCATAGGCCTTCCTCCTCTCTCTCTCTGATCTCCTCCTTCTCTCTTCTTCTCCTCTTTTTTCTTCTTCTCCTTTCTTCCTCCTTCTTAGTGCTTCCCATATGCACAGTGGTGTGGGGTCATCCATGGCCCCCTCCTAAAGAAAACTGGCCACACCCCTCCTAAAGAAAACTGAGTTTCCCTCACTCAGCAACCATCAATTGCACTCTTAGTCACTTACTCTTAGCATGGTGACCAGTTTTGAGTCTCTGCATTAACCACAGACCACTCCAAAAAGCTTCTCTGACCAAGGTCGAAAGCAACCCAAGCCTCTATGTACAATCATATACATTTAGATGGCAGTTTAATGACATAATCATTTAACAAAACAAAAATAGGAGGTTACCCTAGGACTGATATGCCACTCCCCAGCCACATTTACATTACCAACCATGAATTTGATCCTGTGGAGTTGGCCTTGAATCAATAAGAAAGTGGTTGGTTAGCCACATAGTAATCATGTCACTATTGTGAAAGTGGGCACATCTTGCCTGACAATTTGAAACTGAAATGTATGTACAGAATTTAGCATTGGCTAAGAACATTGATTTTTTTTTCTCTTCCAACAGCCTGAGTAGCATCTTCTGGCATATGAAATCAAGCCAATAAAAAGAAATTTCCTGGTGGGTTCCAGGTTGGCCTGTTTTAAGTTCTACAATCAAAGTGTGTAGTGTATTCAGTATTAGGAACTTGCCATCTGGTTATGATGATAGATCAAGAGTAGCAATTGATTGTATTAATTTGGGGGTATGGGGATATCCCTGATTAATAACTTGAGGAAGCTATGCCATGCCTAGCACTAAGATTTTCATTTAATAACCATGGCATCTTGGAATAGTACTGTGTACCCATGGAGAATACCTTCTAGTGGATATATTTTTATATTATTATGAGAATTGTGAAATTATGAACAATGCATATAAAATGTTTAGAATACATTGGCTCAAATATTACTGACATTGTCAAGTGTTGAAGTAATGAGTAGAAAACAACCTAAAGTCCCTAATGTATGTTTAAAAATAGTATTGCCAAATTATAATTTTTTAAAAATAGGCTCAGAGCCCCAATTTCATTGGATCATGACCTGTAGGAAATTTTATCACAAAAGCAACTAGACATCATTAATTTGATAATAATGAAACACAGCTTGCCATCATTTCCATTTTTACTTATTTGAGCATAAATCATACCAAGTTTTGATTCAGTATGTACTGACATTTCTGTAGTTTGCCTTCTGTATTGATGTGCTTTGTCCATAGTTTCTAAAGCATTCTGAAAACCTTTCAGGAACACTAGGACTTTATACAATTGGCAACAAGGACAATCATTTTTAGAGCTGCAAGACTGTGGCAGTTACACTCACGTGCACATCAAAATGATCATCTGAGTAAATCACCCATCGGTCTTTGATTATTAGCTCCATCCACATACAATGGTATTCACATTTGGCTTTAAAGGGATCCTGATAACCATAATAACACGATAAAAATAATAGCTGCTATTTACTGATGCCTTTTATGTACCAGTGTTATCCAGGCAGCTCTAGGATTGACTAATTAATCCTCTCAACACTGTAAGACAAGTATTCTAATCTCTGCACTATAGCTTCAAGTTTCAGAGTGTTAATTACTTATCATCCTTCCCTCCTAATTCTACCCATTGGAGAATAAATGCGGTACGGCTCACCTATAATAGGATTTCCTCACAAGTTTAAGGCCACATCTGGGGTTTACCATGTGATTTATGTAAGTGCTTAGCCTATGCATAGAAAAATATACATATGATTAGTTGCATTCTGCATATATATATATATATATACATATAAAATCTGCACAACTGCTTTTGAAATGTTAGTGCTATTATTGAAATTGCTTCATAAAGAGAGATGATTTAATGAGTAGCCTCTTTGAAAAATCTTTCATAGTAATAGTAAGATCATTCAGTTATGTCATAGCACTGTTAGAGATGGAAGTCACTAAAATTTCTTTAAGAAGTTTTTCTTCAGTTATGAATAAAAGTTTTTATAATACACTCTAAGGTGAGAAAGACTGGAAATTATGTAAACCAAGAAGTATAACAAAATAAACAGAAATGGGCTGGAAATGCTGGCTTTGATTGTAGGGCAATCTTCAGCCATATTCATCATTCCATTAAAATGTATATCTTAGTTATTCCTGATGGCTACAAATCAGATATATACTTAAATCTTGTCCTCATAGAGCAGACATAAATACAAATAAGTCATAAATTTCTTTCTAATTTTTAAAAGCAAGGGTTCTATGGAAAAATACCAGAAAGATTATCAAGAAGTGGAGAAGGCAGCCCCTGGGACATGGTGCTAATGATATTTAGACAGCCTAGTTCATGTGAGACCAGAGGTGGAATAAAGCAGAAGAGACTTCGGATGGCTTGGAGAAGTGAATCACTAGGGTGGTTGTGATCCAGGTTTGGTTGGGAATAAAATGGGTAAGGAGAAAGAAGGTAGGTCATGGAAGCTCCTGAAGGATACTAACATTTAAGGAGAGAAAAACGATCCCAAGAACAGTGAAAAGCCAGGATTTTCTATTTCTTTTCTTTTCTTTTTTTTTTTAAGCTGAGGAGTGATATGATCCTATTTACACTTAGCTATATTTGGCTACTGTGAAGTGAAAGACCAGATGGAGGAAAAAGAAGATGGAGAGAGGCCAGTTAGGAGATAAGAAAGTAAACTGATAGGAATTATCTTCTAAAGACGTTTGCAAAAGAGACAGTTATGTCAAGAGAAACTGAGACAGCTAGGATGCCATTGATAGAGTTTGTAGATTAAGTGGGGAGGAGTATAGGGCAGGGCTTATTTACCCTCTTACCCTGGGCTAAGATCCATAAATGAGAGAAAACATGTGATACTTGCCTTTTTGAGCTTGATTCAATTCACTTGGTATGATAATCTCTAGTTTCACCTATTTTTTCACAATTGACCTAGCTGCATTCCCTTTATGCCTGAATAAAATTCCAGTGTGTGTGTGTGTGTGTGTGTGGTGTGTGTGTGCGCGCACACTCTCATGCACTGTATTTTCTTCATCCATCATCACCAACAGACATCTAGGTTGATTCCATAGTATGCACTGTACATGCTCATTTAAAGGGATCTCCATGACATGTTGACATGGAGATTTTAGCATAAGTATTCAGAAATGGTATCACCAGATCGTGAGGTAGATCTAATCTTAGTTTTGGGGAGAGCCTCCAGATTTATTTCCATAGTGACTTTTCATATATGTTTAAAATGCATTTATCAAGGATGCCTTTTCCCCTGCATCTTCACCAGCTTTATTTATTATTTGTTGTCTTCATCACCATCATTCTGACTGGGTTGAGGTAAAATCTCAATGAGAGGTGCCTTGGACATTCTCAAAGCAGACTTTTTAGTACGCAGGGATATTTTTTAAAAGAGGTGATTAGATCTGAAGTACTCTGACCTAACAAATGGCCCAATCTAATAATGGGTTATGGTGTTTTCTAAATTTGAAAAAATACAGTAGGTGGGACCTTGTCAGCAGAAACAGGAAACAGGGCAATTTTCTTGTGGGCATGTCTTGTCCAGTTCTCTGCCTGTTGCTGTTCTGTTTCCTGTCCATCAGAATGGGAGCTGCTTCACCATGCCCTCCCTCTCTCACAGAGTAAAACCTCTGAAACCATAAGCAAAATGAAACTGTTTCTGAAGGTACTTGGTTACAGATGTGAGAGTTCTAGAAACACAGCACAGCAACAAGATCAAAGACCAGAAAACTAAGAATCTTTAAGTAGATGCATAAAGGCTATCAATAAGGTTAACATCATTTCATGATATTAAACAATCCTGTAATAAATTAGGTGTAGAGGAAACATCTCAGAGTACTGAAAGCTATATTTGACAAACCAACATCATCCTGAAACTGTTCTATTAAGGTTAAGAACAAGACATTGGTTCAAACTTTCACCCACTCTTACTGAACATAGCCCTAGCCTAAACAACTAGGTATAAGGAAAAAACATAAAGGACATTCATATTATGAAGGGGAAAGCCAAATCATACTTGTTTGCTGTAGCTATTTGACTACTTTATTGTGTTCTATATCTACCACCCTTCTCCACCTTTATCCCTTTCACTCTAATCCTTCTCATTCCCCTAACACTAGTTCTGAGAGAAAGAAGGTTAAAGGGGAAAGGGGGCATGAATCTATTTAGATTATTTCATGTTGATCAGGGCCATTGTGTTCACTGGGGCAAGTCCAATCTTCGTTGTCAGAATATCTCCAACCAGCAACCCGCAGTAGCAAAAGTAGCAAAGGAAATGACAGGAAGTAGCAGCAGCCGGGACCAGCAGCAGCAAGGGGATCATCAGCAACTGCCCTGGCCCCTCTCGGGGTTCTCACATTTATTGCCTCTCAAGTGTCTCTAGAATTCCAAATGTAAACTATCTCCTATTGTCAAAAGCTGTACCCCCTCTTTGGTTGTTGGTTGAGTCTCTGAAAACCCAAAGGGTTACATCAAGCTAAGCTTCTGCACAGTAAGGAAACAGTTAACATAGCTAAGTACTACAATGCACAGAATGGGGATAGTCTAACACTACAGCTGGCAATGAACTAACAGAACTTCAAAAGATCTTAAAGAAATTAGGGAAAAAAAGGCAAAACAGCAGCCACAGGCCCTCACAAATCATCCAGTTTTAAAAAAACAAAACAAAACAAAACATGAGTTACATATGCCTGTTGACATCTCTCAAAGACAGATGAAAATGAAGAGCAGGTATTCTAACAATGCCATTCCTCAGCAGAATGTAGAGCACAGAAGGATAAAGCATCTGTGCTTACTATCAAAAGGACAAAAAGAAGATGATGCTGGGAAGACAGAGAAAGGGAAACTGTTGTACACAATGTAAATTTTCCCTGACTTCTGGAAATTTGTATCGCTGTTTCTAGAGAAATTTAATAGAATTGACATACATTGTTACCATCTCACTGCCCAAAGGAAACAAAGTCTGTAATATATATATATATATTTGAAACAACTTAAATTCTCATCAATAAAAGAATGGATACTGACAATGGGTTGTATACATTCTATGAAATAGTACAAATCCGTGAAAGAAGAAATATTTTCATATTCAATAACACGGTAAAGACCCAGAGGATATTGTCACTGAATGAAACACATCATGCGTGGAAAGGAATATGCCATATGACTTCATCTGTGGAGTTTTCAAAAGCCAATGCCATTAAGGCTCAGTGTTGTTTCCAGAGGCTGGGAAGGGTACCAAACAATGGAAATGGGAGGGATTTGTCAAGAGACATAGTTGTACAGTCAGACGGGAGAAATAACTGCAGTTATTTTATAGCTGGGTAGGTGAATGCAGTTAACAGTGGTGTGCTGTGTAACTCAAGATAGCTAGAGGAGTAGATTTTAAATGGATTCACCAGAAAGACATAGTAAATTTAAAGTGATATGTTAGTTACCCTAATTAGAGCATTGCCCAATGAATAAGCAAATCAAAACATTCTACCATATACCATAAACCTGCACAGTTATCACTGCATATCAATCATAATGTAAAAAGTTAAAGACCCAGAGTAAATATTACTTTTGCTTATAACATGTTGAAAGTATCTCTTCCAAAGGTCTTTCCAGGCACCCAGGAGCCTTCATTTCATTAGAGTAAGAGATGTAGTGAGACTAAAGGAAGAGAGAGAGAGAGAGAGAGAGAGAGAGAGAGAGAGAGAGAAATAGGGAACAAGGAGAAGAGAAAAGAGAAAACAGCATTAGAAACATAAAGATAAAATCATAATTTTCATGTTATCTAAGTTGAAATCTGGGAAAAACTAAGTTATATTTGAGTTGCTAAGAGGAGTCACAAAGGGATAGAATTCTGTGTAAGTTCCTCAGCACTAAATGTTAGGAAAAGATACCATTACTTACACAGTTATCCACAAGGTGTCTAATACTTAATATAACAAAAGTATTCAAAACTTGGAGGAAGAAAATAAGAAAACCTTAATCAAAGTCATAAAAACCTGTCTGAGTGATGATCTGTACCACACCCACAGACAGCATGGGTTCATATAAGCACTTATAAATAGATATGGTCTACTGAATTAGTAAAACATTCAAAGCAACTTCTCCAAGAAGAAAGTCTGATTTCCCTTCATGCCCCAGTACAGCTACATGTTATTTCTAGAATGCCCTTCCTATAATGAAAAGCGAAGCAATATCAAATGAGGAACAGCATATGGGGGAGCTTGGTTTAAGAGGTTTTGGTCCATTGTGGCTTGTCCATTCTTCACTGTGCCTGTGGAAAGAGTCAACATCATAAGAGAGAGCATGAGGAGGCAAAACTGTTCCCACCACGGTTGATGAGAAGTAGCAGGAACCTCAATACCATGGAATGCCATTCTGACTTCTTCCTCCCAAGACCCAACCCCCTCCCCCCATGGCATGTCATGCCTCCTCATGACCACACTATCAAAGAGTGAGCTTTTGGGAGAACACTTAAGATACAAAGAACCACAAATCCTTACAAATTTTAATGCTTATTAGAAAAAAAACATTTCTAATATATGAGGGGAAATGTGGAAGAAAATTGTCAAGTTACTCTGATAACAGAATTTGTATGTCTTTTTTTTTAAGAGAAAAGAGACAGATCAATAGAAAAACCTTTAAAAATGATCATATAAAGAAGACCTTCAAATATAACCCAAGAATTGTAGATAATACCACTGGAGCATCCAAGCAGATCAGAACAAAGTAAAGAGATTTCCAGAGGATGGAAAGCAAGGTCCATGATCCAAAATTGTTTTTGTGAAGTTCTACTGGAACACAGCCATTCTGTGAAGCTTTGACACTATGCTAGAAAAGTTTAGATTTTGTGATGTACCTATGAGCTGCAAGGCCTAAGTTATTTGCTCTGATTTCTTAGAAAAATATTTGCCAGCTCTGTTTACAGTCATTCAGAACACAGTTGTACAGTTGCCAACATTAGAATATTTATACTATTGGAGGCTAAAAGTTTTCTTCTTACAATCTTTATATTCTTGTTTATTGGATTTACTTAGGAATAATTCTATTAAGGTTTATCAAGTATACATACTGTAGATGCAAAGTATGTAAATAGTTCATGTTTCTACATTGGATTAAAAAATCTGCCCTTACATCACTAAAGTAGTGATCAAATGCAAGCATGCCACTTTAACTCATGCAAGTGATCTATATATTCTAAGCTCCAAATGTAATTCACACTTTTTATAAATAGCAGAGCTGGGAATTGAGCCAAAGTCCCCAAGCTCAGTGCTCGGTCATTGTAGCACAGGCTCGTTTCCTGTGGTGAAATTCTTAGGGAGCTCACAAACCAGAACATAAAACTGATAACAGAGGAAATCACATTGTGTGATAAATTCTACCAATATATGGGGAGAAAATCTGGAGGAACAGAGATAGAAAGAAATAATTCCACCCTGAAGGATCGCTTGTGAAAGGTAAGATCTGAACTGAACTGAACTCTAGCGTTGTGTAGCAGGTGCCCATTGGGATGAAAAAAAGTACTTTGCATGCAAAGAAATGGGACATGTAATGCTACAGAAGTGATGCCATATATTGTAGACAAAAGAATGACATCAGCATTAGTGTGCATGGAGGTGAAGGAATTAATGGCAAAGAGTTTAAAAATAAATGAAAATCATACTTTCCAAAAATAACGGGGACTCATGGCTCATGAAGTCCTTTTTCCTTGCCACAAGAATGAGAGTCATTTGGCAGATGTTGACATTTCTGAGAAATTATGACTTATTGGATATTTAACAGGGAGGAGATATATAGATTGCGACTGTTAAAAAAATCAAATAGTTACAATAGCTTTATGCTATTATGTCTTCCACAGGGGAGATAGATATAAGAGGTTTGTCAGTAGCAATTTAACATGGTCTGAAGTGTCCAAAAAAAGTGACTGGGGCACTGAGGGAGCTACACCTCCGAGCACTGGGCTTACATCTTGCAGTCCTTTCCAGACAGAAGGTGAAGAGATCCAAATGAAGACATGTAGTAGATTCTCCTTTTTATGTTACTGGGATTGTGGTATGTTCTGCTTGTACGGTCATAAACATCTGGGGACATACTATAGGCCAAGGGCATGAGATCTACCAAGAACTGTGTCCCTCTCTTACAAAGCTAGACGGCATCTGGGTCCCTTTCACTGGTCAGTTTTTGTCCATTGTTCACTGTGTTAGTGAATACAAAGTCTCAGACAAATATACTAAGGCATACTGGATTCATAACTGCTGACCAGAAATACAAGGCAAGAGACATTACTCTACAACACCATCTGTAAACATCATCACACTCAGAGTGATTGCATGGAAGCAGGGTTTTGAAGATGGCCAACAAGTCTCTGCCCAGGGCCGAAGCACAACTCTCAGTGGGGAAAGACACACGTTTGTCACAGGAAAGCAAGCGAATGGAAGGTTGTGATCAGTGAATCCTTTATACCTTTGCTGTAGGTGTGGCCTTTCCTCCAGGGTCTTTGAGATTAGGAACATGTGTGACGAGAAGCACTGTTGGTTTGAATCACTGCTGCATAGAAAGTTATGAGTTATTAAGATTACTTGTTTCTGTTGCTTTAGAGACTGAATACTAGAACCATGATCCTGGGGGTGGGGGTGTGGTTAGGAAAAAAGAAAATGGGTGTAGAGAGAAGAGAGGATAGTGAAATAAGTAACCCGTGCATGAGAAGGAAAGAGGGGGAGTTTTGGAAAGAAGCTGTCAGCTTATCTAGTTTTGAGTAGGTCTGATGTTATTAACCAAATAAGTCATTATTTTTATTATAGCCCAGATAATCTCAGACGATAATGGTAATGATGATGATGATGATGATGATTACCACCACCACCACCACCACCACTACCACCACTATTTTGCAGCAACTTTTCATGTAGCCTGGATTGGTCTTAATCTGACCAAAGACCACCTTGAACTCCTGACCTTCCTCCCTCTGCCTCCCATGTCTGGGACTACAGGCATGCACTACCAGGCCTCCTTCATCTCAGATTTTAAAGGTATATTGAATATTATGGTATCTATCTATGATGTGAGTATTCCTTATTTCTAACAAATGACCATGTACATTCACCTAGAACACTTCAAGGAACAATATCTCTTGATTCCTGAAGGCAATCTGCAACTGTTGAGTCTAGGATTCAAATTTATAGTTCTTCATGTTGAATTCAGATCTGTGTATTCCAAAAGCAAATTGAGAGCCTTATTGGGGTGCCATGCCACCTGGCAGAAACTTGACATTGACCAAGGTGAAGTTCCTATCCCAGCCTTTGTGTAGGAACTCCTGTGTTAGCCATAATCCCCTCCACCTGGAGTGGAGCACACAGACCAAGGTGAAGCCCATTGTTCTTCAAGGACTTGCAGTTTTCTGAGAGATACTAGTCACCTTCTGAGCAATTGAACCAGTTCTGTGGAGAGTTTCCAGCCTTTGAGGGAAGGGTTCTCTCCCTCTATATATTTGGAGTACTCCATTAAACCTTGAGACCTTGAACAGCAACTGTTGTCTTGGTCTCCATCTCTTTTTGCTGCCTTCCCATACATCCCCAGCTTCCCTTCCAGGTAACCCATTCGATGTAACTTCAGGCAGTTACAATCAACCTCATTTCCATCTTACATGATACATGTGGACCACATGTGCCGACATTTTGGTCAAGGGCTGACAGAATGAGAAAAGCTTAAGTGGGGGAATATCTCACCCCAAGTGAGATAAGGTGTTGCAAGTTTCCTTCATCTCCTTGTATTTGATTTTGTTCCACAAGTGATACAAAACTCCTTGTTTTGACAGCTCATTACAGAAATGACTACAGCTCAGTTGCCAGCTCACAGAATCCCAATTATAAATTGTTCTTTTAATAGCACTACACTTTTGATGAGCTTGGAATGCTTTTATCTTGTCTTCATGAATATTACTATAAAAAATAAACCAAGTAACTGGTGTTAGCATATGGATTTTCTACTATCAGAATGATAAATGTAATTACTGATCAATGGTCTTACACGTAGGATCCTCCCTCCTATGATATGGTCATACACTATGACCTCTTCCAAAATAGGTATACTCATACTTTGTCTTGAGAAGCCTATATAAAACAAACATTTTAGGCCTTTTTCTGCCATGTCAGATGCTTGACATCGTGTTCTAGATTGGTATGATCTTTCAAGTGTAGGAACTACGCTCCCTACACACATGTTCTTTCTTTGGAACTAAATCCCAGTCTGTCCTCAATTATTAAAACATGCTGATTACTAGCCTTTCCACTAGGCTTCTGTTATCTTTAGATATGTTCTTAAACATAAGACTCATTTGCTTAGACTATGCAGATTCTTACATGCACACATCCCTTTTGCGTTAACATCAATAGGCTCCCTTCCCATTCACTGTCAAGTTTCTAAATATTTCTGTCCTCTTTTAAATTAACTTTATCTTCTAACTTGTCTAGATGGGATCCAACCTCATCTAGAAACAGGTAAGTTAAGGACTTCTGTCAGATGTAAGAAGAAGAAAAAAATGAAATACTACTAACCTAAGCATTTTACAGTTAATTCATGACTGTGTGGGTATCACATTGTTTCCCTTTAAGGAGGCCATGTGCAGCATCAGAGCTTGTAGGTCACACAACCGATGTGCTAGGAGCTGAGATGCATTTTGGGTTCTAGTCAAAAGCTGGAGCAGAAAGTGATGCCTTTCCTTCCTGTCCTTTCCACACCATTCCTACTTGAAATGATCTAGGATGGGAGGGTATGCAGCTGCCATACTTACTAGGGTTTGCTGGACAACAAACCATCCCAAATTTAGTTGATTGATTTATCTAGCTCATGATTTTATATATAATTATTCTGGTTAGGCTTAGACTGGTGAGTCTATAGATTCTGTCCATTTGACACGTGCATCTGGAGTCAGTTTCAACCAGAAACTTCTTGGTTTGCAGAGTGGGTAGAAGGCACAATTGTGGTCCCCATTTCTATTGCACAAGGTCTTTTATCCTCATAAGTTATCTTGGTTAGGAACAATAGAAGAATGCGAATGGGAGTGCTCAAGTTCTCTACAAGTTCAGGCTCTAAACCTGTGCAATGTTGTCCCCAAGCCCACTGAATTAACCCAGGCAAGATGCCAGGCAGTCCAGACCCAGGGATCGAACACTGAGTTTTGGACTCTTGCTGAAAGACATGCACAGGGAAACATATCCATTTCCTCCATCTGTCACAAGTACCAAGATGACTATGGGACCACCTACCTCCTGATTTCCTGCAGTATAACTGATAAATGTCATTATGGCTTAACTTACTAGGGGATATAGTTTTTGTTACACTGAAGGAGTTCTAATAGTTGGCCATCAAACCAAGGAAGGAGGCTTCCTCTAGAAAATAAATGATTTAAGTTAAACTTTAGCTCAGCACTCCCACACTGTGAGCTGCTTTTCAGTACTGGTCTGGTGGTGAGCAGATGGCTCTTCTTTTTCAATAAACTTTTCAGAGAATCAGCATTTCTCAGGTCTGTGCTTGATTTCTACTTTGAATTGTCTGCCTCTCAGCTCCTGTCAAGGTGACTGGGACAATCCCCATCCCCAGCTGTTTGTGTGTGTATGTTGGTCTCATAGCAAGACTCAGAAAGAGCCAGTCTGGGTCATGTTCCTTTTTCCATCACCTTTCCTTCCTGGGCCCTTTTCTTTCCTCCAGCACCTGCTTCTCTGCCCAGTGTGTAACAGCACTCAGTCTTTGCTAATTGAATACAAGGATGAAGTTTTAACCAAGACACAATAAAGGCTGTATCAACTAGACAGTCATTTGTCTTAACAAATATCTATTCTTAGATTTCACAGATCCCAAGGAAGAACAGAAGGGCTCCAAGTAATTTATATCTCATTATGAAGCTGTTATAATCATGTTCTTACATTGGTGAACTTGATGTCTTAACATCTGCCTTACAGGTATGTGTTAGATACACTTTGTTCTGGACAATCAATAAAATGCCACAGGCACTGTATCTGGGCCTTCTTGAAATAGAATTCTCTTCCCGAGGGGCATGGTTTTCAAATATACACCAAGTATTCCAAAGTCTACAAAGTAAACCAACTTTTTATCAGCTATTAATACTTGAGCAACTATAAACCTGCTTTAATAATCCCAAGGTTGGGGCTATTATACAACCAGAGGTAGTCTTCTTGGGCCTAGTAGAGTTCTAAAATTAATTACTGTATTGGGTCCTAAGCTTATCAACCCAGAGTTTCTATCTTGATATTTTATTCTCACAGGAACCATCACGAAGGATCCTGGTCACCATAATAAACCTGGACTGATGTTTCCTCATGTGCTCTGACATTCATATATTCTGTATGTCTGTCTGTCTGTCTCTGTGTCTCTGTCTCTACCTCTCTCTCTCTCTGTATGTTTCTGCCTCTCTGTCTCTGTATGTTCCTGTCTCTGCCTCTCTGTCTCTGTCTGTTTCTGTCTCTGCCTCTCTGTCTCTGTATGTTTCTGTCTCTGCCTCTCTGTCTCTGTATGTTTCTGTCTCTGCCTCTCGGTCTCTGTATGTTTCTGTCTCTATTTCTCTGTCTCTCTGTCTCTCTGTCTCTCTCTAAAGTTGTTTCAATATCTTTTCAGTGGTCATGATTTTGTGGTCCTCAGGCTTCACAGTACCTAAATAATAACAAGCCCATTCAACCAGAGCTATTTCAACTGCCCAGAGAAAGCTGAAGTAAACCAAAGGACAGGGTTTCCTTGTGCTTAGAAGTACTGAAAATAGAATGGAGCACTGTAAGGAGACATAAACCTAGAATTTGTCAGCAAAATGAAGAGGTCCATAAAGAATTCACTTAAAAAAAAAGAGGGAGGTCACAGAAGGGAAGGGAGAATAGGAAATCAGATTTGACCTCTTTATTGTGGTATGTTAAATGCCTACTGAATAAGTAAATGAGGTTGTGCAGAAACTGCCATCATGTCTCCCATATTGACTTTAGAGTCTCACCAACCTGACTGCCTAGACAGGAGCTGAGTAAGAGCAACAGTAATAGGCCTACTAACGAGGACAGTGTGTGGGGAGAAGCCCGGAGGCCTCAACCCTGTACAAAACAAGAGCAACAACAATAGGCATGCTAACAAGGACAGTGTGTGGGGAGAAGCCCGGAGGCCTCAACCCTATACAAAACAAACAGTAACAAGCAAACAAAATCACCACTCAGAGTGCGAATGAGAGAAACAGTCTTCCCTAGGGATGAGCACACTAGTTGGTTATATAAATACATACATGTGAGGAACATTAAGTAGAGTGAGCAGGTTGTACTTATGTATTTAGGAATATGTATTAGTGAAAAAAAGGGGATGAAATTGAAAAAACTAAAGAAAAGGTATATGTAAGAGTTTAGAGGAAGGAAAAGGAAATGAGAAATGATATAATTGTATTAAATCTCAAAAAGTAGAAAAAAAACTGTTATAGTTAATGCTCACATACAGCCAAAGCTGAGAACCACTGGAATCGGGGCTTTCTATTCAAAGAAGACCCACGGAGCAACAGCATTGCACACTATCTAAGAAAGCAGTGTCCTGGAATCAACCTGTACTAGTATGGATGATCCAGTTGTGGATGTCTCTTCTTGGTGTTCATTGATGCTTGGTGGGTAGTTGAAGTAGAAGAGTACAGTTATAATTGGCAAATTCCTTCTGATCTCAGATCAAGAGCTAGCTGCTAAATAGTTACTAGTACATCATCAGTTAGGAGCAGAGCGTCTTAGAAATTTAGCATCCCAGTCTCCCAATTTCAATCAATGCTTTTCTAATTTGAATACTCATGTGAACTGTCTGAGACTCTTACTAGGATGGTCAAACTTTTAACAGGTGTTCAAGGCACTTTAAAAGGCATCTTCATGCTGTCTGCAGTTGATAACCTGCTGACAAAGGAAAAATTAGTTTTCTCCAGTGGAGTCTCACTGAGTATATTAGCTACATTTCAAGCTCAGGCCCCATGGCTAGAAGTATTTGGTCAACACAAAACAAACTCACTGGTAATTTTAGAGACCTTTTGTCTCATTTTATTTTGTTGGGTATTTTTTTTTCCTATTGGTCATTTGCTTATGTATTATTGGTTTCTGTTTTTGTGGTTTTGTGGTGGTGGTGGTGGTGGTGATGATGATGGTGGTGTGTATGTGTGTGTGTGTGTGTGTGTTTGTGTTTTTGTTTGCTTTTTAAAGACAGAGAGAAGTCTTGGAGTTGAATGTATGGGCAAGATTTAGGACGAGTTGTGGGAGGGGAAAACATGATCAGAATACATTGTATGAAAAATATGTCAATAAAAATATGCAACTTTATAGATCAATCAAAAGGAAAAGAATCCAAAACTCTCAGTGGATATTTAAAGCCATGAAGAAGAGAGTCCACTACATAAATATTGCATTTTGAGACATGAGAGTAAAGCTTGCATATATTTAATTTTCCTTTTTTCCCCGTTTTTCATGATTTCATAGGTGTAGGTTTATTCTTGGCAGAAATTTTAGCATATTTTTTTCATATTAAGTCAAAAAACTTTCTTTCACCTTTTTAATGAAAGAAAGCACCCTCTGGCTTCCTTTGTGTGTCCAAACAGGCAGCATGATGACCTTTGTGCTTTGAAGTCATTATTATGTAAAGTATGGGTTCCTTGAATACAAATATTGAGACACTGTCGCAATCCAATAGCTCATGAATGGGCAGGTAGCATATTTAGCATGGCTACAATGAATGAAGGGATGACCTGGATTCCGGATTACTGAGAATGATGCACAATTTAAAAGTGAGAAGTTGTTCCTGACTGGCATTTCCCATCTGCTGTCTTTGATTAGAGTTGTTTTGGGGTGGGTAAAATTGTGGCAAGTCATACTGCAGCTAAGGGGGCTGGGACTTTTATATGCTGCCACTGCTGTGCTGTAATCACACTGACTGTCCCCAAAGAACCCTGGGTCATTACACCCACTTCTTCTCTTTAGCTTGCATTGGTTATGTCACTCTTTGCTCTCACTGCTAAAATCAAATACAATCTCCACTATGTTAAGAAGAAATAACTGTTCTGCTTATTCTATTCCCTAAATTCCATCTAGAATTCTCTTGGGGGTAGTTCTTTAGTTACTCATTATTGTTAATCCATGTTTTGGTATAATAGACTATCACAGTAGAGGCAATTTATAAAGAATAGATATTTAGGTTCTGGAGAGCTGACCTGGGGCTGAAAGCACTCACCAGATGAGCATGAGGGCTGGAGTTTAGATCTCCACAATTGCATAAAGCCAGATGAGATAACACCGGGCTCTAATGTCAGTGCTCTTACCACTGATGTGAGGGGCAGAGGAATCCCTTGGAAGCTCCTGGCTCAGCTAGTTTGGCAGTATGCAGCTGTAAACAAGAGACCTAGTCTCAAGCAATATAGATGGTCAAGATGGACACCCAAGGTTGAATTCTGACCTTCATGTGCAGCAAAAAGAAGAGGAAGAGGAGGAGGAGGAGGAGGAGGAAGAGAAGAAGAAGAGGAAAAAGAAGAAGAAGACTATGATAGCATCAACAGAATCAAAGAAAGAAAGGAGGAAGAAAAATCAATTTGGCCATTGGTTGCAATGGCTGGTGGTTCATCTCAAGTCTGAGAGAATGGTTCTTCACATGACATCATGTATGGTAGATGGTGGAAGTACAAGAGAAGACAAGAACCAAAGAACAAATGAGGAGTCAACATAGTTTCCATCACAAATACACTCTGGAGTTTATAGTCCCAACATGTGAGAAGATGGTACAGTCATGAGGACAGAGACCTTGTCATCTGATCAGCTTCTCTGGGCCTCACCTCTCAATACCATCACACTAGGAACTGAGTCTCTAAAAATTTCCCAAAAACATTTAAGCCAGAGCAACCATGGAGGTCGTAGCCGACTCATCGAGTGCTTTATGATCCAAAAGAGGTGGATAACATGAATCGATCTGTGACCCTGTACGAAGCATCATCTAGTAGGTGCTCAGCAAATCTTCATTAAATCTGTAGATTGCTTCAGATTCATCTAGAAGCTTTTAAAACTGTAGTTATCTCTAATAAATATCTATCTGGAAGAAATGTGTAGGAAAACCTACATAATAGGTCTAAATGACAAAAGGGGTTGCTTTTCTGGCTATGATCTCTGCCTAAGTACTTAGGAATAACTGAAAATTAAAGGCCATCGCTGCTTGTTTTGTTGAATAATACATCTGCAAACTAGAAAACTGCATGTCTATTTTATTTACCAGCACAAATGCCCATTTGCTCACAGACATAGCTGTTTGCAAGCAAATTTTGTTCCCATGCAAAACAAATGTAAATTTGGCATTAAACAAGTGCCAATTATTTTCCTGAATGTGGAAAGGAAAGGAAGGGTGATTTAGCAGATAGAGGCTCTGGACAAGGAAGCAGAGAAGGCGGCCTAGCTCAGCTGCACAGGGTTTTTTCATCATAAGGAGTGAATGTTTAATCCGCTTAATTGGGTGGGCATTCACTGTCAGTGAGCAGAAGCCCAGTGTTCCGTCTCATTTTCTTTCCCTGGGAGATGGCTGCTGTGACCTTCGACAGTCTCCTCCATGGGCTGCTGGAAAACAGGAAGCTTATTTGGGTTTGTTCTCATGTTTCTTTCATGCGATGGAGAGAATTTGTTTGATAAGCCCTATGTCAGTTTTTATTGTGAGGCCTGATTACTGTGATTAATTTTAATACTACTAGTTACCATTTATTAGGGGCCTCTGGGATGCCAGGCAGAATGCTGCTTCAGGCTTTGTGTCTCCAACTGAAGTGTTAACTCTCACCATAGCCTTGGAAGTGACACACTGTGGGCCTTTTGTGCAGAGCAGGAACAAGAGGCTTGGCATCACGTCAGATATAGACCACTGTGGTTTATATGTGTACCAGACGTCCTCAGGCTTCTGGTTTTTTGTTGAACTTACATAGATACTTTCCCTTCTTTCTGTCCTACTATCTATCTATCTATCTATCTATCTATCTATCTATCTATCTATCTATCTATACATCCATCCATCCATCTACCTATCATCTATCTATCTTTCTATCATCTGTCTGTCTATATTTGTATGTTTGTCTATCTATCTATCTATCACCTGTCTTTGTATGTATGTATGTATGTATGTATATCTTCTACCATCTATCATCTGCCTTTCTGTCTATATTTGTCTGTCTGTCTATCTATCTACCTATCTATCTATCTATCACCTGTCTTTGTATGTATGTATGCATGTATGTATGTATGTATATCTTCTATCATCTATCATCTGCCTTTCTGTCTATATTTGTCTGTCTGTCTATCTATCTACCTATCTATCTATCTATCTATCTATCTATCACCTGTCTTTGTATGTATGTATGCATGTATGTATGTATGTATGTATATCTTCTATCATCTATCATCTGCCTTTCTGTCTATGTCTATCTATCTATCTATCTATCTATCTATCTATCTATCTATCTATCATCTATCTTCCCCATCTTCTGGGCAATCATATATAATATATATATGTATGTACCATATATATGTATTATATATAATATAATACATGCAACTGACTATACAGTGAGTTATTTTCTTTTTCCTTTTCTAGAAATAGATATGCATTAAATGTTAGGTAGAGCGCTAACTTGTGCCAGATAATCCAACAGGCACTGGTTTCTCAGCTGTCAACAAGGAAGTAAGTCCTGGCATCTTTGAATTCTAAGCATCACCTATTGTATACCCAGTGCCAATCTCAAATCTGAAGCAATGAACAGATTCAGGCTTACCATCTGCACGTGGTGTTCATGAATAACTGGAAATCTGTAATTAATCTCCATGGAAATAACAGTAGTATTCACTGAGCATTTATTATGTGTGGGACTTTCTTAAGCACTTTACAGGTATTAACAGAACCAATTTCATTATTTTTTTTCCCTTCAGTTTGGTAAAGGAAGGAAAAAAAAGGAGAGAGAAGTAAATTGTGTCAAGTAAATGTTTATAGTGAATGGTAGTTACAATGTAAATGCAGAAAACAAGTCCCAAGTTAAAGCTTCTTATGCTGGAGGAAGCTCTCTCAAGGATACTAAGTGCAGAAAAACCTTTCATGGGCAAAGATGACCTCTGAAGATTTATATTTAGGAGCAGAGAGTTAAATATCACAAAAACACCTAGTGGTGGGAGAATTCTAAGTAAATGATAGTGTATTAAAATGTTACGGGAGTCTCAACAGTCACCCGTAAGAGTGTCTATGTGTCCTATGCTCCACACCGTCAGCACCCATATGCATCTGGCTGTATGTTCTCAGGGCAGATATTTAATATATCTTTCTACCTTTCTTCTGAAAACAATATTTTTGGGAACTTCATGCATGAATATAATGTAATTTTTCAAAAAAATGGTTCGTTTTTATTTCGTGTGTATAAGTGCTCGCATGTATGTGTGCATGCAATGCCTATAGAGGACAGAAGATGGTGCTAGGTCCCCTGGAACTGGAGTTGAAGAAGCGTGAGCAACTTTGTGGGTGCTGGGAACGGAGCTGACTCCTCTGGCACGGAAACCAGTTAACCACTGAGCCACCTCTCCAGTAGTTCCGTCAACCACGCCCCAACTCCACTTCTTTTAATATTGTTTCTTCTGTAGGCTCAACTACCCTTTCCAGCCTTATTATTTCTTCATAGAAAACACTCTTACTGATGGGTGGAGGGGGGGGCACACCTGGGACTGGCAGAAGGATATCTCAACCCAAGTCAGAATTTAAGAGAGCAGCAGCCACTGGCCTCTTGAAGTCCCTTTTATAGGAGAGATAAGGTTTTCACCGGGGCGAGAGAGTTGGCTGCTATACTGTGCTTAAAAGATGAAATGAATGGGACCAAACAAGGGTAAGGATGTGAACAGGGTTGCAGTTTACATTGGATCTAAAAAAACGGGAACTTATTCTTAATTACAAATAAAACCCTTCCTTTGCAAGGACTTAACACAGGACAGAGACTTTTTCTTTAACTAGAATTTAACACAGGACAAATCAGGGATGTCTTCTTAATTTCAAATAGAAATTTAACTTGAAAGGCTTAACGTAGGACAAATAGAAATTTACTCTCAACTGTCTTAAATGCAAATAGAACCCTGCAAGGTGTATTTTTCCTGTTTTTGGTCTCCCATTAACTTTCAAGGTATATTGCTCGTGTTTTGGTCTCACAATATATAAACTAAACATACTGATGGCATATCAAACTCAGGAATCATAAAGAATGGAAACGTGGGAGCCAGAATAAGATAGTTCCTTTCCTCTAATTAATTACAGGTTTCACATGATAATGGGAGAAGGGGCAAGGCAGATATTATAGCCCTCTCTCCTATTGATATCTACGGTCTTGCTTATGGTTTCTTTGATCTGGTTTGAAGTAGATATTGCCTTGTTTTCCATAGCATAAGGCCATTCCAATCTAACTGTGTCTTCAATATGATCCCAATGGACAACTGAGGAAAAGCAAAACGGGCAAAGGGGAAGGAGAAAGAAAGGATGTCATGTTTCTGCTGGTAACACCATCAACTGGAACAGAGAAGTCTTTTAATTTTATTAGAAGGGCAATGTAGTAAAGTGGCCCATTTTTAATGATTTGCACAAACTTGTTTTTTTTTAAAAGCAAAACAGAATAAAATTGTGCATGTATAGTAAGATACGCCCAAGGCCAAACCTGTGTTTAACCTCTGACAAACACCAGCAGCTTAGAACGTATCATTTGTACATCATTTGGATTGATCACCTGTGTCCCTAAGCTTTCTCACCTGTGCATTCTTTGCCTGTTCATCTAACCTTGAATTATTACTATATTTGAATGTCCTTAAAGCTATTCGAAAGGAAAGCAGGGCATAAATAAACTAATTAAAATATGATTTTTCTTCTATCTCGTATTTTCTTCTCTTACCCTGTTATCTCAAGTTTCATTCATTTTCTCTCAGTGAGGTCTCTACCTGCTCATGTCTGGCGATTATGTTTCAGGACAGAAAGTAAACATTTAGGAGTTGAGGTGGATAAAAGACTTCAACTCCTTGCCTATGGCATGCAATTCTAATTGAAGTCTAACTTGGGGAAAGGGTCAGCAACTTGAAAGAAGCAAATGCTGCATTGACCAGCTCAATCCTGGAGTTCTGAGAACAAAGGTCAATTAGCCAGAAGTTGACTAGGGGCTGAATTCATAGGTCAAGATACAAATTGTAAAATTAAGTCAGGTTGTCAGGTTAGACAGAGTGAAAATCCATGCATCCTAAAGACATTAGTCAGAGGGAGAAGGCTGAGGGAGACACTAAGATGTTCTGGAACCAAACCATGGCATGTGTATACAATTCCTTTTACCATAGAATTTCCTCTTCTCCCTTTCCTGGGGCTTCCCATAGACATCATGCCCACCCTTCTTTACTGAATTCACCTTCTCTCTCTTCCTGTTAACCTCTATGGATTTTACAAGGATCTTACATTGTCTTGTTTTGCTGTGTGTTTTAGGTTTTGATAGAAGGTCTAAAGTATTACAAGACTTAGTCTCATATTCCTTATTCAGCATTCAGCTGTAGATGGCCTTGAACCCCCTTCTGCATCTACCTTCCAGATCACAGGCACTCTTCATCACGTTTAGCTTCTCTCAGCCCGGTACCAGAGACATAGCTGTGAGGAAAGCTCCTTGTGTATTTGATCTCTGGGCTGCAAGACTTTCAGAGATAGAAGCTGGGTTTTCTAAGAATAGATTCAGACTTCTAAAGGGGGCCCATGTTACTCTTTGTCTCCCCCTTGCCCCTGTGGATGGCACATGAAAGCACTCATCGAAAAGGAGCAAGTTTCATCCCCAAACTGGCCCCAAGCAATTTCTATGAAACGGTTGTCATTTTTTTTCAACAAATGTGCTCAGCATCCCTTGTAATGCTAATAGAATTATTATGCAGAGGAGACACTCTTCAAGCCTACTGATCATTTTCTTTTTTCTTTTAAACATCAAAAAGAACTGTTTTATTATATATATTTTAAGATGTACCACCCACCATACTTTCCTTAAAATGCTCACAGGTCTGTGATTCAATCCCAGACGGAAACATCAAGCATCTTTGTTCATTCATTCATTCATTCATTCACCTAAGAGAACCATATAGTGAAAAGTATGATTTGCTGGTAACTATATCAATTCCTTTATAGTTTATTAAGAGTTGAGAAACCATTTTGTGTCAATTGCCATTCTAGAAGTAAAGAATCCAGGGACCACCCTAGAGCCTAGGGATGTGGCTCAGTGATAAAGCAGTTGCCCATAGTGAATGAAGTCCTGCATTCAACTTCTTAGCATGGCACAAAGGACCATCCCTATATAAGGTCATAGGGAAGGTAGTAATGAATACAGTGGAGGTTTAAATGTGAAGGTGACTAGTGATTTCTCAAAATGGGGAAAGACACCTATGGAGGATTCCCCCAAACTATCGAGGCAGTAAGGTCTGTGCAATCTATGACAAAGAAGGTTTCTAACATAAGGGAGGGAGTGCAAAGTCACAAGTCCATTAGAGAGCTAAGGTCATTTGCCCATGTATAATGAGATAAGAGATGGAGAACACCATGCAAGACAGTGACAGAATCTATCCTCAGGTTTGATGAATGATGCACATTTTCTGAGAGGTGACTCTACTTTGCCAGGAGGAGAGTTACTGCCTGTTACTGTTTTCCTATAGTAGTGAATCATCAATAAGACAAGAAAACAGATAAACAGAATCATGAGCCAAGCTGGTATTGACCATTGTTGGCCATTCTATTCTAGAATCACCCACCACCCCTACACAATATTTTCAGAGGATCATACCACACAAAGAATCTTCTGAAAGATGAATGCAATCTAACTGTTCCTTCTTTGGAAGCTGGGCAACCTAATCCTCAATGGAATGTTCCTGACATGATTGTATAGCAGGAGTAGATTGGAGTTTTCAGGCAGGGTACAATTTTTCCTTTTTGATCGTTTATGAGGTATGGTTATCTGGGACACGAGGGTATGTGTTTTTATCTTTAAAAATAAGTTCTGGAATTCTTTTCCAATTTCCACTCCAAATTAATTTCCTTAGCAGTACCTAGCACCATAAATGTATGTTTAAAAACATATTTGTTAAGCTGAATTCAGTAGACAGGAGATGTGAGCATACTCCTAATGTGGGAAAACAGAACTCAGTTTGGGTGTGAGAACCCTGGTGCTTCTGTAATTTTCACACAATGCAGAAGGCTGGCACCGGCCATCCCTGGGCATGGCACGTATCTGCCATGAGTGACATTTAACAGGTTTCAACAGAGGTACACCTTGACCCTGTGGTTCTGGGACAACTTTTTTCATCACAAGCCTTTCCAGAAGAACATGAGTGAACCTTGACATCTCAATAAGATTCTTTTAAAGACACACTGCCAGATACATGCTGGGAATTGGGGTTCCTCTCGGTCTATTTCTATTATTTTCAAAGTCCAGTGTTCCTTAAATTTCAACCGGATTCTTCTGGAATATTTTAAACTTCCCACTATATTGTGCTTTCCCCCCCCCTTTGAGATGGGAAGAATATTCCTTTCTGGTGGTTCTCCTAATTTTACAATATCTCTTTCTTGATCAACTGGGCCAACTCTTCCTTCTGCAAGGCACTTAGTAACTAATTCCTTGAGGTAGAAACTGCTATTATTCTCTCTTTACACATGAAGAACTTAGGACTTGCACCACAAGACTAGCGCTTAAAATAGCATCCACTCATTGGAGTTCTGTTTCTATGTTTCTATATATGCTTTTGTTCCTCCAATGAAGTTGAGTCAGATCATAGAGAATATTGGAGACATTTCTAATAAAGATCACACAGCTAAAAATCCCTTATCCTTACATAGTGTTTACATCGAGTCAGACACAGTCCTTAAGCTTCGTTTGTATTAAATTCTTTAAGGCTCCTAGGAGGTAGGTTCAGTTAAGAAAGTTAAGTAATTGGTGTGTCTCTGTAGGTAACATGAAATTCCAAACTATTTTTGAGAGAAAGGGAGAGAGAGAGAGAGAGAGAGAGAGAGAGAGAGAGAGAGAGAGAGAGAGAGTTGGGAGGAGTGTGACAACATTCAACTTCATTAAAAATATAAATTCCAGGGTTAGAGAGATGGCTCAGCACTGAAGACAGCTTGCTGCTCTTCCAGAAATCCCAGTTTAGCTCTTAGTACTAATGCTAGGCAGCTCACTTGGGTATCTGTGCTCATGTGTACATACCAACATAGTCACCAGCCTGCCATTATACTGCTAAGGATGGCTCAGGTTCAAACTGCCAAAGCCCTAATCCAATCTGTTTGTGTTAGATTGGTTGCTAAGTCATTACACTGTTGCAGTAGATTATATGGGAAGAGTCAGGGATGGGTGAGAGAGTGCTACTGGGATGCTACTGTAGCCATCCAGGCAAGCAAGAGCATATACTCATAATATATATATATACATATATATATATATATATACATACATATATATGTATATATATATATATATATATATACATGTAGATGGCCTTGAACCCCCTTCTGCATCTATATATATATATATATATATATATATATATATAGATGTAGATGGCCTTGAATCCCCTTCTGCATCTATATATATATATATATGTATATATATATATATATATATATATATATATATATATATATATATAATGTTTTTCCCAAGAACTATGGGGATAGATAGGATAGATAGGAGGGATTGTATGGTACATGGAAACATGTCACTAGGGTGTTAAGGATGGCATATACTCAAAAATGGCAAAAGTCCTAATTAAGGGTAGGGTTAGAAATAATATGAGGTAGGAATGAATGTAGACTAAATGTAAGTTGAGCATTGCCTAACTATCCAAATGCAGTGGGTGGCTCACTGAAGGTGGTGGGAAGCAAAGCGTGGCTGTTTTGGAGAATCTTTGTATGAGAGACTCCACAAGCAGTGTGTTTAGCTGTTTCTTGAAATTTGGGTATTTAGCCTCTCACACTGGCTCTGCACCCTGTGAGTCTTAATTAACAGCATTCTCCTGGGTAAATGGTTACCCTGCCAGGAGCTACCCTGGCCTCTGCTGCTTTCCACAGATGATGCTTGCTGCGTTGTCCCCTTTTGCCTGCAGCCCAATCTGGCCAAGGGAAGAATATTTCAGTTGCTGGCTCAGTGGCCACTCCACGATTGTTGTTTAGAGACATGGCAACACCCTTCCCCTTCTGCCAGGCACCAGCTGCTGCATGCTGGGAAAATAGGAACTTAAAATTGTTCTTGGCTGAGTCTTTCAGCAACTTGGCAGCCCTGAACTCATGGATATTGTGATACTTACCACACCCTGCCCATCTCACCTACACTTCCTTGGCTGATACTAAAAGGCTGCAACTAGTATTAGCTTGGGTAACCATAGCTTTTTATCATAGATTTCTTCATCTTGTTGTTTATTAGCCTCTCTTACTTTGCAGTTAATAAATTTGTATTTTATGCCCACTATAATTATTCCATAATTATGTGGGATGCTGCAGACAGAAGGCTGAGTGAAACATATTTTGATATTAAGGAACTCTTAGGTTTTTTGAGGAATAGAGGAAGGACTTGATAAATAAGGTAAGGAACAGTGTATATAGCAGTGGGACACATAAGGTATGATGAAAGCAGAGGGTGGGGAGGCACCATGGATGGCAAATAATGATTGACCAACATGGAGACTGCACTGAGGCATTAAAGTTGGGTCTTTCAAGGTAAGGATACATTGTTTTTATAATATCATGGTTGCTTTGAGGGACACAGCAAGGAGTATGAGAGGGTTTATTTTGGGAATCAGTAGACAGTGTTTTGAGTTTGGATGGCAGCAAATAGTTCCCTGTGTCTACAATACAAAGGAGAGGTGTTAGGGATGGGGAAGGGTTTGGGAGAATGTTGAGAGAGAATGCTGAAGAGTGAATGCTAATGCATTGATCAACAGAACCAGATGCAACTTTGGAAGGAGAGGATTCATTTCACCTTACACTTCTACATCACACTCCATCACTGAGGGAAGTCAGGGCTGGAACTCAAGGCAGAAACTGAAGCAAAAAACATGGGGAGCTGCTACTGACATACTCCCCATGGCCTGCCTACCTCACTTTCTTATACAATCCAGGACCGCCTACCTAGGGGCGGCACCGCCTACGGTGAGTTAAGCTTCCCATATCAATTATTAATCAGAAAAATTTCTCACAGACTTGCCTCTAGGCCGGTCTGGTGGAGGCAGTTTCTCCACTGAGGGTCTCTCTTCCCAGGTGACTCGAGCTTACGTCAAGTTGACAGAAATGAAGCACCTCAAGGAGCAAAGGCATGAACCATCAAAACCTTCGATATTGTAATTCTAGAGCTTGGAACGCAGCCTCAAGATGACAGAAAGACTTTTCCAGTTTTAAATGGGGAGGGGGAATGTGTTATATTGAGTCCATAGACATTATGCTGCAGCAGGAGGAAGAGTAGATGCAAAGAGCCAGGGAGGGGTGAGGAAGTTCTGTTGGGAGAGTACTATAGGCAGCCAGGCAGGCAAAACATATGGAGAATGCATAAAACACACTATGAGAGTTGTATTAGTCAGGGTTCTCTAGAGTCACAGAACATATGGGCAGTCTCTATATAGTTAGGGAATTTGTCGATGACTTACAGCTTGTAGTCCAACTCCCCAACAATGGTCAGCAGCAGCTGTGGATGAAAGTCCAAGGATCTAGCAGTTGCTCAGTCCCATGAGGCAAGCAGGCAAGGAAGGGTGAGAGAGTCTTCCTTCTTCCAATGTCCTTATATAGGTCTCCAGCAGAGGGTGTGGCCCGGATTAAAGGCTGTAGGTCTCCAGCAGAGGTTGTGACCTAGATTAAAGGCATGTGCCACCATGCCTTTAATCCAAGATGACCGTGAACTCAGAGATCTCCTTGTCTTAATCTTCTGGAATTCATAGCCACTATGCTTCAAGATCTCCATGCCAAGATCCAGGTCAGAAACTTGTATCTCTGATCCTCCAGATTAGGATCATAGGTGAGTCTTCCAATTCTAGGTTGTAGTTCATTCCAGATATAGTCAAGTTGACAACCAGGAATAGCCACTATGAGTGTCAAGAGAAAATTCATTCATGGGATTTATAAAAAAGGTCAATTTGATGAGATTTGATTACTAAATTGAAAGAAAAGAAAAGATGACAATGATTTCTCAGGCACAGAACTTGACCCGCTCTGAAAATAAATTTTCCAAAATATACTTCATCATATTATCACATTAGCTCCTGTCTTAGTTAGGGTTTTACTGCTGTGACAAGGCATCATGACCAAGGCAACTTTTATAAGGAAAACATTTAATTGGTTCAGAGGTTCAGTCCATTAACATCAAGGTGGGAACATGGCAGCATCCAGGCAGGCATTGTACAGGAGGAGCTGAAGGCTGCTAGCAGAATACTGACTTCCAGGCACCTAGGATGAGGGTCTTAAAGCCCATGTCCATGATGACACACTTACTCCAATAGGAACACCTTTTAATAGTGACACTCCCTGGGCCGAGCATATACAAACCATCACAGCTCCCAAGATACCACAATCAACTTCTGTCAAATTTCTTGTCTTGACGTTTCTTTGGCTAATGTTTTCTAACAATATTAAGTAAATCCTTAAACCCTGAAGGGTAAAAACCAAACATCTTGATGACTATAAAGGAACTATGACTACTGGCCATAGAACCTTTCTGTTTGTCACCCCACTCAGGAATACCTTTAATGTAAAGTCTTTGAAATGCTTATCTGTTCCCCTTAGAATATATCATGCTTGTTTCTTCTTTGTAGCTAGAGGAGATGGTTGTAAAAGATGCTAAATCTTCTCCCTGGTAACGCAACCTCCCTGTAACTGGATAATTGGTCAGTGTAGTGACTATTCCTGCTTGTCAACTTGACTATGTCTGGAATGAACTACAATCTAGAATTGGAAGGCTCACCTATTATCCTAATCTGGAGGATCAGAGATACAAGTTTCTGACCTGGATCTTGGCATGGAGATCTTGAAGCATAGTGGCTATGAATTCCAGAAGATTAAGACAAAGAGATCTCCGAGTTCAAGGTCATCTGGGATTAATGGTGTGGTGGCACACACCTTTAATCTGGGCCACACCCTCTGCTGGAGACCTATATAAGGACATTGGAAGAAAGAAGATTTACTCTGACTCTTCCTGGCCTGCTTGCCTTGTGGGACTGAGCAACTGCTAGATCCTTGGACTTCCATCCACAGCTACTGCTGACCATTGCTGGGGAGTTGGACTACAAGCTGTAAGTCATTGACAAATTCTCTAACTATATAGAGACTACCCATATGTTCTGTGACTCTAGAGAACCCTGACTAATACAGTCAGTATCAATTTTCCCTTCATTTGGAATTTTACCTAATCTTTGGATGACATCTCTGAAGCCATGGCCATCATTCCCAGCATCCTCTTCCCTTTCTCTCTTTTCCACTGAGAGTCAATCCTAACCATTTACTCTTTTTTCTCACTAGTAACTCAAGGATTTATTGAGTCCCAGCCAAGTGCCGACACTGGTCTAGTGTCCGAGTCTATGCAGGGATTAGGACAAAGTAGAGAAACACAGGCTCCTTACCTGTGGTGAGAGGAAACAGAAATGAGTACCCGAACAAATCAATAATCCAGATAACTTTAGAGATAGGAATGCGCAGAGGAAATAAACAGGATGAGTGTAATTAGAGAGGAGAGGATGAAAAGATTGGTACTGGCCAATATGGAAGGCCCCTTTGAGTCAGGTGTGAGAATTAAGGACACCAGCCAAATGGTGGGCTTGTGGTAGCACTTTCTGGACATATGTCCTAAGAAAGTTCGGTCTCGGGCTTTCCAGTGCAGATAAATGGGTCAAGTGTGACTGCAGCCTGCTTTATAGCCCCTTGACTTATTTTATTATCTGCTTTTCCATATTTGCACTCTGGGGTTCCCCGGCTAATTGGATTATTTGCATACATATTGTTTCTTGCAAAAATTCTACACTCCTTGAGGGCAAAGGAGCATCATATACGTCATTTGTTTCCTTCACAAGCCTAGCACAATGCTGGAAGCTCTACTAGATGCTCAATAAATTCTCACTAAATTCAATTGAATTTGCAGTAATAGGACTGTTTTTCATAATCTGAAGAGTGAACCAAGACAGTGCCCACTAAACAACCCAGTGACACTGTTAAGAAAGATTAAAAAAATAAATAAATGATAAAGGTAAGTCTTTCCACAAAGACTTGCAGCATGCACTTTCATTTTAATGGTTGTCATTCCCAAAGTTCTTAAATGGACATTTTTGTTGAGGAAGTCATTTTCTGTGACAGCTGTCCAGTTTTAGTGAGAAAACTGTAATGCCACTTACAGCTGAAAGATGAGAGAGAGAGAGAGAGAGAGAGAGAGAGAGAGAGAGAGAGAGAGAGAGAGAAAGGAAGAAAGGAAGAGAGGAAGGAAGGAAGGAAAAATGTTTCCAATAGCCACGAGGACAGCACCGGGAAAGGGGTTCCATGGGTAGAGAGAGGACTAAGTCACAAACTATTGATCATAATAGACATATTGAGAGAGATTGAACTTTAACATTAAGTTGAACAGGAAACTCCAGAAAGAGTGGATTCAAGAAAGAAAAAAAAGAGTTAATCACCTAAGGTGGCAAAGCCAGGACAGAATGAAAATGGACAGGAGAAGAAGAGGATGAGCATTATGGTTGTATTGGAAGGAGGAAGGCCTGACCAACCAGAGGATCATCTTGGATGATGTCAATGAGATGCCCAATCACAGTTACAGCATCTTTCTTTGTGTATCCCTCAATAGGCTCATAGACACACATTCTGACTGGATGAGCTCTTCTTTACTTTGTGTATTCTCTTAGGGTTATAAGGATCATTGAGACTATGACCCCTGTTGTTTCATAGTAACATCTAAATGTCTATTATCATTTTAAAGTGGTCCATCTTTCATAGCCATGATCTTAAAATTTTCTCTTTCTCTTTCCACTACTTCCTCCCTTCAGGTATTTAGCAGACCATTGTATGATGGCCACCCATTTCCCCCAATCATTAAATAAATAAAGATCCTATTATAGATTAGTTTCCACTTTAGATTCTGGGAATACAGTAGTAAAATAGACAGGTCTTTCCATACAAGAGGAAGGCACACATAGTGGTTATAAAAAAAGTGATTATAAATAAATAAATGCTCTTTACATAAGAAAGGACATAACCACACAGGAGAAAGCAGAACAGTATGCTGAGCTACCATTGTCTTAATTTTCAAATGGTAAAAACTCACTACTGGGCAGAATATGGGAAAACATGACTGATGGGAATGTAGATTGGAACAATCTTTGTGGAGAAAAATTATGCCCAAAGCTATTGAATTAGTCTAGAAAATAAGAGAAACTTCAAATGTCTAGAATGAGAGTATAGTAAAACAGACCATATTAGGGAGTTGTCTTAGTCACTGGTCTATTGCTGTGAAGAGACACCATGACCAGGGTAAGTCATAGAAAAAAGGCATTTAATCAGCGATTTGCTTAGCCAGGTCAAGTCATAGGAAAGAAGGCATTTAACTAGGGACTTGCTTAGAGTTTCAGAGGTTTTGTCCATTATCATGGAGGGGAACACAGTGATATGCATGAAATTGGGGCAGTAGCGGAGTGCTACATCAAAGCCCACCTCCAGTGACATATTTCCTCAAAACAAACCCACACTTCCTAACCCTTCAAATCCTTTCAACCAGTTCCACTCCTAGGTGACTAAGCATCCAAACACATGACAGTAAATATGGCAGGGGGATTCTTATTCAGAACTCCTGTTGGCCTGTATCAAACAAACCAGAATCTGACTCAAAACCTAAAGAAGACTAGTGCTCTGTGCTCTCATGGAGGAAAGTCAAGAGTGCTGATGTGTGTTTAATATGGATTTCTTCCTGTAAAATAAAATTTTAAAAAATGTTCCTTAAATCATATGTGCATATTAGTCTTTTTTTGTGAAGCTAAGAGTACACATAGGAATGTAGTAAGTGTGGGTATCTTCTGGGGAAAGGAAGGATACTGGGAGACTCCAACATTGTGCACTGTGATTGGTTTTGAAATCCCTTAGAGAATTAGTTAATCAAGGTATAGTAAGTTACTCTTCTCTTGGCACTTACTGTATTGAGGAAAAAATATAAAGGACAAGATGAGGGATATAGCATGATGTCTAACAGGGCTGGCTACCAAGAATAAATAATATTGAGCAACGGGAATGGAAGGTAGAAAGAGGTCCAATTTTAGAGAAAGTTCGAAAAGAGAAATTGATATAAGGAGACAACACAGAAAGATAAATTTGGGTAAGCTTTAAAGAGCTTTGTAGCTCCCTTGAGGACCTGGGATCTGGGCAGAGAGACTTGCAGTGGCAAGCACTAGGTGTCAGAAGAATTCTTATTACACTAATCTATGGATAACTTGGAATTTTGCAGAGGTGGGCAAGGGCGAGACCCTATGACCCTCTGCCTTTAATGAAGGCTTGTGTTTTGTTTATCTTTTGCTGCTCACTGAGCTAGAAGACAATGAGAAACTCAGGCTTGAGTAATTCTGGTCCCTTCTTTTCTGGTTTTACTTGCCTTCCACCCCTTCAACCTTGACCACCAGTAAAATTATTTTATCATTCAGATGTTCCTTTCCACACTATATTCATTCTTGACCAAATATCACTGCACATTTGTTTGCTCTTTGACTGCTGTGTGCCTAATGTTGGGTCCCACCACAAATTCAGTCTCCAGCTTTCCTCCAGCATCCCTAGACCGTCATGAATGTGTTCACTTTTGATTAATTCCCTGATGTATAACAGGGACAACTGCAGACCCTTCACTCTCAGCCAGATCTCCATTATCACCCTATATTAAAAATCACCTCAGTTCCTGCTTCAACAATAACTGCAGCTGCTGAAATGGTCTTGGCAGTCACATCTCCTGCCAAACTTACATGTCCACCTGCTGAACTCGATTTACCACTGATGCCATTCTTTCATTCAATACACTACAATCTCAGGAATTAACCCTGATCTCTGAAAATCCCACATCCACCTGGTGCTTTAGTGCTTAAATGCTGGCTTTAAAATTATTCTAAGTTAAATTTTAACTCCACATTCAAAACTACGTGGTTCACTATGGTATTTTTATACATATATGAAATATGTGTGTATATATGTGAGCTGTGCTTATGTTATATATATATATATATATATATATATATATATATATATATATACCATCATCATCATCATCAAACTTTGCTTTTATTTGTCCTACTCCCCTAATGCTGCCTTCTACTCTTTGTCCTCTTCCCTCTTTGACCTTGAGATCACAAATATTCCATTACTGTCTTTGTTTTTCCTTCTCTTGATATCACTTTCTCTCCTATCACGATTCACCATAATTTTATGTTCTGCACTTGTTTATGCATGTGTACACCATACCACACACACATGCACACACACACACACACACAAACCTATACACTCATACAGAGAACACAACACCCACATACACACAACCCCTACACAAATATACATATACATGCCACATTCACAAACACACACACACACACATACACACACACCACACACATGAGAGCTACATTCAGATGCTGTGACAGAGAGAGAGAGGCAGACAGAGACAGAGATAGACACATAGAGAGAGAGAGACAGAGATAGATAGACACACAGAGAGACAGACACACAGAGATTCATAGAGAGAAATAGAGACAGACAGACAGACAGACAGACAGAGACGCACTCTTGGCTTGGCATGGACTTTTAAAAACTCTAAGTTCATAATAGGGCCATACCTCCTAATCCTTCTAATACTTTGAAATAGTACTTCTCTCTAGTGACTGAGAATTCAAATATAAGAGTCTATGGGTACCATTCTTAATCAAACCACACACACATGCACACACACACACACACACACACACACACACACACACACCACATTTCTTACATACACACAGACACATACTCCATACACACACAAATACCTCACACACACACATATACACACATATATACCACACCCACACACATATCTCTCACACATACACACACGCATACACACCATCCCTCCTACACTCCCCACACATACATAAAAATTTAACCTATATTTTTCTGACAAGAAAAAACATGTAGTCTATGTTGATCTGGCTTATTTTGCTTAACATAATAATTTTCAACTGAGTTTTACTTTCCTGAAAATATTACAACTATCTCTTTATTCACAACTAAACAAAATTACATTACAGTTGTATATCACATATTTTTAAATTCATACATCTACTAAGCCAATGCACCCACAATTTATCAATTCTATTCCCACTTATTGAACCACATTGTTTCTGTCCATGAACAGTCCATCATTCATTCTCATCTTGATGTAATAGCATCAGAATGAAACTGAGTTCTCTGCTTGTATTTCCTGACTATGCCCCAGCAACACATGCACACTGCCTTGAATTCCAATAAATATAATTCCTCACATTCATCCTCAATTTAAAAATCTTCTTGTGTCTTTCAGGTTTCAATCAAAATTTCTTGACAAGAGGTGCAAGGTTTCTTCTGAGATGTCTTTGTTTCTGTCTCTTGGAAAAAATTTCCTAAACTCACTCTACCTCTTTATCTGCAGGTTGGGTTATAACAGAAAGTAACTTCATGATACTATGTAACTTCCTGAACTCCTGAATCATCCACTAAACAGTCAAAAAATTCTGGAAAACTGGACACTACAATTATCATCTCTTTCCAACCCACCTTTACCTCCTCTTTGCTATGTGACAGCTTAAATACCTCCTGGGAGGTATTTAAGGTCCTCCCAGGAGTATTTTTCCCTTTCACTCTGAGTTATGAACTCTGTGTGGAAAGCAAAGGAAGGTGATAGTCTTTGGGAAGTCAGACAGTCTTAAGGCTGTCCCCATTTCTGTCTGGAATGCCCCTTTCTCTAGTGTATGCACAGATGTTGTAGTTTGCTTTCAGACATACAGAATATGTAACTATGTCAACTGTTATGTTATAAAATGTTGTCACTGTCCATTTTTCTGTAACTGCTCTATCTTTGTTAAAAGTAAGCTATAATGATGCAGGGAGCCTCAGAAGGGGATTGGGAATATCTTACTATTGTCATCTAGCAAGAAGCTGAGGGTATCCCTATAGCTAACTATAAAGAATTGCATGCAGCCAACATTCATGTACACTTGGAGGAGGACCCCTCTCTAGCCAAGTCTCAGATATATAATCCAGCCCCTACCATGGTCTTCTAAGACTTCAGGAGAGGACCTAACCAAGTATTTCCTAAAATTTGACCTGCAGGAGCTAGTAGGTACCAAATATATATTGCTCTATTTTTAAAGCTATTCAAGTCTTTTAATACTATCATGCAGTGATAGATGCCTAGCACATTATATGGCTGCACTCTAACCCCCATGGGCCTTGCCTACAATAGTGAAGTTCCTGTTTGCTTTGTGTCTCTCCTCTGGCTCTGAAAATGGGCAGTGATGACGAGATTTTTCTTTATATCCTGAGAGCCTTCCACAAGATGAACCAAACACCACAGGACTTTGTTGGTGTTTGGTACAGGTTTATTGAATGCATTTTTCTCTTACAGTAACTTGGAATATTCTATACCAATGTGATTAAAGTTCTGATTGGGTTCCAAAGGAGAGAAGTTGGTTTTTTTTCAAATGTATGAAAATGAAATGGTTTGGAGCAAGTTGGAAATGACAAGTGTGTGCTGACGTGCACCTAAAGTTACCTTTTGAATGGCATCATTTTGATTAATGAGTGCTTTCATTTGTCCAGTCATTAGGAAAAAATTTAAAGAGACCTCTTCCCTATTATGGTCTACTTTCAAAAGCACAGCTTCCTCATTATGAATAATCAAACACTACTCAGAAGGAAAGGCAAACTTGAAATGACAAACTTTGAGCTTTTAAAGCCTTACTATGTGAGCAAAGGGAAAGATCTTGCAATGAAAGCAACACTATGCTTTTACTTAGGTAATTTAATTCCTTGAAAAGTGGCAATGTTCTTGTCCCACTGTCTGGTCAACTAATCCATTTGGGAAGTCTCATAGCTGAGAAAATTCTCATCATCATTTTTTTTTTGTTAGAGTTTCATAAAGTCAAGTCTTGTACCACTTTGCTTTTGATGTTATGAATGTACTCCCACAAGATTGCAACACAAATTTCAGAAAGAAGTCACACGTAGTTTAGCATAATGTTTATTTTTTTTCATCAGGTAATCAAGAGATATTTGTTGATGTGAATTAAGTAGTGTGTGGCCTGAGAATGATGCATGGATGAGGACTCAATGAGGCCTTCAAAGGTAAACAGTAGAGGTTTGCTCACTCTTCCCAAGGTTGCACACTGTGAGTTTTCAAAGCTGCTTGTATTGTTTCCTGAGCACAAAGATTCCCATAGGACCAAGAGGATTTGCGGTCAGATCTCACTACCACTGTCGCAGGTCATACTGGATCTCCTGACTGGTGTGAGGAAAGGAATAGGAAATATAGATATGACTATTGAAAGGAGAGGAAAGACTACAAGTTCAATGAAATGGCTGAAATGGCTAAACAAAAGCAATTAATAGTAGATTTTAGAAAGGTAATTCACAGCCAGAAAATTTAATGAGAACTGAGTTATCAATAAGAATAAGTATAAAGAATACTAACTTGGAGTACTCAAGACTTACATGGAACAAATTCTGAACTTGAGTAAAACGGAGAGCATTCTCTCAATAGGGGAAGCCATGTTTTATGAGTGTTTTCATCTCAATGAAATCATATTTTTTTTGAGTTGAGTGAAAAGTCTAAACTGTGTATTTGAAAAACTAATGCCACGATAATGGAGACCACATTGAAAAGCGTAATTAAGAATCAAGGGCTTTCTGTGCTGACACTAAGTCATAGAAAAGCCATCGTGAAGATAACAATGATATTGTAGTTATTTATATGAAGCTAAGGATGTCACTACCATGCTCCAGACAGGGTCTTTTATATCCCCCCCCGTGTGTGTGTGTGTGTTTATGTATATGCACATGTATGCATGTGAACTGTAACACAATGATTCATGAATTTGGATGGAGGGTCTAGTGACAGCTTAGTCACTAACATGCTTGCTTCACATGCTCAAAAACTGGAAGTGGATTCTCAGAGCCCACACAATCACCCTGAAACTAGGACAGTAGAGTTAAGCCTGGGCTCTCCTGCCCACCCAGCCTACCTCCTAAACTTCAGGCCAATAAGGACCCTATCTCAAAATAGAAAATGAACGGCTCCTGAGAAACAATATGTAAGGCTCATTTCTGCCCTCTGCACACATGTATACATATGGACACATGTACCTTCGCATACACGTATAGCTGTAAATATAAATATACACATTGTTGGTATCAAAAGACGAGTTTTGCAGATCAGCCTCAAACTCAAGATGTCACACCTAGGTATCACAGGTTGCTATGACTACTACATACCTTCCCAGAAGACCACTTCCCACACTCACCTGCGAACAGATTACATCACAGCATATATAAAGACAGACCTTTCCCCACTTTCACCCTCTTTTTTTCTTTTCCCCTTTATCTTTCTCTCTCTCCCCTCTTTGTCAACAATAAAACCTCTTGCACATGGAACTGCTTTGGCCCCGTGTACTATGTTCAGATGTGAGCCGCTATTCTAACACATCACACACACACACACACACACACACACACACACACACACACACACACACACATTTAAAGAATCTAGACATGGCCCCCAGGGGAGGGATGGGGCCACACACCCATCTAAAAATTTTTAACCCAGAATTGTGTCTGTCTAAAGGAAATGCAGGGACGAAAATGGAGCAGAGACTGAAAGAAAGGTCATCCAGAGACCACCCCACCCTGAGATCCATTCCATCTGCAGACACCAAACCCTGACACTTGCTGATGTCAAGATGTGCTTACAGACAGGAGCTGAGCATGGCTGTCCTCTGAAAGACTCTGCCAGCACCTGACCATGACATATGGAGAACCTCACAGCCAAACAACGGACTGAGCCCAGGGACACCGATAGAAGAGTTGGGGGAAGGACTGAAGGAGCTGACGAGGATTGCAACCCCATAGGAAAAACAACAGTGTCAATTAACCGAACCCCTCAGGGTTCCCAGGAACTAACCACCAACCAAAGAGTAAACATAAGCCAGTCCATGCCTTCCGCTACATATATAGCAGAGGCAGCCTCATCTGGCATCAGTGGGAAGGGAGGACCTTGGTCCTGTAGAGGCTTGATGCCCCAGAGAAGAGGGATGCTAGAGCGGTGAGGAAAGAGTGTATGTGGGGAGAGAACCCTCTTAGAGGCAAAGAGGAGTGATATGGGGTAGGGGGCTTCATGAAGGGAAGACCAGGAAGTGGGATAATCTTTGAAATGTAACAAATAAATTGATTAATAATAAAAATATTTGAGAAACAAGACAAAAAGTTCCCTTACAACCAAAATGTTCTGGAAGGAAGAAAACTACGTAGAGAATAGCATACAAATGTAAAAATTATCAAGAAGCGACAGCAATGGTGACCAAATGTCATTGTCAGGGTAGACAAAGGGGCCACTGGAGCAGGATATAGAACTCCCTAGGCTGACTCACAGCTGCTCGAAGAACTGACAGCAGAGGCTGGCATGAAAAAGCGATGACGAATGGAGAGCTCCGGAGATAAATGGTACCAGGAGAGCCATCCATATGGATAAAAATGACTTTTTTTATATCATACCATACACAAAAATCAATTCCACGTGGATTATCAGCTTAAATGTAAAAGGCAAAACTATAAAACTTTTTAGAAGCCAATATAAGAAAATAAACGGACAACCTTGGAATGAAGACAAATTCTTAAACTTAGAAAACAAAATGTTGGAAGGAAATCACCGGTGCATTTAATTGCGTAGAGTTGGGAGGCCCTGTCTTTATCAGCAAAAGCCATAACACAAATGAAAAGCTAGTTATGCACTGGAAGATGCTATCAACAGTCATAAATTTCAATGGATCGGGCTAGGATGTCTACCCAGCTGTCTGTCTATCTGCAAAGAGAAAGAAAGTGTATAGAATATTAAATAATTTGATAGTGTAATACACAAATGGTGATGTAGTTTAAGAATCAGCAAAAATATATAAAGAGCTTCTAATCTCAATAATCAACATAAAAATGCAAATTAACAGCATAATGTTCTTTTTTTCAGGTTTTTTTTATTATTATTTTCTATATTTTTTATTTCCATTCCAAATGATTTTCCCTTTCCTGTTTCTTCCCTTCCCGAAAGTCCCATTAGCCCCCTTCCCTCCCTCTGTTCCCCATTCAACCTCCCTCTCGCTTCTCTGTCCTGATATTCCCCTACATCCAGTCTTTCCAGGACCAGGGGTCTCTCCTTCCATCTTCTTAGAAATCTATTGATATATGAATTGCATCTTGGGTATTCTGAGATTCTGGGTTAATATCCCCTTATCAGTGACTGCATATCATGTGTGTTCTTTTGTGATGGGGTTACCTCACTAAGGATGATATTTTCCAGTTCTGACCATTTGCCTAAGAATTTCGTGAATTCATTGTTTTTAATTGCAGAGTAGTATTCCATTGTGTAAATATACCACAACTTCTGAATCCATTCCTCCATTGAGGGACATCTGGGTTCTTTCCAGCTTCTGGTTGTTATAAATAAGGCTGCTATGAACATAGTGGAGCATGTGTCCTTTGCATGCAGGGGAAGCCTCTGGGTATATGCCCAGGAGTGGTATAGCCGGATCCTCCGGGAGTGTCATGCCCAGTTTTCTGAGGAACCGCCAGACAGCTTTCCAGAGTGTTTGTACCAGCTTGCAATTCCACCAGCAGTGGAGGAGTGTTCCTCTTTCTCCACATCCTCGCCAACAACTGCTGTCTCCTGTGGTTTTGATCTTAGCCATTCTGACTGGTGTGAGGTGGAATCTCAGGGTTGTTTTGATTTGCATTTCCCTAATGACTAAGGATGTTGAACATTTCTTTAGGTGCTTCTCAGCCATTAGATATTCTTCAGGTGAGAACTCTTTGTTTAGCTCTCTACCCCAAATTTTAATAGAGTTATTTGGCTCTCTGGAGTCTATCTTTTTGAGTTCTTTGTATATATTGGATATTGGCCCTCTGATGGGTGTTGGGTGGTAAAGATCTTTTCCCAGTTTGTTGGTTGCCGCTTTGTCCTTTGGACAGTGTCCTTTGCCTTACAGAAACTTTGTAATTTTATGAGGTCCCATTTGAATGGACTGACAAATTGTAGTTTGTTAGTTCAGCCAAGAAGTACAGAAATAACACACTATGGCTCCCTAGTAAAAAGTGAATTTAGACAAAGAAATCAGGAAAGCACACAGAATGTTCTATTTCTTAAGCAGTGTAGGATTTACTTGGAATTTCACCGTGCTATAAATCCTTAGAACTTTTGCAAACCATAGACTTTTGTAGCCAATAAGTGTTGGCTCCCAGATGAGGTTTTATGAGTATTTTTTAGTTGTGAGGGCCTGCTTAGATCTTGTTTTATAGGGATGTAGACAACAAGGACGCCTATCCTTGGATGGCAAGTGTAAACCTCATGGTTTTAAAAAGAAATAGCTTTCATCTCCAATAGGCATTCTAGATACTATAGATAACAAAAGTCTGATTATATTTTTCTGCTTAAAGAAATTGTGGGGTACTGTTTCCTTAAGAGATGTCAGGGAAACTGTCATATGCAATGACATCTCCATGGTGGATGGAAAGAACTCTTCCCCTTTGGTTTGGATGATCACAGTTAACATTCATGGAGAAGTTTAATTCCAATAGTGTTATGAGGTGATCAGAACATCGATGGAAATGGAGGAGAAGATCAGTACCTGATAAATGGACTGACAGAACTGGCTAAGTACCTTTGACCTCTTTGGCTTCCTTGTACTATGTGAAGACCCTGCACTGTTCCTTCTGGAGGATGCAGCTCTCAAAAGACCCAGAGTCGATCTGTACCTGGGTCTCAACCTTCTCAGCTTTGAACATGGAAGACTAAGACACCAGCAAATAATGAGCAGCAAACAGAGGCCTCCATAACTCTATACCATAAGTCTAATCTTTCTGTAAATACGGCAATTTTTTCAAGACAGGCTTTCCCTATATAGTCTTGAGCTCTCCATGTTCAAATCCCAGCTTCCCAGGTTCTGGGATAACAGGTGTATACAACCATGCTTAGGCAAGTTCTACTCCTTTAACTCGCTTCTTTCTCGTTAAGAAAATCAAATGAGATAATGCACATAAAATGGCCTGACACATCCTAAGTACAAAGCATTAGCCTATCTAGTTATTATTACCTTATTATAGAGTGGAAATAGAAAGTGATTTATTGTATTCTGTGCGTTCCTATTATGGGGCTCTCTACATATACAGATCTACTGGAATGTAATCATTGAATTTAGGGAATTAATTTTTGCCAGATTTATGTTCCATGGAAAATTGCTCGTATTGAACGTTTTAATATTGCAGTGTTCTGACAATTTGCTTAGTTCAGAATGGCTATGAGGGCCATCAATCTCCGCCAGGAAGGAATTGTGGAAGCAACTGCTCCCTCTGCCAGTTGTCACACTACACACTGGTTGCTGCCCTTGACTCTTTAACAGAGCCTTCAGACCTCTTCAATTATTTCTTTGTAGATTATGTTTTCAATCTTTTCATCTTTGTCTTACTATCTTTGTTTTAGCTATATCACAATCATCAAGTGGAAGCAAGATGAACTGGAAGCAAAGCTGAGACCCAGTTATCACCCTATCCCAATAGGGACTATCCTGGAGTAACCATGGATCTAATGAGAAATGCTGAATATTAGCCATTTTAAAAAATAGTTTAAAATTGTATTTAGCACATTGAAATTTGCGTCTGTTTGTACTCTATGGATCATGTTTGGTTCATTTGATGGAGTATTGAGATTTAGAAGATTTTTGTAGTAATTTCAAAAGAGAATGTCAGAAGATTCCTTAAAATGTAATACAGAGGGAGATAGGTTGTATGTCATCTTATGACACATTGTCCTACGACAGATCGATGTTCCTCAGTGAGAGCAGTGTCTGGCATGATGCTATCAGAACCCAAACCATGCCAAAACATGTTACTATGTTGTGTTCTTTTCACTCTTGCTTTGATGTTAAAGGTTCCTTGATTATGTTCATTTTGACTTTGTATCATTGTATACAGAATGAAGACAAGTCAAAACAAACCCAAATATCTATGGATGACCTGTTTCCAGTTGAAAAAGAAAAAAAATGCTATTTCTATATGTTTTATGTATTTCCTGGGTCCAAAATGTGTTTTTTTCCAGCTGTTAGTGTCTCACAGAAGAGCATATTCCCCACTGAGCAAATGTGCTTCCATTCTGTTCCCATTGTGATGATTTGCTGGCTCTGATCAGCTCCAGGCCTGGAGACTGGCAGAGAATTATTCAGATGATTGCCCTGATTTTAGGCTGTGCCCAGTCTAGGAATGCTCAATTATCAGCTATTGCCCTGAAAGTCTCTCCTACCCCTGACTTATTCACCAGCTCAGTGGTCCTCAGCTCACTGTACTTGGTCATTACAAAACTGAAGAATATTCTTTCCCACTATTATTACAGAATGTCAGTGTTGTAATCTGTTTATAATTAAGACCACTCCAAAATTCCATCTTTTCTTTAGCCCTTCTTCCATGAACTAAAGTTTATAGAGAAAGAAAAATAGCAGCTTTATTCTGGTCCACAAACAGAAACCAATTTAGATCAATTTCCCTGGTGGAACATGTATTAGCTTGTCACTGAAGACAAAAAATTGTGTTTATTTAAAGATGTACCATTTTACCAAGCTATTCAGACCTGCAAGTAAATAAAAATGCATGCCTATTTAAGCTTTAGGAACAAAAACTTGTTTTGTGAAACCTAATTTACTCAAACGATGAGAAGTCATGAAATGAATGTACCATATGCCGAGAGTGACAGGCCTGGAAGAATAATGAGTTCCATTTTGATGAGCTTGAATCAAAGGTCTTTGACATTAGAGCCCACTGTGTTTACTGCTGGCTTAGGAACAAAAGGTTTTGAATATAATGTGGAAGGAAAATATAGTGGAAGGATGTGGTGAGCAACCTCATGCATCTTTTTGTAATTGTGGGTGGTTGTGGTGGTGGTGGTGGTGGTGGAGATTGTGGTGGAGATGGTGGTGGTAGTGGTGGAGATTGTGGTGAAGATGGTGGTGGAGGTGGTGGTGGTGGTGGTGGAGATTGTTGTGGAGGAGATGGTGGTGGTTGTGGTGGTGGTGGTGGTAGAGATTGTGGTGGAGATTGTGGAGATGGTGGTGGTGGTGGAGGTGGTGGTGGTAGAGATTGTGGTGGAGATTGTGGAGATGGTGGTGGTGGTGGAGGTGGTGGTGGAGATGATGGTGGTGGTGGAGGTGGTGGTGGAGATGATGGTGGTGGTGGAGGTGGTGGTGGAGATGATGGTGGTGGTGGAGGTGGTGGTGGAGATGATGGTGGTGGAGGTGGTGGTGGAGATGATGGTGGTGGTGGAGGTGGTAGTGGAGATGATGGTGGTGGTGGAGGTGGTGGTGGAGATGGTGGTGGTGGTGGAGGTGGTGGTGGAGATGATGGTGGTGGTAGAGGTGGTGGTGGAGATGGTGGTGGTGGTGGAGGTGGTGGTGGAGATGATGGTGGTGGTGGAGTGGTGGTGGAGATGATGGTGGTGGTGGAGGTGGTAGTGGAGATGATGGTGGTGGAGGTGGTGGTGGAGATGATGGTGGTGGTGGAGGTGGCAGCAGCGGCGGTGGTGGCAGCAGTGGTGTGTGTGTGTGTGTGTGTTTGTGTGTGTTTGTGTGTGTTTAGAAACAGGGTCTTATTATGTAATGCTAGCCACCTGCAACTCACTAAGTAGACTGGTCTTGAACTCACAGTGATCTGTCTACCTCTAACTTTTGAGTTTTGGTATTAAAAAAAAATGCCTCATCACATTCAGCTTTACCCCTTATGTTCTGAGATAGGGTCATACAATGTCCTTGAAGGCCTGGAACTCACTGTGTAGACTAGACTGGTCTCTAACTTACAGATTGTCTCTCTCTTCCTTCTATAGATTGTCTCTCTCTTCCTTCTGGCTCCAGCTTATCTTCAGTTGTTTAAGTGAGCTCTACAGGCTGGCTACTGAGCCTGATTTCAGTGTAGATGCAATGGGTCTGAACTCAGGTTCTCATACTTAACAAGCTCTAAGCCTCTCCCTAGCTCTAAAAGTTTATTTTACTAATGAATCCCTACTCACAGACGATAGGACACTCAACCCATTAGAAGAAATATGCTTTCAGTTCAGAGTAGGAAAACTCTTTGGCTGGCTATCTTTTTGAAGATGCTTATTAGGAAAATAGATGTCAAAGCTGCTGCTTCTCACCAGCCACTGGCCTCATTTTTACTCTGCCAGAGTGGACTTGTGTGGAGAATCGGAATGTGAGAGATGTGTGCTACCAAGCACCAAGTATTAAATTTCAACATGTTATATTTTCTTTCTTTAAAAGTTAATATATTCTGACAACTGGTTTTGAAATTGTGAAAATCATAGTTTGAAGCCACCCAAAGCAGGAGTTGTCAGCTTAGGGTCAAAGGTTACCAACACAAAGTTAAATTTACAGTGGGATAAAAGAGATTGAGTGCTGTATACCCAAGCACTGTGAAATGTAATTAACTCTTCTCTTCAGGAAGAAAAACAAAACAATAAACAGAAAAACCAAAACTAATTAGAAAACGGAAAGATCTCATGACCACAGGCTTCATGAAGCTAATTATCATAAGAAAGAAAACATAATATGAATGTTTGCCGTATCCATTTAAGCAAGGCATCTTAAAGTGACACTCACAATTATAAAAATTCAACTGATGCAAGATTTCTGAATCAGATGAACTCAAATTAACTTAAAGAAAAGCATTCATTATTTTGTAAGCCAATTTTAAAAAACCTGGTCTTAGTGGGAAATGGTTCTTTCTTCAGGTACATAACTTGATTTCTGTGTTACTGGATCTCACAAGAGATTTTAGAAATGTTTGGAACAATGTCTAGAGTTCTATATGCTCTACACCATGTGTTTCCATGTAAAATGTATTCGTTCAGAGCCAGAGTGACAGCTCGGCAGACAAATCACATTTAGTTCTTAAGTTACATTTGGGAAGAAATGGATGGAAGAGAGGTACCATGATAGAAGTGTTTTTCTATGAGCAGGGAAGACAAGGAAGGAGTCTGTCAAGGCTTCAGATGTTGACTTCACTTGTGAACAAGAAAGCTAAAGATAAAGCTAGCTGTTCCCTTCCAGGGGTAGAGATATGTGGTGTTTGGGATAGGCTCCTGCCAATGCAGAGACCTACGGTGCAATAACTTCAGAAGTATTGATGAATTTGGAAGAAAAACCTGACACTCACATTATGTCGTGTAGAACAAAGGTATTGGTGCTTATTATCAGAGCATTCAGGTCTAAACCCTCTATTCTGCTCTTTTGCACTTGACAAATACTTAGTCTTCATTAAAATCTTCTTTTCTGTAACATTGTGGCAATATCATAAAGCTGACCAATTTCTGTAGGGAAAGTCCTACAGAAATATGTGTGAACGTGTTATGTAGAATACTAAGTGGAAAATAAGCCTTATTAAAATACTGCAAATGCATTTGATCTCAACCATTTTGAATATGCTTCAAGTAGGAATGTTCTAGTATGCCAACACATAAAGGGAAAATTTCTACCAACAATCAACAAGAATTTGTTTTTAGCCGGGCGGTGGTGGCGCACGCCTTTAATCCCAGCACTTGGGAGGCAGAGGCAGGCAGATTTCTGAGTTCGAGGCCAGCCTGGTCTACACAGTGAGTTCCAGGACAGCCAGGGCTACACAGAGAAACCCTGTCTCAAAAAAAAAAAAAAAGAATTTGTTTTTTGCCATTTTCTACCAGGAGATGGTTTTTTAATGCCTTACAGTCACTGAAACAGAAATGATACTTCTTAGCATCATTTTTTTGGATATGGAGAAAATGTTTGGCAAGATCCTTTATGAGACAATCATAATATCATTTAAAAATCCATCTAAATCTGGTGTGCTGAGTCAGGCCATATAAATGTGCATTTCTTTTCATTTACTTTATCAAAATTCCGAACTTCCCCTGCCTTCCAATCTTTTGACATTTTTTGTTTTTTTGTTTTTTGAGACAGGGTTTCTCTGTGTAGCCCTGGCTGTCCTGGAACTCACTTTGTAGACCAGGCTGGCCTCGAACTCAGAAATCCTCCTGCTTCTGCCTCCCAAGTGCTGGGATTAAAGGCGTGCGCCACCACCGCCCGCTTTTGACATTTTTTAACTACAGGAAAAATTAAATTTTAAGTGGAAAACCATACTCGAAATCCACAAATTAACTGTCATCTGTATGAAAGATGGTATTATAAGTATGCATGTGCATGGATGCACATGTGTCTATTTCAGTCAGCTATCACACATCAGAGAGGATAATGTTGGATGGATGGCTTCTTAAGGAAAGCATAGTTCTATGCTGGACCAAATCTTTATGAATATAACCTCACTACCTAATCACACTGTGTGCTGAAACACAGTGCCGAGATCTATTATGTGAAATAAAAGTTGGTACTGAGCATAATCTCCATGTGCTGTGGAGAGTTCATTGAGTATATTATCCTGTGTACAGAATGAAACATTGTGGATACTGATGTCTCTATAAGATGTGTGAAGACAGGTAAATAAAAGTTATGCCTGTTTGACACGATAATACAACCATCTGCTTCCACCTCCTTCAGTGGCACGCCTTTCTGACAAGTATGGAAATGAGTCTGTTCTTAAGGTGTGACACTAAAAAAGTACAAGAGACTATGGCCAGGAACACCCCTGTTCTCAACTATTTTACTGTTAAAAGTGCAGAGCACTTTAAAAGGTATTTTAAAAGAAATGCCCTCATGTTTTAGGAAATAAAATTGTCCTTACAAGTTCCTATCTTACTCCCTCTCGCTTTATGGTGTGTTGAGCAACTTTCCCCCATGATGCTACATTCTTTTCACTATAGTTTTGGTAGTTAATTTCCTCAGAAGGTCTATGAGAGTTTCTCTGAGCATGTTAGTTTATGTGTATACAATTAGCATTGCAATAGGCCACATTTCTCATACAGGGACATAACCTTCTTCATCTGTTTAAATCTTACCCGAGCAACATGACTGCAGTCTGTGACTCAAAAACTATTCTCGTTGCCTTTTCCATTTTATTTGAGGGTATTTGCTTCTTGCACTACAGGTTAGAACTCTGTCTCTTTTACAATTTTTATCAGTTATTTTTAGCAGATAGGGAAAGGTATTGACCAATCTTTTTATCATCAGGCATCTAGGCAAGTTGGTTTACTAATTGGCTCCCTTGTTATATTTTATGTTTGCATTAGTTGGGTTTTGTTTTGTTTACTTAGTTTGTTGTTTTGCAGGAGGAAAAGTAGATTATTAACAAATAATGAATTATTTCACTCTCAGGTATCTTCACTTTATACGCTTTTCTGGGCTTACTGAATCATTGACATTAACACTGAATAATGTTAAATCCTAGCTGTGAGAACAGGTGGTCTTGTATGATAATCTTAATCCTGCCAGTGTTTCATTGGTGGATGTAATTTTTGCCTCCTGTTTCTGCATAGCTCTTCTTTGTTTTACTACATTCTTTTCTGCCTTGACTTTATAAGAAATCACATGTTTAAATAAAGAAAAGCCATTAGGTTTTACGACAAGATTAGGTTTCCTCAAGATGTTTGTTCACATTTTACTTTTCCTCTAAAACAAGAAGAATAAAAAAAAATTATAAAAACATATTGAAAGTTACTACCACTCAGGTACTGAGGTAGTCAGGGTAACAAGGGTCTTTAAAAAAAACCTATCACACAAACATCATTATTATTCCCAACACACAATGTCTGTATTTGTAGATGGACCTGTTTCTAGTGAGGACTTATCCTTGTACATTGAGAATAAACTCCACTTGTTTGCAGTCAATTATGTGTTTATTGTTGGACTTCATTTACTAGGGTGTTAGTTGGGATTTTACATTTACAGCAATACTGCACCATCATTAAAGACATTTAAGTCTATTCAAGACTCCATAGGAGATATATAAAAATACCCATTTTCCAGGTGAGAATGGGGAGAAAGTGAAGGCATGAGGAATGGAAGAGAGGTGACAAAGTTGAGATTTGAATCCTGGCAGAGGGGAAAGAAAATTCTGGAAACCCAACAGCTGAGCAGCTGAGGGAGCTAAACCTTCTCAACTGCAGGAAGAGGGGCAGACCCCAGGGCCTCCGAGCCGCAGATTTACAGGGCTGATCTGCATATTTAGGTACTAGTTCCTAGGTAGGTTTATGAAGGGCAGATTTATGGACCTGCTCTAGATTCACCTTTAAAACAATCTCACTGAGGACGATAAGCGTTTTCTATTTTATCCCACTCAAGTATCTTCATGTCCTATTGGGAAACCATCTGCCTCTCAAACCTCCTCAAGTCATGCAGACAGCCTCTGTTTTCTCCTAAAACATTTGTTCTTCCTCTCATTTAGGTCTGAGACCCACCTACAACCATGCTAGTTCAAATGAGATGAAAGAAGCGTAAAGTTGAATCATTTTCCATATAAATATCCATGCTGAATCCAGCGTCAGTTCCAGAAAAGACAACCCCTTTCTCCGCCTTGTTAGCCTCTTCATGAGCTCAGGAACTTCACACTATCAATTATTAAGTTCTAGTAACTTTACACTATCAGTTACTAAGAGTGTGTGATCAGGCGTGTGTGCAGCGAATGCAGGGGTTTCTGTTATGTTTTCCTTGTAGTGTAACCAGTGTGAGTACTCTTACCCACTATGGTTTAGATACTTTGTCCTTCTTAGAAGGGGGAGCAAAATACCCATGGGAGGAGATACAGAGACAAAGTGTGGATCAGAGACTGAAGGAAAGGCCATCCAGAGATTACCCCACCTGGAGATCCATCCTATATACATTCACCAAACCCAGACACCATTGTGGATGCCAACAAGTGCTTGCTGACAAGAACCTTATATAGCTGTCTCCTGAGAGGCTCTGCGAGAGCCTGACAAATACACAAGTGGATGCTCTCAGTCAACCACTGGACTGAACATGGGTTCCCTAATGGAGGAGTTAGAAAAAGGACCCAAGGAGCTGAAGGGGTTTGCATCCCCATAGGAGGAACAACAATATGAACCAACCAGTACCCCTAGTGCTCCCAGGGACTAAACCACCAGCCAAAGAGTACACATGGAGGGACCCATGGTTCCAGCTGCTTATGAGGAAGAGAATGGCCTTGTCGGACATCAATGAGAGGAGATGCCCTTTGCCCTGTGAAGGTTCGTTCACAGGCGAATGTAGGACATTCCAGTGTAGGTGAATGACAGGGCAGGGAAGCAGTAGTGGGTGGGTTAGTGAGCAGGGGGAGGGGGAATGGGATGGGGGTTTTCACAGGGGAAAGGAGGAAAGTGGATAGTATTTGAAAGGTAAATAAAGAAAATATCTAAGAAAGAAAGAAAGAAAGAAAGAAAGAAGGAAGGAAGGAAGGAAGGAGAGAGAGAGAGAGAGAGAGAGAGAGAGAGAGAGAGAGAGAGAGAGAGAGAGAGAAAAGTACCTGCAAAGGCTTTTGTCCTGAAAGCCTGATCAGCATCCCTTAGTATTACTGGGAAGTGGAGTCATGCAGTCAAGACTGGGTCCTGGACCACTCTTGCCTCTCTTCTGGCCTTCTGGTTGCTCATGAGCTGGAGTTTCCTCCACCTGCATACAGTGTACTTCCTTTCCTCAGACACAGAGCAAAAGAATTGAGCGCAGCTGGAGACAAACCTTTTCTTCCTATTGGTTCACTGATCCCAGGTATTTGGTGACATGAATAAACATCTGACTATTTTATTAATTCAATACTTCCATACAAATATTAGGAGGGCTTATTAATTTTCTTCTCTCACACACATAAATATTGTTGTACATATTCAGGAAGATTAAATTGACTTTATAGGCTCATCTTAAGAGAATTTGTCATTTACATTATTGTTGCATCTTCCAACTTGTGCTACCTCCAGTTTGGCAGTTGTTTTTTTTCTTAGAATAGGGATCTTGCATAGTTCTTGTGTTAAGTCACTGCTGGAACAGTGGTCTTCCTAATTTTACTCTTAGGGGCTTATTTCTAGGAGATTACAGTTTTTCTCCATATGTAATTATACCATTTGAAGATACTTAGAATTTTATATTTCTCTAAGTTCTTATACATCTTTCTTTTAAAACGTCAAGTACAATATTAGAATAATAAATGATATACTTATCTATATTCTGTTACCGGGAAAAAAACTTCCAGGAACTTATTATCAAAGATTTATTTATTGATAATGTGTTATAGATACTATTGTCAGACTTAGGTTCTTTCTTTCTATTCCAAACTTGGAAAACATCAATTAACATTGAATTACATAGAACTGAAACATTTTACATTATATCGATGTATTTTTTTCCTGTTCATTTTTAAAATGATAATTGTGGTGTTATGGTTGCATGCTAGAACTTTTGTGTGCCAAAAAAGCACTCTGCCACTGAGCCATATGTCCAACCCTTAGTTTTTAAATTTTAAAAAATTTGTATTTATTTATTTTATGTATATGAGTACACTGCCTCTGTCTTCAGACACACAGGGCCTCTGGAGGACCAATCAATGCTCTTAATTGATGAACCATTTCTCCAGCCAGTTTTTAATTTTTTCAACTACTATTGCATACCTGAAGTAGGCCTGCTTACTTCTGAAGGCTTATTCTTTCTATATCACACTGCACACAACTTACAAATATCTGTTTATAATTTCATTAATATTCATAGACATTGGAAAAGTAATAGTCTGTGCTTTTATGGTTATACCAGCCTCATTTAATAGTTTAAGATATTTTTTCTTTAAAATGTTTGAATAAGATATTTTTGAAGTTATTTATCTTTGGTATGTGGGAACCATCTAGGTAAGTTATTTTCCTTAGTTTTCCATGAGAAATACTTTAAAGATAAATTTGATTTATTAGGAATTATTCAATAATTATTGGACTTTAATTATTTTCCAATATTAGTTCTGAAAATTATTTTCTATAGATTTTGTACCTTTCATCTAAGATTTCAAATGTATTAAGTATGTTCAGAATGTTCCTTCCTTTCCTTTAACTTTGTGGTTGTGGACATGTATTTCCTTTCTTATTAGAAGTAATACATGTCTTTTAGGTATTGAGAGTTAAAAATTTCATTATTTCTGAACAACAACAACAAACAAACAAACTAACAAAAACAAAACAAAGCCAACACTGAAGGATGAGGGTGTGTTTCCTTTCTGAAATATCAGCCCTTTGGAAATAGAACCAGAAAATTCACAGCAAGTTAAAAAATAGTGAATTTAGGCCAGCAAAGACTACATAGTAAAATCATGTGTCAAAACACCTCAAGAAAGGAAGTTTGAAAGTTTGCTCTGTGGTTAAGATCATTGGCTTCCCCTCCAGAGGACATAATTTGATTAACACCACCACATAGTAGCTGAGAACTGTCTGTAATTCCAGTCCCAGGGACTCTGACTCCTTCTTCTGGACTCCATTAAACACATGTGATGCAGGAACATATTACACACATAAAATAAACACCTACATACATACAATAAAATGACAAACAAAAGATCATCCCCAATATCTTATGGTTTGAACTTTTTGTTCGCATTTATTTTAATGTAAGAACTTACAAATTATTACCACACCCACCCAAATCTGGAATAAGAAGGGTAACACTTTCTTCACCGTGAGACACTCTCTCAGGTAATTTATTAGTTTTGTTTTCCCTGTTGGAGACAGGTCAGTTGGTGGCTGTGACTTTGATCACACATGTCTTCTAGTGATTTGGTTTCTCATAGACTTGTGTCTGCCCATTATTTATGGGCTCTCTTGGCTCCATTTTGGCTTTGATTCTACATATTTTCTTGTTAATTTACACATAGTGACTAGATACTTTCTGGTAGCTTCTTAAAAGTAGGTTACTCATGGATGAGATGTTAGAAAACGTACTTTTGTATCTTCACACTTAGAATGGATGAATGTTTGAAGGCAGAATAATGGGGAAAGGAAGGAAGATCTGAAGCTGTGATGTCCCGGTGATTTAAGTGAGCTGTGTGGCTTAATTTACTCAAGTCAAAATGTAATGATACTGTTAAGCAATGTTTAATAGAAGTGTTATTTATCCACACAAAGAGATTCTACATACTATTAAGAAAAAGAAAAACCAAGAGAAAGAAAAGGAGCAAGAACAGAAAAAGAAAGCCATTTTTGACTTCTAAACTTGCAAATTATTCATTATCATTAATAGGTAAAGTGATAAGGAAGGGGAAAATACTTTTATCTCAACATTGTAATATTCTATACTCACAAGAGGGTGTAGAAATGGGCACATCATTCAGAATGCAGTATTAGCATTTCAATTAATTTTTGAAATAATTCTTTTTTTGAAGCTTTTTCCTAGAGGAATATTTTTACAGTTTGCATATAAAAGCAAGAAAATAGTCACTGCAGAAATGATGGTATTCACCCTACCTTAAAGGGCAATAACATTAAAGTTTATTGCTGGGCAAATGGTTAGAATGGATGCAGATATTCTGAAGTGGTTTCCTAGTCTGTGTTCTCTTACTCTATACAGCAACAAAATTAAAAGGAACAGGAAGATAAAAGGATAAAAGAAATATTGCTGATATGCAAACACACTTAAGGTTGCTGATATGACAGATAACTATTAACAATTGCATATTATCATATTACATTATAAAGAGAAGTATCCAAGAACTATTTGCCCAAGTTTTGAGAGCATTTATCTTTGGGAACAGTATTTACTTTTTATGATATTATTCTGCAAGCTTTTTAATATGATTCTCCACTGTAGTTTTAGTGTGAGAAAATTTTATGACATAAAAATGGCAATGAAGGTGGATTCTTCTTGATCTTTCTGGTTTATTTATTCTTGTATGTCAATCACCCCTGAGATCTTCTTGCCCATTTACTACCTTTTCTTGGGATACATATGTGCCTTTGTTTTGCTCTGGGAGTAGAGATGAAACTAATTCCTTTTGTCCTTTGATCTTTGAAGACAATTATATCACAACTCTTTCAACCTTTTCCCACTGAATAGTTACTATTTCATGAATTCAAAGAAAGGTGTTAAAATAACATTTTAAAGAACCATGAAATTCAACTAATTAATTGCTTTAGACATAAGACTGTCCTTTACGTTTAGGTATGAACTAGAAATGTCTTTAGCTATAAGGTAACTCTCCTCATTAATTTTGTTTTTTTGAGCAATATTGGTTTAAATTTAACTGTGGTAGAGACTAGGCAGAAAAATTACTTCCTCTTGGTAACACTCACTTAATTTCCTAAGTGCAAGGGCTCTAAAATATACACTGAAATATGTAGATATGAAGTAATAGAAAAGAAAGGAATTTGGGAACAGAAGACAGAAAATTGATGGAATAATTTTGCCTCGTATTCATTAAGCTGTGGGTTTGATCCCTAGAACAACATAACCTGTGTATGATAGCATATACCTGTAATCTCAGTGCTTGGGTGGAAGAGGCAGTTAGACTAGTTGTTCAACATCATACTCAATTGTACAGTGAATTATAGGTCAACCTGAGCTTTAGACCGTGTATAAATGTGTGAATGAATAAATAAGATAGATAATGAATTCATAAGTCATGTTTACTATTTTTGATGCCCAATTTTAATAGTCAACTTCATTGGATTGAGAAATGTCTATGAGATTGGCAAAGGGCATCTCTGCATGTGTATTCGGAGGGAGGACTATGAGGACATTTCAAAGGGAATTAACTGAGGCAGGCAGAACCATTCTGAATGTGGTGGCACCATTCCATTCACAGTCTGAATGTAAAAAAGTCACAAATCTCTTCTTCAAATGAGTAGCCTCCCAGAACGTATGTTGTGCTTATACCACACAGTCTCTAAATGACCTGTGCTTAGTTTTACTGAGACTGCTGGTCAGGACTGTGCTAGAAAAGGATCCAGAAAGCATAGATGTACAAGATATACCCATCATTAAAAGAGGAAGAGATAGTAATAGAAGAGCTGGATATAATGAAAGGAAGATGGAGAAACTAGGCTACAGTCACTCTCTTTTTAGATTTCCTGGTCGTTATAAGTTGATCTCCCCTGCTAACACACTGATGCATCTGAAAGTTTAGACCGATATTATTCTCCTTGAGTTACTTTTCCTGATCATTTGTCTCAGAAATGAAATGTTTTTAACTATTACATCATGCATCGTTAAGATTAATCTGTGCAGCTCCTAAAGACACTGATCTAGTTATCTCATTTGGGTGGAATTACCATGGATTAGTACCTTCCCAACATGTCAAGAATCCCTCTTACATTAAAAACATTCCCTGAATTTTTTCATATGTTTTTCTGAATAGGAAGTATCTGGTCTTTCTTGTTTAGGAATAACTGCTGCTAGGTTTCATTTAAATATTTATGAGGGCAGAAATTTAAACTGTGTATTGTGGGGAAAGAAAGCACCCTCTCCTGCTTGATTTTTCTCAAGAGATTTAGGCAGCACTTTTCCCGCCTTGTTTTCTATTCTAATTTATAGAGATATAACTTTCGTTAATATTTAAACCTAAATATTAAAACAAACAAAGCCTTTGATGCTGGGTGTCTCTTTGTGGAACTATGCTTGCTGGACCCTTTGTCAACATTGTTCCTTGACAAAACCATGAGTCCTGACCAGAAAGCTTTGACAGAGACTCACATAGGCTCCTGGAGGACAGTGTCACACAAACAGAAGGCAACAACTAGAACAGAGACCAATACTTTGAATGAGAGACTTGTAAGAGGTGAGTCCAGATTGTGAAGAACACAAGCACACATTAGCCACATTCCTAGGTGTGTCGTTAGGCAATTTTGCCATCCTGTGAGCACCATAGAATGTACTTAACACAAAATAGCACAGGTACAATGTCACTTGGGGTTGTCATCATCTAGGACCATATTGTAAGTATAGTCTGTCATTGATTGATGGGCATGCTAGTGCTTAGGGCATAGCTTAGATTCCAAGGGCCCCTTAGAACACAAGAGATGGTGGTGTGATGCTATCCACAGGTGAGATAACAAGGAACCATTTCCAAAGACAAGAAGGTCATGGAACAGATAAAGTAAGCAGGCTGAAGGTGTGGTCTCAGCATTCAATAAAAAAGTGACTACATTCAGAACTGGGCATGGTGAAGATAAAGTAATTCCAGAACCTGGCAGGTATGGGTAGGAAGATTGAGAGTTTGAAGTCAGAGCTACATGACAAGTTCCAGGCCTGTTAGAACTGCCTAGTGAGACCTTGTGTCAAAAAAGGCCAGTTTGAATGACTAAGTGTATAAATTACAATTTTAAATATGATTCAATATTTTAATACAATTTAAAATTATAAATCTCCTCTGATGCTCTTTTTTACTAGACATCACTGTTTTGTATGCAAGATAAGAAAAGGGGTGGACAGAAGACTATCTTTCCTGGGTGCTCTAGCAAGGAAACTGTTCATCTAACAATTCTAAGGTACATTTTTTTTTAAAAGAAAAAATGAATGTATAAAATAATTAAGCTCTAACTAGTATAGTAAAAGAAGAAGTATGTTCTAGGAAGAAAATGTGCCAGCCATTCTCCCAGGAATATGCAAGAGTTGGTGCAGTCTCATGGAGATGAGAGCATTCCACTAGGTCTGATGATACTGTGCTTCTGAGTGTCTTCCTTGACAACTAGTGCACTCAAATAAGGGTCCTCGTACCCTAGTTACTGTGCAGATCCCACACTCAACAGTGCTCGTAAATAATAGATCTTCAATATGTTGGTTAAGTGACTATATAAATAAAGTGTTTTTCTTAAGTCTGATGGCTAAAAATGCTCATTATTTTCACAATATTAGGTCCAAATTTTTCTTATATGCCTCTTAAGTAGACAATAAGGCTTGAGCTTTGTTCTTCTTATCAAGATTTTTGAGTGTCCCAAAGGTGTGGTTAATGATAAAGGCACATTAGTTAGTATAATTTTCTATCCATTTATCATATTTCCATCACAAATTAGACCTCCAGTACAGTATCTATGAATAAAACATGTTAATTTTAATTAATTAACATTTTGAAGTATTATACACTTTTCAGAGAAACTTTGAAATATGAAAATATAGAACAATACAAAATCCATTTTAAAAAGTGTATTCATTTAATTGATCATTTTCCTGATACTTCTTTAATTTAGTCTTACAGATTCATATAAAGCAATCTATGAACAAATGATATAAGTGCAAACATATTCACATACTTGAACAAAACAGACACAGACACACACAGATAAACACACATGTACAGAGATGCGCAGAGGCACACACAGAGAAACACACACACCTAGACAGATGCACTCAAAGTAATTTTGGAGTTGTCTAGAATCTTTTTTTCCTGATGAAAATCTCTCTTTAGCAGCAAAAGATCTAATCAGACAATTATCAGAAATACTAGATTGTTTTATTAATAGTCCCTTTGACCATTTATCCTTGTTCTTTTTCTCTCAACAAAACAGAAATGATCTGTACCATTTGATTCACCAGTCTAAATGCAATCCTCAAGTACTTTCAACTATAGTCTTCTCACAAGCTTAAAAGAGAGAGAAGAAAGAAAAGAAAGAAGAAGGGGAACAAGGGAAGGAAAGAAGGAAGGAAGGAAGGAAGGAAGGAAGGAAGAAAGGAAGGACAGAAGGAAGGAAGGAAGGAAGAAAAGAAAGGAAGGAAGTTCTGATATGAGATGCGTCTAGTTTTGTTTCTTATTGTACTATAAATTACCCCAAACAAGCAACCCGGGGAGAAATGGTGTATTTGGCTAACTACTCCAGGTGACAGTTCATCATTATGGGGAATTCAAGGCAGCAGGAACCAGAAGCAGTCAGTCACATTATTATATCTATACTCAAGAGCAGAGACAATGGATTAATATATGCCCTTCAGTGCTCAGCTCCTCTCTTTTTGAATTCAGTACAAAACCTATCCTATGAAATAGTGCTACTCATTCAAGGTGGGTCTTTGAATATCAATTAACCCAATTACAAAAAGCAATCTCTCACTGAAGCTCCCTTCTTAGGTGATTCTGGATTATTGTCACCATCTTGACAATGAAAAGCCAACCATCTGAAGGGACCTTCCATTTTCTCCTTTTTTTGTGTTTTTGTCTGTTTGTTTTTGTTTTGTTTTGTTGTTTGTTTGTTTGCTTGCTTGGTTTGGTTTTGGTTTTTCAAGCCAGGTTTTCTTTGTGTAGTACTGAGTGTCCAGGAATTTGCTCACTCTGTACACTAGGCTGGCCTCAAATTCAAAGATCTACATTCCTCTGCCTCCCTAGTACTGGGATTAAAGGTGTGTGCCACCACGGCCCAGATTCTCTTCTTTTCTTAAACCAAGAATATATTTAAGCGTGATATAATAAGACTTTTAATGGATTCTTGACTTTTTTCAGAACATACTGTTTTGGTTTTTTTTAAAATCTGTATGTTCAACAACTTCTGCTTGTAATTCCACAAGACAGTGGGGTTAAGAAGACAGAAAATATTCAGTGAGTTAAAGTAAATCTGATGTTTAGAACTATAATTTCAATTTTTTAATGCTAATGGCATTACTGCTGGCTGCTCTCACTCTTACTTATTTGTGAGTTTGCCAGCGCTAAACACTGTTTCTAGCACATAGTAGATATTCTATAAATGCTTGTTAAATAAATGAAAATGCAGACTGGATACAAAAGACATCATTGAAATTTTATATAGGTCAATTGCAATATAATTAGATTCTCAGACATGATATTCTGCAAAGACCAACAATGAGTGATATTAACCGACCTTATTATTTGGGACTGATGGCTTATCTGCTATTTCTTTGATGACTCCCATGCCACAGCGCTAGTGTTTCCATTTGATAATGAAACGTTGCATTTTCTAGACAGTATGAAAGACACAAAGTAAGCTGCTTAAGAATAACATCCAAGCAGCCTGGCTGCTAAATGAGCCTGCTGTCCAATGAAGACCAAATGAAACGTTTAGTTTTCTGGTTTAAATTATTAGCTCCAAGGGTGCCCTATTTTTATGGTGTGTAAAGCATTTATATGCCTATAAGTTCACTCACTGGTTTGAAAATACAAGGTTTATAGGAATAAAGTAAAATAAATAGGATAAATAGCTGTTTCTCATCTGTTGTCTTCTCTTTAAAATGTAATATTTGATTCTTCATCCAGAATGAATGAAATATGTCTACTTAGGTGAACAGAGAATTGGGTCTAAGGAAAAATGCCACATACGGTTTTACCCAAGGAATGTATATAACTATATCAATATCATCTATATCACCTATATCATCTATCTCTATCTATCTGTCTGTCTGTCTGTCTCTGGTCTGTGTCTCTCCTTTCTTCTCTCTCCACTATCTTTACAACCCTCTCCTCTCCCTTTCCCATATTTTCCTATATTCGTATTTGCATGTATGTACTTAGTGTACTACTTAAGAGGTGGAAACAATGGAATTTGCACCTCCTGCCTATCTACTATGGGCTGATTTTATATCATAAAAATCTTCATTCATATGAAATGATTAAACAAAGTTTAGCAGATGGGGAAATCAAAGTTATGAGGTGTGACTTATCTCTGTACATGCAGGGTATGAGAAGCAGTGGACACAGACTTTAACTCCTCAGATATTGTTGCTTCTCTACTTGAGAGTACTGTCATCAAGTCATATGGACACATTTCTCCACATATATATATGGGGGTCTGTGTCTGTGTGTCTGTGTATCTGTGTCTATATGTATGTGCATGTATATATGCATATATGTGTATATATGTACATATATGTGTATAAATATATATGTGTATATGATGCATATGTGTTATAAAAATATATGTGTATATATAACATTTATATGTATATATACAATATATATAACACATACATATACATATGCATACATTTAACATATACATGTATATATATGCACACACACATGTTTATTTATTTAGATAGGGAATAAGTTGTCCATAATGACTGAGGGTGACAGTATTTTGAGCAGTACTGTTTTACCTGAGGAATGTATAGAAACATATATATGTATATGTATATAAGTATATACTAATATATGTTTTTATAAGTCTATATATATAAGTATATACTTATATACTTTTCTCAGGCAAATGTGTACCTTACCAACTTACACATATATATGTATAAGTATATATATGTATGCATAAGTACATATATACTTATGCATATATATATGTGTGTGTGAGTATATATATATGTATATATATATGTATGTATAATGTATATACACTTATATATGTTCCTCAGGTAAAACAGTAATATCTAGAGTACTGTCACCCACAGACATTTGGACACCTGCTCCATTCATTATACAGTTAAATAGAAAGGAGATACTGGTATAGCAGATACCATGCTAACATGGACTCAAAGACCAGTTTCCATTGTACTTGTAAATTTCAAAGAACACATCTATTCTCTGTGGAATATTGAGGAACAAAGATGGAATTAAAACCCTACCTTTTCTCAAGATAGCTTGGCATCCTTCCCACCCATTGAAAGAGCAAAACTATATGATCTCCAATGATCTGCTTAGTTTACAGAACTTCATTGCTTTCATCACAGGACAACCAATACAGGACAAATTCTACAAGCTGTATCTCCTAAAGGTTCATGTGTTTGAACCATTAGTCCTTGGTGGTGCTGTTTTGAAAGGCCATGAAAACATGGGAAGGCTGGGCTAGGCTGGAGGAAGTAGATGCCTTGATAGGGGAGGTCTTGGGGTTTATCTCTATTTCCTATCTTGTTTCTGCCTCCTGGTTTGCTGAGATCCGAGCAGGTCCTCTGACAACCTGCAAGGTACTGTGCTTTCCCTGTTGTGATAGACTATCCCCCTTCAAACCAAGAGCCCAAATAGAGCCCTCTTCCCTGGAGTTGCTCCTTTTCAGGCATTTAATCAGTATAATGAAAAGGTTACAATCATGCCAAGTATATAGATAACAGTTCATTAAGCACACTTTTTCGGATGTGATAGGAGGGTGCTGTCCAATCAACAAATCTGAGCTTTACTAAAGCCTAAGTTAGAAATAAAAGTTCAAATCAAACGGAAAATCAGTTTGTATTGCACATGGACTAGAGGAAGTTCTGCTCTGCTCCATGCCTGTGTTTCAAAGCTTAATTAATATATACAAATGCTAATGCATACAAATGCAGGTACCCAACTTCTTCCATCAAAGAGCCATCCTGTGTGAATGGTTCTTCATTGATTATGGCGTGGTTTCACACTACCTAGTGTAATTTCTTTTCCTATTCTTGTGATAAAATACTCTGACTAAATCAACTTAAGACAGAAAGGTTTCATTTTAGCTCACAGCTCAAGGTACAGTCCCCTGAGAAGCCAAGGCAGCAGGATTTTTTTTTCTATATTTTTTTATTTACATTCCAAATGATTTCCCCTTTCCTGTTTCTTCCCTCCCCGAAAGTACCATAAGCCCCCTTCCCTCCCCCTGTTCCCCATTCAACCCCCTCTCGCTTCTCTGTCCTGGTATTCCCCTACATCCAGTCTTTCCAGGACCAGGGGTCTCTCCTTCCATCTTCTTGGAAATCTATTGATATGTGAATTGTGTCTTGGATATTCTGAGATTCTGGGTTAATATCCCCTTATCAGTGACTGCATACTGTGTGTGTTCTTTTGTGATTGGGTTACCTCACTAAGGATGATATTTTCCAGTTCTGACCATTTGCCTAAGAATTTCGTGAATTCATTGTTTTTAATTACAGAGTAGTATTCCATTGTGTAAATATACCACATCTTCTGAATCCATTCCTCCGTTGAGGGACATCTGGGTTCTTTCCAGCTTCTGGCTATTATAAATAAGGCTGCTATGAACATAGTGGAGCATGTGTCCTTGTTGCATGCAGGGGAAGCCTCTGGGTATATGCCCAGAAGTGGTATAACAGGATCCTCCGGGAGTGTCATGCCCAGTTTTCTGAGGAACCACCAGGCAGCAGGATTTTTGAAGCAACTGATCACATCACTCCCACAGTCAGGAAACAGAGATGACTACATGCGTATCAATGTCCTGCCTGAATTCTCTACAGTTGGCCTGTCCCACAACTAAGATGGATCTTCTCATACCAATTAACAGAATTCTTCATAGGCAAGCTCAGAGGCCCATCTCCCACGTCACTCTAGATTCTGTCAAATATAATGAATACTCAGCATTGTATACCTTATATCTGGATATACGCAGCATCATTTGAAAGCTAGGGTGTAAGAATGTCCAAGTCTCTTTTTTATCTAGTCCATCCTTCTTAGTCCACAGAATTCTCAATGTTGAGTTTTTCCTCATATTCCAAAATATCTCTGATAATTGTGAAAAAATTAAACCACTGGAGAGATGGATATGAACAGAAACCACTCTGTGTGCAGATGGCATGTGGTAACATTAATTTTTTTTCAAACCTTATTTTTAGTGATGGTTCTTAATGCTTTCCCCTCCTTTTAGCCCACCATCCATCAAAGGGAGTGGGAATAAAAAGATACAGGGGAAGAGGACCTGTTTAGAAGGGTTCTTTGGAGCAACTCCCATCTGTGTTGTCTGGAAATTGGCAGTTCAGTTCACCAGCTAGCTGAAGTGGCTCAGTCTACTCATAAATACTTCATGGATATGCCAGCAGTCCTGTTCAGTATAGTCAGGTTAGCAGCCGTGGTGACAGGACCTATAAGAGACAGCCAGGCCTCAGCCTTAGCACAAGTCCTAAGGAGGGACCCAGAGAGACACAAGGAGAAATTCTCAGCTGAACATCTCTCAAAGAAGTGAATAAGTGAAGACATAAGACCCACGAGTGTTGCATGGATAGCTCTATAAGCTATCCTAGCTCAGCCTCCATCACTGTCCATCAAATCCTGTTTATACCTTCCAAACATCACATGTCCTCCAGGGTTCTTACCTCAGCACTTGTCTTGCCTCTGCATATGCGTCTGTCTCAGCTGACATCACTCTGCCAATCAGCCTGAGTCTGTGGAAGCAGCAAGAAACTGCAGTATACCACTAGAAGACTTTTGGTGCATTGCTCTCTATGGAGTCCCAACAAATGCAACTCAACTACTCAGTGTAATGCAGGCCAATACTTGTGTGTTGTTAGCAAAGAATCCTTCGTCATGTGTCCTTTCATGTGTTTACTTTAGCAGAACATCCTCTCTCCTGGGTCTGCCTCAGTGAAATGTTCCTTCACAAGTCTGCCTTAGTCTTTCACCTCTGACCACTTTGGCTATATGTTCCTTCACATGTTTGCTCCAACAGAGCACCATCCAACCAACTTTCCAAAGAACCCTGTGGTTTCCAGCCCACAGTGCCCTAAAGATGTACCTCTTTCAAATGAACTAATGGAGAGATATATCTGTAACAGGGTCCTAGGCTTTCGTAAGCCCCCAGACCTTAGCACAACTGACTTCATGATGGAAGTGCCATTCAGGCCATAAAACTCAGTATGTAGACAGCACTATAAGCCAAAATCTAAAACAAAAACCTAATCCATCAAAGTCCATAGTCCTGGGAAAGTCTCAAAATGTACTAACATTACTTTTTAGCTTCTGTAGTTCCCTTTCCATCTAACTGTTCTTGTTAAGTGAAGTATGTCAACCCAGAACATGGGTTTTGTGCTTAAAGCTCACCCCAAGAAAGGCTCAGTGGTGTACTGGAACTCTTAGTGTAGTCTCTGGCCAGCTAATAAAGACTTTCTATTGGCTTAAACCCATTTCTGAGCAATCCTCTCTGGTGAATATTCAACAACTCCTAACCACAACTAATGCTGTCATATCACATATGATATTCAGTGAGCACTTCTCTCTGTCATTTTCTGATGTGCTTCTATATCCTCCCTCTACTTCACCACAGTCTCTCTCACACACAAAGGATTTGTGTTTACTCAAAGAAAAGCCCAGGTTCCCTAGGCTTCTTGATATTAAGGTAATAAAGGCTTAATGATACAGGAATAATGATATTATGCATGTTTGGTTTGCTTTGCTTTTGTTTGCAAGTTTAGGGCTGTGTTAAGCAGAGAGATTTTCACAATGCTAAACAGCAAGGCTTTGCTTTCCTTGTGGTTCTCAACTAGGGGGAGAAATTATGTGTATTTACCACATAGTACAACAGGGAGTACACAAAACAGAGGCTATAAACATGCCAATCTTAGAGGAACATATCATAATCAGGTGGCAGGCTTCTTGGGGAACCTATTTGAAGGCATATGATTTTTCCCCAATTGATAAAGGTCACAGAATAAATTGTAAACCAACATCCACAGAGACTGAGATCCATTTCAAAAAGAAAAATCAATGAATGAAAAGAGTCTTTGGATCTTGGCTCTGATACTAGGAGACATACATATGAGATAGGAGAACATGAATAAAAACCTATAATTAATGAGAAAAGAGACTTTTCTCTTGACTCCCTTGATTAATAAGTATTGCTACCCCTTTATATGTGAGGACAAATTTATGGCATCAACTTATGTGCATAGAATTGACCACTTTTTTGGTGTGTTGGTGTGTTGGTGTGTTGGTGTGTGATTATAGTGTACATTCAAAACAGTCTAAATCATTTCCTTTGCAATGATAAAGATCCAAGTCAAAGCTCCCCCGGTGATCTTTTTTACTGAGATGTATAATAATTGACCTTTAAAGACTATTTCAATTGAGCTTCAGAGTTCCAGAGTGGGCAGGGATAAGGAGATGAGCAGTGCATTCTGCCTTGTCTGTAGGTGTGCTACCTGCAGCCTCTAAACCTTGACTCATCTGAAATTTTCATTAATCTCCTGTTGTTTAGTACATTTAGAGCACACAATAATAAATTGTTCATTCTATTTTCTTATTTAGCTCATCTAGCCTCTCCATCTGCCTCCGGAAGGCTTGGAATTATCTCAGACACTTTAGAAAGATGTAAGCAAGCTGAGTGAAGTAAGTTGACTTGCTTAGAGGCACAGTGAATTCTCTAGAAAAAAAAACTTATATTGAGGGAAGTCCTTCCCCTCCAGGCTAATTCTCTATTGTGCCCCTCCCTGAGCAAATATCCCTGAATCCAATCACCTTTCATCCTTGTCTCAGCAACATCTCCTTATGTAAGCTTGACAAATTCAGAATCCCAACAAGAAAAAGGCCAGGGCATTTATAGTTGTGACCCACACGATTTAAAGCTAGCTGGGAGGCTGGCAAAACACAGCGGCATGCTGAAGTTATTTCCAGAACAGCAGGCGTCTCTTCAAGCAAACCAGCTCAAAGATGTCAAACTTGCCAGCCCATGTTCTCCAGCACAGTTCTTTTAAGACTGAGAAAATGGTAGTGAAAAAATTTAATCTTCTCATATATCCAAATTAATTAACCAGCAAGAATTTATTGCTTGCCATGAGTCAGGCTATAAAAGCTACCTCATCAGTAGCTTGGAATCTGGAATTGAATTTTATAGGTTTAAGACCCAGCTTCATTATTTATTGGCTAGGAAACTTTAAGCAAGTTACTTAATTTCCCCATGCTGTGCCTCAGTTTCCTTTTCAAGAAAATGTTGATAATAGACACACAGTACTGAGCTATCAATATAATTAATTGAATTCACTCACAACAGGTGCTAGTAAATCGTGTGGCTCAGAGTAAAGGGTTATAAATACTAGCTCCTAGCTCTAGCACCTACTCCAAACTCTCCTACATTGTCAATGTAAGCTAGGAAGACAAGCTTTCAAGAAGTTTATGTTCAAATGAGAGATAGAAAAGACACATAAGACATGAGAAATCACATACTGTGGAAAGCACACATACAAATTATGTGTATTAGCCATGAATAGAACAAATATACAGTTCTCATTGTTACCTATATAGATAGACAAGGTTTCAAGGGACTGCAGGTTGCTCATGGGTAGACCAGTTGTCCATATGGAGGAACATTATTCAGCAAATGTTTATGGAGTATTTGAGAGACTGTAGTCAAAATTTGACTCATTAATCTTTCCATGAAATAGTCAATCTTAACATGTTTTTCTATATATTTCTTCAATTTTATCAGAGATAGTTTCCATGTATATTTACACAATGGAATATTACTCAGCAATTAAAAACAATGAATTCATGAAATTCTTAGGCAAATGGGGAACAGGGGGAGGGAAGAGGGCTTATAGGACTTTCGGAGAGGGGGAACCGGGAAAGGGGAAATCATTTGGAATGTAAATAAAGAATATAGAAAATAAAAATAATAAAAAAGAAAAAAATCTTTAATAATGGAAATGTGTTAAATACAGGCATGATATTTCGATGCCAAATTGTAGGAACAAAAATCTGTTCTGAATTGTTCTCATGTTTGTATTTGGACAAAAGTCTGTAAGACTCTCTTATGGAAATGAGATTAGAGGTAGGAGATAGGATATGCTTAATGACATTTCAATTCTTCTAACATATTGTATTTGTTACTTTAAAATGATTGAAATTATGTAAAATTGAGAGCAAAAAAATAGATATGACTGGAATTGAGGAATACTTTTATGCCTAGTCCTAACTGTAATGATATGAAAAATGTAGGCATTAGATAAATTTAGGGACAGTGAAGAAACGAATTTTTCTGAAGGAGTGAGTCAAATGATCTATCACTGTAAAATGTCTTAATTCAAAGTATAAAGCAAACAGTAATTGCAAAAGGAACAAGATTGGCTTGAATGGATTATAGGGACAAAATATAACCTTGGCTTTGTATTATGAAAGTTTCTACAAAAGTTAACAGTCTACTGTTTTCACAAAGACACAGAAAGTTATCTTGGGGGCAGAGTATCAGTGGGAAAGAGGAATCCAACATTTTTTAAGTGGGACAGAATAAAATGGTAGCTAAGTTGGTCTAACAAGATTCTTGCTAAAGGCAGGTCAAGAGCTTAAATATAAATGTTAAATGGGGAGGAACTTGATCATGTCTGAAAGAAGAGGAGTTTTTCCTTAAAATAGATTAGCAGGAACTTTTGCTAAAAGAGGCCCAGGCCTAACCTGATTGAAAAATAGAGTCTGAGGAGTCTATTCAATTTGGTTGAAATTGGAATCTTTATTAGAGCCATTTCCATGGAAAGTATTTGATAGTTTATCTGTACAATGCCATGTTTTACCATAATAAAACTCTATCCTTATGTATCATAGTCACCACCTAAGCATCTCAAAGTCACCATCTCAAGCATCTCATTTCTTTCTTTCTTTCTTTCTTTCTTTCTTTCTTTCTTTCTTTCTTTCTTTCTTTCTTTCTATTTATTTACATTTCAAGTGTTATTCCCTTACCCAGTTTCCCCCCTCCTGGAAACCCCCTATCCCATCCCCTCATCTCCTGCTTCTATGAGGGTTTTCCTCCACCCTCAGAGGAGAGGAGAGGAGAGGAGAGGAGAGGAGAGGAGAGGAGAGGAGAGGAGAGGAGAGAGGGGAGCTCATTAGAATGACTGGATCTGTTTCTGCCCCACCAGCATGAAGTGTGACCAGGCAACACAAAGTCTCTCACTTTAAACTCACACAGAGAGCCCCCACCCATTCTCACCTGCCCACCCTAGATTCCCCTAAACTGGGGCATCTATCGAATCTTCATAGGACCAAGGACCTCTCCTCCCATTGATGACTGACAAGGCTGTCCTCTGCTACATATGCAATCAGACCCTGGTGTACTCCTTGGTTGGTGGCTTAGTACCTGGGAGCTCTGGGGCGGCAGGGGGCGGGGGGAGTCTGGTTGGTTGATATTGTTGTTCTTTCTATGGAATTGCAAACCTCTTCAGCTCCTTCAATCCTTTCTCTAACTCCTACATATAACAAGGACACATGCTCCACTATGTTCATAGCAGCCTTATTTATAATAGCCAGAAGCTGGAAAGAACCCAGATGTCCTTCAACAGAAGAATGGATACAGAAAATGTGGTACATTTACACAATGGAGTTACTCAGCTATTAAAAACAATGAATTCATGAAATTCTTAGGAAAATGGATGAACCTAAAAAATATCCCGAATGTGGTAGCCCAATCACAAAAGAATACACATGGTATGCCCTTACTAATAAGTGAATGTCAGCCCAGAAGCTTTGAATACCCAAGATACAATTTACAGATCACATGAAGCTCAAGAAAAAGGAAGGCCAAAGTGTGGATACTTCAGTCCTTCTTAGAAAAGAGAACAAAATACTCACGGGATCAAATATGGAGACAAAGCGCAGAGCAGATACTGAAGGAAAGGCTATCCAGAAACTGTCTCACCTGGGGATTCATCCCAGATACTGTCACCAAACTCTGACACTATTGTGGATGCTAAGAAAGGCTTGCTGAAAGGAGCCTAATATGGCTGTCTGCTAAGAGGCCCTGCCAGAACCTTACAAATACAAAGTCAGATGCTTGAAGCCAACCATTGCACTGAATGTGGGGTCCCCAGTGGTAAAAATGATATTTCTAAAAAGCTAAATCATGCAACTAGCATGCTAGGGAGCTTGAGAATAAGCCTACAGCCCAAATCTCTTGTTCCTGCTTTCAATTCTCATCCTGTGGCACTGTGTGTATCATCAGTTAAAGGTGTTGCATTTGTGAACATTTGTGCCTGCCTTATTATGATTTTCCTAACATGACTAGTTCTTTGATATTTTGAGGAAAGAGATTTTTCAGTGATATCCTTTCTTATTTATTTAAGGATTATTTGGGTCTTTCATTCATAAAAATATACCCAATACTGACTATTTGCTTACTCTCACGTCAAGAATTAAGCACTGAAGAATCATTCCTGGCCAGGGCTGGTGGAATCAAGGCACAACGTTGGAAACACTCCAAAACTGAGCACAGTGCTTTGGTTTAAAGCCATGCAGAAGGCTGAAGCAATGGTTCCACTGCTAAAGGCTAATCCAAAATAAAACCAAAAATAAAATCACGGGGATATGGACAGAGTAAGTAAGGTTCATACTGGGACAAAGAGACAGGTACAGAGAGCTTTTAGCTTGATCTTCTTTTTCCAAGGACAGTCGGCTGTGTTTTTAGATAATTAGAAGGTTTTTATCATTTGCAATGTGTTGTGCCTAAAGCAGTTCCTTCACAGGTAGGAGAAACTGCTCAGAGAGCAGTAAAGTTAGGTATTATATACTTTCTGTTCTGAGAGAGTCATGGCTCTTCCAAAAAGGGATTAATGAAGGCTTCTCACCCCACTATTTCTGCTTTCCTATGTGACCTCCAACCCTGAAAAATCTGTCTAGGCAGAAATAGAATTACTATGAATAGACCAGTTGCATTTCCCTGAAAACACACTATTCACAACCAAAAGCCCAGGAGACATGAGTGACTGTCCCCTCCACTTTACATCCAAGTCCAGGGTGAACCAGACTCCAGATAGTTCAAGAGAACTTATCTGAAATAAGAACAAGTCAGATTTCTGCCAGTATTCACCCACAGTGCCAGCTTCTGACATGTGAATTTAACCTAAAGATTCCAGGTAACCCTTCTCCCCTCACTTTTGTGCCCTTGGGAAGTGCTACTCCACAAACTGAATGTAACTTCTGTACATATGCCCAAATCCCAAGAATTCTTGATGTTTCTTCTATGTGTATATAGAAAATGCTTTTTGCCTTAGGAAAGGGAGTTGGGGAACCTACTGATTTTAAAGACAGGCTATACTCACAATAGCACTGATTTTAAACTTTTACAGAGTGGGGAAAATAAGTTTAGAGTCTTAAAATGGGGCTCCATGATGGCCGTTCACTGTAAAAAATCATGTCTGATGATTATCAAGTGTGTGATTTCACTGCACTAAAAGCCTTCCGAATCGGGTCCATTTCTGAATAAAGATTGCAACGCTTCTCTTAAACATCTCTGCTCAGCTGGAGATGGAATCCTCAAGTACACTTTCTGGTCTTTTTAGATTCCTTATTGCATTTGCTTCTTAAATGCCATTTCTTTCATGAAAGCCTAGGTGATAAAGGGTAGCAAATATAACCCCAGGTTTCTGCCGTGAAAATGCAAGCATGGAACAGGTTTCTACGGTGAGAGCTCCAGCGTCCTTTCTCTGTGGAGGCTGGGTCCTACTGGGATACTAATGAGAAGGTAACGCCAGCAATGAAAGGCAGAAGATGGCAAAGCAGAGCGTCAGTGGATAAATGAAAAACACGGGTAGTTTTGGGATTTCTGCGCAATTGAAAAGCAAAGCTGCCTTGCGCTGATCTTTTATTCCATTCATTCCCTTGGTCTTATTTGTATGTGGATAAGCCGACTACAGCTGGCTTCACTGGAGCCAGAAAGTGGTGGTGCTAACACAAGGAATCAGGTGTTTATATCGATGAGCTTATAGATAGAGCAGTCCCTCAGTCAAAAAAAGGAAACACTGCTGACCACAAGGGTTTATCCAGCAGTACAGCAATGCATTTATTAAAGTTCAGTCTGGATTTGTCACAGGCCAGATTTACATTGTTAAAGCTAAGCTTCTGGGTGTTCTGGAAGATAGTGGTGGTTATCAACAAACTCTAGCCAAAAGAACCTGCACACTGATCCATTTCTAGAAATAAAACCACTTCCCGAAGTTGACTAAAGACAGCACAGTACTTCACTGAAATCATGTGTGTTGATGAGGAAGAAATCAGCTAGACAGGATAGCCAGTATCAGATCTGAATTGGACTAAAGTCAAGACATAAATTCAGAAAAGTGTATGAAAAAGCATAATGAAACCATTTATACTCTAGTCCAGATTTAGAACCTAGATAGAAAGAAACAAAGAATAAATAAATACATTTACTTCAAGGAATAGCCAAAGTTGGAAGGGAAGCTTGCGGGAGTCCTGATGGTCAGGTACTCTGGAAACATTCCTGAGGAGATGCAATCCAAACCAGAACAAGCTGGGCAAGTTGTGTCATGGAGTACTTTCTGGAAACATCAAATTGCTATTTGTACCTATCACTTGAAGGAGCAGGATGTCATTGCTCTCAGTTGTGGGAGAACCAAGAGATGAAGAGTGCTAATCAGTCATGTGATGCTGGGACAAAAGTATAAAAATATGAACTATAACAAATATTTAAAAAGTATAAAAAATAAAAAGTTAGACTGGAGACCAGTCTAACTTTTAAAAATGGATTGTAAGGGCAAAGGATGCAGCTCAGTTGACAAAGTGCCTGATGTATAAGGTGTGGAGTTAGGTCCTGGGAACCCCCATAAAAAGCCCTATCTAATAGTATATGTTTCCAATCCTAGTGCTCACGAGGCAGAGTCATGTATGTTTTTGGAGTTTGCTGGCTGGCAAACTGGTGGGTGCCAGGCTACTGTGCAAACCTGTCTCCACAACCAAGGTCAACTACTCCTGAGTAATAAAACCTGAGATTAACCTCTGGATTCCACATGCAAGACCACACAGACACATCTGTGTAAACACAAGAATGCACACACACACACACACACACACACACACACACAGGTGCAGAAATGGTGTTTTGAGGAAAATCAAGGTCCACAGAGAGATAGCAGGCCCAAAATCCCCTAGTCTCAAGTTTGAATTCCAGGACTAAGCTTGTCTGACAAAAGTAAGCAAGAAAGAAGAAAGCAAGATGTGTCTGATATCTCAGACAATCCTCATACTCTACCTTGTTTTTAAAAAAAAAGGGGGGGTTCAATAACAAAGAAAGTGTTTGGGGACTTGGTAGGGGGTGAGAGTTATTTTTGCCACTTGACTTTTAAATGCCTGAGAAATTACAAGATGACACTTTGTAAGGACACAGTCAGCAAAAACCTCCATGAGCTATTGACTGTGGAAATGTGAGCTAAAGTCTTATGAATGCCAAAGGATCACATGTCTCCAAACCCCCAAACCGTCATGGCACATGGAGATGCTGCAGAAGTGCGGGCCTTGAGTGGCTTTGAAGAGTGTATGCAGATTAATTCAAGGTGGAATTAATAAGCATCTCTTGGCTGATTTCTGCTAAGACACATTGGAAAAGTAGTATTCTTTTTTTTAAAAAAAATTTATTATTATATGTATTTATATATTTATTATATATTTATTATTATATGTTATAATATGTTATAGTAATATTTATTATTATATGTATATTATATGTAAGTACACTGTAGCTGTCTTCAGACACACCATAAGAGGGCATCACATCTCATCACAGATGCTTGTGAGCCACCATGTGGTTGCTGGGATTTGAACTCAGGACCCTCTGAAAGAGCAGTCAGTGCTCTTAACCACTGAGCCATCTCTCCAGCCATGGAAAAGTAGTATTCTGAAGGTACAACTACAGAGAAGGCTGGGAAATGTTTCCCTAAGTAGTCACATGACACAAAACAATTGCAATGCCATAATTACTGCCTTATTATTCACACAAAGGAATAACCTAAACATAAGTTCATTATTTCTGTTAAAATAGTTGTAAAAACTCTATTTCTGTCTGTCTGTCTGTGTCTGTCTGTCTGTCTGTCTGTCTGTCTGTCTGCCTGCCTGGCTCTCTCTCTCTCTCTCTCTCTCTCTCTCTCTTTTTGTTTGTCTGCGTAAGATCTGAAGAGGCCAGAGGAGAGTGTCAGATCCTGAATCTGTAGATGGAGGCAGTTGTGAGCTGCCCAGTGGTGCTGGGAACTGAACTCTGGTCCTTTAGAAGAACAAAATGTAGCCTTCACCACTGTATTGTCACGTCTATCCCACAACCCCTCTTTAATCTTTTGAGGTAAGGACTCATGTAGCCCTTTCTAGCCTTGAACTTGCTATGTAACAGAGGTCACCTTGAATTTCTGAACTTCTTCCACTGCCACCTTACCTGTTCTCAGACGACAGACATGTTTCACCTCCACCCACTGTATATGTTATGGGTACAAACCCATAACAGGGCTTTATACGTTCTAGGTGCTAGGCAAACATTCTACCAACTGAACTACATTCCTATTGGACAAAAGAAGCTTAAACTAAATAGCATTAATTTTTTTTTAGAAAGCTTAAAAATAAAAGAACCAATAAATGCTCCTCTATGTTCCATAAAATTTTCCTAAAATATACAGTTATCGTTTTCAAATCACACACAGCTGAATACAGCATTTTTGCCCCAAACCCCTGCTTGAAGTTGGGTTTACTATGTAGCCCAGGCTACCCTCAGCCTCCTAAATCCTGACAGTACAGGCCTGAGCCACTTGACTTAGCTTAGAATCTTATCATTTCTATTAGCCTAAACAGAGCCTTGATGTTGAACCCTGGCATGGTCTCCTGCTTCTAAGGAACACTTTGGTCTTTCTTCCTTACAAGCCACATTCATTTAAGGCTACTTAATAGATAGTATTAGAAAATGTTCACTCATCCTTTTACTTTAGGAAGGAAGTGGAGACTAAAGGCTGGATGCTCACAGCCTCTTCCTGTGGAAAGCAGCAAAAGGCTCTGCCTTATACACAGTGCTGGGCTCCAATGGGTCCCTGGAGGATCCATGAGAGTTCATGTTCTCAACCTGCTACCGGGAACTAATTTAGCAGTAGCAGTCGCTGGAATGAACATAACATAAACCAGCTCTTTGAGAGTTATGTCTACAGTTTAAGACAATGACAGGAGTGGTGGGGAGAGGTGGGGTAACTCAGGAGGAAAATAGGTCAGATTTGCATACAATTAAAAGCAAAGCTCTTCTAGCATTTGCTTCCTACTCAAACAGCTCCAGTCATTTGAGGACCCTGGGAACCCCCATATTTGATTCATGTTTGACTTTTTAAAGAGTTAACAAAATTAAGAATGAAAAGTAACTTAGCTATCTGGGATTATGACGGTGTAGTAGTGGTTTGTGAGAAGTGTTTTGAACTGGAGATGAATAGTTGATATCTGTTTCTCCTCCTTCTCTCCCCCTACTCCTCCCTCTCCTTTCTTCCTTTTCCTCCCTGTTTTCTTTTCTCCCTTTCCCCTCCTACTCCTCTGTCTCTTCAGATCAGACACAGGAGAGTCTGGCATATATTTTATTCCCTTTTATAATACATGCTTTTTGATCATCAATATGCTGGCAAATAGCTTCTATAAAACAACATAGGGTAAACTCTTTCTTTCTTTTCCTTTTCTTTTCTTTTTAAATATCCAGGAAGCAGGTGACAGCCCAATTTTCTTCTACATCTGTGAAATCGAAAGGCCGGGTGTTAGGAGGGATTATGGAGAGTTTATGAGACAAACAACACACCTCGCTGCAAGCCTTATCTGGAGAAAGGCCCACTTTCCTCCCTAAGCCTCTGGTGGACGCCTAGAGCTCAGGGCAAGCAGTAAGGGGTGCACGTGGCACCATTTATCATCCAGAAGCATCTCTGAAATGCCAAACTTTATTTATCGATCTTCCCGTTCTATGTTATCTCCAACAAGCCACGGGAAAAGTAATACATTTTGTATGGATTAATTCTTGTAATGATACATAACATACTCCAAGAGATAACTCAAACACGCTTTGTCTTCTCATTATCTAAACAGACATGTCTCCCTTTAAGTCATCAACTGAGGTCATCACCCAAATGCCCTTGTGGAATATTCATTAATCGAATAACTAATTTGAAATGGACCTTCAAAGCATTATTCATTTCCCCATCATTCTCCCCACATCACTTTAAATGCTTTGTGGGTATAATGATTGGGCTGATGTTTAATTAATTGTGAAATTGTGAATTAAGGCTAAGTTAAAAGATAAATCATTTTTTTTAGTGCATGAGAGAGAAAAAGAAATATTGGCAAAAATAGCCTAAGATCTTGATCAGTAGTTTTCTTGGAGACTCTTGGCAAATGTCCCTTCATTCTCACAATAGAATCACATTCTAATTCAAGATTGACCTTTGTGATGCAAATCTTATTTGTCTGTTTATTCTTGGTGGATTTCAAATTCATCACGTTGATGCTCTAGGCCATTGAACACAGATCTATATGTGACTTGTTCTCAGTAAATTTTACTGGAAAGTCTGAGGTGTGAAAATCAAAGCCATAATCTTGTTTACTTCATGTGATGGTCAGAAGTCTATTTTTACAGTGATGGAGTAAAGCTTTCATTGTCAACTAAGAGCTCCCTATTATGCCTTATTTTTTATCCCCACTCTGTACAGGAACTCTATCATTGCCTTTGCTTACTGACTTGTCTCTTGGGTTAGCAGATGTCAATTAGGATCTATAAACAGTCTAAAAACCTGGCATCTTTTTCTTCATATGACATCTGCTTCCTTCTGCTGCCTTAAACCGTCTTCATTTCCTCTTTTTATGTCTTCAAAACATAAACATAACCCTTCATAACATAAGGGTCACTAAGATTTTTTTTAATATTCAAAGGAACTTTTGTGTGTGTGTGTGTGTGTGTGTGTGTGTGTGTGTTTGTCTGTAATCAAATACCCAATGAGAAGCAACTTGAGGGAAGAGAGGTTTATCCTGCCTCACAGTTCAGGGAATGTAGGCCATCATGGTAGGCAGAAAAGGAATAGAAACAGGAGTCTTATCATATTAGGAGAACATGAGTGGCTAGTGACATCAAAACACTTGGCATGGAGCAGAGAGCCTCGCCTGAAGTGTGGCTGACCTAAATTTATATACCTCAAATTTCAACCCCAGTGACCCACATTTTCCAAATAGGTTCCACTTTCTCCAGCTAAGTTTCACCTCCTGAAGGTCCTGTAACCTCCAAACATAGTACCACCAGAGGGGGATAAGTATTCAGGTTGTCTATTGAGAACCAATTTACAGATATATATTGTCAATAGACTGTCAACAGTAGCTTGTAGTGTGTCCTTCACCAAACCACTGGGACAGTAATTATGGAGTCTCTGGTCATTGCTGGAAAGAGGAGATGATCTATGTCCAACTTCCCTCTCTAATTGGTTCCTTTTCTCCTGATATCACTTTGAATTTCACAAACAACAGGTCAGATAGATGAACATTTTATGACAAGAGCTGGAACTTTTCATCAGGTTCCAGCAGTTTTCTTATTGTAATAAGACTCTGAACAGCCAGTTTGGGATAATGATCAAGCAGACCATGCCCTGACCAAGACTGATTTATAAGCCATATCCCTGGACTTTCCCTGTGTAACACCAAAGATCTTCTTAGCATCTTATAGTATCCTCAAGAGGCTGGTTGCTCCGTTTCTTTCCAGTAGGGTCACAGTGGATAAATTCATCCCAAGCTTATCACTAATTATCTCTTATTTGTTCAGAAAGAGTAAATAGCCAACTTCATTTCCTAGCGGCCCTAAACTTTAGTTTTTGGCTTAGGATTCCAGAAGCAACTGTATTTGTTACTAAATTTTACTGTCAGGTAAAGGTAATTATAGTTAACCTAGATTATTAACATTATATAAACCTACTGTGTCCCTTATTTTAATTAATATTTCCTTGAGGACAGGGTCTAAGTTTTCTTAATTTATGTAGCACTGTATGTGTTGTGTACTTGTTTCATCAGAAGTGGAACATACTTTTCATAAGAAATAAATGAAACTTATAAGTCTTAAGAAATTCCAGAAACATATAAGATCTTCAAGGCCCTCGGCAAGGATATATGAGCAGTAAGAATTACTTTGAAGGAAAGACTGTCTAACCAGCTCTGCTTCTAACTGGTTTATCTGCTTACAAGTCATACAGATACCTTCAGGGATATAGCTTTTGTGAGTAATACACTAGGTTGGAGTGGGCTTTTCAGTGTTAAATCTGTCTTCAAAATATCCATGCCTTTATAAGTAACCCACCTTCCATACTTCTATAAACTCATTGGTTCACAAAAGTTGATGTAGGTGGGACCATTGTTTGACCTGTCATTGGTATCTTATTTGGGGTAAATAGACATTTGCCTGCTCTCCACAAGAAAAGTTTTGCCATATATTTAACACATGTGTAGGCTTAGATTTTTCAAAACCAACTTCAATAAGGGTCCTTAAACACTTCAACCTCTCTTCTATCCCACTGGCCAAAGTAGGGGAGAAAGAAGGTTAATAAGACAAGAAGAATGTAGACATGTTTAGAAGTAGTTCTTTGGGATGATTCCAATCTTCATTGTCAGAATCTGCAGTTTAGTCCAAAGCATCATATATGAATCAGTAGTAGCAGTTTAGTTCAATCAACAAACACTAAACACAAATCAGTACTGGTGGTTTGATCCAAAAATAACTACAAGGGCCGGGCGGTGGTGGCGCACGCCTTTAATCCCAGCACTTGGGAGGCAGAGGCAGGCGGATTTCTGAGTTCGAGGCCAGCCTGGTCTACAGAGTGAGTTCCAGGACAGCCCGGTCTACAGAGTGAGTTCCAGGACAGCCCGGGCTATACAGAACTCAAAAAAAAAACAAAAACAAAAATAACTACAAGGCTCTGCCAAATTGGCACTAGTGCATGGAAGAAACTGGAATGCCATGAGAAATTCTTTGGCAGATTTCTCTCTACAAAGTCATGACAAGCAAATATTAGTGAAGAACAGCAAATAGTGACAAGGCAAACCAGTGCAAGAACATTATCAATGAAGACGAGTAAGTGTTGCAAGGTGAACCAATGCAAGAGTGTCATCCATTACCTCTTAGGTTCTTCTTATACTCTCTCCAAACATCATTCCTCCTCTCACATGTCTGCTTCAGCAAAGCATCTTCTCATAAGACAGTTTCTAGAAAAACATCATATAATACAACTGAGTCTCCAAAAATCCAGAAATTTCCACTTCACATGTGTTCTCTGATGGACCTGAGTCTGGATTTGTGTTTGCTTTCCTATCTTCCTGCAACATTTGCTATGTGTGTTCACTTACAATTTACTCAGGCAACTACTATGATAGCTACTAATGTATTCATTTTCCCCCCCTTCAGTTTACAATGTCTTCTTAGTAGTTATCACTACTTAATATTGTATTTGTTTCTGCTGTTATTTTCTGGCTTTCCTTCCCTGACTAGATGTAACCTCCATAAGGAACCAAACTTATGTATTCTTTTCAGTGTTATATTCCCTATTCTGGTACAAAGGGAATTAATTCAACACCTGATGAATTAATTAATGAACTATTGAAGACTAAAAGCTTTCTTTCTCCTATGTTTGCTAAACCCCAGAGGCTATTTTATGAATATTGATTGAGAATGAAGTGAACAAAGAAAAGCTATCCCAAGCATAAAGAGATACATTAATCACCTGGTGGATCCAAACATGCCCAAAGCTAACATTTCCATGGACACTGTCCGTTCATTAGGCAATAGATTTCCTTGTTTATCTAGATGATTTATGTTCTTTTGCTTTCATTTTCAATCAAATAAGAGGTTAAGAAATAAACAGTTACTTGTAGGTCATTTCTGTGTTAGTTTTATTACCATACCTATAATACCACTTACTTTCCACTTCATTGATTTGTCAACATTCCTACATTTATCTATACAAAAGGCATTTCATTATTTCTTCAGGCCTTCTATCATCAAATTCTTTTTAAATACTTGTATGTACATCTAAATTCTGGAATTGATCTCTCTGAATCTGGCTTACTTCATAGTTTACCTAATGCTTATCTTTATGTATGACATTTCTGGATGATGGAACCTAACTTGAAATTCTTTCTGTACCTAGGATGGTCTCAAGGAGCCAGCCAATGTAACTCAGGTATTTTGGTGCATTCTGAGCCCAGGTTCTGGCAGATACAGTAATCACTCCCATAAAGAACGTTGGTTGCTTACAACAGTCTAGTTTCAGCTGGTAAATGTTACCATTAGCCCCTCTATTTACCAGTTATATAGCCTATTCAAAACTCTTAACTATTCTTTATGACGTCCTCATTTGTAAATCCAGAATAATCTAATGTTCTGTCTTGCAGACTTAAGAGACAAAATAACATAGCCAAAGTCCATTTAGCATAGCATACTGCACATAGTAAGTATGTAATATCTGTGGATGTGATTGTTTTTATTTTCAGAGGATGAGCCTTCCAATGGAATGCCAGAAAGCTGAAAAGGTTTTATACCATCTCATTTATTTCTTAATGTTTGTGAAAGCATGACTGCTTTAATTTTACTTACCCATACTTCTCCCTGAGTTAATACATGTGTTTATCATCTGTCTATCTGTCTGTCTGTCTGTCTGTCTATCTATCTTTCTATCTATCTATCTATCTATCTATCTATCTATCTATCTATCTATCTATCTATCTATTATCTACCAACTATTTATTCACACATTATCTATCTAATCTATCTATCTGCCTCTGTACCATATTATATATAATGCTTCATGGTATTTATATTATGAATATATCCTAACTTATTTAGTAGTCAATTGTTGACCATCACATCAAGGTTGTTTTCCTATTTTGTACTTGACAAAACTATAATAAAGAACATCTTTGTCTTGATAAATAATGAAAAACTTTAGGAAGGATAATAGTTTTGTTTGCCTTTCTTTAACTACAACATAGTAATTCCTATACATAACCTAAAATTGGTCAACAATAACCAGTTAACAGTAGGAATTGTTCATATGAATAACTACAAACTTTGTTACTGGTGAAAGAATCAACATTTTCATTGGTCTTTTATCTTCAATTTTCCTATGGAGACTCCTTTAAGTTCGAGGGTACATGGTCACTGTGACCAAATCTTTAAATTTGTGTCTTCTTTTCTTCACTGGGCACCTTGCCTCCTAGGAGGAAGCATTCATGTTATATTTCTATCTTTTCCTTAACATATTGAGCCTGGAGCAAGCTCTCATCATATAGCTGGATTTTAATAGGAAATAGAAGCCTCAAATTTGTTCAAATCTTTTGAAACTAACCAGTTCCCCAAAGACCCCAAAGATTCAACAATCTAACACTGAGATTAAATGAGTTTTCAAAATCTCTTTCCTTTAAGTTTATTTTGATTACTTCTCTGCCCCGAGATCTTAAGACAAGAATAATTTTCAGAGTAGTTACCACTAAAATTATCATCTTAAAAGATGGCTCTATGAATAAATGCCTTAGATGATCAAAGTTTAGTCCAGCTTGGAAATGAGAAATGGGCATGGATGCTTATTGTTATCCCATAGTTTCGCCCCAAGTATGAAAAGCAAGGACAGTGATCTACTCTGCCCTTGTCTCTCTGGTTTGCAAGATTTCCAATATTTTCAAACCATTTTATTGTTTGGGAACTGATAAAACCAGGAAGAGGTGAGATGTGTGGAAAAAGTGGTTTCAATATACCAGCTAAAAATAGAACTCCACTTGAACTCTGTTGAGGGACCAGAAGTCTTCTCTTAACTACTTTCAAATAGTTCTCATAGGAGTGGTTTGGATGGTTATGTGCCCTTGGGGTAGGATACATGATGTACAGCTTAGACGTCACCAACTGTGTTTGACTGAAGTATGCTTATTGCTAACTTAGTGTAATAACTGCTGTGGATAAACAAATCAAACTCAAATCCACAGGTCAATTACTCTGAAGAATGCCCAGCTGATTTTCAGGTTTGAAAGAACATTAAAGCTTTTCAGATGAATTAGAGGCTTTCAAGAGATCAACTGATTTGATTAACAAGTGAGTCTTGTGTTTTTGAACATGTAGGATAATGGTGGAAAGGTCCCCAAGCCACAGGTGTTAAGGAAGAACTCAAGCTTCATTCACTTCACAGTGACATGTTCTTTAACTAGCAATTCCATCTCTTCCTCAGTAGAACAAGGTTTTCTTAAAAGATGTCAAACCTGGTAAAAATCAATTAAAAACCAAGACCACTTTTGTTGAAGTCCCTTGTGATTTTCCACTGAGGAAAATCTCTAGGGTCATCTAATGAAATGGAATAGTTGGCATTACTGGGCATAGGGTGTAGCTCTGTGGTATAGTGTTTGCCTAGCATGCATGAAGTCCTCAGTTCAATACCTAACACTGTCTAAAGAACTAAAAAATAAAAAAGAATGTTTGACAATAGGTATCCCATAACATTGGATGTCATGAATCAGCAAAAGCTCTCTCCTCTCCAAATACACAGAAAATCAACACAGGACTGCCAACTCGTTTAGTTGCCAAATCAACTGGCCAAAAAACTAAATGAAAAAAAATGAAATTACTTGCTACTATGACTATGATTTAATGAAATAATAGCCTAACAAATGCCAAAGAAGTAGAAAAGACAGGAAAAGACATACAGCCTGTGAATTGAATTGAATGAATTTTTAAAGTTCTCACTGTTCCTTCTAGTGGTATATACCTATAAATCCCAGTCCTGGGGAGATTGAAAATCTGTGCTATTTTCATTCCTCTAATTTCATGGATGATGGATATAAGCCTGGCCACACACAGGTCTTCCACAGTCAGAGCTGCCACATGACTGGCACTGGGCTAACTGCAATGAAGTATTATATAGAAACAGTGGGTAAAGGGCAGCCTTGGTGAAGAGTATCCTTTCAAAATTTATGTACACCTGGAACCTGATCATAATGTAGAATGTTGGAACAGAAATTCTTGTAGATATAGGTGAGTTGGGATTTTAATAATGATCATTTTACATTTAAAACAAATCACTTGTCCCATAGTTAGTATCCATATAGTCATTAAAGAAAAAGTCACTTTAGGAGTAGACACATAGAGGAGAGAGACACTGAGAAGCTGAAGGGGTGAATACAGTTAAAAGCTAAGGAATGACAAAGATTTCCAGCTGCAATGAAGGATAGAGTTGTTTGTACAGTTGATTCGTTCTCAGAGCCAACAGAAAAAAACAATTCTACTCCTTGATTTCAGTTTTCTGGCCTCCTGAATTATGAGCCCTTATATTGATAATATTTTAAGCTACTTTTGTTTGTGGTGATATGTTACAGCAATCCCGGGACACTAATACCCTGGGTTTGCTAAATGTGCCATCTTGCCCAGCAGAGAGAATCCCTTCTCACAGTGGAAAAGACAGCATTATAATGTATCCCAATAAGTCCTTGGACACATTTAGTCTTGGAATAAACCGGACCTCTGAATTTCACTGTGTGTGAGTCAATAAATTCCACCCAATAAGCTCCCTCATGTTTAAACAAATATGAACTAAGTTGCTCTCACAGATAGATGAAAGACATCTGATAAAATTGCTTAGGGCTGAGAAAATCATATTCATCTTTAAAGGCACAGCCATCGTGGCCTTTTCCTTACAAAGGTTTTTCTGATTGCCCCAGTCCAAAAGGCTAGCTTCCTCGTCTAAGTTTCTATAGCACTATTCCCTCCCGATCATGATACTATTAAGCTCATCTTATCTTCCCTATGAGACCTTTGGCTTTCGAAAGCAAGCATCCATCCTTATCTGCTTTGCTTTACCTCACAGCTCAGTCCCATTTACATAGCAGGTGCTTGGTTCATGCTCGATGAATGGATAAGTGAAAATGTGAAGGAATAAAAAGCAGGCTTGCATTGTTTGTTGCAGAGAACAGAAGTAGGTTGTGATTTGGGCTCACCTCCCTTTCCTAATCATACCGAACACACAAATCCCCAATCCACTGCCCATAAACTGTTCTGCTAAAGAAGCCATCCAGGCCAGAACCACTGTGAGCTGCCATTTGGGTCAGCTCCTTTGCCAGCAGAATAATGGGTGGTCTTTTTGTAAAGGGCAGTTGCAGCTTCAGATCTGAAGTGTCTATCGTATCACTCTTTCCTGCATGAAATCTTTCAGTGACTTCCCACTGCTCTCAGGAAAATTCCAAACTCATGCTCACGCCTTACAAGATCCTGTGGGACCTGGCTCTGCCTCAGCTTCTTAATCCCATCTCTTCAGTCTGCCCGATGTTCTAGTTTCAAGCAGCACAGTGAGGGTCACTCCACAAGCTTTGCTCACTCTCTTTATTTTCTAATTTTCCTCTCTCCCTCTTCTCTTCCTCCTTCCTCTTCCTTTCCCTTCCCTTCCTCCTCTAGATTTTTTTTCTTCTGAAACTTTCTCTTCCCAGCATGGTTTCTATTTTATCATGCAGGCGTAGTTAGTACTTTCCATATATATGATTTTTCTCCATGAACAGTTCCTCATCCCTGTCAGTGCTCCCAGGTGTTTCTGTACTTCTGTAGCATAGCTTTTGCCACAGTGCAATGTGATTAGCCATGTATAGAATAATCTCTCTCATCTTGTTGTACTTTTTGAACCTTGTCTACATGAGTGTTTGGATGTCATGTCTAGCACCCATATTGTAAATGGCACCCATAGCACACAGGAGGGACACATATTTATCAAATTGTCAAATAAACAGATGGAGAGCTTGAAGGTGAATCTCTAAGACCAGCTTGAGCTTATCCCCATTCTTCTTTGCTCAATTTTCCTTCTCAAACAACAACCAGGATTTCCTACTTTGAGCAGAGAATGACAATCCAAAGTGTGTTGAGAGTGAGAGATAGCTCATTTCTAACATAATGTCACTGTCGCCACTAAAGACCTTACAGAAATCATGGTAAGTTTGCACAGGCTAATTCAGCAAGAAGCGGTCAGGGACAGAAGGTAAATTCTAAGTATGTGCCTAGACCAGAAGGAACATATAGAATATGTATGTGTGTAAAGAGCAGAAGGAAATCAGTTCTCAATTCTTGTCCTAATAGAATGGCTGAGGCCTTTCTCCTGCCTGAAGGCTAATACAGGCATGAGAAGAGAAGAGTTGTGTTTCCTTCTATATATGAATTTAGTTGCTGTTTTAAGGTTTTCTTTTGCTCTCCAATCTTCCCCTTTTATGCAAATATACAAACTCAGGCCAGCATGGATGAATCAGAAAGCCTGCCCCCCCCAACCCCAGTCTGTGAGAGCAAGGCAGAGTTTTGCTTAGATGAGCCTTTGAACTGCATCTGACCTTGTTTCTTACAACAGCAGAGCTTAGTCTATTTTAATTCAAGTAGTTTGCTATCCCTTTCATCTTCAAGACTTGCAATGGGACTTGGTGTACAGGGGATATGAAATAAGTATTTGATGAATAAATAAACAAATGAGTGAATGGATAGAAAGTAATGAACTGAAACCATGTCACAATGACCCTTAGACACCATAAAAACAGACTTGGGAAAAAAAGAAAATAGATAAAATAGATGGTACAGAGGCATCTTGGGACCTGCAGGAAAAGTTACTTGAGCAAAAGAACTCAGGTGAAAGCATACATATTGAATCAAAACCATCGCTTATAAATCTAAATACCATGTTTCAGTCAAGGATGAGGTTCTCCGATTGATTCTTTGATACCTGTGTTAGCTGATGACTGGCACACAGCATTCAGTTATAAATCTAAGAAAGGGTTTGCAGACTACTTGATTTAACAAAAGCTTTCCTGAAGTATTAAATCAGGTGGGGACTCATTTTCAGATTTTCTTTTGGTAGAACTCTGTGAGCAAGTGATGAGCATCTTCTGGTTGGAAATAGTTTGCAGAAACCCCTAAGAAACTATCATGACATCATATGTACCCTTCCCCCAGCCTTGAGCAGGCTAATCAGAACTTGTTTGCCCGAGTTGCCTAACCTACCTGGGTGGAGTCTTCCAACCAGGTGAAAGTTTCCTGTTTACCACATCCACAGTATTCCTGCAAAAACAAGACTACTTGCTGAAGCTTGTTTTGAAACAAGAACCCTGCTGAAACTAAGAATGGGTCTTTACCTATATAAATGCAGAAGTGAAAATTCAATTTTGAGCCTTGATCAGAACTTTTGTCTTGGCTCCATTCTTTTCTCTGTCCCCTACCTTAATTCCAGCCTCCCTTTCAGGTAAACCCAGTTTGCCCGTGGCTGGTTGACGGTTACAATCATCCAGAAGGCGGGGACCTTGCCCAGGATAGTGATGTGAAATTAAACTAACTTTAATCCTTAGATCATCTCGTCAGTTGATAAAGGCTGGATGCCTCATTGATGATGGCAACATTAGGAGTAGATGTGTGGAAGCAGGCCAAACTGTGTAAGTGCTTTGCAAAGAGACTAGTGCAAAGGAAGAGTATTCACGCTAGCTATTAAGGGTTTCTTCCAGACACACTGATGGGGAGAAACTGCTTGCAGAGATGATTCTTGCAAAATAGTTGAGATCTTCTGATGACAGGTTCCTACTTGTCCTCCACACTTGGTGTCCTGTGACTGTATTCTCATGAATCTCATTTTCCACTTGAATCACAATGGTCCATCTACTTCTCTACTGTTTTCCATTTTCAGAAAAGTCTACTGGTTATGTACTGCTGCCTAACAAGTTACCCTAAAACCTGGTATATTAATATCTATATTTTAAAATATGTATTATTAAGCATATCATTTTAATAATCATAAACAATATATAATATAAATATTACATATATTGTATTATGTGTTATATAACATGCTATTATATAATATATTAGGTATTATATAATATAATATGATATTTTATGGTGTATTATGTATTACATATTATATATAATTATTTTTATTTTATAATTATTAAAAAATTATGGTTTCCTTAGTTCAGGTATCTGTGTGTCACATGATCGGGTCTTCTGAGGATCTCTTGTCAAGTGGAGTGTCAAGTGGAGCTATAGTCACTGACAGTGAAAAGACCTGAGAGGAGAGATTTGCTTTCAAGCTCAATCATGGGGCTGCTGGCAGGACTCATGTCCTTAGAGGCACCTAAGTAGTTCTTTGAAGCTTTCTTTCCTAGGCATGGAGCATGGACCTGTTCACAAAGTCGTCTCTCAGTGAGATGATGTGTTTCTTTTATCAGAGCAAGCAGGCAAAAAAAAAAAAAAAAACAAAAAAAAAAAACCAAAAAAAACCGCAGATAGAGAGAACCACAGCCAAAGTCCAAAGTTAGAAACCCTGCAAAATGGAAGTCAGGGGGTTGACAGAGTAATTTTTAGAGATGCCTTCCTACTACTTGTACTGTATTTTATTCATTATAAGTGAGTCAGTAGGTGTTGTTTACACACATGCACAAGCACGTATACACACACACACACACACACACACACATGCACACACACACACAAGAAGGAGATTTTATAGATCATGAATACCAGCAGACAGAGACCACCGGAGGGCATCTAAGAAGAATGCCTAGCATGTAGAGCAGGCACATGGTAGAAAAAAAAAATGGTTCGTGGAATTTTGTCTCCACTCAATGTCTTCTGTAGAGGAGAATGGATATTTGTGATTAAGGCACTTTCTGTGAGAAATTTCTCTGCTATAGACTATAGTGTGGATATTGTTCAACCCCTCTGAAAAGGCTTGGACTCTGCAGTGAGAGTGTTGGGAAGTGGCAAAGCTTAATAGGAGGTCTTTGGGTCAGTGGGGCTTCTTCGTTCAGAAGAAATGGGGAGGTTGCTTGTGGGACTGGTTATTCCCACATGAGTGTTTCCATAAAAGCCTGAATTTGGCCCCAGAATGTGTGCTTCCTGCTTAGTCATGTTATCTCTTACTGTGTTATTTGCAGCTTCCTTTGCCTCTTGCTAGGACAAAGTGCAGCCAAGAGGGAGCTGAGTCCATTCAGGCGCACTGTCCTTAAATCTACAAAACTGTGAGTGAGTGTATCTTTTCTTAATAGCACTTGCCAGATGAAAGCATTTCATTGTACACTAACAAAATACTTTTAATTTAAGGGTTAAAGGAAGTTTGCTTAGCAAATAGTTTCTGCCAATTTTCAGACTGCTTTTACATTTTGTGCGTCATTTTCTTTGCTGTGTAGAAGTTTTGTTTGCTTGCTTACTTGCTTGCTTGTTTGATGGAGTCCTACTTGTTTCTTTTTGCCTATTTTTTGTATCATATCAAAAAATATTGCCATGAAAAATATTCTGTGTTTTCTCCTAGGGGTTTTATGGTCTCATACCTTATATCCATATCTTTGATCTAGTTTAAGTTGAATTTTGTGTGTATCATAAAAAAGTCTACTTCCATCCGTTGCCATATTGATATCTAGTGTTCTCAACATTGGTTATCATTGAGAATATCCATTCCCTATGTGTTCTTGGTGTTCTTTGTAAAAACAGCAACAATAATGACAACGACAAAAACAAGCTTGGATTGAGTTTTGTGTCCCTATTCTATTCTGAATAATCCCTCCATGGGTACCAGGTAATGGGAATGAAATCAGCACCTTGTCCAAATAAATGTGCTCCTATGTCAACTCTGGCATTTCTTCCAATAGCTAAGATAAGTAAATAATCAAAGTATTTGCTGATAAATGGATAGGGAAAGACATTGGGATATGTGTATATCCCAGTAGAACATAGAACATCAACATCCAATGGAATCTTATTCAATCTCTAAAAAGGAAGAGTTTCTGTCATTTGTGACACTATGGGTAAACCTGGAGGACATCATGCTAAGTGACACAAGCCAGACATAGAAATCAAAGTATTTCATGATCTCATTTATATGTAGAATCCTTAAAAGAGTGGAGTGCACAGAAATATAAAGCTGTGGCAGGAAAAGGTGAAACAGAGCTGTAGAACAAGTGGAAGAAAGATGCAATTGCCTTGAGATGCAAAGGTCTAGTGGTCTAGCATGGCAGAGGACTGGTTTTTACTGTTGCTGTGTATAGAACCCTTGCTAAGAGAGCAGTCTTTAGTTGTGCTTTCCACAAAAGATTAATTTTGTGCGTTCATAGTACTATAGCAATCCTTTCACTACACAGAGCAAAACTTCATATTGTACATCTTAAACATAAGCAATAAAAGTGAAAGAATTCTGCATTTTACTAGATCTAAAAAGAATGAGAAATGTGCTCTATTTACTACATTCCAGATATGTGCTTGGTATGTATTAACTCATTGCATCTCCTTAAGTGACTTAGAAGAGATTAATATTACATTTCAAAAAAAGGGGACCAAAGAGCAGAGAGATAAAAGACTTGCCCAAGTAAGCTTCTCTACATAGTGAAATAATAAATATTCCAATAAAGCAACAAAATCAGAAGCCCAGGCTACTATGTAGTATACTTTATAGCCACCCCTTCCTGGGTGCTTCAGATTACCCACTGTTTGGGGCTGAATTGTGCCTCCTCAGTCTCATGTGGAAAAGTCCTCTTGTCCTCTAAGATCTCAGATAAGGCCTGTCCTTGAAAAGACAACTAAGGTTAACTAGATCACTGTGGTGTGCCCAAATCCTCCTCAGTTATGAATGACTGAAAACTAAGAAGGAGGGTGGGAAAAGAAGAGGAGGAGAAGACAAATAAAATTATTAAAAATAATAACAACAACAATAATAACAATAACTACAACAACAACAAAACAATCCTGGAACATTACAAATTTCTGTTGTTTCTGCCACTAGTCATGATATTTGTTATGGTAGCTCCAGCAAAATGTAACTCCCAAGAGAAACAGTAATATCCCAGGATGGTGTGGGCCATATCTTATCTCTGGTTCCCAGAATACCCTGGCACAGTCAAGTTTTATTATTTCAGGTGTTGCAGAAAGCCTTTAGGATTTTGCAGCCAGAGAAAAGACTTATCTTTAACTTGTAAAATTAGGCAAACTCCATAATTTTGCTATAAAGTAGGAATAAGATCATGGAGCTCAAATAGCTGTTGAGGGAATTAATGAAATAATATGAAGATGCCTGGCATAGTCCCTGACATATTATCAAAACTTTACTCCATGACACTTACACATCAAATGACAAGTAACATGCTAAAGCAATTACCAGAGGCACAAAGTAGAAGCATGGTCTCTGGTTCACTCTGTGTCCACAAACCTTATAATGAAATGACAAAACAAAACAAAGCAAAGCAAAACGAACAAAACAAAACAAAAAACCTTTTAGTTGGACTTCATTGTGGACATTTTTTAAAACTGGTTCATTGTGGCTACTCTTCAGACTTGCTCAGATCTTTATAATCATTCCATGTAAATGCAAATGTCTCAGGAGAACTCCCAATGACTTAGTTTCCAGTCTCCTATGAATGCTTTGGATTGGAGATGATCCAGAAAAATTAAGGCTCACTGTAACAAAACGTTGCACCAGAAGGACTTCAACTCAGAGAAGTCCCTGCTGACTGAGAGAGAGGTCAGGCAGTAAAACAGCTTGCTCATACATTGGGCATACATGATTGGCATCACAAATTCAGCCTCAGCCTGAGTCAAATCTAGAATGCTAATAAAACCATCGCAATATCAATTCCCTTACATGCTATATTGATTAGGCTGCGTTTGGATACCAATTTCAATTGTAGATGACTTTTCAAATGCAGAAATGAACAGAGTTTAATATCCATTGGGTGACAAAGAGCCCAGGTAAAAATATTTGGGGGATGTTCTGGCAGAATATAAGAGGATCTAGAGAGAATCCTGTTTTAAATTCTTAGACTCTGGGCACACAAAGGGTATTTCATTTCTTTCCCTATTGGTAAAAGGACTGCATCTTAAAAATCAGTTCAAAACAACTAAATTTGGCTTTGGACTGAACTGCGTCCTCTCCCAAATCCTATGCCGAAGCCTTAACCTTTCCCTGAGACCTTGTTTGGTGAGAGGGCTTTTGGGAAGTAATTACAGTTAAATGAGGTTAACAAGGGCGAGGTTATCATCTGACAGAATTGGCTGCAGGGACTCAACCTGACCTGACCTCAGTCATCTTGAGTCGTAACCCCCACAATTGCCCAAGAATTACTCCTGAATGTTTTCTTTATGCAGTTTTTCAGCATACTTCCAATAGACAGCGGTTGGAGGGATGGGTAGAGCTTCCCCCACAGAACCTGGGACAATTCTGCCTGCTGGCACCCTTGTGTCAGCATGATGTAAAATAAGACCATTCTAGCTTGGAGAAGAATCACTTAGGTCCTAAATCACTAGCTAAGGCCCTCCCTCTGAGCTGATTGGCAGGGTTCCACTGATGGTGTCACAGCCTTTGACCATGTTGTCAGGAAGTCTTCATTAAACTATATCCCGCAACAACCCTGGATTTCATAACGGTGGATTTACAGATTATTGCCCAACACTCTGACACTTTAAGACACTGGGAACTGTAGCTTAGGTGGCCTTATTTCTTAAAATCCTTTTTCCAGAAACTATGTGAAAGTAATCCCATTGTCAAGGGCAGTAGAGACACTCACCAATGATTGCTGAACCCTGTTTCTCTGGCTTTCAGACCCCAGTAACTTCAGAATTCTTATGTTAATGATCAAACCCTCCTTCTCTGATTCATGTAAATGTGTTGGCCACCTCACATGCTCAATACTTGCCCTAGATACTTTAGTCCTTCTATTAACTCCATGTCTCTCCTTCTGGCTCCTCATGATCACACTGTCTGCTGGAACTTTCTCCTGAAGCCTCTTGGGGAGAATCCTTGTAGCTAAAACCTGTTCTCTACTATTTTGTTGGGTGATCTGCTCAGACATTTGTATCTGCTGAGTATTTTATCAAAAGCCCCTAAATATGACATAGGAAAGTGTGCTTTTCCCCCCAGACAAACACAGCTCTCTCCCCAATTAACTCCAAAAGAAAGCTCCCAATATCTTATGCCCCTTTGGTATCTGATAGATTTATGAAAGACAGGTAAAAGAGGCATTGCCTTATAAATACTTTCCAAGTTAAGCATTCATTGGGAATATGACTGTTTTTTATCTTTTTACACTATTTGAAGACAATTCCTTGTCTCTCCTTGCAAAAGTCTTGGTGTGTCTTATTTTAGAACTTACTTAAAAGAATGATTTTTATCAAATTGGCCTCAAGAGTCTTTCACTGTTTCTCCTTCAAAAAAAAATGGTATTCTTTTTCTTGTAAAGAATGCTAAGGAAAAATGATAAAAATCTACAGTCCTTCATCCTGCATTTTAAAATGCAAGAAGTAAAAATCAAATAAAGTAGGTCAAGGCATCTACGGAGCTAACAGACTAGAGCTTCTCCACATCAGCAAATATTAACGATGATAGGCAATCGAAAGTACTATAACTTCTTTTAGTGTAAGAAAGTGTTACCAAGAGGTTAGCAGTCTATTTTTTTTACCTTGACCAAAGAAACAGAACAAATCCAATTTTACAAGTTGATAACTTATGACTTTATAGTAGCCATTTTGTATATTTAAATTAGACCTACTTTATTTTGCATTTGCTCAGACTGTGTGCAACGAGGAGGCACATTCAACTCATTAACTCCAAGTGAAGTCTGTCTAAATGTCGCCTGTGATTCAGTGTATAAAACCCTTAGGGATATGAAGCAATATTTAAAATTGGACGGTCGGAAGGAACAAAATGGAGGAGAGTGTGAGGAGGAATAATACTTGAATTTGAGACTGGAAGTACCTGAGGGAAAACTTCAAGTCTCTGGTTTATTTTGAGATCGGAGAAGGTTATGAATATCCCCTATTATTCTGGAACATAATAGCACTCAGTTGGACAAATATAATAAAATGTGTAAGTAAAATTAAATGATGGAGCTATTATTCTTTCTAATAATAGAAATTCTAATATCCAAGATGCCTGCTACTTTCCTGCAATGAGAAAGAAAAACTGAAAAACCTCTCAAACAGCCCATCACTATCAATATAATGAACTATTATTTTTAAAGTCACCCCATATCAATGAATTCCTTAACTAAATATTTGCATGATAAAGAGGAAATGCTGCTATTAGTTAGTAGAGAAGAGGGATTAAGTTGATCGGTGCCACCATGAGCACTATCAGCCGAGGCATCTAATCTCTCATCTCCTAAATATACAGCCTGCTTTGTTAAAGTGTTTATAATATCATTACTGTGCCTATACAAAATTGGAACCAGTACTTGATGTCTTATATGTCTATTTTTCAAACCAGCTAAGGTCCTTGTCCTCTGGAGTCTATGCTAATCTCTCCTTATGAAAAAACCAGTCCTGTTATGTCTAGACAACAGTGAGGGACAGTCCTTCTAAGTAAGAGACATTGGTTTGCAGTAATTGCACTACCATTTTGAGGGCAATGGCCGCTAAATTTATCTAGGAAGTCTTTCATGTTCCATGAACCCCCCGACTCTGACTTTGCTCCCTGTATGCTTCATCCAAAAACACTTTTTATCATCTCTTTGATCGTTTTAAACAACATATTTTGGTCATATGCAACCCAACACCTCCCTTTATGCCTCCCAGATATTACCACCTACAACTTCATGTCTGTCTGTCTGTCTGTATGTATGTATGTATGTATGTATGTATGTATATATGTATGTATTTATTTATTTATTTATTTATTTATTTATTTATTTATTTATTTATTTGCTTAGCAACCTATAAGCTTCAAGTTGTGACATCTGAGTAGTTCAGGGTCAGCTCATGCCTGCTTTTGGTGTCAGATTTACTGAACATTTCTGTTGAGCTCACTCCATGCCTTCCAGTAATTTCTAACTTAGCCTCAGATATGTCTAAAGTGTTCTACTTCTGTCCTTGGGCTTTTCAGAACTTTAGGTCTACCTAAACTCTCCATTAGTAAAAAGAGTTTCCAACCATAACCAGCCAGTAGTACTTGGTGGATTAGTCAAGATTCTCTAGAGTAACAGAACTTAAGAGAAATGATTCTCTTTTCATATAGAGAAAGAAAGAGATCTACAGATTTGTTCTATAAGTTCTGTTACTTGATGTATATGAAGAGGATTGATTAGAATGATTTACAGGCTGTGGTACAGCTAATCCCACAATGGCTAGCTGTGAACAGAGTCCAAGAATTCAGTAGTTGCTCAGTCCACAAGGCTAGATGTCTCAGCTGGTCTTCAGTATACCCTAGAATCTCAAAGAAACAGGCTCCAGTGCCAGTGAAGGAAGGGATGGATGTACTAGCAAGGAGAGGGCAAGCAGGTAAAGAACAAAACCTTCTTCTTTTCATATCCTTATATAGGTATTTAGAAGGTGTGACCCAGATTAGAGGCCTGCTCAAATGATCTGAATTAAAGACATGCCTTCCTACCGCAAAGATCAAGATTAGAAATGGATCTTTCTACTTCAAGTTAAGGAAGAATCCCTCACAGGCATGTGCTCCAGTTTTGGATTTTGGTTAATCCCAGATGTTGACAACCAAGAATAGTCATCACACTTTTCTTCTGTATTTTCCCAGTCTTAATCTAAGATCATACTTCTTTCCTGTGTGACCCTCTGTAGCACAAAAAGAGAAGTTCCAGGTACAACATAGAATGGCCTCTTAGAGACTGGGAGTCCTCATCCTGGCATAGTTATGTTTCTTATGGATTTCTTTTAAACAATTAAAACTAAATTTATAGGACTTACAAAAGAGGGGAAGGGGAGAAGAGAAGGAAGAAGGAGACAAGGAGGAGGTTGGATGGAGATGACTCAGTCAGTCAAAAGTTTGCCCTACAAGCATGGGGATCCAAGTACCTCAGAGCCCAAGTAAAATCTGCGTTTCATAGTCACTATCTGTAGTTTTCATGTTCCTATGGTAAAGTGGGAAACAAAGATAAAGACCCTGTGCACCCAGTATTTCTGGCATCTGAAATGTGGGTAGTTTCACATAACTGAGCCCCTAATCTGTGAGGACTACATTCTAGCTAGGTAGTAGCAGAAATAAATTAAATTTTCAAACTCTAGGCATATGCCCATTAATGTCCTGTGGTAAAAAAAAAAATCACACACACACACACACACACACACACACACACACACACACACACATCATCATCATCATCAAAACTACTATGAACAAATGAATAGCTCTTTTAAAAATACAAGAATATTCTCTGATATACATATATATGTGTATGTGTATATAAAAATAAGTTTTAAAAAGGAGAAATGAGAGACAACACTTCAAGGAAATTATTTTGCATATTTCTAACACCATCACACATTTAAGGTGGTTAACACTAACCTCCTGCTACAAAGAAAGATAATGGATTGGTGAAATGGCATCTTATCAACTCAAGCTACTCCATAGACAAGTATTCTGGAAGGCAAAGCTTGAAAATGTCATTTCCAGACTCTAATAGTTTAGAAGGCTAAATCTGTAGTTTAGGAAGAAGGCTAGGTGGATTTAAATTTCTGAGCCTAAAGATTTGGGAATTTAAGGCATTTCTCTTTATGAAAACAAATTTAAAATTATAAATGGTTTCTTGGTCATGAGAATGACTATTTAGAATAGGCATAGAAATTACAACAAAAGACAAAAATCTTAAATGCTTCCAACTAGTACAAACATCTCAGAAAGTAACAATGTATTAATGAAGTTCTTCACACATCTCTGTAATACTTTTGGCTACATCATCTTTGATTGCTTCTTCACATAACAAGAATTTTGAAGGGTAATTATTTCTTGAAAAATATAAAATAAGCATTCCCTTAGCATTATTGATTGACATGCTCTTTAATAGCAACGATTTAGGATTTTTTTTTTTTTTACCTTTAACACTAATTACCAGTAACATCTCATAAATTTGAGGAAATTGCTATCAAGGCTCTTTCCCATTTATAATCCTGATGCAGTTTTAAGTCTTGCACATTTGGAAATTCTGATGAGTTTTCTTTCTTTTTGTCATTATAACAGACGCAAATGTTTGGACTATTTGTGATTGTAGACTTTAGATTGTAATCCACATATTCTTGACAGGAGAGCTTTTTAGGCAACAAGGGTGACAAGTAAGTTTTACCTACACTTGATTCTGTCTCACTATATTTTCCACCATGAGCTTGCCTCCAGAACTTGCATACTTCCTGTGATATAGCACATTAGATCATGCAGTTATGACCTATGACCTTTGTGGTGACATGGAATAAGTTAGTGAGAAATTGATGGGACAATGTCTGAAAGCTAATTATTTGTCTGCCTGCCTATCTATCTATCTATCTATCTATCTATCTATCTATCTATCTATCTATCTATCTATCTACCTATAACAAGGAAGACAGAGAATATCTAATGGATGTATGACAGAGAAGGGACACATAATATTACGCCAGTGAACCCATTAGTGTACAAACAACTGGACTTTCTCCCATCCATCTTCTCCAAAAGCCAACAGCCACACCTATGCTTTCTGACTTTGAGGAACATATGCTATAGGTCCTGGAGTAAAAAGAAAGGATCTTAGGGAATTGGAACTCAAGATTTTCAAGATCTTCATATCTTAAACAAGGTTTTTGTACTTAAAGGTATCTAAAGCTCAGTTTTAGATAACCCAACTTTTGTACCAGCCAGTGATTTCCTCAGTGCCTATGTTGGTAGAGAATCTCAGCTCATCATAAAGGTTAATTGATGGTGACTCAGTATTTGGTTGTTGTTTGAGAATAGTCATTGTCAGTGACTAAGTGACTAGACACCTAAAGCAACAGGAGACATTTCTCTAAATATGTCAACGGATAGTACTAGCAAAGGATAGACTAGGAGAAAAATACAAAACAGCATTAAGGTGATCTCACAACTCTTCTAGCTCTTTATTGGGGAGAAGCTGCATTTTATATTTGAACAAAAAATTAATAATTTGTTTAATACTGTGACATAATGATGCACACATACATATATTCACACACATATATATTCATATACACATATACGAATACATATTTTTCTGCTCTTGCCACCTGGCACAAAGTTTCTAAAAATACTTGTAATTGAGATGACAGGAACATTATGCATGGAACTTCATGACATCCTAGAACACAGGTGCATCTTTTCTTCTAACAAAACAATGTCTCTGGACTTCTTTGTAATTTTAAGATGGAGAATGTATGGGCAACAGAAAAGAAAGTTCATGCTTAAAAACTTGGAATTTTCAGCCCCATTTCTCAATCTCTAAGAAGATCGGCATGAGGAATTGAGTTGCTAATAAATTACTTTTGTATAATGGAGCTCTATACAAAGGCCCAAAATGCAGAGCTTGGAGATATTCTACGTTGGTGAATACATCCACATATTGGAAACTGGGAGCATTCTATTTCAATGGAAGCAAGTCAATGGCTGCTAGTCATGGACACTTAAGTGCTTAGGGCCTTTCTGGACCTGTCAGATGTATCTCTCTGTCTGATTATTGATTTGTATCATGCATAGTAATAGTTTTGATATTATACTGATGAATTTAAGTGAAGAGTTTTTGATTTATGAAGGTTGTTATTTCAAATCCTTGTACTCAAAGAGACAGTGATAGTAATCTTTGATTTCTAATCATCATAGGCAGAAGTAAGTATTCTGGGCATTCAGTACTTCTGACTGCCATCCAAAGTAAGGGTGATCTTATGGAACTGAGCTCCTAGACTATGAGGTCTATATCATGGGTAGTTAGTATCAGAGCAACACACACACACACACACACACACACACACACACACACACACACTCACTTAACAGCATAAACACTGTGAACTAATAAATAGCTTTCTTCTTCTTCTTCTACTTATTATTATTATTATTATTATTATTATTATTATTATTATTATTATAGTATAGAATAGAGTTTATTCAGGGCATGGGGAAGGGAGTCAAGAGGGTAGTAGAGACAGAGAAAGGCAGAGGGAGAGAGTAGAGGAGTAGAGGCTGTCCATGAGCACATGGAGAGAGGGGAGAAAGGATGGAAAAGGAGGAGGGAAGGGTCAAGGGGAGAGAGCAGGAGCAAGAAGGGAAGAGCAAGAGAGGAACAGGAGCTAGCTTTCTTTTTTTCTTTCCGTTTTCTTTTTTCTTATTTTTTATTGGTTATTTTATTTTTTACATTTCAAATGTTAACCCCATTCCCAGTTTCCCCTCCACAAGCCCCCATCATCTCCTTCCTCCCCCTGCCTCTATGAGGGTGCTCTTCCTACCCCCTCCCCCATTCCTGCCTCACTAACCTAGCATTTCCCTATTCTGGGTCATCAAGCCTCCACTGGACCAAAGGGCTCTCCTCCCAGTGATTCCAGATATGGCAATCCTCTGCTACATATCAAGCAGGAGCCATGGGTACCCCCTCTGTACTCTTTGGTTGGTATTTTAGTCCCTGGGAGCTTGGGGGAATCTGGTTTGTTGATATTGCTATTCTTCCTATGAGGTTGCAAACCCCTTCAGCTCCTACAGTCCTTGCCCAATGGGGACCCTGTGCTCAGTCCAATGTTTGGCTATATTGGAATTGGCAGAGCCTCTCAGGAGACAGATGAATCAGGCTCCTGTCAGCAAACACTTCTTGGCATCCACCTAGTGTCTGGGTTTGGTGTCTGCATGTGGGATGAATCCCCAATTGGGGCAGTCTCTGTATGCCCTTTCCTTCAGTCTCTGCTCCACTCTTTGTCCCTGTATTTCCTTTACACAGGAGCAATTCTGGGTTAAAATTTTTGGAGATGGGTAGGTGCTCCCATCCCTCAACCAGTGAGCTATGCCTAACCTCTGGATGTGGTCTTGACAGGTTCTCCCTCCCCTTTGTTGGATATTTCATTTTTTTTTAATTTAATTTAATTTTATTTTTTTAATTTACATTCCAAATCACTTCCCCTTTCCCGTTTCCTCCCTCCCCGAAAGTCCCATAAGCCCCCTTCCCTCCCTCTTTTCTCCGTTCAACCCCCTCTCGTTACTCTGTCCTGGCGTTCCCCTACATCCAGTCTTTCCAGGACCAGGGGTCTCTCCTTCCATCTTTTTAGAAATCTATTGATATGCTGATTGTGTCTAGGGTATTCTGAGATTCTGGGTCAATATCCCCTTATCAGTGACTGCATACCATGTGTGATCTTTTGTGATTGGGTTACCTCACTGAGGATGATATTTTCAAGTTCTGACCATTTGCCTAGGAATTTCGTGAATTCATTGTTTTTAATTGCAGAGTAGTATTCCATTGTGTAAATATACCACATCTTCTGAATCCATTCCTCCGTTGAGGGACATCTGGGTTCTTTCCAGCTTCTGGCTATTATAAATAAGGCTGCTATGAATATAGTGGAGCATGTGTCCTTATTGCATACAGGTAAAGTCTCTGGGTATATGCCCAGGAGTGGTATAGCCGGATCCTCCGGAAGTGTCATGCCCAGTTTTCTGAGGAGCCGCCAGACTGCTTTCCAGAGTGGTTGTACCAGCTTGCAATTCCACCAGCAGTGGAGGAGTGTTCCTCTTTCTCCACATCCTCGCCAACAACTGCTGTCTCCTGTGTTTTTGATCTTAGCCATCCTGACTGGTGTGAGATGGAATCTCAGGGTTGTTTTGATTTGCATTTCCCTAATGACTAAGGATGATGAACATCTCTTTAGGTGATTCTCAGCCATTAGATATTCTTCAGGTGAGAACTCTTTGTGTAGCTCTGTACCCCATTTTTTAATAGGGTTACTTGCCTCTCTGGAGTTTAACTTCTTGAGTTCTTTGTATATCTTGACTAATGTCATCCCCATGGGGTCCTGGGAGGCTCATGCTTTCCTGGCATCTGGGACTTTCTCTTTGCTAACCCCCCCCCAGTTCCCCATCCCCCATTACTACATACCTCTGTTCAATTTCCTGACTCTCTGTACATCTCCTTCACCTCCTCTCATACCTGATTCATCCCCTCTTTTCCCTCCCCCTCTTCTCCTTCTCTTCCTCCCAAGTCCCTCCTACCCTTTACTTCCCTTAATTATTTTATTCCCCCTTCTAAGTAGGACTGAAACATCTACTCTTTGATCTTCCTTCCTCTTGAGCTTCATGTGGTCCATGAGTTGTATTGTGGGTATTCCACAAGAGCTAGCTTTCTTATAAATATAAGAATATTATCTGCTATACATGTGTATATATGTGTATTATATGTACATGCATGTGCCTATATATATGTGTGTGTGTGTGTGTGTGTGTGTGTGTGTGTACTTAGTCATTCTCAAATTCTAAAGTTGTCTGTAAACCCTTCAGCCTATGATTGCTGGTAGTATAGGAAGGGACAGTCCAAATTTTGTTGTCCCTATCAGAATAATTATCCCAATACAAGATTATGTCTATTTAAGACTGGTTTGTTGATTATAGTGCAAGTAATAGAGGAATATATTTCAAGCATGGAAATAATCGCACCACACTATGAATAGCCCACTTAGAATAACTAAGAGTATATCCTATGCTAGAAGTCTCCTGAAGCACATTATCTCTTCAGATGCTTCATAGCAACTGGACAAGTGATGACAGCAGATTGCAAAGGACAGTGGGCATGCTGGATGATTACATTAGAAAATTCCCTCATTAAGCGTGAGAGATATAAAGATCGCCAAGTCAAGAGCTGGACTCAGAATGCATAAAAACTACTTGCATAGTATATTGGTTATTCTGACTGGAGTGGAGAGCATATCTCTGTCCACTTCTTAACTGTGTGTGTGTGTGTGTGTGTGTGTGTGTGTGTGTGTGATTGTCAAAATACAGGGATGACAAATGCAAAGAATAGATTACATAATCTGTTTTTCTTTTAGATGTATAATACATAAATTCTCTGTTCTTTGTCATTTCTAGGAAAAGAAGAGGTGCTCATGACTCAGTGGTAGAGAATTTGTCTCCTGCTGTGCACAGAATAATTCCTACTATTAGAACAGTCTAGAAAAGATCACTGAGTCATGGTTAGAGACAAGGCCAGTTTTTAATTTTTTTCCATGGATATAATTCATGTACCCAACAATTATTATCATGCTCTAAGGTCTTGTTTTGTTCTTTTTTGTGAAGAATAAATATCAGCTCATTTATAATCCTGCATACCAACCATTCAGGCAATTTTGCTGAACTCTTGTTTCAGCTTCTTCATGTTTTTGACTGTGTAGAAAAATTCCATTTGGTTGATGCTTCCTCACATAACTTTTAATCCTGTTTTTATGACTCTTCTTTCATGTTAATCCCTCTTCAGTTTTGCATCTCAGCTGATCTCATATAAGTGTTTTGTGTCAGTGAGAAATGTATTTGGCTGCACAGTAGAAACCCTTGCAGCCCCCAACACACTATACCTTACATAGAATGGGGGTTTTATTCTTTCATGCAGTAAAAGTGTAGTGGCAGGGAGTAAAGTATACCGTAGTGGTTCAAAGATGCCATTAGTGCCCTTGCCAGGTCTGACTATCTTCCCTCACTGCCCTGCGCAGCATGAGGGCTTTTTTATGCTTATAATCCCCTAGCCATAAGAAAGTCCCTGACTGTTCAAACCTATATTCTAGTTAGCTATAGAAATGTATGGACAATGATTAAAATCATGTCATACTTGAAGTATAATCCCTATTCTGCAGTACATTTACTCTCCACTATAATAGATAAGTGTTAACAATGACAATGTTGTGTGTTTTGAAGTGCATAATGTGTTAAAAGCACACAGTAATCTACGCTGGATATATTTTATTAAAATTCTTTGGAACACAAACAAAAAGTCATGTGTTAAAGTGAAATGTAGATTTTTTTCCCCCATCCTTTGAATTTGAATTGGTCTTTTACATTGCCAGGTTCAACAGACTATGAAGGGGTTAATGATATTCCAGTTTCAAGGAACCCCTCATGCTTTGGAACGTTTTTTTTTTGTTTGTTTGTTTGTTTGTTTTTTTGTGGCCTTTTTCGATGTCATATTAGTCAGGGTTCTCCAAGGGTAAAGATCTGATAGAATGATCCTATTTCATAAAAGCAACTTATTGCCTGACTTTTCAGTCCAACAGTGAGCTGTCTTCACAGGGGGGAGAATGAAAACCTTATTTAGTAATTAAGAACTTTAGTACATAGAACTTAGTACCCAGAAGCTTACTTAGCACTTACTTGCCAAGGTTGGATGCCTCAACAGTCCCACTCTGACAGTACAGGCCTGGAGGATTCCTGGAAGATTACCAGTCTTCAGTGTACAGGGGAATGCTAAAGAAAATTGGTTATGATGTCAAGGAAGGGTGATAACAAAGTCAGCTACAGAGTAGATGCACTTGTCAGCAAGAGGCGAAGAAAGGCAAAAATAAAGCCACTTCCTCTCAGACGCCTTTATATCTGGGCCTGTGCTGGACAGTGCTATATAGTACTGGTGAAGGCCTTTCTTTATTTAATCCTTTCCAGAAGTACTCTTTCAAACTTTCCAGACAGGTGTGTCTTCAATGATTCTAGCTACAATAAAGTTCAAAACTGAAATTAATGATCAGAACCCTCAGGCAGACGTGTTGCTAGAAAATGAGAGACGTTGTGGAACAGGTTAGCTACTCCTATCTGAAGCTGCAGAATGTGTTTGAATCTTAACTGACCCATTTTTAATCATAGGCATGAGTATGAGCCAGCCAAGAGAGTGGCGTGTCCAACTGAGTTCCATCTGAATAGAGTGGCCTGAATAATCATAAAAAAATATAGATGCTTGTTTTAAGGACCAAGTCTTTAGATTAATTTTTATGCCTCAGAAAATTACTAACATATGAATTTCTCAGGGTTGCTTTACTCCAATCACCTTTCCATATGTAGTTCCTGTGACCTAGATGGCTAGATGAATAGATTCATTTCTATTCTAGATGAATGTTTACATCCCATTCTTTATCAATAGAACGTATATTGTGTCTTTAGTGTCTTTGTATTGAAGTCTTATAATAATTTCTGAGTGTTTAACAGTAAGTTCACTCAGCTTTGTCTTACCCATGCCTCACAGGTTTTTTTTTTTTCTCGAATTAATTCAGGGAAATTAACCTAGTACATTCATCCTTCTTGCTGTTAGATGTGTGGGAACAAACCCAATGTAATCCCCTATGGAATTCAGACCACTTTTACCTAAACTCTAAAGCAACCTATATGTGCTCGCTGGCTGACTTGAGGGTTGGAGATGAACCTCCACCTCAGTGAGTGGATGAAACTTTCAGGTCCCTAAATGCCTGCCCAAGTCCCTTTGCAAGCTCCAGTAATCCTATTCTTGACACCCTAGCCTGCTGAACTAAGACTATCCAGCTACCTTATTATCACACCTCTTGCTAATGCTACCATCATAGATTCTCCCCGCCATAGGAGCATGGTGCCCATTTCCGTGTTTTCATCTGGAGTGTTGAGATAAAGCCGTTCCAGTATGTAGATTTATAAGTTTATCAGCCTAGAGCAGAGTGGTTCTGAACTGCAGGTAGAGAACACAGAGAGAGCAAAGGAGATCAGCCAAGTGCTTTGCAGAACTCAGAACTTAATAGAAATTTAAGTAAACCACACTGTACCATAACTCAAAAGTTTTAATTCACTGGAGCCTCTTTATCTCTTGAGGTTCAAAGCTACTTGAGGGACTGACTGTAGCTTCGTGTGATGAATGTCAGCAAGGAGGTACCATAGGCTTTGAGAGCATGCCTGGTGGGTGCTGCAGAAAGCAGCTGCCCTACAATGTCTATTCTTATTTAACATCTTCATTCATAAGGCAGAATAGGGAACAGACAGCGCACTGATGAGATTCACAGATGGTACTCATTTGGGAGATATTATGAATACCAGAGATATCAGGGAAATGATACAAAAGGACCTGGAGAAGGAATAACAATGAGCCTTGACTTTGAAAATGCAAAGCAATGTGTCTGAGTATAAAAAAAGAAATCTTCAACATTTCAATAGAGGGGAGAAAACTGGAAGTCAATGTTGAAAGTGACATCAAGTTGGAAAATGGAGTTAGATTTAAAAATAGGCCCTTTGAAATGCAGCCGTGAATTTAGCAGTACATTTCTTCATTTTCATAGAACTCCAAAGGCTGAATTCAATGTCCTTCCTGTGTGTTCCCTTATCCCTAATGTGTCATGTTGTTTTTCTTAATGCTATTTGATTTTTTTTTTAATCCTTCATTCTCTGCTGTTTTGAGCACAGGGATTGGCTACATTTGCTGTTGCAAACCTTGACCCTGGCTTACTGACCGGCACATCCGAGTCCCTGGACAATTGTTTTGTCCTACTACATCTCTTTATGTGGTGGGAAAAGGACAGGGGCAGTGGGAGAGCTCTGGAGAAATGGCGTTAGGATTGGATATTACTCAAAGGCTGACACACATCTTAAAGGCCTGGTTCTTAGAGTAGTTGCTACCTGGAGGTTGTAGCCTCTTTTGAGAGGAGCGTCCAGGTGGACGAGAAACCTTTAGGTCATTGGGCTTATGGTTGTAAATGATATTGAAGAATTCTGGGGCTTAGTAAATTTTTGTTGTTGCTGTTGCTGTTTGTTTTGTTTTGTTTTATCAGAAGCTCAAAACCAAAAGAGACAGTGGATCACACAGACTGTAACCTTTAAACATTTTTCTCTTCATAACTAGCTTAGGTATTTCATTATAGTGATGCAAAATTGAATAATACATTGATGATGACAATAAACTTCAAATATTATTTGAACACTTCAAATTACTGTTTGAAGAGAGAAAAATGAAGTCTTTAATCACATCCGAAATATATGAAGGAGATGCATTTCTGGCTATGGAAATAAAGTCTTTAAAAGTTAAAAATTATCTTTCTAATCTGTAGATGTTTATGTCAGTCTGGGCCTTACACTGGATACAAGATATGTAGCCGTAGCATACAGTACAATGAGGAAGCTCGCAATAACTATTATTCTGTGAGTGTGGTTTAGGGGTCTCCATTTATACCCAAAGCCCCTTTAGAGGATACACTATGTCAAAATATTTTCATTATTATACAAAGATATTATTGCCTCTTTTACAGTCATTTTCTCTTGAGTATGCCATGGAAGTTTCTGGAGGCTAAATAACAGGTACTGGTATCACACAGTGACTAATAGACTCTTTGATCTTCTGTTATAAATATGTTTACAGTCTTGGATTTTTAGAACAGTAGACATAGCTATGACACATACAAACATTTTAGGGATTCTAGATAATTATTCAATACCATGATGTATTTCTTAGACAAAACCAATTATGCATTCTTGGCAATCGTGGCTCTTGGAAAGAAACAAACAAACTCATTTCACTAATTTTGCAGTTCTTTTCTTTGTGCAAGCTCCCAAGACCTGTGTGTCAGATTTGTCTTGTGCAGTTGTTTGGGGATTAAATAAGAAAACATGAGCAAGGCGGAGCTCAATGCCAGTTGAACAGACCAGTCAAAGAGTGGTTTATCATCACTGCAAGGGAAGAATAAGATATGGAACTTCCAGAAGTAATCATAGGACCCTTTGGAAAATCCCCAGATTCCTTGGCAGAATCTTATTCATCCTTCAAGGAGAGCAGGGGCAAGAAGAGAGCAGGGCTTAAACTCCTCCTTGAAATTGGTGAGAAACTGATCCTCTGGCACTCTGGAATAATGGAGGCTGTGAGTTCATTCATCCCAAACCTATGCTCTTGGCTCCTACGTGCATATCAGAACATGAAGCACTATATGTCCCGTCTGGTGGTTAGGGCAGGAAAGGCCAGCTATTTACTTCCAAAAGAGAGCAGATTCTTAGCAATGACTTTTACAGAGGCAAACACCTGCTGGCCACACAGCCCTAGGTGGAGTGTTTAGGAGTTAGTGATTTCCTTTCTTGGATAAAGATAGTTGTTAAGGGTGATGACATTCAGAACAGTAACGCAATATTCTCTTCTCCATAGTTTTGCTTTCTGCTCTTTCCCTTACCCATAGGCAACGCAATCTAACACTATGAAATCAAAAAATCTAGGAACCAATTTGTCTTAGATGTTACACTGGTCTTAGAAGGGCAATGAAATATTACACTACCCTTCTTTCCCATAGTTCAACATATCCTTGCCCTGCAAAACATGTCATATACCTTACCTGCATATTAGTTAGTAGTTGTCTCAGATATCAGTTGATTCTAGTAGTTCCCAGTGCTTATACACAATGTTCAGTCCAATCTGATATTTCAAACACCCACTGAAGGTCTCAAGATATGCACCCTTGTGGCCATAGTATGGAGTATCATACAAATACAGGCAATGTAACCCACAGGGCAACCAGGTCTATATTTTTTAAATGTCTAGCATTTCTACATGCACAGTACTGTAGCTTTAGGGCTAGAAATCTTGGTGCTTTCCTAAGTAAACTTTTAATATAGAGATTATATGAAGAAGTGAGAACCCAGAAAAATCCAAATAATTTTTTCTTGTGATTGTACAAATAAAGAAAAATCACATTCTTATTTCAATCAACAAAGGTTTGATTATGTACGCAGAGTAGATAGTTTGTCTTACAAGTGGCTTGTTGATGAAAGATCTGAGTATGAGGTTTTACTAATTTCCAAGCATCTTATTGAACACACAACACGGCCAAGACTCTAGTCCATGTTTTCTAGAGGTACCTCACTACATGGACCTCAGAATGACCCATCTTTAGGGTCATCTACTTCCAGAAATGATGACTCAGAGAGTATTCTGTGGCATTGCTAATGCTATCCCCACTCTTTTGTTTACACAAGCATTTAGGATCTACTATTCTCTTATACCTCTCTGTATTACAAAAGGCTTGTAGTATGTCCCTGAGTATGAACTCCTGTTCCTTGGAAAAGGGGGCATGACAGAGATACATCCCAAGAATTTCTAAGATAAAATGCCCCAAGGGCTCTTTTCCAAATTGCATCTCTATCTGGTTGTTATCATGGATATGCCCAGCAACATCCATTCATTTACATTTCACTTTGATGATCTTAAAATAGAAATATCATTTTAGCACGGAAATGCATTTACTACTAGATAACATAGTCTGGGTTCTCATATAAACATAGACAAATTCCATTTTGAGATCATGAAGGAAGAGGTACTTCTGGATCTTTAGTGGGCAACTGGGGAACATCTGGTATCAGGTTTACATCTCTCTAACTTTCCTAATGAACCCTTTCTTGTACATAAATCAATAAGGATTTTGGAAGGTTCTTGGTGATTATTAATACTAAGCTTTTAATATAGATATGATATAAAGAGAGTCCAAATGAGTTTCCTATGACCCTATGAATGACGGAAAAAGCATGGTTAAGTCTTAGTCACATAGCATCATTTTAGAGATTGTGTATTCCTTGATCTTCTGGTGGTATCAAAGCCATATTGTTCATGCTATTTCCATAGATCCTTTAGCATGGTTTATCCTAGACCATCCTGCCATCAATCCTTCGATCTTATTTCTCACACAGTTCATAAGTCATCTAGGCAACCCATTTGTCCACAAGTCAATACATATATCAATACTAGGTATTTCTCAGTTATGCCACACATGTGGTAACTATCCTAAACTTCTTGCCTTTCTGCTCTCCCCATAGTGTGGCTTTTATGCAGTAACAGTCCACTTCTGGTAATACTTGTATGTCTTCATAACCATCTGTGGCCAAAAAAAAACTCCATCATTGTCAACACAAACTGGGTATTATACAAGTTACTGTTCCATTAAATTATTCAACTACCAAGGAAAGTTCCACTGACATCTTGAAATTCCTTGTGAAATGCATTTTAGGGTTCACTCCCAATAAGTGTGCACTTTTATGAGAACAAAACACATCTGAACTTCATGGGAAGAAATGTAAATATCATAGAAGATCATTTTTGTTCTTGGATGCAGCCCTCAAGTATGGTACTTAGAACATAAATTATTTATAGACATGAGCCTTCGGTCTATTGTATTTCTGCCTATCCACTTTGGGAACTTGGTATATACTTCTTAGCCACTAAACTTTACATCTCATCTCTTATATGAAAGTACCACTGGCTTCTACATGGGATCTTCAAAGTGAACTTTGTTAATGATAGTTCATATCATCCTAGTTACTAAATGGACATATAACGACTCAATTTGTCAAGAAAGACAAGGTTATGTGGCAAGAATACATGAATTTCAAAACCCCATAGTTCAACCCAATGGTAACTTTTTTCACCGAATAATATGCACAAATACTGGGGACTACCTGAGTGAAATGAAAACATTCACCTATGATTAGCCTATGCCATCTCAGCTCACAGTTTGGTTGCAACAATTATCCTCATGAACCTATCTGTTCATACAGTGCTCCAATGACATAGAAGTCAAATATGTTTGCTGAGTGAATAACTGATGGCATATCCAACAAATAAAAACAATAATTGATAAATAGCATCGCTTTAATGGGCCCCAAACAATGACTTACCCATATTTTCTCATTTAATAATTAAATAGACACAGCTTGTTACACAACTGTCCATGGGCACTGATAGAGGTACACTTTTTAATATTCGATTTTGATAAAATTTTCAATCAGTTGTCTCTTTCAGAGCCTCAGTTTAGAGGGAATAACTTTGAATAAGCTTTGAATCCTGCATTCAATTTGTCTCATTTAAAAACTATTCAAAGAAATCTGACAACGATATTAGGTATCTCCAACATGACATCACGGACAACTTAATGGGAGCATGCTTTTAAGTCTGAGCGTAAGAGTCCAGATGCATCTTGGCACTGAACCTTTGAAGTCTGCTCATCCTTGTTTAATGCGATGATGTAACCCATACATACATTCAGAAGCCATTTGTGGGACAGTGCAGAAGCAACGGCATGCAGCGAGAGAGAAAGACACCCAGCTCTCAGGGTTAAAATCTATGCCACACGTGCATTTATCTTGGACAGGCTCTGTTGTTTAAACTAAAAATAATCACAGCCAGTTCTGTGACATTCACCTGCTTAGTTACTCCTGCATAAAACATAAAACAGGAATGGAAATGAGGGCAAAGTTCAGCCGCACAGCAGCAGCTTCAGGGGGATTATTTTATTTCAGTGCTCGCGTGGTCTCATTGTGTCTGTTGGAAAATCGTGCCTATGTGTTGGGAGAGTGCGTTGATTTCCTAAGCTATAATTAATATACTTGGGCTGTTGTTACTCAAAAAAGATTAGAATGTTGCACCCTGGGCTATCTCTCACAATGCAACTGGATTACCACTTAATGCTCAGAAAAGATGCCATTCCCGGAAACTCCCTGCCATTATGCAGGGGACCCAGCCCGCTCTTTTTATTTCCTTGTCCTTTACCATATTCAAAATAGATATAAAGGTAAATACATGAATGGGTTTAATATATTCTTCTGAAATCCCAAATGAATATGCACAATAATATCTGTCTTGGGGGGGGAGACAAAAGAAAAAAATACTAAGAAAAATAAAGGCAAGACAAGTGAACATTAAGGTAGGAAGGGGCAGAAAAAAAGCTGAAAAATAGAATTTACATAATGAGCAAAAGGAAGAGGTTAAAAGCCTTTTATTCTTAACAATGGATTCGAGGAGACATTTCTTACACTCACCAAATGCAAGGAATATAGCCGCAGGATATTCTTTTTATTTCTCAAGAAAAAAAAAAGCAAATATTATTATTTTATCAAAGAAGAAATCATTAAGAAGAAAAGACCGGGGGAAATAAATAAAAAGTTAAATTGTAGAGTCCTAAAAGCAAACAAAAGTAAAATCTCTCACTTGGAACAGGGAGAGTGACTGTTATCTGGAAGCCATGCTTTGAGCCAGTCTTGAGACTTGCTCAAATCTCACCTGTTCCCACCCTCGAGAAGCAGCTGTCTACCAGATGACAGTGACCAAAACTCCATAGAAGGGAAGTTGTTTGAAAAGTAGCTGATGTGCTCAGGCTGACAACAGATTCAATGAGCCTGAGATATCGGCAATGGCTCCTCTGTGAGGAGAGGGGCTCTGGTGCCTTCTGCCCTCTCACAGGGGCTCCTGAGTTAACGTTGAGGTTTGACTTGGTCAGGCATGCCTTTCTTAGCATCACCAGGATGGACTCAAGCATTCCTCCTGTGTGTGAATGGAGTGCACACTCTCCTTCAAAACGCCAGCCACTGAAGGAATTCTACATTTCTTTACCTAGTTATTTTGACAATGCATCCATACCCAGCCAATCCCCTGGGGGTAGGCAACACCATTTTTTTTTTTTTGGTTCACCATTATGCCTTCAGTTTTATAAAAATGACTCAGTAACAGGTATGCCCTCAGTATGGACTGGATAAATAGATTTGGGGAGGTAGATAAAGCCATTCATTTGCCCAACCTAATGTCTAAGCCCTGTCTGCCCAGTCCTCCTCTTTACCTGTTACTTTGTTTACTGCACCTTTATTTGATGAAATCTTTAGACAGAGATTCAGTCTTCAATATTCTTACATAGCTAAGTTTTATTTTTAGATTTACAAAACTGAGAATATTCTACAGAGATGGACTCTAAATCCATACACTATGAACTCAGTTTACTTTAGAAGCATCATCTTGTACTATTATGAATGATAAGTCAGTGTTGACTCATTATTACCTAGAGTCTGTACCAATTTCCAGGTTTCTTTTTAATCAGTCTTACTTTCTTGTTGCTAGATTCCTTCCAAGTTGTCAAATAAGTTGATCACTTTTACAACTCCTTTAGTTCTTCTTGGCTGCAGACTCATAATTGGACTCGTGAGTTTAAGGCAGGAAACTGCATGGGAGAAGTACCATTGCCATCCCAGCTGCTCTGAGGTCTGTACTTACCATGGCATCAATGGTGACGTCATGCAAGTCCCATCCACTCAAATGCCGTTATCATCCTTCAGAAAGGCAGGAGGTTGGTAAGAAAACCCATTTGCCATTTCTTCTTCTGCCCTGTGAGAACACAACAGCAAAATATCAATACAGTACCAGAGACCAACTCTCACCTGACATCTCCACAGGGTAACATGTGACTCCCCAGCTCTCAAAATTGTAAGGAACATATTTCTGTTATTTATGAAGTATTTTCCTAAGTTGTTGTTTAGAAAAAAAAAGATTAAGACAGTGTCATCTTTCCTTTTACTAGAGGATGCTACTGGAAAACATTATTTGAGTGCTGTCTGTTTATTTTGATGCAATGTTATTGCCTCTTAGCCTTCTCATAAAAGAGCAAGGATATAAATATAAATGAGTGTCTTGTTTTACATATATCTCAGATATCCACATATCCATAGATTTTTCCATTTGTAAACATTTGCATATATGTGTGAACTTGAGTCCATCCTGATATCTTAAATTCTAGTCTATAGTACCATCAATCATCCCAGCCACCCCCACTTGCTTCCCCCACCTCAACAAGAGGGAAATCAGGCTCCCACCATAGGCCACCCATTTACTTAATTTCAGCACACAAGGGTAATAATAGCTCCAGAATTTTTAGCCTATATCCCCATGGGATCCAACTTTATCAGCTATAATATACTGACATGCTGTTTCTTTGGCCTCTAATTTTATAGACTTCACTTGTTGTAACTCAATTCCGTGAGTGTCTCCTCAAACCTTGTATCATTCAGCAAGGTTATTTCTTACATTTGGGATGGGGTTGATTATCATAATCTGCACTCCATCCTACAAGTCTCAGACAGGCTGAATGACCTCTGTTTGCATTCATTAAAAGTCACTCTTTGTGCTGTAAAATTCAGTGGCTTTTGATACATGCATATAGTCCCATATATAGAATTATGGTACCTCACATGATGATGATATTCATAACATACCTGGACATCATCTACACAACCTTCCCATCTTTATCCTCCAAATTCCTACTAAGCACTCATTTGTTTCTCTTTAAACGATTTCTTATTCCAAAATGTCATATATTGGGAGCCACATGGTGTATAATTTTCTTAAACTTGATTCTTTCACTTAACAACATACATCAAACAGATGTAGCCATCTCTTTTTATAGCTATGTAGCTCATCTCGTCACTGGATGTTATTCCTTTATTTCGTTGTGCCACAGTTCATCTACTCATTTATCTCAGGACATTCTAGTTCCTTGAAGACTGAGGACATTATGAGTAAAAGCGATATAACTGTTCCTGGGCAAGATTTTGTATATGATTTCATATCCTCTGGGCAAATACATAGGAGGAAAACTACAGGAAAGAATCTCCAATAATTCTTGATAACATCCAATAAAAATCCCACTGAAGGGGGCTAGCTAATGGTATATTTTTAAACCAGCATTACCTAAATAGTTATTCTTTATAGTTTTGCATTAGGTACTTATTTATCTTCTATTCATTCATTCTAAAAAAAAATCTATTGAACGTTATTATGACCAGCTAGTTCTTTCAGGAGAGGAGGCTATGACCATAAGCTAAAACATCAGAAATAAAACTCTTATTCTTGTTAAGAAAACATTACAAGAGAAAGACAATGTAAGCACATAAATGTTAATGAAGATGAGGGCTTATACAACTTGGAAAAGGTACGGTAGGTCAAGAGCAATGGCAGAGACATCCATTGGGTGACATTTGTTTCAGGTGTGAGTATGCAGTCGATTCTTGGTATTATCTAGCTACTTGGGGTAAGAGTGATGGGCCCCAGTTAAGAACAGATGATCTTAATTATTGAATAAGACTGAACATGGGGGATTTCCTTTGAGACAAGACTTTGTTTTTGTTGTGAAGCTACTTGTAGGAGAGTTCTACCAGGTCTATGGTCAGCAGTCAGAGGAAAAATAGCATCTGACTATGATGCAGTCCAAAGTTAGGAGAGAGGTGAAAGATGGAGAAGGGCCATTGAATTGTGATCTGAATCCACCATTGTCTAAACTAGATTCTCTCAAACTCTTCTATCATGTCGCTAGAACAGGTCTAAAGGAATCCCAGGTAATTATTTTGTAAATGATAACAAATGTAGTCACAGACAAGGCTTCTATTGCATGGTTTCAGTCCAGACCCCCTGCCTTGGCTGATTCACGTGGTTGAGGTCCCATTTGAGGGAGAGAGGTCCTCGCTTAGATTAGAATAGTTGGATCCAAATTCTAGTTTGGCAGATGGTCTCTGAGCAGGTTACCGTGAGCTTCGCTTGGTCTCACTGCAGCCTGCAATCATGTGAGATCCATTACTGGAAGGAATGAATAGAATAGAATGCACAAAATGTACATTAGAGCACCTGGCATGTAGCAGAAGCCCACTCAACGCAAGTGAGCTGTATGCCAGCGTGTAGTGTGCCAGGAACAACACACGAACTGCATGACTGTCTGGACTATCACACTGAAGTTTCTAATATCTGTTAGTTGTGCAAGTACTATATGCAGCCCAAAGTTTATGCAAACCCTTGTTTAAGGGTTTATAAGACATACATAAATTTCGGGGTTTTTTGGGTAATGAGAAAGGAGATTTCACAGGTAAAGAAACTTACTCTGTAGGTTATCAGTAAATGACACAGGTCAATGAATCAGAGAATGAAACTCTGGTTGTCACCTCTCCACTGAAATGTCTCCATAAATATATTTGTTCATGTACATCAGAAATAAAGTCCATAAGATAAAAGAAATTAAGTTTTTTGCCTCTACAGTGTCTTTCCAGGATAGCAAAATTTACTCCTATTAAATTGAAAATCAGACAAAGTACAATGTTATTTTTTTAAAAAAAAAATTACATCATTCACAGCCAAACACTAATTCAACAAAACAATTAAATATCCACCACCCACAGTTTCCATTTTCTTTCTAAAAGAAAGAGGGTAGGGATGGGGAATTCCACATTTAAAAAATCCTTACCTATTTAACAGTTCCCCGTCATCTTTATTCCAATAAATCTCTTGTTTGTCTCTTTATATGGCATAAGACAGTCTTACTTTCTTGCCCAGGATGTTCTGAAATTCTTTGTGTTGCCCAGGTTGTCCCAAAACTCCAGATCCTCCAGCCTTTGCTTTTGTGTTGGAATTGCAACAGTGTACCACCATGCCTGGCATCCCAATTAATCTTAATATTTAAAGGGATCTTTTCAATAATTAAATTGGCCATTCTGAGAGGCATTATGAGACAAGGGTTTTGCATTTGCCATGGACTTCCTGTCTAGCAGACTTGAAGGTTTTTGTAAAGGAAATGGTAATATATTGGCAAAGGGTTCCCTTATGCTGTATTCTCATCAATGCTTGATACTATCACTTAGGAAGGCAAAGTGACCCATCCGTCACCTGACTGGTATGATCCTGAAGCTTGCAGCACACACAGAAGGCATCTTTTTCCCCTCAGAATGTCCTCTCTCACCCCAGTCTTATTTTGCTAGTGTGCGTTGCTAACTGGAACCGCAATTGAATGCAATTTCTCGTCCATTTCGCTGATTACAACTATTTAGTGCGTTCTCAAAGAACGATGATTACAACTTGCTGGTTCTTAATGCTTAATTTATTTACATGCATGCCTGCCACAGTGTCATCTATTCCATCTCCCAGATGATGGCATAAAATCATTGAAATATGATGGGCAATAAACACGGCTATTTTGCGCATTCTTCGGTAGAGAATAACACCCACTGTCATTCTTAACGTTGGCTGACCCATGCTCCATTGCTGTTAAGCCCAGCTATAATGAAGGCAATGCGAGCATAAAACTTCTTTATTACTACTCTGTTCTGACAATACTTGCACAAGAACAGACTTTTTAAAATAAAATAAAACCCAGACCAAATTAGCATTTTTGTGTTGGCATCTAAAGCCAAAAAACTCACTTACCTCTTTTTTTTCTTTCTTTCCTTTCTTTTCTGTCCTTTTCTTCTCTCTCTCTCTCTCTCTCTCTCTCTCTCTCTCTCTCTCTCTCTCTCAAAATATCATATTAGTTGGAAAAAAGAGTAAATTTTTGCAACTGTGACTGCATTGTAATTGTGTCTCCTGTTGTTGCCCAGGCGAGGTTATTCACAGTAAACTGAATAAAGGCCACATTTGCATTTATGAGAAACATTAGCAGATTCTCCACATCTTTGGTAATTCTTATTTCAGTGATAACCTGAAAAATTACCTGAATTAGTCTACTAAGACTGTTCCCCACATCATCCAAATCAGGTGGGGTGGGAAGAGAGAAAAGAAATCTTTTTTTTTTTTCCAAATTGTCAAAAGTCTTACCTCAGCGCAAAGGACTCTGCACTTCTTGTTTGAAGATTAGAATGAGAACAAGTTGATGAGGTTAGAAGGAACGGAACAGGGTGTTTACTTTCTATCTCTCCCCCCTTCTCAGCCCCCCCATCACAACAAAACAGCAGAAAAAAAGCTGGTGCCAATAGGCACAGCATATTAGCCCTATTCCAGAAGGATGCATTCATTAGTGAGCTCTCCACACTACTTCTTATACAAACAGCATCCCACCGTCTTCCACACCCTTCATTATAAATAAATAAATAAATAAATAGCAGCATCTGTTAGTGTATTTTCCCTTTTTTTTTCCTCTTAAAAATTCAGCTAAACCAAAACCAACAGGCATCAACCTCTTTCAAATTCAGATCGTGTGTTAAATAAAAACTAGATGTGTTCCTTCAAGGAGGTTGTTGAAGGGCCATCACAAAAGAACTTTTTGTACTGCAACTATTGAAAGTTCTAACGATGTTTGGCATCAGAAAGATGGCAGAGAGAAAACTCCCAAGGTAGCAGAGTACCCACCCCACTCCATGGCCTCTTTAAGGAATTCAACCATCACGCCTACTTCCCAGACTTATTTCTGCTGAGAGCCAAGGTACAATGACTTTTGGAAAATAAACACAAGCAGATGCACAAAGTGGCCCTTGCTCCATGAGATCTGCACAATTTTAGTTTTCTATCAGCCTTGAATGGGGCGGGTTTAGACTCAGTGATTGTCAGCCATGCTTTCAGACACGTAAAGGATACATTCTGCTTCCTGCTCTCCACTGTTCTGAAAATGGAGTAACCACTGGTTCATTATAAGAAGTATCCATCTCTTGATAGTTTTTCCTGTACCTAAGAGTACAGCTGTTTCTGGAACAATATGAAGCAGTATTGTAGATAGTATTACTGGAATTACGGAGGTCTCCTTGAGGTTCTCAGTTGATACGGGGAAGCTGGGATACCCTCATAGGACTCTTAGCCTCACTAATAAAAGAATTTTAACAGTGGACTCAAATGGAAACTAGGGGACAATTTTATGAGACAGTTGGGGACAGGGAAGCTGCAAATCTCCGCAGGTGCCTGGAGAGAAGAGGGAAAGAGAATGAGAACTATAAAAAGGAGGGAGGTCGGAAAAATGGCCGACAAGCAGCAACATGGTGTAGAGGTGGGGCGGTAGATAAAGAGCATGGGAAGTCCAAGATGCTGAAAAACCAAGATGTTGAGGAAAGCATCGTTAGAAAAGAGGTAGGAAAAAGGAAAGGCGCGGATACATTGTTCCGAATAATTCAGCAAGTGGGTCGATGTTGGAAGCTGAATAACTGCAGCCTGGTAAGCTATGAGAAGGGAACTTACCATATCTCATTAAAGGACTGATTATGCCACCCATCTCTTTGACTCCACTTAAGGCAAACCTGGTTATCTAAGGATATCCTTTTACCTAGATGACTCCATCAGCCCAAATGACATGTTAAATCTTCCTCGAAGTCCGAGATTTTCTTCTTTGAACCAGTAGGAGATATTTTTCAACCTTTACAATGCTTTGTGTAGGACAGAATTCTTCAACCAGACAAAAGGCAAAGGGGAATGACCTCATGGGCCTCAGAGATTCTCCATATAGAGAAAAGCAGTCTTGAAGGAGTAAAGGTCAGAGAACAGTTAGCTCCAGATCCTTTGCCTCAGTTGCCTGGCATTTTTTTCATCACCCATTCATAAACCCTACTTCAGCTTTCATAGGTACCAACTAAAGGAGTGATCAATTCCCACCCAAGCTTGGGCACAGGGGTGTCCAGATCACTTATAATTCTTTGCATATTCCTTGGTGGAGTGGCTACAATTTGAAAGTATCTGGTACATTGTAGAGAATGGTGGTGTTTTCAAAGTTAGATTAATGACTGAATTCCTAGACCCCATAACTGTTAACTTAGGAAAAGCTGTTCTGCGTACATGTCATTAAGTTCTTCAAATACAATCTTCCTGAAACTTCCAAGAGGTCCTATGTCCAGTGATGATTCCTTTAAGAGACATGCAGAGAAGACCAGGCACACAGAGGATGCTACCAACATGGAAGCAGAAGGGAGATTAGGAGGATGTGCTATAAGCCAAGGGCTACCACATTCTGGAACATAGAGGCAAGGAAGCATTCTGTTTTGTTGCCTCCAGATAGTATATAACCAAGTCAACCACTTAACTTCAGGCATCTGACTGCCAGAACGGAACAAATACATTTCTTATTTTAAACCACCCAGTGTATGTCAATTATAGCAGCTCTAGGAATCTAAAAATGGGGTTGCTGTGAAGCTCCCAGTTTAGGCCTTATGCCAGAATGATTAAATGACATGTTGTACAGGTAAAAATCTAGATATAGATAATTTCCAAACCCTTTCCAGATGATTCAATGTATATAAAGGCTGTGAACCACTGATATCAGAGCTCAGGCTATTGGTTATTATTCAAGCTTATTAGCTAAAATTGCTCTCATCTAATACTAAGTCAGGTCCTGTTTAGGAAAATTTCTCCCTTGTGAGTCTGTCGGTATGACTTTTCTAATGGAAGAATAGCTAGAGGTTCAGAATCACCACACTGGTGACTTCATAAAATTGCACGGCAGAAGAAATAACTGTAAGAATTATTATGCAGTCCATGCCCAGAGATGTGGGTACTGGATCTAAAATGACAATCAGGCAAACCTAGCCACCGCCTGTGAAATTTACAGTCTAGAGAGAATACAAATATGTACATAGACAATGGAGTAGTGAGGCAATAGAGAAGAGAGCTCCAAGGGCACAGTGAGCACGCGCGAGGCCGGGCATGGTTCAGAGCTGCATATGAACAGAGTCCTTACTCATGATGTGGCGGAGACAACTTTGTTAAAGTGGCTTTGCATGGGAAGACCCAGGGGACACAGAGGGAAAATGAAGAATGGATAAAGTCAGAGACTGGCGTGAACAAATGGTCTGCATTCCTCCTACTTCAAACCTTGGGTTATTGTTAAACCCTCCCACGGACTCACATGGTTACTTAGTCTTTCTCTGTGACTGCTTTGGCAACATAAGGCAAAGTGGCGGGGGTGGGATGGGTTGGGGAGGGGGACTTTGATAAAGGCTATTAGGCTGTTTAACCTATAAAGTCAGAAAGTGTATTTTCCATCTGGCCATTTTCAGTGTCTGGACTCCTGAGCTAAAGACAAAGGCATGAGCTCACTGTCTTCAGAGAGAGGCAACAGGGATGGATCTCTGTATACAGACACAAGGGCAGTACTGGGGAGCTTGAGAAAAAGTCAAGGCATGAAATTTATAGAGTATGAAAACCAGGAGGCAAAGGTGGTTCTTCATATCAGTAGAGACACTCTAGGGAAGAAAAACCAAGGGTGTGTGTGTGTGTGTGTGTGTGTGTGTGTGTGTGTGTGAATGTGTGCGTGCCTGTGGATGTGCATGCTCATGTGGGTGTGTGTACATGTGTATGTGTGTGCATACATGCATGTGTACATGCCTCTGTGTGTATGTATGTGTATGTATGCCCATGTATGTGTGTTTATGTGCAGGCCCATGTGTGTTGTGTGTGTATGTGTGTGTGTATGCATGCCTGTGAGTATGTGTATGTGCATGTATGTGTATGTGCATGCCAGTGTGTGTGAGTGTGTGTGTATATGTGTGTGTGAAAGGCAGGTCTTCATATCAGTTAAAACTCCAGAGAAGCAAAACCATCAGTGTGTATGAATATGTGTCTGTATGCACATGCCCATTTGTGTGTCAATGCCCATGTGTGTACATGACCCCTATATGTATTTATATAAGACCATATTTTTTACTAAGTATATATTTGTACAACTTAATTATAATGAATTAAGGTTTGTGACATGGGTTAGAAAGTCTTAGTATGCACAGTCAGGCAGCTGGGAAATCCAGGAGGGAGATGGTTAGCTCCTGTCTGAAACCTGAGATGAGAGAAAGCTAGGACTGAAAGCAGGAGCTTAAGTCTCCAACTTGACACAGTCAGGCAGCAAGAAAATTCCCATTTATTCACAATGTTTGTTTCCTATTTAGTAAATTGGATAGTGCCACTCCCTTTGAGGAGGGCAAAGTTTAAAGTTAAAGGCTAGAGTTTAAATGGGGGTTTCTCTGGGGCCACAGTCTGGGCTTCCCATTCTGGGCTGGGCTAATGATACAGGTGAAGCAGTTATGTGTGAGAACAGTCTGGGGGATTGAGACAAGGACAAATCTGATGGAGAACTTGGAACTTTCTCTTTAGTCTCACATTCAGGATAAGCCTGCAGGACTTGTGGAATGGGTAGAGGATCACCAAGAAAGAAGTCAGTCTAAGAAGATGCCAGGGAGGCTGGAAACTTGGCTTGTATTATTATTATTATTCCCTCCTTCCCTCTTTCTTCTTTCCTTTTCTCTTCCTTCCTTCCTTCCTCCTCCTTATACTTCCCTTCTTCTTCTTCTTCTTCTTCTTCTTCATCATCATCATCATCATCATTCTTCTTCCTTCTTCTTCTTGTGTTTTTAAGAGGATTTATACATTTTTATTTTATGTCTATGAGCTTCTCATCTGCATGCATGTTTGTCCACCACATTTGTGCCTGTTGCCCACAAAGGGCAAACATAGTCATTGGAACTGAGGCTTCAGAGAGTTATAAGTCACAACGTGGGTTCTAGGAACCAAACTCAGGTCCTTCTGAGGAGCAGTAAGCGCTCTGACCTACAGACCCCTCTCTCCATTCCTCATGTTTATTCTCAGCAGCAGGATGAATTTTTCTCCAAGCTGAAGCAAAGATAGGAGATACAAGGATGAAGTGTGAACTCTTGTCTTTGGCACAGTGCAGATTTAGAGGATAATACAGGAAATGGAGAGGGAAATAGCAAGGTTGTTGCAAGTGTTGTTCACAGTGAGTCCTAATGAGAGAATACCAAATTAAAAGACTGCTTGGCTATTTGGAAACTCCAACTCAATGACCACTGTTTTAATAGTGTGACTGTAACTAGTGGTCAGAGGTCTATGTATCTTCTGTAGTGTATTTGTCCCCCTTCCTCTTCTCCCATCTTTCCTCATCCTCTAGTTCCCAGTCTTTGTCTGTCTCTCTCTTTCTCAGTCTGTCTCTCTGTGTCTCTCCCTGTCTCTGTCTGTCTCTGTCTCTCTGTCTCTCTCTCTCTCTCTCTCTCTCTCTCTCTCTCTCTCTCTCTCTCTCTCTCTCTCTCTCTAAGTGTTCATATTTCTGCATCTATTTAAATTGGGTTTTAACCAGCTGGAGACTTGTCAGTAAATGGGGTCATAATAAACCCAGCACTACAGACGTTCCTGGAGTTGAAGTAGCAATTTCACCTCCATTCTTTCCATCAGAGGCAATCTCCCGTAAGCCTTTTTGATGAGTTTTGTGAAAACAAAATCCGTGTGGACTAGAATTTCTCAAACTTAGTTTCAGGTTAAAATTAAAGATAAACATTTACTGATAGTTGATGTGATGGGGGAAAAAGTTTTAAAGAAAAATCCTTTCAAATTCTTCCATAACTGGAGCTAATCAGCCTGGCTCCTGAAATTCAGGCTTTTTATGCATTAATCCCTCTGAATTCCGCTGATGTGATCTACCTGAGAAAAATTAGCTCCAGAGTACAATTTAAGCAATCCAGTTGGTGAGCCAGTTCAACACGAGCAAATCTAGTTTGCCAATTATATGGCAGGTTTCATACACAGTGGATAAGGTATCCAGGCAAGAAATGGAATAACAGTCAACTCTGTTGTCACTCATCTTCCCAACGGAGAGGAACGAGGAGGGTCACTGTCCTCACAGTTCACTGTTTTTCATCTTAGTAGACCTGTTTGCAAGGGTCATGGCTTCTTTACTGATCTTGTAGACGTGGGGATGGAAGAGACAGGTTGTTGGAGCTACACTATATTCCAGTAGGTATTGTCTACTTAACACTGCAGCTTGCCAGTCCTCAATCCATTTGACTTTCAGACCCGACTAGTGAGTAGCAGTAGTTTATTTTTCCTTAAATTGTTCAGAACTTAAACAGAAAAGCAAATAAAGTCAACACTGAATGCACCTTGTCTGAACTGGAGAGAGCAACATAGTGCCAAGAACACAATGACCTTGGAGAGGACTTGCAGCTGTGCAAGCATGCCAGCTAGCAGTCACTGTTTGTTCTAAAGTCACAGTCCATGAACCAGGGCACAGTCAGCAGAAATGTCCCTGCCGGAGCTTAGTGTGAGCACTCTGCAGTTTCCATGTACATGAGGAAAAAGTATTTGTTTCCACAATGCCGTTTTCTTTTCTCTCAGAGAAGCTCTCTTGAGATTCTCCTGCCTCCTGACAGCATTTAAAAAGTTGGATGAAGCCACTGCCTGAGTGAGGTGATTTGTTTTTCCAACAATTCCTCTTTCCCCTTTGGGTCTTGCACACAGGCTAAATTCTGTTTAGCACACTAGCACTCTGGCCTCTACATACGCCAGCATCTTGGTGATATTTTGTTTGTTTTTGTTACTGTATCTACTCCCACTGATTCCTGTCATAGAATATTACTTAGTGCTTCTAAAGGTTGGTCTGTCTATGTGCCTGTCTGTCTGTCTGTCTGTCTGTCTATCTATCTATCTATCTATCTATCTATCTACTATCTTTACTTCTGTCTCAAGGCTTTACTGCTGTGAACAAACACCATGACTAAAGCAACTCTTTTAAGGACAAACATTGAATTGGGGCTGTCTTACAGGTTCACAGGTTCAGTTCATTACTATCATGGCAACATCCGGGCAGGCATGGTGCAGGAGGAGTTAAGAGTTCTATATTTCCATCTGAAGGTGGCTAGGAGAAGACTCGCTTCCAGGGAGCTAGGATGAGCTTCTTAAAACCCACTCCCACAGTGACACACTTCCTCAAACAAGGCCACACCTCCTAATGATCACTCCTTGGGCCAAGCATATTCAAACCACCACAACAGTTTATATAAAACTTAAGTCCACATTGAACTTGTAGTGCCATGTAGAGACTGTGTCTTCAGCTATGAAGCAGCCACACAAATTTGCAGTTTCTTCCCTTTGTTGAACCTGGCACTGGTTTTGACAATGAACAAAACAGGACAAAATTTGAGCCAGAATTAGTTAAAAATTGACTAATTTGATAAATCATTTTATCTCCTCAGAGACAAGGTGCATTAAAAAAATAAAACCACCCCACTCACTCATATAAGCCCAAAGAAGGGATGAGTTTTTCAGAAACATGCCTCATATTGCTTTTTAGCCAAAATTTAATTTGCTTCTTCCTGGGTGATGCAGGAGGATCTTACCACAGGTCAAATATTTGTTAAAATGTCTTCCTGTCTTTTAGCAAAAGCTAGGGAAAGGTTTACACAGAAACAGTGTAAATAATTGATAATAGCATTTTGGGCAATTTTCCAACTTATATTTCCATCTTTAAACCAAAGTAAAAATAATAACAAGCCCAAGGGCGGCCCGTGGAGATCAACCAGATGTGTGAAACTTACCTTTCCTGGGAAACACAGAACCCAATTGTCATCCCAGCTTGGGTTGAAATGAGATGCGCTCTGGCACATCAACAGGGAAGCATGTTTTCCGAAGAGTGAAAAGCTAGAGCAAAAAACCTTTATTACAGTCTGTACTTAAACTATCCGCAGTTGAAGCAAGAAAGAAACCTAGGAGGATGTGACTAATGGATACATGCCTGCTTCACATTCCCCTGGAGTGACTAGTCCCCCCATCTGACCGGAAGGACTTCTGCTTGGCAACAATAACCTCGTGGAGCCTGGGCATCTATGAAGTTGGCAACTTGTGGAGAGAGATAGTCCAGGATGGTGCTCTACTGAGGCTGTGTCAGTTCTGAATCGTTTATCTCTCAGTACTCTAATGTAACTTGCAGAAGATTATTAAGTGTCTCTGCCCAGTTTCCTCTCGTGTAAAGCACTGAGATTCACCTAACCAACGGTTTTTGTTGTTGTTGTTTGGTTTTGTTGTTGTTTGGTTTTGTTTTAATGTGTATGAGTGTTTTTAACAGAATGTACATAGATGGACTGTATGTGTGTGGGCCTGGAACCCCCAGAACTCATGAGAGGGTACTGAATCTCTGGAACTGGAGATACAGATGGTTGTAAACTGCTCACCATGGTCTTCTGTAAGAACAGTAAGCACTCTTAACCACCGAGACATCTCTCTAGCCCCTTGCTAAATTTTCATTCTGATAAGCTGAAATAGTCTATAAGGCCTTTAAAATCATGACTGCTACCTAGTAATTCCTGTGTACTGCTATTGTTATGAGTGATACTGAATCTGGTAGTGATTAGAATAGACTAGAAAGAGGTCAGAGGACCGGTATTCAAGCACTAACTGGCCTGTATTGACTTCCTAGTCCGTTGTTACCAATAAATACTGCCAACTACATGCAACATAGTATCTATAAGCCTTAGACTTCTCTTTTATAAAAGGGAAAAGATACAGCCTGTCTCATAGCACTTTATATTAGTTTTATAGTTGCTATGCCAGATGTCTGGCAGAAACAAAGGCAGCAAGAAAGGATATGTCTGGGCTCATAGTTTTAGAGAGTCCAGCCCTTCATGTTCAACTCCTGTATTTTTGAGTTTAGCAGGATGGTGGCAGGAACATATGGTAGAAGTTACTCGCCTCATGGTTGATAGGAAATGGTAAGACAGAGAGGATTTAGGGACAAGATTCAGTCTCTATGTATACACCATCAGTAAACATAGGCAGCACCCACTAAGGTTTCTAGAACTTTCGCAAATAGTGAAAGACATTTCCTATTAAAACTATGTCTGGAGGATTGAACAGATGAAATTAATTTTAAAGTCCTGTCTTGTGGTTAGATCTCAATATTTATTCCTTCTTATTATAGTCCTTCTTATCTTCTTTTATATCCCAATCCCTACTATTCTTCATGCCGTTTTACAATAAAAGTCTTGATTGATGTGGCAGGACAACTAACGAGGCGATTGAGTAAATGAAGGATGGGGGTGAGCAAAACTTCCTAAGCGCTCAAAGTCTCAGTTTAGAGGGCAACGTCTCTAGTCCACATTCAATCACAAGGTTTTCTAGTGCAAGTCCCACACCAGTACTGAATGCTAGTTAAGAATTAAAACAGAAAAGCAAACAGAGAAGAGCTTGCTTGTGGCTATAATGTGAAATGCTTGTATTCTGTGCTGGAAAATGAATGGGTCAAATGTCTCAGGGAGCCAGAAGAGTGTGTGAGGAGCTATCTAGGATCCCTGTATGGAGAGCCTTCCAGAGCAGGCCAGTGGCTGGTCTGGTCTTTGAAGCCAGAATGCGTTTGGATTGTTTTGGAAATGCAGGCATTCTAAGACTCTCTGTGGTGAGTTGTGCAGTGTTTCCTTCAAATTTCATAAGCCAGAAGCCCTTTCCAGCATGTAAGAGTAGCAGCACATAGACACACTACCTTCTAGTATCAAAGAATGAATCTGCATTTGGAAATGAAATCTTGAAAGGGGCAATTAAATAAGATGAAATCCTTAGTGTGGGCCCTAATCCAACAGAACCTGCATCCTAATTTAAAAAAAAAAATCAGGATAAAGACCTATAGAAGGTTATTGAAAGACACAAACAAACAGAAGGCAACCACCTCTAAGCAGAAAAGGAAATCCTAGAAAACAAACAAATAACACCACCATTACCACCACCACCAACAACAACAACAAGAACAACAGCCCAGCCCCCTGATGCTTCCATTTCAACTCCAGAAACATGAAAATAAAGTCTGTTGTTTAAGCTAGGACTGCTTAAGCTTTTCGACTGCAACTGGCATTCCCCAAGTTATTTTAATGAAAACCCAGGAATATAGGTATAACACACAGTGTGTGTGTGTGTGTGTGTGTGTGTGTGTGTGTGTGTGTGTGTATACATATATACATATATATAGATCATTAAATTATGAAGAAATATATTTTGAAGTAATTCATTGGTAGACACAAAATTTTACATTTTACATTTACATACTAATGAGATGCTTGTTTATTTTCCAGGAGGAATTAAATCTTGGATAAATATTTGAGACTGTAGGACTTAGAATACCTTCAGTGTTTTTCAGATTTGACAGATATTTTGATTTTACTATTGTTAATGCTGAGAGTGGTGCTTTCCATAAATAAGTAGCATATAAAATGGCAAAAGCATATTTAGGGCCATTTCAGAAAAATCCTAATCCCAAACCACAATTCAATCTGCCCTTTGAAAAATAGAATCAACATTTTAACACAATGCAGACCAAAGGCTTCAGTATGTGCTGCGGACTGACAGCAGAAAAGGCTACAAATCTGTTTTCCATAATTATGTTTTTAGAAAAGCCAAACAATGCATGAAAAATAAAAAAACACAATAGGCTTGAGCCTGGGCTGGAGTCTCAGGAATCATTCCTTGGCGGAGCACATGTTGTGTGTGTAGAACCAGGATTTCCGTGAAGTCGCATGATGCAACATAGGAAATGCCTGCCAGAAACACCCCAGTTTGTTATGCAGTTTGAATTTGCATGCATGTTGATTTTGAATCAACTTTTAGTTTTGTGTGTTCAGAAATCCTTTTCTCTTGCTAATTTGTGTGCGTGTGATTAAGAAATTGCTGTTTCAGCAACTCACTTAGGCTAATACAATCACCATCAAAGGTTAGAAATGCAGTGGGAAATATATTCAATGAAAGCATAAGTCTCCTTGGAAAGGTTTGGATAGGATTGTCAGCGATAACCACAAAAAGGTTTAAACAAATGGATAAGGATCCTGTCGAACCTAAGCTAGAAATTGGGATTCCGTGTATTAGACAAAGATCCATTGTCTTGTTAAAGAGAGAGAGAAGCATCAATTTGCCTGCCTCTCAGGTCATGATGGCAGTGGTGGCTGATGAGAAGAGTAGACACCAAGACAGATGAGACTGTTTAGAGGCTTTTCCGGCAGCATGAATCAACAGTATGGAATTGTGTACCTCAGAAGATGGAAGCCTTAAGCATAGGAGAGGTTTTGAGAATGGTGAGAAGCACCAGAGGTGTCAAGGAAGAACATCTAGGGAGGGATATTAAAAGTAATTTGGGGCAAAGTGGATGAATTCAAACTGTACAGGCTGAGAGATCTTGGGGGTCCAGGTTAGTCCTGCGAGATCTCTCAGACACTGAGCCACCAACCAGCCAGCATACACCAGCTGATATGAGGCCCATGACACTATACAGCAGAGGACTGCCTGGTCTGGACTCAGTGAGGGAAGATGCACCTAACCCTTGAGATATTTGAGGTCCCAGAGAGTGGGGAGGTCTGGTGGGGTTGAGGGTGGAGGTGGGGACATCCTCTTGGAGACAGAGGACAAGGGAGGAATTGGATGAGGAACAGTTAGAGGGCAGACCAGGAGGGGGATTATGACTGGACTTTAATAATAATAATAATAATAGTAGTAGTAGTAATAGTAGTAGTAGTAGTAGTAATAGTAGCAGTAGTAATCATAATATATATATGTAAAAAAACTAATTGTACAGACTGCTATACAGTTGTTGGAAAGTATTTAACCCTGGAACTCAGAGTGGAAAGTCATGTTTGGAAGAAGATCTAGACATTACCAGAAGGAGCAGAACTGATTGCCACAACAACAGTGGGCAGGATGGGTAGAAACCAAAGCAACATCACAGTTGGACACCCATTGTCATTAAAGAATCCAGGACAGACAGCAGAGCCAGCTTCTCTCAACGGTGAAGAAGTTCAGGAGGGCTATGGGAAGCCCATTTGTCGGTGTACCTCCAGAAGAAGGGCGTCAACTAAAAACCAACATGGACACAGGAGTCACAAAGACATGCTGTCCATGTGACATAACCATCTGCGCTGTGTATGACTCTAATAGAGAGGTCATATTTTCTTAAATGTGGTCTCTATTTTATTATATTATTATTAGTCTAAATTATGTGTATGGGGGAGGCTATGTGCACATGATTGTAGGTGCACATGGAGATCGTGAGAGCATCAAATCACTCTGAAGCTTGAGATGTAGCTTAAAAGCCATTGGATTTGGGTGCTGGGAATCAAATTTAGGGCTTCTGCAAGAACATTAAGTATTCTTGACTATTAAGTCATTTCTCCAGTCCTTCAGGATACTTTTAAGATCTATTTAGTTTGGGTGTCATTCACAGACGGTAAAATGCATGTGGTTCTGGATAGCACTTTGTGAGTTTTGATAACTTGTATTTTAACACTATCAGAGTCAATAAAGTATCTTTTACTAACTTCCCAAATCTAATTATATCTCTTTCCACTCAATATCCATACTCAACCCCCAGAAGGCTTGAAATATTGTTGATCTACTTCTCTACTTTTTTCAGACTCATTCTCTTCAGAGTTTCATATAAATTAACCAAATAATATAGTCTCTTGTGTGTTCATCTACATTTAAAAATAACATAAATGTATTTAAGATTCATCTACATTGGAAATATTTTTTCCTTGTAAAGTAGATCCCACTGTATGTCCCTCTCACATTTTTACTGAATATATCCCCCGGTCAGAGTCATCAGTTATTTCCAACATTTTACTGCCACGAATATAGCTGTGACCACTCACCATCATCTGTAACTCCTGTTCCAGGGTTTCTGATACCTTCCTCTGACCTCCATGGGCACTAAGCATGCCAGGCACACATGAAGACAAAACACTCATACACATAAAATAGAATAAATAAATCTAAAATATTTTCTATTAAATTTTAAACATAATAATACTTTTTCAATTTAACCTTGTAACCATTTAGTATTAGGACATTGAAGCGTTCCCTCTTATCTCTATCTTCCAGAAATTCAATTATAGTGGTTCACCCATATCCCTTAGGAAGATTTGTAATCTTGCAAAAATCATTTTACCTGGGATCCAATTATGCATGTATGAGACTCTTTGTTTTCTTTTTAAGAATTATATTTATTTTGTGTGTATGGCTATTCTGCCTGTATGTACGTCTCTGCACTGTGCACATGCCATGCCCATGGAGGCCAGAAGAGGGAGATAGATTCCCTGGAACTGGAGTTAGAGATGGATGTTTGCCATCATATGTGTGCTGGGAATTGAACTCAGGTCCTCTCGAAGAGCCAGTTTTCTTAACTATTGAGCCATATCTCCAATACAAGAGCCTTGTTTCTCACAGTTCTTTCTTTAATTTTCTATCTGCATGAACTGTCTTTTAATTGTCAACGTAATTTAAAGGGAGTTTCTTTTATCTAGTTTCAAGTAATGCTCTATTTCTTTTTCCCCTTTAATATCAGATTGCTGAAAATCCTATCTAGCAAGATTTTCATTTCAAATATCTTATTTTTTTTATTTCCACATTTTTGGTTCCTTTCTGTGTCTTCCATCTCCCCCGAGTTACACTAACATTATTTTCTCAAATTCCCAAGCATGTCTAACTTCTTTGTTTGCCAACCTATCGTCATCACACATAGGATCTGTTTGCACTCACTGATTATTTGCATGCCTCGCCATTTCTTTCAGTGCATGGTGGGAACTGGGTTTTGCATTGTTGAATGTTCTTTGTTTGTTTTGGATGGCTGCTTTGGTTTTTCCGAAACTCCTTTAACGAGTGCTGTTGGCAGCCAGTCAAGCAGCTAAGCTGCTTGTGTGCTACTTTGATCCTTTGAGACTTGATTTTAAGGGTTTTTAATAGTGAATATACAGCTACCCTTTCCTAAAAGCAAGCTGTGCCTGTTCCTAGGCTTCTATGAGACACTGTGTGTTCATATGGCCACTCCATTTCTGGCGGTGGGAGCATGAGGAGTCCCCGCCCCTCTGTGTGAACCCAAGAAGTGTCAGCTTGTCACTCTCCAGAATTGCTTTTGCTCTGAGAGTTTTCCTTTTGCTCCATTTCAGGGACTTTCATCTCATTCCTGTACAGACAGGTAAATGCTGAACACCAGCTTCACCTCTGAGCTACTTTTGGAACCATTTTGCTCTACATTTTCTGATATTCTGCTCCCAAATTCTAGTTGCCTAAGCTCTGCCCAGACTTTGATCTCTGATTCCTTATCCCTGAGGTTCTGAGCTGGGACACACCACCTAGGTCCCTTTCCCTGCCCCTTTAGCAAGAAACCAGCTTTAGAGGAAGATCAAGGCTTACCTCTATTTTCTTTATTAATGACCACAATCCTGTGCTGTGTATAGCCCAATGTCTGAAAGCAGTTGTTAATATTGTATGTTCACTTCTAATTTTTCCTGAAGAGAGAAAGTGTCTGAATCCTGATAGTCTCCTATGGTCAGGAGCAGAATTTGTTGAACTCATTTTTTTTAATGCCTGGCAAAAACTAAATAAAACATTTGGGATACTTGTCTGTGGAGGAGCTACCAAACGGCATCCCTTTCCTTTTCAATGGAACCTAGGTCTTGAGAGGAAGCTGTGAGTATGAGGCCCTTCATGTGTCATCTCTCTACGCTCAACCGTCATGACATTTAAAAAGATGGAAACCAGCACTGGGAGAGGGGATGGGATAGGGGATTTTCGGAGGGGTAATGAGGTAAGGGGATAACATTTGAAATGTAAATAAAGCAAATATCGAATTTTTTTTTAAAAAAAAAAATAAGACGAAAACCATCGTTGTAAATAAACAGCATGGTTAAGAGCCAGAGCTTGGGCTGAGCACCAAGCCCTGGTCTATCCTGCTGTGTCCCTCCCCTGCATTAGAGTTACAGGGAGAAGAGATGGATTGGTGCTAGCACATGAGGGTAATAAGAGAGAAAGGATTTTAAGGCTAAAGCAGAAGCTATAGATGAGAGAGTACAACCTGGTAAAACTACTGTAGGTGGGTAGCCCAAGCCCCTCAATTATAGCTCATCCATCTAAAAAGGTGTGTATGTCCCTTCCTCAGTTTGCATTGCTCACTGGGAATCCACCTGCCTGAATTTTGACTTATTTTTCTGCCCATTCCTGACTTGTTGAATATTTGCAGGTTTTCTCCTGCCGCTCAGAGTCTTTGGTTTGCGAGGAGGCCCTGTCTAGGCTCTTATTAAGCTCTTCTGACTTCCTGTCACTCAGCTTTGCCCCTGCAGGTTTTCTCTGGAATTTTTCCATCTCTTTCTGTTGCTATTATGAAATAAAACTTTGGTCTCTGGGGTTTCTATCCATAGAGTTTTAAGCATAGTTTTGTGATTCCTATTATTAAAAAAAAAAAATCCTTCCTTGATCATCAATAGTTGTCCAAGCATGAGCCTATTTCCTTACTTGTAATTTTGTCCCTGTTTCCTGAGAATAGAACCCATCTGCCTTTCCTTCAGATGCCTCAGTGGCAGCCCCTCTCCCATGTGGACTTCAGAGATACCAAAGCACATGAGGAGTACACAACAGTCTCTGTGAAGGTCTCTTACTACTCAAATCAAATGCCTTCCTTTGATTTAAATTAGTATCTTCTTTGGAGGGTCGGATGGGCAATTAAAATCTTTGGTCTACTGTATTTATCTTTCTCTCTTTCATGTCTCAGTATGTACCCAGTCCAGTTCTGGCAACTGAACCTCATTCCACATTTTATTTCTCTCTGGGTACTCAGTGTGATGGAGGAATTTGGGTCTTCAAAGGTTATTTTGTGTGTGCCTACATTAGTTGACTCCAAGTGGGAACAAGAAAGACTAGTGGATAAGTTAGTTGAGGGCTGGTTATCAGGTAGCAGTGACTCCCCTGCTGAAGGAATGGGAGACTATTGACACAGATATCGAGTCTCTGAATCATGGAGCATCCTCTCTGACTGTCCCAGTTTGTATCACTGAATCTCCCATTGGTTCTATATTTACCATAAGTGTGCATGTCTATTTTATATATTGTGTCTTGTCTTAATGACTTTACCTTCTTCCCCATTTTCCTTCTCCTGATCCTCAGAGGAGCTGTCTGTTGTGACAGCTTCTAACCAGATATCTGCTATGCTATTTTTAGGTACAGTCTCTCCCTTTTCTCTGAAATATCCCCAGACTGCAGTGTCTTTTCCTGTTATCTTCCTCCTGCTACTAAATTCCGACATCTAAACTTAAATAACAGTGTGATTCTGCTTCTACACCAAGGACAGGAAACTCAATGCGTTCCCTTAAAATGGGAAATTCTCATTCATATTTTTTTTTTAGAATTTTTCCTTGAGTGTTGTTCATTGTCTGCATGTTCATCTGATGAGAATCGTATGTTCCAGACTCGCTGGCATCTTTCAAAAGGAAAGTCGCTGCTTAAAGAAGGTTTTGTTATGCCTTGTCAAACACAAAAACATTTGTGCTTATTAACATTCTGCTGCTATTTTGGCATCAGCTGTCTGAGGCTATCATGCTTGTTTAACACACGGCACTAATGCACATGGAGTCACCTCCTGGTAATTGCGCAGAGGCTCAGGATCAGAGCAGTAGGTAAGATGGTACAGGGTTATCAGACCACCTCATTACAAGCCAACTGTCCATTTCTCTGCAAGTGCACGCAAGCAGACTGGCAGCCTGCCACCGAACCACCTTGCTGTCAGCCTGTGGCCCAATTTACAGCCCTTTCCACACCCCTAGGGCACATTTAAACACCCATAGGAGCTGTCTCTGTTTGAAAACCCCACATCATGGGAAAATGTCCATGAAACTGCCGTAGGGGTATTGGAAATGGGAGTAGTAGAAAGAATTTGAGCCAATTATAATAAAAACAATGATAACAGCAGTAACACACGTATATACATATATATGTATATGTTTAAATGCACATATATGTGTATGTACACGTGTGTGTGTGTGTGTGTGTGTGTGTGTGTGTGTGTGTGTGATATTTCATTACACCTCAGCTTTTCTTAGGAGGCTGATTCTTTAGAATGCCAGTCATGGACACACCACACCACTCTAGATATGTCCTAGAGAAAGGCAAAGAGAAAAAAAGCAGCAGGGAGCAAGATGAATATCCACAAGATGAATCAGGTTTTCTTCTGAGATTTGCAAGCTAGAACTGATGAAAGGAAGAATACTCAGAGGAAGAGAAATTGTCCATTCTGGCCAGCATTTCTCAAAATGCATTTTCTCAAACTCCCATTCTCAGGAGACTGACAGGAGATATCATGGGAGGCAGATTTTTGATTACTAGTTCTTTTAAACCTGGTTTAATCATGTCAAATTTGTTACCCCTGCAAGAGCTTCCCAGATCTTTTAATGTGGGAATAAATACCCAGAGTCCAAGAATGGGAAAAATAGAGGTTATGTTTCTCAATTTTCTTGACTACAGACTATCTCTCTGGAGGCAAGTCAAAACTGATTTTTAAGGAACAACTGGCCAAGGTCCTTTGACTGTGAGTCTCAGAAAATGAATATTCATGGTAACTTTGGGTGGAGTATGAACAAACACCTATAGTTGTAGAAGTAGTCTTATTGAACTAAAAGTTCCAGGACTCCACCATTAGAACCAGCAGGTCTCTTTGAAAAAGTTTTGGGAATTACAAGGCAGGGAGTATCTAGGGGCTTTTAGGAAATGTTTGATCTTGCATTTTTAATGGACAGACATTGGCTTTCTGCTGACCTTTGGGGATGTTTTAGAGATAAGTAACTGTTTGGTGAGGTGTTGGAATGATAAAGGAGAAATTCAACAATAAAGGTGCTGACTGCACTTATTTAAGTACCTTCTCGCATTAACAAGATGGCAGAGAGGACAGGGAGCCGGACTTCATCAGTATCCTCTTTAAATCAGGATGGAGGGAGCAGGCCATAGCATCAGAGCACTGTAGGGCTCAGCATCCCAGCTGGCTTCTCTACTCCCACCTTGGTACCCTCACCATGTCAGTTGCCCCATCTAAATCTATCAACATTTACTGTATCCCCTTTCCCTTCAATGTTTACTCAATTCTCTTTCCCTTTTAACCTGAAATATACTTAAGTATCCCTCAGATTTACAAAATAAATCTGTACTTAATGCCTTTCTCTTACACAGTATCAAAGAAGTATGTTCTTCACACACACTCTTTCTCATCTGTCATACACAGTCTGTACTCTTTTGCAAATCTGCAAATCTGTTATATATATGCACACACACACACACACACACACACACACACACACACACACACATATCTTCTTTACACAGACAACACATTTGCTATTTACCTATCTGGCAAAAGTCAAATATTCTACATATATAAAGAACATCTAGAAGTCAAATGATAAAGAGACAAATAATCTGGTTAAAATACAGGCAGAAGGGTTTTAAGAAGTAGCTTAGTTGCTAAGTGGTGTTTGCCTTGCAAGCTTGAGGACCTGAGTTCAAGCCCCAGAATCAACATTAAAAATATATATCAGTAATGCAGAGTCAGGCAGATCTCTGGAGCTTTGCTAGCCAGCTGCCTGGGTTACTTAGTGAGTCCCAGGTCACTAAGAGACCTTATTTCCAAACAAACAAACAAAAACCAACCAACTAAGACAAATGGTACAGGGCATGGGAAAAAAGTCCAAAGTGATCCTCTGCCCTTCACATACTTATACACACATGTGGATACAAGCCCTCCACTCTTATGCATGTAGGTGCACACACATACCACACACACACACACACGCGCGCGCGCGCGCGCGCGCGCGCACAGAGAGAGAGAGACAGACAGACAGACAGACAGACGGACAGACAGACAGAGACAGAGAGACAGAGACAGAGACAGAGAGACAGAGACAGAGACAGAGAGAAACAGATAGACAGAGACAGAGACAGAGACAGAGACTAAGGAAAAAGACTGTGCAGAACCCTGAAAGACTGCTCTGCACCAGTTTCCTATACCTCCCATCTGCTCCATCTGTATCTTAGATTATACTGTCACTTCAGCATTGCCCATCCATTCTGTGGCTTTTTTGTCTTTCCTAGTACTTATGCAGCTGGTATATTGCTCACAGTCATACATTGCTTATCAATGAGATAAGTTCTGAAATGTATGTCATTAGGCAATTTCATTGTTGAGTGACTGCCAAAGCGTGTACTTACACAAACTCAGAAGGCTACATTGTCACTAGGTAATCCTATGTCATATGCAGTTGGACCACTTGTCACAGAATGTGATTGTGTTTAATTCATTACCTGAGTGCAGGGCCTTTCTTTCAATGAACATGGAAGCTCTACACAGGTTGGAGTTTTACATGGGTTCTCCTGCCACTCTTGCTCTACCTTCAGCACTGAGCACTAAGGCTGATGTTGACACCAGTAAACGTGTGGGTGTGTGTGCACGGACATACACATACAGTCACACATTATAATATATATAGAGAGATATGTTTTCTAGGTATGCATATATATGGATGTGTATACATTATAATATATGCACATACACATACATGCTCTCTAGGCATCCATATGTGTGTTATAATATATACACATATAGGCTTTCTAGATCTGCATATATATTTTTTTCTTTACATGTGCTATTCTTTCTGCTAACCTAAGCTGATGTAGACTGTGTTCTGAGGGACTTCTTTGACCATGCTTGTAGTGTCTAAGAACTGAGCAAAATCAAAGTAAAAAGACAAGATTAACAAACCTACAAAATAGCAGTGTGGAGAAAATGCTAAGAAGGGGTCACCTGGGAAAGCTTGCCTGCCTGTGATTCTGGGGGGTTCCTTTCTTTAGGCTAACCCAAGTGTGGAACAGTTGAGCAAGGTGACCTACCACAGCTTGGCACATTGCCAGCCCCTGCTCTCAATGCTATCAGAACCCAGAAAGTGTCTCTCAGTGCTAAAGCTGCCAGGGGCAGCCCACCCTTGAGCCTGCTCTCCTCCTAGCTTTCTCTGTTATGCATTCAACGCTCCTGTTAACTCACCTTCAGTATTCTTGCAAAATACAGGACCAATGTAATGAGTCTTTTTCTCCCCAGTCCTCTCCTCCAGCAGACCCTCAAATTGTGTCTTACCAATGATTCTAGGTGGAAGAGGATTTAGTTTTATGTGATGATTTGTTCACGCTGATATGTTCACTCCAGAAGCTTGAAAATATGCAGCCCTGCTGGTCTTCCTGACATCGCTGTCACAGTTCAGAGTCTAATGCAGATATCTCCTCTTCCTGGAAGCCTTTCCTGAGATGAGGATCTCACACTGATGCCTTCCCCATTCTGTGAACCATTCCAGGACAAGTGCAGTGTTAATATGTGTACATCTTCTCTTTCTAGCCTCTTGCCTGCTGTGGAGGAGACAAGCAACCAACATGGATTGTGGATTAAGCTTCTCTCATTGTCCCTCTTACCTGCCTCCCACTCCCGCTATAATAAAAGCTTAAACAAATTACCTGGTTATCCCATGGCCCAGGCAAGCTGACACATAAAACTAGTGATCAAAGTTTCCCAGAATTTGAAATGAAGAAAAAGCTGATGCTCAAACCATGTTGTTCAATGTCATAATCAATAATTGCTCTTTAAATTAAAAACTGAAGCATTGTCTTTGGTCACTTCGTATTTCTTTTACCTTTCCTTGTTAGATATGGTTTGAGTTTGACCTCCAACCATTCATATTCTGAGAGCTTAGTCTTCAGTATGGTGGTAAGAGAGAAGGAGGGACCTTTAATAAAGGGATCCCAGTGCAAAGTAATAGGGTCATTCAAGGAAGAAATTGGTGTTGTTCTCTTGGAACTTGAGGATTATTTCTTCTCATAGGGATGTTATAAAGTGTGAGCCTGACCCATGACCCCTGGTGACCCGTCCAGCAAGTCTAGTTATTCAGGGTCCCGAAGAGGCGCTACCTGAGGGTCATGGGGGGGGGGGAGAGAAGAACGAGACCAAGCAAGATTCCATTTGTCAAGGCCTCGTTTATTGTCACACAGGCAGCACGTTTTAAGCAGTGGGGATGAGGGAGTTGGGAAAGGGAGCTAGGGGGAAGTGAGCTATGGGCCAAGCCCTGAATGAGGAAGTTGGGAGGGGGAGCTAGGGGGAAGTGACCTTTGCAAAATGCAAAGGAGGGAGGGGTCAAGGCATTCTTGGCACAAGGAAGCACGAAGGGCATCTGGTGGAGACCTCTGGTATCTGCGCACGTAGGGACATTCCGCGGTTAAGGGTGGAGCGATCCGTATCAGCAGTTCCTGGGCAGGTCTTAGTTCAACAATCTCATGGTCATAAGACAGCCATGGCTGAATGACCTTGTTTGGCTCCCCACATCTCCCCCTTCTTTCTTTTATAGAAGACTATTAAGATCTTCGGGGAGTAGCTGGGCAGAGGAACAGATGACGGAGAGAAGGTGTAGCCATCTCTGTCTTAGGATCGACCTCTCACGCCCCAGCCTTACCCGTCGTAGGATTACCTTGTCGTCCTCAAGGCTCCGTGTCTTAGGTTGGTCAGGGGGTGGAAGAAGGTGCCTGTCATCAAGATGGCTACCTTGGGTCATACTATGTCTCCTCTTATAGGCCCAGGGATGAAAAAAATAGGGGCCAAGTGACATTATCTTAAGAGATTGTGGAAGTTTAGTCCCTCTCGACGTGCGGAGGGTGCATTGTCTAGCTTGCTGCTCTCTTGTTGGTTTTTGATTCCTTTAGTCTCCAGGCGATGATAATGCACTGAAACAGAATTCTTGGGTAAAACAGCATCTATCTGTGATTTAATAAAGTGTGTAAGTCGCTGAAAGGCCCAGGGGCCAAAGGAAATCAATAAAAGCAAGCCCACAAGGGGTCCTAAAATGGAAGGCAGCAGGGTAGAAAGCCAAGGAGATGTAGAGAACCAGTTTTTATACCAGGATTCCTGTTGTTCTTGCTCTCTTTTTCATTTTTCTAAACTTTCTTTCACTCTTTTTAGACTGTCTTCTACCAGTCCGGTCTTGCTCACATAAACACAACATTCTTCCTTTAATGCCCTCCTTGCTGTAGGAAGAGCAGGTCTAATCTCCTCCTATTTTGTAGCACTACCTCCGCAAGGGAGTCGACAGAATCTTTCAAATTGGCTAGGCTCTCTCTTAACTCAGTTAGATCTTTATCAATGGCAGCGCTAAGTAAATGATAACGCTGTTGGTTCTGCTGAGAGGTCACAAGAGATGCAATACCTGTGCCTGTCCCTGCCGCTCCTAATCCTAAAATGACGCGAGAGTGATGGCCGATATAGGCTCTCTTTTCTCTCGAGGATGCATGGCAGAGTCCTTTTCCCAGAAATTTAGGATGTCCTGAGGCTCGTGTACGCTAAGCCTGGGAAACAGCTGTACTAGGACACAATAGTCGCGCTCCTTCAGGAAGGTAGATGTAATTATGTAGGTAGATAATCCTGAGGAGCACGCAAAATAAGTATAATTTGGTGCAAGTAAATATTCATGACGATCTTCAATGATAAAGGTATGATTACATATTTCTAACAATTGTTTAGGAGGGAGCATATGCTTCCCCAAGATACAGCTTCCCATACCAGATATTGTGGTAAGGGTAAATCCCCAAAACTTTCCATATAAAAGATCAGAATCATTGGTATAAATACAATTCCCAAAAAGGGCTATACCCTCATAAAACGGGGGAGAGGCAGAAAAGCACATCCAACATTCCTTATATTTGGACGAATTACTCATCTGCTCTTGAAGGAGTAAAGCGGAAGCAGATGCATTGAGAATGGAAAGAATGACTCGAGGTGATGGTATGGGGCCCTGAGGAATGGTCGGCTGAAATGGGGTAATCGGGGGGGGGTGTCTCGTGGGCCTGTGTAACCATAGAGTTTTCAGGCCCCAGCCCTTTACTATGTAAAGAAGAAATGGGGTTGGGATTATGGAGGAAAGTGTTAGGTCCTATGGATACACGTGCCATGACAGGGAGTTCTTTTGATAATCTAAGGCTGAATGTAAGGCCGGCATCCCAGTTTTCCTTGTATAGGCGGAGTCCCCAAGTTAGGGCCCTCGAGCCCGTCCATTTACCAGGGTCTCTACCGGAATCAGTGAAATTGATGATTAGTGGATTACACCATCCTTTAGAGGGTGCGTCAATTCCGCAAGATGCATCATCTATTGGGTGGGTCCCATAATTTTTTACAGTTATGAGATCCCAGGAAGAAGAAAGTTTCCAATATGCATCTCCCGTGGTTTCGCAGCCCCAACTTGCACAGTAAAATTCACTCTCAAAGCCACACTTATAATTAAGGGAGCGATCTCGGTGAGGGGGCCCAGGGCAAACATAAAATCCCTCTGAGCGTCCATTTTGTGAAAATAGTTGGTCCTTTAAAGCGGCTCTCCTAGCTTTATTGTTACATTTACCCTCACCATTAAATGCAGTCCCTGCAGTCTCTAGCGCTTGAGGTTGAGGCCAAAAATCGCCAGGCGTTCCCCAATAGGGGTCTGCTCCCAAGGCTAGCCAACATAAATCTATTATTATTGGGTCCCATTTGGGGGAGGATCCCACAGAGTAGCTAGAGTGCACTATATCACCTGCTTGGTTTTTGAGACTCCATGTGTAATTGCAAACCTGATATCGGGCGGCTCCGATGATCCTCATTGGCAGGAAGAGGAAGCAGGTCACAACCCAGGGATAAGTCGCCATCTAGAAAAGAGAACAAGGCGTTCTCAGGCGCCACCCTGGAATAGGCTATAAGGCCTTATAGGCTTGGAGATATTTTTGGAATTTTATAGCAAGGTTGCATTCGACTTGTTATAAGGTTTTATCAACCTTTCAGGGAGCCATTTGGCTCCTCCCTCTTTGGAATCATAGACACAGGCAGACCCTTTCCCCCAGACTATGACAGGGTCGGGACCCTGCCATATCCCGGTTAGAGGGTCTTTCCAGAGGACATAAGCATGATCCATTTTTGTGGAGGGGTGCCATAAGCGATCGGCAGCAGAACGCCCTTGCATATCCAAGGTCAAAAAATTTAAAACAAAGAGTGCATGAGATAATACAAGTTTAGCATTACCCTTAAAGGAATAAATAGTTTCCTGGGTAGTAAGTTTCAACAGGGTGTTTTTAAGAGTTTGATGGGCACGCTCCACAATCCCTTGTCCTTGGGGGTTGTAAGGTATGCCTGTGATATGTTTTATTTGAAATTGGGAGAAAACTCTTTAAAGTTTTGACTAGCATAGCCAGGTCCATTATCTGTCTTTATTATTTTAGGTTGCCCCATAACCGAGAAGGTAAAGAGCATATGGGCAATAACATTTTTCGTGGCTTCTCCTGTATGTGCAGAGGCACATATAAATCCACTGAAGGTATCAATAGTCACATGTACAAATTTTAATTTCCCAAAGGAAGGAACATGGGTAACATCCATCTGCCAAATGTCTCCCGGAACAAGACCCCTGGGATTAACCCCAACATGTGGTTCTGGAAGTAGAGTCAGGCAGTTTTTACAATTTTTGACAATTTGTCTAGCTTGTTCTCTAGTAATTCTGTACTTGAGCCGTAATGTTTGAGCGTTAAGATGATGAAGTGAATGTGCCGCCCAGGCCTCCTGCAAGGGCTCACTAAGGAAGGTCATCATGGATAGCCTGGTGGCTCTATCGGCCAGATCATTTCCCTTGGTTAAGGGGCCGGGCAAATTTGAATGAGCCCTAATATGGCCCACAAAAAATGGGCTTGATCGGGCTTTTATACACTCCTGTAATTCTGAGAATAATTTAAAGGTAGGAGTTGAAGATTGTATGGTAGAAACAGTTTCTAAAACTTGAAGTGCTCTAACTACATAATGGCTATCAGAAAAAAGATTAAATGATTGATCTATTAATTTAAAAACTTCTAGAGCACTATAAAGCTCTACCAACTGAGCAGAAGCATAAGGAGCCTTAACATAAAAAACCTGATCCTTAACAACAAAGGAGGCCCTTCCATTTTTAGACCCATCTATAAAGACAGTAAAGGCATTTGGTATAGGTTTCAAGAATGTGACCTTGGGGAAGATGAAGGGGGTTATGTGGAGGAATTACAATAGTTTATTTCCTGGTAGATGAGTATCAAACATTCCCTGATAAATGGACAACAGGACGGCCCAATCATCATGCCTGTGTTGCAACCAAGTAAGTTGTTCTTGCGAATATGGAGTAATAATAACATCTGGATCGCGACCAAAATGGCGGGTAGCCCGCTTAAGTCCCAGATAAATGGCCTGACAGACCAAGGAGGGATAAGTAGGAAGTATTTTAGGGGGGGTTGCAGGCAGATGGATCCACATAAGTGGCTGGCTATCTTGCCATAAGAGGCCTGTGGGTGTAAACGTTGTTGTAAAAAGAATCAAATAGAGAGTTTTGGAAGGGCTAAAATATCACACAAATTGTTGGCCAATAGCATGTTCTACTTTTAATAAAGAATTCTCAGCCTCAGGAGTCAACATTCTAGGTGAGTTAGGATCAGGACTAACCCTCAGGATATCAAACAAAGGTTTTAAATCGTCGGTGGTCAGCTTGAGGTAGGGCCTGAGCCAATTGATACCACCCAAAAGTTTCTGAAAATCATTTAAGGTATGTAGCCGCGATCTCCTGATTGCTAACTTTTGAGAATAAATAGATGTAGGCTCTAGTTGAAATCCAAGAAATAAGAAAGGGTACTGGGTTTGGATTTTTTCAGGGGCAATTGTAAAGCCCCTTTGTTGTACAGGACGATAACTTGGGCTATCTTTTGGGTTTCTTGCAAGCTAGCGGAAGAAATCAATAAATCATCTGTATATTGGATAATATAAGCAAAAGGGAAACATAACCTTATTGGATCTATAGTTTGGGCCACATATCTTTGACAAAGGGTGGGACTATTAGCCATTCTTTGCGGTAACACGCGCCATTGAAAGCGAGGATTAGGGCCCACATGATTAGTAACGGGAATGGAGAAAGCAAAACGGACGCAATCCTCCAGATGGAGGGGAATGGAAAAGAAACAATCTTTTATATCAATGACTATTTTACAAAAGCCTTTAGGGATGGCTATAGGAGAGGGCAAACCAGGTTGTAAGGCTCCCATAGGGACCATGGTCTTATTGACTGCTCTGAGGTCCTGTAACAATCTCCAAGAGCCATTTTTCTTTTTTATAACAAAGATGGGGGTGTTCCACGGCGAAGTGGAGTGTTCAAGGTGCCCTTGTAACAACTGTTCCTGCACCAACTTTAGGGCAGCCTGTATCTTTTCTTGAGGCATAGACCACTGATCGATCCAGACTGGGTCATCTGATTTCCAAGATATTTTGTCAGCCTGAAGTGCAGGGGGAACAGCGGTCTCTAGGAAAAAAGGTCTGCTCCTAAACCTCCTCTATCCGTTTTGGGTGTGGGGACTAAGGGTTCTGTAATTCCCTGTTCATGTTTACCTACTCCCTTTCCAGGGAGGAACCCTGTTTTTAACATTTGATTAGTAATGACTTCATTAGGACTGCACATCATCATCCCCATCTGGGAGAGAATATCCCTTCCCCAGAGGTTAACGGGGAGTCCAGGAACCACAAATGGTCTAACCGTGCCCGTATTATTTTCTTTGTCTTTCCAGGTCAGGAGCTTTGAACTCTGAAGTGTATCTTGTGACTGGCCTATCCCTTTTAAATGTGTGGCGGTAGCCTCGAGGGGCCAAGTTGATGGCCAATGTCTAGAGGAAAGCACTGTTGCATCCGCCCCAGTATCCAAAAGGCCCTGGAACTGTTTGCCATCTAGCCAGAGCATCATCATGGGTCTTTCATTAGTTAATGTTTGAACCCAATAGATATCTGAGGAGCCGGGGGAGGAGGAGCCACGCCCTTCTTTCACATGAGAGAATTGTCCCACAAAGGGAAGTGGCAAGGCTTGCGCAATGCACTGTCCGGCCCTGAGCGTCAAGGGGCCACGCATGGCAGTAGCCAGGAATTTAATCTCTCCTGAGTAATCAGCATCAATCACGGAGGGAGGAATAACAAGCCCCTGAAGGACACTAGAGGCTCGTCCTATAATTAGGAAAAACATACCAGATGGTGGGGGTTCAAACTTTCCAGACTCTATAATAATGGTTCCTTCTTCGGGGGTTATAACCCTGGTGGTGGAGGAACACAAGTCCAGTTCTGCGCTCCCTGCTGTTGCCCTAGATAAGCTGGTGTCGCAAGAGTTTGGTGCTGTACTTGGGGGTGTGTGATCATCTGTGGGTAGGGGCCCCACATCGGGGCCCCTTGGCCGTTTCCCTGGACCGCAGGGAGGGCTTGCCCATTAGCATCAGTTCTAGACCTACGTTCTTTAGCCCAATGGCGGCCTTTCCTACAGCGAGGACAAACTCCCGGTGCAGTAAGCTTAGGGGCCCCTTGGCCAATGGCAGGATTAAATGGCTGGCTGGGGTTGAGAGCGCTACATTCTCTAGCAAAGTGACCAGGCTGCCCACATCTAAAGCATGTTTTGCCTCTAGGGCGGCCAGAATCTCCAGTTTTTTGGAACACAGCCCCGATAGCTAAACTGATAGACTTGGACACTTGATGTGAGAAGGAGTCAACGTCATTGCAAAGTTTAACCATTCCCGTAATATCAAGATCTTTGGTCTTGCCTCGTAACGCGGCTCTGCACGCCGAGTTAGCATTTTCAAGAGCAAGCTGCTTAACGAGGAGCCCCTCACTTTCACTTTGACCTAGGATTCTTTCTGCTGCTTCCTGTAACCTCCCCACAAATTGAGCATAGGTTTCCTGGGCCCCCTGGACTATTTTAGTTAAGGGGGTGGTGAGGGCTCCTGTAGCAGGAACCGCTCTCCAGGCAGATAAGGCGGCCTGTGCTGTTTGAGCGAGTACGCCCGGGGGCAAATGGGCCCCTCCCACACAACTTGTCCGCCATCCAAGAGGCGGTCCTGCCTAGAGGGTTTTTTCTGTTCCTAGTGGCCAGACTCTCGGCCCTATCTATGAATTCAGATTTCCAAGTTAAATATTGCCCTCTGGTGAGGACAGACTGCACCACCTTAGTCCATTCACTAGGAGTCAAATATCCGGACCCCGCAAGTCCTTCTAAAACGGACAAGGTAAAGGGTGCAGTTAAACCATAATTTTTAACAGCTGAGTGTAATTCTTTGATATGTTTAAGTTTGAGTTTTTTGTATACGGGACGTGAGGTCTCGTATTCACCTTGATCGGAGTCCTCCTCTTCAGAATCTATAACTACCTCATCATAATCATTTTCCTCTTCACTACCCTCTCCTTGGTCATGATTAGTACTATCTGGCTCGGGCCCATCTCGGGCTGGCCTAGTTCGGGACCTCGGGCTATCTAACTCGGGCTCCTCCCTGGCTTGTCTGGCACGTGCCCTGGTCATAACAGGAAAAGTTAGCTTTGGCTGGGATCTTTTTACAGCATTAGATGGTCTTTTTGGGGCATCTTGCCCCTTTCTCATGGTCTCTTGTAAATTTTGAATATCTAAAGTAAGATCTCCTAACTCCTGCTGTAATTGTAAAACTTGCCTAAGGCCGGTAATTTGTGCCTGAAGTGCAGCCTTAGTTTGGGTTAGTCCCTCTACCACTACGATCGGCAGGGGCGCAGGGGGAGCTGACGGTAATGGGGGCAAGTAGGGCGGGGGGCGATTGGGTCCGGAATTTTGAGTGAAAAAAATCTGGGAATGTCGAGGTCCAGGACCGTATCTCTCTTCCTCATATCTAGCGGCCTCCTCCTCTAATTCAGCCTCAGAGGCTGGATCGAGGTCCGAATCAGAAAAACGGCGAGATTGATATCGTTTGTTCTTGCCTCTTTTTCGATTTTTGGAAATCTCTTTAAGAGAGGGATAGATGGTCTTTGGGTCTTTGGACACACTGGGATCTTCCAGGGAGTGTAGCGTCTTGGGCGGGGGACTTCCCCCCTCTCCCGGCATATCGATAATAATGGAGGGGCAAGGAGAATGAGGCTCGCCGCTTTTACTTTCATTTTTACATGACGGCGGCTGTGAAGCCTGCAAGAAGTCCTCTGCTATAGTTAAGAGATGGGCATTCTAGCCCCCTTTCTCAGCATCTTGTATTATGTCTCTTATAATGCCCCAATAACTAAAATATGCAGCGGACACTGGGTCACCAGCTTTTAAAAGCTTATTAATATCTTTACCAACCTTATTCCACGTAAGTGGATGTATATCAGGGCCACTTAAAACCAACCAAGGACATTTTTCATCAACAAAACAAAAGAACTCAATTAAATATTTTTTCTTAACTCTTATTCCTCTCTCCCTGAGCAAACGCTTGATGTCTCCTATAAAACAAGCTTCCTTAGACAATTGTTTCCCCATGACAATCGGACGACAATTATTTGGCCAAACTCACCTCCCTTTCCAGTGACGCACAAGCGATGCGGTGTGAAAGGTCCTCAATTCCTTTTCCCGGGGTTCCTCCGTCGTCCAGTAGTTGGCCGTGCTTCGGGTCCCTGTTCGGGCGCCACTTGACCCGTCCAGCAGGTCTAGTTATTCAGGGTCCCGAAGAGGCGCTACCTGAGGGTCATGGGGGGGAGAGAAGAACAAGACCAAGCAAGATTCCATTTGTCAAGGCCTCGTTTATTGTCACACAGGCAGCACGTTTTAAGCAGTGGGGATGAGGGAGTTGGGAAAGGGAGCTAGGGGGAAGTGAGCTATGGGCCAAGCCCTGAATGAGGAAGTTGGGAGGGGGAGCTAGTGGGAAGTGACCTTTGCAAAATGCAAAGGAGGGAGGGGTCAAGGCATTCTTGGCACAAGGAAGCACGAAGGGCATCTGGTAGAGACCTCTGGTATCTGTGCACGTAGGGACATTCCGCGGTTAAGGGTGGAGCGATCCGTATCAGCAGTTCCTGGGCAGGTCTTTGTTCAACAATCTTATGGTCATAAGACAGCCATGGCTGAATGACCTTGTTTGGCTCCCCACACCCTGGCATACTCTCTGGTTTCCTATCTTATCCTCTGACCTTTCTGTCCCACAGACTTCCCTGCCATCATGCCATGGTACAATGCATCTAGGAGCACCTTCACTGCAGCCTAAAATTCTTTGTATGTGACCGCTGTGAACATAGTGGAGCAAGTGAGTGTCTTTATTACAAGTAGAGAGTCCTCTGGGTATGTGCCCAGGAGTGGTATAGCAGGGTCCTCTGGTAGTACAATGTCCAATTTTCTGAGGAACCACCAAACTGATTTCCAGAGTTGTTGTACCAGCTTGCAATCCTACCAGCAGTGAAGGAGTGTTCCTCTTTCTCCATAACCTCGCCAGCACCTGCTATCACCTGAATTTTTGATCTTAGCCACTCTGACAGGTATGAAGTGGAATCTCAGGGTTGTTTTGATTTGCATTTCCCTGATGACTAAGGATGGTGAACATTTCTTTAGGTGCTTCTCAGCCATTCAGAATTCCTCAATTGAGAATTCTTTGTAATAGCCAGAAGCTGGAAAGAACCCAGTTGTCCCTCAACAGAGGAATGGATACAGAAAATGTGGTATATTTACACAATGGAATACTACTCAGCTATTAAAAACAATGATTTCATGAAATTCTTAGGCAAATGGATGGAACTAGAAAATATCATCCTAAGCGAGGTAACCCAGTCACAAAAGAATACACATGGTATGCACTCACTGATAAGTGGATATTAGCCCAGAAACTTGTAATATCTAAGATACAATTCATAGACCAAACGAAGCTCAAGCAGAGGATGGCTTTGTTGGTCATCAAAGGGAGGAGGGGTCCTTGGCCCTGGGAAGGCTGGATGTCCCAGTATAGGGGAATGCCAGGACAGGGAAGAGGGAGTGTGTGGGTTGGTGAGTAGGGGGGAGGGGGATTCGATAGGGTGTTTTTGGAGGGGAAATCAGGAAAGCGGATAACATTTGAAATGTAAATAAAGAAAATATCTAATAAAAAAGAAAACAAAACAAAACAATAAAACCTTTGTATACTACCCAGCAACTAGTATTTTGTCAAAGGGATAGAGTATAAACCAATACACTGCCCAAACAGATTACACCTTACTCTACTTTATCCCTTTGCAAAAATAAATGGCCCATAGTCAAGGAAAGTATATTTCTTAAAACCTAACAGAAAACAGTGTATCTGCTTATGTTTATGCACATGTATACATTCATATATGTACATACATGTAAGAGAGTATACTTTCTGTGTGGGGAGAGATGTGCTAAAGGAATTGAGCATTTTTTTTTCTTCTAGAACCCCACAAAAGATGCTAAGAACAGCCGGGCAGTGGTGGCGCACGCCTTTAATCCCAGCACTTGGGAGGCAGAGGCAGGCGGATTTCTGAGTTTGAGGCCAGCCTGGTCTACAGAGTGAGTTCCAGGACAGCCAGGGCTATACAGAGAAACCCTGCCTCGAAAAAAACAAAACAACAACAACAAAAAAAAAAACCCCAAAAAAAACCAAAAAAAAGAAAAAGATGCTAAGAACAACAGACCTAGGTTTTATTTTGTTATAATATAAAGGATGAATTTATTATCTCTAAAATACATATACAAACATACATGACTTTAGAAGCCTATTTAAAATGTTTCCAAGGTCTTCAAAACACTCATTTGACCAGGAGTGAGAATAAAGAGACTCTTGTAATCTGCAGTGGAATTGGGTCTGAGCTGCCCTTCATCATATCAGAAGATCAAACCCACACTCTGTATAACTGCACAGAACTGTGATAAGCTTTGCCCTACATTCCAGGAAATATGCAATACTTGGAATAAGATGAAAGATTTGGGACTTTATCCAGAAGCAAATTACCTTTGTTTGTCCCTGTCTTGTAGGAGTTCGAGTTTCTTGGGTTCCACAGGCTCAGAAGACAATTCCTAGTTAGAGATTAAAATCTATGATTCCCTCAGATATATGAGGACACTTGATAGATGTGTGACCATCATATAAAGAATGAATTTATATTACTAACACAAATTTATATTGCTAACTCAGCAGCATGCATTATTATTGTACTAGTAATAGACAGTGTCTTTACTCTGATGCATAGACAGGTAGTTCATGCCAAGAATCTGGTGTTAATTATAAGGGTCCCCGTGATGTCCTGCCTATGGGTAGATGAATGCTTTGAAGACCATGAAGCATTTACATTTTTAAATTTTTTATGGCGTTGCACCTACTTTATAAAAATAAATTTATCTCTTATAATAATATAATTCAACTTTTATCTCAGTGCCAGCCTGAGATCACTTTAAGCAATTATGAATAATGACCTTGGATGCCTGGTATCTAGTAGTTTATGTAGCCAGTGGCATCTTACTCCATAGAGACTTCCACATATAGTGCCCACAATCTCACCCTAACCCCTAGAAGGCAGGTCATTAGCCATTCAGAGCCTTAATTAAAAGGAGTCTAAGACACAAGATTGCAGGTTTTCTTTAGGGGGCAACCTTATTCCAGTGACTAACATAGGAATGATAGGAACTGTTCATGCCAAATGAAGCTTCCTTTCCCTCATTAAAAGTGTGCAGTCAAATCAGATCCTGCAACAATGGGTATTAGCTTTCCTGTAGCACCAGAGAACGCCTTCACTTAGTAATATCAGCACATGTTCCTCAACCATCAGAGCTTAAATGCAGTGGGAGGATCTGAGCTGAGATTTCAGAGACCCTAATTGAATTTGCATTGGGGGGTCCACCTCTACTAATCAATTAAATAATCTGTGGTAATATTTTGGCCTCCAATTTCAATACTAAATTTACTAAATAAGAGATTTATTATCATATTCATGCATTTTGGGCCTCAAATGGTCTTTCAGTAAGAAGTCTATTATGATGAGTCAGAAACCTTACAATGAATAGAGAGAGAGCAGTTTCTGTCTGGCCTTATGGTTTCATAGCTTTATCTAGAACCTACTGCTTCTTCATGAAGGATAATCAGCAATAACTATTACTTCTGGATATTTTGTGCACTTTTCCAAGCAAATGGCATGAGACATCTCTTTCACATGTACACAGTCTTTCATTTGATGCACTGTACTAAAGAAAACCTTTCCCCAGAAACCCAAATAGAGAAAATATTGCCCTACATGAGATCACAAAGAAGCAGAGTTGTTAGTCTAGGAAGATGGCTCAATAGGTAAGAAGCCTGGGGCATAGGAATATGGACCTGAGATCAGACTTCTAGTACATATGCGAAGCTTGGTGTGGTAGTGAGCATGCGTAACAACAGCACTGGAATGGGGGTGGTAGAAACAGGTAGATCCATGAAGAACTTACTGGCCAGCCAGTCTAGCTGAACCATGGAGATACAGGTTCAGTGAGAGGTAATATTTCAAAATGAAGGTGGAAAGCAGTAGAGGAAGATACCCTACATAAACTTGTAGACCCCCCTCCACACACACACACAGAGACAGAGAGAGAGAGAGAGAGAGAGAGAGAGAGAGAGAGAGAGAGAGAACACATTTGTGTACAAAGATAAAACAGAATGCAGGAGAAAACACAGATAAATGTGATGCTGTACAAATAAATGCAGATGTTGATTATAAAGCATTTATTTAGATGATTTTAGAAGCTAAGTTCCAAAGTCTGCTCCTGACAATCTGGAGACACTGGGATGAATGTTGTATAAGTTCAAGTTCAAACCTAGGAGAAAGCCAATGCCTCCCATCAGAGGAAATCGAACTAACAATAGCAAGCTCTCCCTTGCTCAGGCATTTTGTTCTATCCAGGTCTTCCACAGACAGATGAGGTTCATTGCTTTGGGGAAAATAATTCTACTTCCTTTAGTCTAACTTAGTGTTAGTCTCATCCAAGAAACTTCTCAGAGAATCAATCGGGACAATGTTGAATCCAGTACATGGGCACCCGCACCTCATGGCCATTCGTTCCAATTGGCACATAAAATTAACCACCACAGTCATCTGCTCTATTTTCAAGAAAGAAAGAAGATGTAGCTTTAGCTGCTAAAAGTCACCAGGGAAAAAAGGCCAACATGATATCCTGCTCTTTTGTTAGCTCTTACCTATATCTGTTAGATTAGGCTTGATCCTCTTCCTGTGACAGGTAATAAGCACAGTGATTAGAAAAGGCAGTTGAGATGATTCTTATTCATCCAAGTATATTTTCATAGCTGTGGAGAATTACGAGCTCTGTCATCTCCCTGTTAAGGTTTCCTTACTTGAAGTATTGTCTCCCGGTGCAAAACGAATTATCACTAACATAAAATGCACAATCAAACATATCTGTCTATCTGTCTGTCTGTCGATCTGTCTGTCTGTCTACCTGCCATCTATCTATATAGACATATACAGTAACAATCCAAAGAAATGAAACAGGCCAATGTAGTTAGTTCACATTTGTCTGTTGTCTAAGCCATGTCCTCATGATCTGATCCTGTCTATGGCACATGTACCTCAAACCTAAACTCCCATTATAAAATACTTCTGCCAACTGGAATCAACTAGAGCTGGGAAAAACAACTTAAAGGAGAAAAGATTTTCATGACTTGACGTTTCAGAAGTTTAAGTGCCTGTGGTTGGTTCCATTATTTCCAGAGCTATGGTGAGGCAACACATTATTGTGGAAGAGTACGGCAGAGTCAAGCTTCTCACAGTATGGAAACTGAGAAGAATAGGGAAAGAGGAATAAAAACAGAGACAGGGACAGGGATAGGGATAGGAATAGAGATAGGGACAGGGGACAAGGACAGGGAACAGGGGACAGGGATAAGGATATAGAAAGGGGATAGAGATAGAGTCAGGAATAGGTACAGGAACTGGAAAGGCTGGACTCAAGAAATAACCTTAAGAGGCATCTCTCCCATGACCTACTTCCTCCAAACAGGCCCTGCCTTCCAGTAGCCCATTCAGCTATGAACCCATCAATGAACAAATCCATTATTGATATTAGTGCCCTTATGATCCAATAACCTCAATACCACCACCATCTGAGGAACAAATTCAAAACACGTGAGTCTTGGGGGAACATTTCACATCTGAACCATAACTACATGTTACTGCACACTTAATGAAGTTTTTATTGTATCATTAACATGAAGATACACAGCCCAAACATCAAGGAGAAATGCCAGTACTGCTCCATCATAACCAAAATCTTTCATTTAGGGCTGTGGATATTGAATAATGTTCTTGGCTCATACTTGTGGTTGGAAACACTCCATAGCATTTTCGTTATTTGTGGGCTATTACCAATTCTGTCTGCTAATTGGCTATTAACTTCTTCCATTCTTATCAGTTGGACCCCAAATATTTACCTCTTCTACTGCAATGTAATTTCCTCTGGGCTATTCAGTTTCAAGGTTCAACTTCCAGATTCTTGGTCTGGAAGATTAGAGTAGGAAAACCTGCTACCAGAACACCAGGGGTCCATGAAAACTGTATGCCATACCTTAAATGCCTCAATTGTTATTTTCTTCATTACATTGCAATGTGTCCAAATAATATGTAAAATTATTTTCTAGATCTATCAATTAAAGGACACAAAACATGTGGATTTTCATTCCTCCTAGACAGCCACTAGTTTTTCTTTAGTGGCTCCTTTGTCGACACTTCCTTTTTTTATTATTATTATTTATTTATTTATTTATTTTAATTTACATTCCAAATCATTTCCCCTTTCCCGTTTCCTCCCTCACCGAAAGTCCCATAAGCCCCCTTCCCTCCCTCTTTTCTCCATTCAACCCCCTCTCATTTCTCTGCCCTGGCATTCCCCTACATCCAGTCTTTCCAGGACCAGGGGTCTCTCCTTCCATCTTCTTAGAAATCTATTGATATGCGGATTGTGTCTAGGGTATTCCGAGATTCTAGGTTAATATCCCCTTATCAGTGACTGCATACCATGTGTGTTCTTTTGTGATTGGGTTACCTCACTAAGGATGATATTTTCAAGATCTGACCATTTGCCTAGGAATTTCGTGAATTCATTGTTTTTAATTGCAGAGTAGTATTCCATTGTGTAAATATACCACATCTTCTGAATCCATTCCTCCGTTGAGGGACATCTGGGTTCTTTCCAGCTTCTGGCTATTATAAATAAGTCTGCTATGAACATAGCGGAGCATGTGTCCTTATTGCATGTAGGTAAAGCCTCTGGGTATATGCCCAGGAGTGGCATAGCCGGATCCTCCGGGAGTGTCATGCCCAGTTTTCGGAGGAACCGCCAGACTGCTTTCCAGAGTGGTTGTACCAGCTTGCAATTCCACCAGCAGTGGAGGAGTGTTCCTCTTTCTCCACATCCTCGCCAACAACTGCTGTCTCCTGTGTTTTTTATCTTAGCCATCCTGACTGGTGTGAGATGGAATCTCAGGGTTGTTTTGATTTGCATTTCCCTAATGACTAAGGATGATGAACATCTCTTTAGGTGCTTCTCAGCCATTAGATATTCTTCAGGTGAGAACTCTTTGTTTAGCTCTGTACCCCATTTTTTAATAGGGTTACTTGCCTCTCTGGAGTTTAACTTCTTGAGTTCTTTGTATATATTGGATATTAGCCCTCTGTCGGATGTAGGGTTGGTAAAGATCATTTCCCAGTTAGTTGGTTGCCGCTTTGTCTTTTTGACAGTGTCTTTTGCCTTGCAAAAACTTTGTAATTTAATGAGGTCCCATTTGTCTATTCTTGATCTTAGAGCATAAGCTATTGGAGTTCTGTTCAGGAAATTCTCCCCTGTGCCCATATGTTCAAGGTTCTTCCCTAGTTTCCCTTCTATTAGTTTCAGTGTGTTTGGTTTTATGTGGAGATCTTTGATCCACTTAGAATTGAGCTTAGTGCAAGGAGATAAGAATGGGTCAATTTGCATTCTTCTGCATGTTGAACTCCAGCTGAGCCAGCACCATTTGTTGAAAAGGCTATCTTTTTTCCACTGGATGGTTTTAGCTCCTTTGTCAAAGATCAAGTGACCATAGGAGTGTGGATTCATTTCTGGGTCTTCAATTCTGTTCCATTGATCTACATGTCTGTTACTGTACCAATACCATGCGGTTTTTAACACTATTGCTCTGTAGTACAGCTTGAGGTCCGGGATACTGATTCCCCCAGAGGTTCTTTTACTCTTGAGAATAGTTTTAGCTATTCTGGGTTTTCTGTTATTCCAGATGAATTTTTGAATTGCTCTTTCTAACTCTATGAAGAATTGAGTTGGGATTTTGATGGGGATTGCATTGAATCTGTGTATTACTTTTGGTAAGATGCTCATTTTTACTATATTAATCCTGCCAATCCATGAGCATGGCAGATTTTTCCATCTTCTGAGGTCTTCTTCAATTTCTTTCTTCAGAGACTTGAAGTTCTTGTCATACAGATCTTTCACTTGTTTGGTTGGAGTCACGCCAAGATACTTAATATGGTTTGTGGCTATCGTGAAGGATATTATTTCTCTTACTTCTTTCTCAGCCTGCTTATCCTTTGAGTATAGGAAGGCTTCTGACTTGCTTGAGTTGATTTTATATCCGGCCACTTTGCTGAAGTCGTTTATCACCTGTAGGAGTTCTCTGGTGGAGTTCTTTGGGTCGCTTAAGTATACTATCATATCGTCTGCAAATAGTGATAGTTTGACTTCTTCCTTTCCAATTTGTATCCCTTTGACCTCTTTTTGTTGTCTAATTGCTCTAGCTAGAACTTCAAGTACTATATTGAAAAGATATGGAGAGAGAGGGCAGCCTTGTCTAGTCCCTGATTTTAGTGGGATTGCTTCAAGTTTCTCTCCATTTAGATTGATGCTGGCTACCGGTTTGCTGTAAATTGCTTTTACTATGTTTAGATATGGGCCTTAAATTCCTGATCTTTCCAAGACCTTTAGCATGAAAGGATGCTGAATTTTGCCAAATGCTTTCTCAGCATCTAATGAGATGACCATGTGGTTTTTTTCTTTGAGATTGTTTATGTAGTGGATTACATTGATGTATTTCCATATGTTGAACCATCCCTGCATCCCTGGGATGAAGCCTACTTGATCGTGGTGAATGATCGTTTTGATGTGTTCTTGGATTCGGTTGGCAAGAATTTTATTGAGTATTTTTGCATCGATATTCATAAGAGAGATTGGCCTGAGATTCTCTTTCTTTGTCGGATCTTTGTGTGCTTTTGGTATTAGTGTAATTGTGGCTTCATAGAACGAGTTGGGTAGTGTTCCTTCTGTTTCTATTTTGTGGAACAGTTTGAAGAGTATTGGTGTTAGGTCTTCTTTGAAGGTCTGATAGAATTCTGCACTAAAACCATCTCGACCTGTGCTTTTTTTGGTTGGAAGACTTCCAATGACAACTTCTATTTCTTCAGGGGTTATAGGACGGTTTAGATTGTTTATTTGATCCTGATTTAATTTTGGTACTTGGTATCTCTCAAGGAAATTGTCCATTTCCTCAAGATTTTCTAGTTGTGTTGAATACAGGTTTTTGTAGTAGGGTCTGATGATTTTTTTGAATTTCCTCAGTTTCTGTTGTTATCTCTCCCTTTTCGTTTCTGATTTTATTAATTTGGATACTATCTCTGTGCCCTCTGGTTAGTCTGGCTAAGGGCTTATCTGTCTTGTTGATTTTCTCAAAGAACCAACTCCTCATTTTGTTGATTCTTTGTATGGTTTTATTTGTTTCTACTTGATTGATTTCAGCCCTGAGTTTGATGATTTCCTGCCTTCTACTCCTCTTTGGTGTATTTGCTTCTTTTTGTTCCAGGGCTTTCAGGTGTGCCATTAAGCTGTTAGTGTATGCTGTCTCCCGTTTCTTTTTGGCGGCACTCAGGGCTATGAATTTTCCTCTTAGCACTGCTTTCATTGTGTCCCATAAATTAGGGTATGTTGTGCCTTCATTTTCATTAACTTTCAAAAAGTCTTTGATTTCTTTCTTTATTTCCACCTTGACCAAGTTATCATTGAGTAGAGCATTGTTCTGCCTCCATGTGTACTTGGTTTTTCTTTTGTTTTTGTTGCCATTGAAGACCACCCTTATTCCATAGTGATCTGATAGGAGGCATGGGATTAGTTCTATCTTCTTATATCTGTTATGGTCTGATTTGTGACCAATTATATGGTAGATTTTGGAGAAGGTACCATGAGGTGCTGAGAAGAAGGTGTATTCTTTTGCTCTAGGATGAAATGTTCTATATATATCTGTTAGTTCCATTTGGTCCAAGGCTTCAATTAGATTCACTGTGTCCCTGTTTAGTTTCTGCTTTCCTGAACGATCCATTACAGAGAGCGGGGTGTTGAAGTCACCCACTATTATTGTGTGCGGTGCGATGTGTGCTTTGAGTTTTAGTAAAGTTTCTTTGACGAATGAGGGTGCCCTTGCATTTGGAGCATAGATATTCAGAATTGAGAGTTCTTGATGGTGGATTTTTCCCTTGATCAGTATGTAGTGTCCTTCTGTGTCTTTTTTGATGACTTTAGGTTGAAAATCAATTTTATCTGATATTAGGATGGCTACTCCACCTCGTTTCTTGGGGCCATTTGCTTGTAAAATTGTTTTCCAGCCTTTTACTCTGAGGTAGTGTTTGTCTTTGACACTGAGGTGCATTTCCTGCATGCAGCAAAATGCTGGGTCCTGTTTACGTATCCAGTCTGCTAGTCTATGTCTTTTAATTGGGGAATTGAGACCATTGATATTAAGAGAGATTAAGGCATAGTGATTATTGCCATCTGCCATTCTTGACGCTATCTTTACGTTTGAGTGGTTATCTACTTTTGGGTTTGATTCAAGAAGGTTATTATCTCATTTTTTCCAGGGTGTTGTTTCTCTCCCTGTATTGGAGGTTTCCACCTATTATCCGTTGCAGGGCTGGATTTGTGGAAAGATATTGTGAAAATTTGGTTTTATCATGGAATATCTTGGTCTCTCCATCTATGGTGATTGAGAGTTTTGCTGGGTATAGTAGTCTAGGTTGGCATTTGTGCTGTCTTAGTGTCTGCATGAGATCTGCCCAGGATCTTCTGGCTTTCATAGTCTCTGGTGAGAAGTCTGATGTGATTCGGATAGGTCTTCCTTTGTATGTTACTTGGCCCTTTTCTCTTACTGCATTTAGTATTCTTTCTTTGTTTAGAACATTCGGTGTTTTGATTATTATGTGACGGGAGGTATTTCTGTTCTGGTCCAGTCTGTTTGGAGTTCTGTAGGCTTCTTGTACGTTCATCGGCATCTCTCCCTTTAGGTTAGGGAAGTTTTCCTCCATAATTTTGTTGAAGATGTTTACTGGCCCTTTAAGTTGCAAATCTTCACTCTCATCTATACCTATAATCCTTAGGTTTGGTCTTCTCATTGTGTCCTGGATTTCCTGGATGTTTTGGGTTACACGTTTTTTGCATTTTGCATTTTCTTTGACTGTTGAGTCGATGCTTTCTATGGAATCTTCAGCACCTGAGATTCTTTCTTCCATCTCTTGTATTCTATTGTTGATATTTGCATCTATGACTCCTGATTTCTTCCCAAGGTTTTCTATCTCCAAAGTTGTCTCCCTTTGTGATTTCTTCGTTGTTTCTACTTCCTTTTTTAGTTCCTGGATGGATTTGCTGAGATCTTTTACTTGTTTGTTTGTATTTTCCTGTATTTCTTTAAGGTATTTTTGCATAACCTCTTTCAGGATTTCTTCCTGATGACCTACGTTCTCCTGCATTTCTCTGAGCGATTTTTGTGTTTCCTCCTCATGGGAATCCATCTGTTGATCCATTGTCTCCTACATTTCTTTAAGCAGTTCTCCTGTTTCCTTTGTAAGGACATCTAACCGTTGATTCATTTCTTTAAGCAATTGTTGTGTTGCCTCCTTATGGGCATCCGTCTGTTGACCCATATTCTTCTGCATTTCTTTATGCAATTTTTATGATTCCTTTGTGAGTGCATCTACCCGTTGATTCATCTCGTTAAGCGATTTTTGTGTTGTCTCCTTGTGCGCCTCCATCTTTTGGTCCATGTTCTCCTGCATTTCTCTAAGCGATTTTTGTGTTTTCTTTGTAAGGGCTTCTAACCGTTGATTCATGGTCTCCTGTAATTCTTTATTAGATTTATTTGTGTCCTTCTTGTGATCCTCTAATAGCATCATGAGAAGTGATTTTAAATCCAGATCTTGTCTTTCGGGTGTGGTGGGGTATGCAGGACTTGCTGCTGTTGGAGAGTTGGGCTCGGATGGTCCCACATTACTTTGATTTCTGTTAGTAACATTCCTACGTTTGCCTTTTGCCATCTGGATACCTCTGATGTTAGTTGGTCCTGCTGTCACTGGCTGTTGGTTGGACCTCCTGTGAACCTGCAAAGCTATTTCTGCCCCCGCTGGTTTACCAGGATTCCCCTGGCACAGATTTCTGGGGCCTGCCCTGCTCCTGAGTGACTTTGGAGCCCTGATGTGCCTTGCCCCAAGTGATGTTATATTGGGGAGTCCTTGCACATCCAAAGGCTCAGCGTAGTGGATTCCTGGAGCAGAGGTCGCCAAAGGGAGGCTGGTAGGCTCCTGCCCTGTGCAGGGGTGTGTGATCTCTCCTACGGGAGGGGGGAAGGGAGTGTCCCTCTGCCAGGCAGAAGTCCCACAGCAGAGCTAGCACGCTGGTTACTGCAGATCTGCCCAGCTCTTGGGAGCCATGTGCACACAATCCGCCCAAGACCCAAGCGATATTATGCCTGTCTGTCTCAGAGCCTGGCTGTCCCAACTTCCCAGCCACTGGAGCAAAGATGGCGGAGTGCACTCTGCACTCTTTCCGTGGCGCTGTTCACCCTGCAGATGCGATGGCCTGTAGGTCTGGCACCCAGACGACCAGAGCGCTGACCCGTTCTTGGGCGCAGACGGAAGCCCCAACAGGCCGTGTCCCCGTCAACACTTTCTTATACTTAGAAATCATCCCTTTCAGGAGCCAGGAAAGATTCAGTCTGTGTGGGGCTCATGGCACAAGGTTTAGACTTGTATATATTTGCTCTGTTTTGTAAAGTTCACCCATAACCACTATTCATCTCTGTCTGACATCTATAAATATAGAGTCCTTATTTTAGCCTTGAATGGTACACTCCAATAAAAGGTCCTAATAGTCCCTGCAGGCCCTGGACTTAATTTGACTTACCTTTTGTCTCATAAGTGAAGTTTTAGTGAAGCATAATTATGTTTCTTCACTTAAGTCGTATCTATAGTTGCTGTTGTAATACAACAGTTGAACTGATTAGTTTTGATAGAGACTATAGGGTACATAATACTAAGACCATTTTCCACTGGGCCTCTGTGGTCTCAATGCTTGCATATAGTCCTAACTCCCAGATTAAAACCTCCGTGACTATATGACAATCTTAAGATTATGTGATTATATGATTTATGCTTCTATCACAGAGGCAGAACCTTTGTGTGGGGGGGTGCCTTATCCAAGAGGTCCAGCTTTGTCTCTTACTCTATATGGGAGGTCACATTGAGGTGACACTATCAGACACTCTCAGGACCTTGATTTGGGACTTTTCAGTTTATAGAACTAAGAGAAACAGATTTCCAGTTGTCATTTCTAAGCTCTTCAGTTTATTTATGGTATTTTGTTATAGTTGACTGTATAGATTAGTGTATGGTCCTTTAAAGAAAATGGTTGCCTATCTTAAAACTACACTTAAATATTCTGTCAGTCCACCATACCTAAACCCTTCTTGTCTACCCATGTCAAACGTACCTAGGGTCTTCTCTTTCTCATTCCTTCCAGAAATCTTCAAGGGATGAATTAACTTCCTCACTCCATGCATTTGCACTTCAGTCCCTACTCCCTGAGATATCCATTTCCATTTTTGAATCACAATTATGGCTACCAAATAGTGTTTCTCTCTGCTGATGTTTTACCCACCTTCTCATGCCTCTTTTGCCAACTCCTGTCATATTAATGGAGTCAGTCAAATTAACCATCAGAAGACTAAGAGAAACAGATTCCCAGAGGACTATAACAGAGGACTATAACAATTCTGGGTATTTCAAGTGACTCTTACTTGGTTCAGGAGCTGTAGACTTTAGGGACCCCCATGGTGAGGGTTAATGTTTGCAGGGTTGCAGGGATGTAAAGTTCCTAGCATTTTTAGGTTTGCCACAAGCTCTTGGAGAGACAGAGAATTTCAGAACTGCAGGAGGCCATGGCAGACCCAGGATAGGCAAGAAACCAAGTCAGTTGCAAAACTGAAAAGTAGCTGAGGGGTAGCCGAGAACCTCAGATTCACTGAAGCTGCATCTGGAGAGTTCTCTCCACCAGAAACAACACAACTGTGTCTGCATCCATTCTATTATCCCCTTAGCAGCAAACACACAGGAACTCAGAACTCTTCTGACAAGGGAGGCTGGGAGATGTACATCCCTGGCTTTTAGCCCCTGGAATGCAGCAGAGGTAAGAGAATGGCATTGCCATATCAAGAGTCTAACAAATGTGGGCAAACTAGGGTTTTTAATCTACCATACATAATTTTATAACCCCACTTTTCCTTCAATATCATCAAAGTTTCCAGGGGACTGTTGAAGTCTACTAGATACAGCAATGGATTCTGGGTCCCGAGACTTGAGCTGGACACTGAGTTTAGTGTGATCTCGCATACTTTTGTGGCTTTGGCTCCTTTGGATCAAACATAAAGAGCGAGCGAGCAAGCAAACAAAGGAAAAATCACAAAAGCTCATTTTATGGGTGCCATGAAGAGATAGAGATAGTCCATGTTAAAACTCCAACAAGCTGTAAAATGCCACACAAGCGAAAAGTACAAGTGTGTAGATAGATAAATTCTGGCTTACATTTTCTTACTCTAAAAGCACAGCAATGCCTGCCTCCAAGTCATGTAAGTACCTGTCAGTCTCACCTTAGAGCTCTTTTCATATCTGTGGCTCATGCATCCTTAGTGTTGCAACACACCATCATGCTGAATTTCATTCTTTAGCTGCATATGGCAGATGCTCTGACAGAGAAGATTCCTGGGCAGCTCTGTTGAGGAAAGTGTTTGGCAGCCACTTCCTATTGCACAGCCTTGTCTAATGCCTAGAGTAGACCTTGAGACTGCATGACATCACTTTTATTTTTAGAATTCCAATTGAGATGGCTTCCTCAGAACATCAGTCTCAGATACAAAGCATTTTTTAGAGTCCAAAACCAAATATGTTACAATCTACAGAAAGAAAAAATAAACTTTTGCTAATTTGAAAATAGGTCCTATCTTTATTTTGTCAGTATTTATCTTATGCCTTGATTGTGCCTATTGCCTGTTCAGATATTAAGGGCTATTAAATTAATGCAGAGGTAATGCTATATACCACAATTTGAATTATGGTCTGTGTTTATTCCTCTGAAGAGGGGGAGTCAGAGTAACACATGGGAATCATAGATGGTAGATTCACTTAGAAGGTTAAAGAGGAGGACATCCTCACTCTTTAGTTCTTGCATGTTTCTACAACAAAATACCCAACAAAAACAACATACAGGAAGAAGAGTGGGTATTTTTGGTGTAGGCATTGTTGTTTAGTTTGTTTGTCCATGGTCCACATGTCAGGAAAGGTTTGGTAACAGGACCAGGAAATGGGTAGTCACACAGTTGTCACATTCAGGAAGCAGTGATGAATGTCTGTCAGGCTCATTTGCCTTCTCTTTCTCACTCTTGGATCTCATCCCATGGAATGGTGCCAGCCACACCCAAAGTGGATCTCTCCAAACCTCAGTCAACTGAATCCAGATAGTTCCTCACAATCACTCTCAGGCATCTGTTTTCATGATGCTTCAGAGTCTCAATAATATGACAATTAGGGAATTACCAACTTCCAAATGGTAAACTGATGTAGATATTAAGGCAGAGTCTTCGTCCCATCATCCTCAGAAAGTGTGTACTCAAAGTCTGTATGCTTTGTGAATTTACAACAAGCACTTCTCCAAACCTTGGCAGGATTCATGGGGAGATGAGGAAGATAGGCTCACAAGGTGATACATGTTGGAACAAATTCTGACAGAGAGATAGTTGCTGGGAGATTTATGGACCAGGAAAAGGCTTTCCAAAATATGGTTGTTGGACTCTTGGAGATACTGGGAACTTAGTAATGTTGCTTTTCTTTGTTAATTTGAACAGGCTCCAATAATGATGTGTCAAGCTCAGCACAGGTCCAGTGACACCAGGCTGAGACTAGTTTGACACAGCCTTCACTTTTTTGTACTTGTATTTTTTTAATTGTTTTAAAATACTATTGATGGAACTGTCAAAATTACTGTTTTACTAATGTTGACCCTTGAACATAAGTCCTTTTTGTATTCTGTGTGGTAAACATGAATAGAAATTATAGCTAATTCATGACAATGAAGACCATTGCCCTAAAGAAATCTCCCCCCTGGTGATATGAGTCGCCAGGTGAACTAGAGGATTTTGCCATGGGACATCATTTTTATTTAAGAGAATAACTAATAGAGAAAGTATAGCTGTGTTGACTTGGGAGTTGGTAGAGGTTTTCTGAATGGCTCTAAAGATTTCCCTGGTATTAGGATTGAAACTTTAGCACTTTCATGGGAGCCCCTCACTGAGGGACAAACCAGAAAGATTAGCCACTGTAAGAATGCCTATCATCTAACGAAAACATTGACAATTTAATGATGATCACATTTGAGCTTCGAAATCAGTATCAGAATTCTGAGAACCTTGTAGAACCATTGCAAAGTCAGCAATTTCACAAATCTTCACGACTCTTGTGAGAAGATGATGTGATATTCTTAAACATGGAGTTTCATACTGCACCATGAAATATGTCAACATTTGGTGTGGATAAAATCTCAAGTATGAGATGGGCGTAGGCTGGGAAACAACTGCATCAGGGATGAAGAGTTTGCTCACAGGGTTACCTTCTCTAAACTGCAACCAGTCATTTAGATAGTCATTGAGGGAATTTGCTATATTACCAAGGAACTGTTAGAATCCTCTGAAAAAAATGTTAATGCTGTGATTGTCCCAAGAGAATCTAAAAGTCAGGTTTTCTTCATCCCACAAACAGCAGCTCATGACATACTAAATGCAGAAAAAGATACAAGACTCCAGTGGTGTCTTATAATGTCACAACAACAATGACCACAAAAGATGCAGAAAAATACAAAAATGAAAAAGATGACAGTTTTTAAATAAAATAATATTTTACTTTAGAAATACTCGTGGCTTTCACACTAATATATTAAAGCAATAGATTTACTATATTTCCAGCACATTGGTAAATACTAATTATAGAAACATCACTTAGGAGAATAATTATTTTTCCTAACCATCTCGAGTTTCATTATCCTAGTTATGGTTTAGAATAAATTATCACTTCAATGTTAATGTGTATGGTCCTAATCTTCAATATGGTGTCATTTTGGACCACATGGACTACAGAAACAAATCTAGGTTGGGTCTTGTCTCTGTCCCTTTAGTAGTTAGCTAAGTGATTCTGTGACTTGCTTTTAGTTTTGTTTTTTTTTTTGTTGTTGTTGTTGTTGTTGTTATTAATATTGGCACCTTAATATGGAAATAATAATTGTAATCACACTATAAAAGTTACATGAAAGACACATAGTAAGCAAAGAACATAAATCATTCTAAAAATGTGTTAGTTATTTTACTTAAGAATGTTGAATACAATTAACTCTGAGAGGTGCTATCGTTTGGATACAGTTAGAGTGCACTCCCCAACCCGAGGTTCTTATTCTGGAATCTTGGTTCTGAGAATACAGTAGTGATGAAGTGGTAAAAATTTTAAAGGTGGAGTCTAAGTGGAAGTTAATAAGGTCATGGGGCTCTGCGTTCAGAGAGGGTTAAACCTGGTCTGAGTAGATTACTTCATTAGAGTATGGTTGTTAGAAAGGCATCTGGCACCTTCTTTGAATTGCTTTTACTAAGTATGCTGCCTGCTCAACACTCCCACAGGAGGTCTTTTCCTGAACTGTGATGATGGCCATCCTGAGGCCATAACCAGAGCCAAATACATTCTTATATTGAGCTCTTGAACCTCCAGAGCTACGAGCTAAACAAATCTCTTTTCTATATAAAGTATCCTGCCTCATGCATCTTGTTACACCAACAGAAAACAGACCAAGACAATAGAGAAGAGAATGGTCTTCTTTATTTTTGTTTTCATGTACACTAAATAGTTCTGATATTAAAAATAAATATCTGGTGAATAATACCAAAAATACTTTCTGACTTTTAATTCTTACCACATATTTGCATGGTTTAGCTCAGCAGATTCTTTCCTATGATAGAGTCAGAAATTAATACCGTTCTCTTTTTGAAAATGAGGAAATAAATAAAATAAAAACAAACACTTTTCCCAATAATGATAATCAGTTTCAGTGTTGGAACTGGGATTGAATTTGGCCAGCTAATTCATATCCCATCTTGCTTTCTGTGAAAAAAAATTACAGAAAATATTGAGACATCCCATTTTCATACAAAATAATGTTTTTCTAAATGAAAGTTATTTCGATGGAAAAACTAATTTGACTTTTAATTTCTCAGATGTATACTGTTTTCCCAAGGTAGAAGAATCATCTAGAGTCAGAATTATTTTAAACAATGGGAGCAAACAATTTCAAGATGGTGTTTGCCTCTGAACAAAGAATGGCAATTTGAGCTCCATTTGTCAGCCAAGACAGAAAGGCATAAAAGATGAATTATGGCCTTATTCTCTGAGTATAAATGGAATCTTTCAGATCAAACTGCTCCTCTGTATGCCATGAAGAAGTTTAGAAACAAATTCACCGTGTAGAATATCAACAAATGCCTTTCCGGTGAGGCTGAACTCCAGGATTGAAGTGGGTGAAAATATACGGGAAGTCACTGCCTACTGCAAAGTGACTGGAAAGAGAATCTCGTCACAAGCTTTGAGGTAGCATCTGCATCTGTCTGGGTCCTGCCCCATCCATCCCTGAAGAAGGACACTTAACATTAGTTCAGTATTGTGCACTTGGCCACACGCTCTTTTCTTCTGAGTCAAGTCAGCCCTTTGTCCTATCTCCAGCTCTTTTTGTGCTCACTTAGAGACTCTCTGTGGTCTCCATGCTCACTCATCTTTTCATGCTTGTCTGAACACCGACCAAAGGTCAGATGGAAGAACGTTTGGGCCCTTCTGTCCAGTCCTGCGTTCTCCACTGCTCACTTCTCCTTTGCCTCCTCACTGGCCTTTGGATACCGCTTCTGGCCTTTACTTATGGGCTCGTTTTGTTTTGGATTGATTATACTGCAGGATTCTTTGTTCTATAGCATGGGGTAGGCAAACCATAGCTTACAGGCCAACCCTGGCCTGCATCCTACTTCGGCAAATGAGATTTTATTGGAGCTCAGACATGACCGTTCATTTTTGTGTGGTCTGTGGCTGATTTGTGAGTCAACATTAGGACCATATGCCCCTAAGAAGATTAAATATTTAATATCCAATTCAAGGGGAAAATTTGCTGAGCACTTTTCTATACTAACAGAAATCTCAAAAGTAGCCTTTTGTGTATATTATTACTGTCTCTATCCTGACCTCTTAGTGAGGTCCCATACCATCGTGAGTTACCTGGCTTGCTCTTTCCTAAGGCCACAGCTCATCAGTTGGACTTCACTGATTACAGGTTGCAGAGGCCAGTAACATCCGTGTTAGCTTCTCTCTCAAGGTCATCTATCAAACAGAAAGACATCTTGGTTACTGTTTCCAGTCTAGTCTAGATTTGGTTCATCTTTAAGTTTGTTTCCTTTCTGATCATTTAGCTTTCCAACCTACATTTGTCCAACCATTGTACTTAAGGAGATACTGATTTTGCACAGTGATTTTGCTCTTTTATGACACATGTGCCACACTTCTCCTTATTTATCCCAGACAGTAACTCAGTGGACTGATGTTCAAAAATTACTATTCTTGTCTTGAGTACATCCCCATCCATACACAAAACTATTGTATTCCTTCAAAATTGGAATATTAATTTGAAATTGAATTCATTACAGGAGATCTCTCCACTGTACTCAGTATCTATAGCTACTCAAAGAACCCCAAACTCAGAGGCTTTGAACAACATGTGCTTTCTCACAGTATCTGTAATTCAGGAGTCCAGGTGCAGCTTAGCTGGGTCATCTGACTCTGGGATTGCTCATACATGACAATCAAAGTGCTGGTCTGACTTGCAGTCATCTCAAGTCTCTCTGTTGGGGAATGAGCAGTTTACAAGTTCAGTCATGAGGCTGTTGGCAGGATTAAGTTCCTCCTGGGCTGCTGGCTGGAGGCCACTCTCAGTTGCTCGCCACTTGAGCCTCTCCATAGGCAGCTCCCAATGTGGCATCTGGCTTCATCAAAGCAGTCAAGCAGCAACTATCAAAGAGAGCACACAGTCCAGAGAAGTCATCTCTTCTTCGTAAACCAACCCTGAATTAAGAGCCTGTCTTTTCTACCGTATTCTATCCATTAGAATTGAGTCACTGTATTCAAGGTGAGATCACACACATGCCTGCAAAACAGGAGGGGTAATAACTGGGATGCATTCAGTAACTGCCCACAATGGTCACCTTCCAGTACAAGTATGCATCTGTGTTTTTGGCCTTTTTCCAGGCTATTATTCTGTTTGGGGCCAAGATCATTGCCTGCCACTTTTAACATCCGTTCATCCATCCATCCATCCATCCATCCATCCATCCATCCATCCATCCATCCATCCACCTGTGCTGGTACCCTTTTCACTTCTGGAAGCTCCTGCCAAGCTATCACTTCATTCCATGAGCTTCACCACTATCCCAAAAGGTTGATGCACATTGTTTCCTTTTGGATTTTAAAGCTCTTTGAGATTCAACTGAGTTGTGTCTCCATAGGAAGGCATAGCCATTTGTATATACCCATCAGAGAGCACAGCTAAAAACACACACTTCAATGATAATACGGTTTTGATTCTGTTTGTCTTCTGGAGCAAGATGGGGCCTTCTAGTATGTGTATAGGTTTTCATTTTGGTGGCATATATTGGACAGTTTCTGAGCCACCCAAAGATCTCTCTGTGTGGAAATACATCTCAGCAGAAACAAAGATTTTGTTTGCAAGTGATCGTGCGTTGACAGTAACACTTCATATAGAGGCATTCATATTTGTAGGTTATCTCTATCCAGCATGATAAAATAAAGATTAATTTTGCTGCAGCTTAAGCCAGAAATAACATCAGCTAACCTTCCATGCATCATTTCCCCCAGAACTACACAGTAAATGTCCTGGTCCAAACCACCTCTACGTTATCTGTGCTGATTTGCAGAGCCAATCTGAACTCATATTAACGTGAGCTTATAATTCCTATGGCAACTATAACTGCTATATTAGGATGACTTCTCAAGCTCCCAAGGCAGAATGATCCAGCTCAAGACTGTAAGAAAGAGCTTCCATGGTGCCTTAACCTGTCGAAATGAAATATTATTTTTAAAAAGTCAAAAGTACAATAAACTCACCCCCTGTATTTAGAGAACAGCTTCTCCACTCTCACAACCTGATTAGAGTAATTGGTGTTTAAGGAGATATCGGTTTTGCATAAATGCTTTTTCTCTTATATGATACACATAACAACATTTTCCTTACTTAACCCAGACAGCAATTTGGTTGACTGATGTACAGAACCCTGCGTTCAGAAGTCCAACCTTGGCATAAATGTCTCAAGGAGAGATGAGTTCAAATGGCTGCTGATGGCATTATTGCACGCATAAATAATACAAGAAAATAGAAGAAGGCCAAGACAGAGAGGGTTGCATTAGTCTGGCCTTGTTAAAAAGTGTTGTGCTGTGGGATTCTTCTTCTGCAATTCAAATTAGTTTCCTTGGCTTTTCTCTTGGCTGGGCCCCCCTGTGCTCTCTGAGTGATATCTCTGGCCCATCCCAGCGACAGGTAGAATTGAAAAGTCTTTTTATTTCCATAGGCTTAAGCCAAACCTCTCCAAACAAGCTATTCCAGAGCTGAGCCGAGCCCACTAATGCCGCGGTTGGCAGCTCAAGCGCGGCCTCCTCCTTGGCGAGCCCAGAGTCGCTCTTATCCACTTCAGCTGTCTTTTAAAAGCCTCCTCTCACAAAAGACAGAGCTGCTCTCAAGGGCCTGGGAAAAATAGAAAATTTTCACACTGTGATGGGAAACACTGTCAAGAACTGAAACGCTACAGTGAAGCGTCAGACTCCAGTGTGCAGCAGCAGATATGGTGAGGGGATCAGGCTGTGTGGGAGAAAGAACACACAAATTAACATAGGGAGGTAAGCTGTAATTGCGGTATTACCAAGTCCTTCTTCAGAAAGTGCACAGTGCCCTTGCCTTTGGTTGACTCTGGTGTATGTTTCTTCCCTTCACAACCCCTCAATGGTATCTTGAGCTGTGGAGGCCCACATCTTAAGCATTTTTTTTTTTGCTGTGAGTCAATTTTTGCTCATTTGGAAGATGAACATTAAGTAGTGTGGTTTCGATATCAATTCTTCCTTGTTTTTTATGTGTTCTTTTCCCTCTTCTTTTCCTTTTTGACAAACACCACAATTTATCAAGATCATGGTTCTAAGGAAGTACAGTATGTAAAAACATGGCACCATATTTGTGTGTGTGTGTGTGTGTGTGTGCGTGTGTGTGTGTGTGTGTGTTGCTATTTATATTTCTCTTGAGAGACAGACAGTTCATACCTACCATGCTATAGATTTATGCAGTTCTTACACCAAGGCACCAGAATACTCAAAAGAAGAATGCTAATATTCTTTACACCCGAGATGAGCCAGGCATTGAAACTAAGTCACTCCCAGAACATTGTGCACAAATTCAAAGACACTGCTTAGTTTGTGATGACTCCTCTTTAAATTGATACTTACAGATGGAAAAAAAAACCCCACTAGGTCTCAAAAGAGTATTAATATACATGATAACGCATTACATAGATAGCATAGAGAGATTCTGAGCTTTCAAACACTCTGAGATTGTATCTTCCAACAGAAATTGCAATTTCATTAGCATTTATGACTAGCTTCCCGGGGATGTTTGCCAAAAGGATGAAAGCAGAAAACAAAACACAAGCAAACCACAGCAGCCCTTCCGCAGGCCCACACAAAGGTGCTAACTAGGGCTGGTTTTCTGCCACAGACAAAAACTCAGGGACATGAAGAGTTGCAACACAGAGCTATTTCCATTATGTCTAGGGAAAACCAACAAAGCGGCTTAGTGAAATAAAATTTTACTTTCTGGCATTCTAGGTCAGCTAATGGCTTCCAAGTGTACAAGGAGCTAATAGGTAGAGGGTAATGAGAAATCATTTTCTCCAGAGGGAACTAACCTCTGCCTAGGCAAGGTGAATCTGAATTTTTCATCGTTGATACTCTTTCACTATAAAAATAGATGTAGCAGAGAAAGGTAGCAATAACCTTCCTGTGATAAAATGTTGCTTCTCTCTTTTAAAAAAGAGAAACTGTATTAAGTGTGTTCCAAGCTTATCATGTTCTGGGTTAGCGATTTCAAAGAATGAATGAATCAATTACAGCAGTGAATATTGATTGAAGAGTCACCATTTGGCTGTCCTACCTGAGCCTCTTCTCATTTCCTTCTCATTACTGTGGAGAAGGCATTGTTGTCTTTGTTTCTTGGAAGAAGAAAGAGAAGAGAAAGATTGAGCGAGGTTGAGTCACTTTCCTAAAGCCTTGTAGGTAAAACATGATAGAGTCAGGATTTAAAGCAAAGGCTTTGAGTCATCTAACCCCATGTTCTTTATCCATCTGAATAAGGCATGAAGATAGCACCTGGCGCCCTGGACCTTGCCCTAAAGCTCAGGCAGAATTTCTATTGTCTGAATGAATAAAACCCTATTCAGAACTGTTGAGCAATTTCTAAGTGTGTTAACCTGATAACTTAATTTTCCATTCCACCTGATACGTGAGAACACAGTCCCAGGGATCTTTGGAGTAGAATCATTCCTTTAATAAATATTTATTGGGTGCCTGCTGTGCATCAAACACTGTGCTCAATGCAGAACCTTAGAAGGACAAACTTCTTTATTCTCTGCCTGTTTGCTAATGGCAGGGCTTCTGGGAAGAGTGGAATGGTATCTTCCAAGTTTGATAGTGAAAAAGAAAGGAAAAATTAGAATAGGGGGAGGAGAAAAAGATATATATGCCTTTGGTAAAGAAAGAAGTGACACTCCCATGTTTATTAAAGTTTCATTCATGCAACCAAGAGATGATATCAACCTGAATCCTTCAACAGGTTAATGGCTAAGGAAAATATAAACTATATGCACAAAAGAACATTTTCAACTTAAGATAAAAAATTCTGTCATTATTTCCAATAATATGGATGAATCTGAGGGACAGTATGTTAAGTGAAATGAACCAGGCACAAAAATATGAATGCCCCATTATCTCCCCCTCCCATATGGAATCTGAAATAGTTGAACACATAAATCCATAGTGTAGATCTGTGGGTGACTGAGGGTGGAGAGATTGGGGAAATGTAGGTCAAGAGAAACAAAATTCTAATAAGGACAGGAGAAAATTCAAGAGATCTACTGTACAAAAAATGACTAGAGAAACTACAGTATTCTAGCCTTAAAAATTGTTCAGACAGATTTTTTTTTGTAATCTCACCAGAAAACAAAACATGTAATATAATGCACATGAATTTAATTAACTTGATTTAGTCATCCCACAAAATGTACATACATTAAATTGTCTTTCGACTTGCCATAAATAAGTACAATTTTATTTGTCAATTGAAAATCATATGTAAACAAATAATTGGTCCATCTACATCAAAAGACAGAAGCAGGTTAGACCTTTGAAAAAAATATATGTGCAATTAGCCATCCTCTGAATTTTGAAAAGGGCAAATTCAGAAAAGGGCACAAGGCATGTTGTGAACTGAGCTAGGGACCTACTTTGCACTGACAGATGACTGAGGAGAGTAGTCAAAAACAATCTCATGAGTTTAGGTTATAGTGGGGATGGTAGCACTATAGGGGGTTACTGAGGCAAACCCACAAGCCTTCTGTGAGACAGCCATTCAGACAGAGAGCCATGCACTTACTGAGTTGTCTTCCAAGGTTCAAGTTATATGCAGAACATTTGGCTACTCTAAAGCAGTCTTATCTTTTGGAATAAAAGATGGTTTTCAAAGGACTATATAAAGCCCAAAGATGAAGAACGAAGAGCCCACAGAGAGGATGCTGTTCACATAGATTCCATAGTCATCTAAGTCTGGAGGTGAATGTCAAGGTTGGTTGCAATGTGAAAACTATGAAGGGCAGACATGTGTCTTAGTTGGGGTTTTATTACTATAAAGTGGCACTGTGATTCCAGTAACTCTTATAAAGGAAAGCATTTCACTGGAGCTAGCTTATAGCTCTGAGGTTTAGTTCATTATTGTCATGGTGGGAAGCATAGCAGCATGAAGGCATACATGGAGAAGTAGCTGAGAGTTCTACATATAAATCATCAGGCAGCAGCAAGAGAGGTTGACACTGAGCCTTAAGTGACAGAAGCTTGAGTATCTGAAACCTCAAAGCTCATCCCCAGAGACACACGTCCTCCAACAAAGCCACACCTACTCCAACAAGCTACATCTCCTTATAGTGTCATTCCCTATGAACCCATGGAGGCCGTTTTCATTCAGACTATCACAACATGCATGGAGGGTAAAAAGATTCAGGAGAGGGTTTTTTAAAAAGGGGACTGAAGCAAGCAAAGATACCTAGTTATTTGGGGGGTACACGTAGAAAATCTTGGGTTCTTGTCTTTTTGTTAGATATTTTCATAATTTCAAGAGATGTATAGTTCAACGAAACTTCCAAATATTGTATGTCTTGAAAACCATAAAGTAGGCTGGGATATGTAACTCTCCAAAATTGTTATTGGCAATCCAGTCTTCATGTACATTTCCCAATATCTTACAATTTGCAGGAGTTCCCAGTTTGTTTCTCACCACAACATTTTATTTCTCTTAGAGCCTTCATCCCATACAGTAAAGTCCATATGAAAGTACGAATATCATACTTCTCCCCTAAACGCAACTCATCCCATCTGAGGAGGTCCATTTTACTGCCACAAAGCATCTCTTGGACAGATCTCCATATTCTACTTTTGGAATAGCGTCTCATAGTCTACTTTACATTTTATATTCTGCCACACAGAACCACTTGTGTAATTATTATCAATGAGGAAAAGGAAAAGCATAAAGACAGATCTTCTGTCAGGAAAGAAAGCAGCCAAGGGGGCAATATAGTGATCACTCATTAATATTAGTTTGTCTCTTTGCAATCTGGCACAAGCTGATGTCCAAAGCCGAAGCTGCAACACCCTTGTAGATGTCATTAACCACCATGAGTCTCTCTATAGTTCAACTATGGGAGGAACACCTTTTGTTGCTTTCTAACTCCAGGTACCATGAAAATATTAGAGCAGCCGTGAGATGCTCGCATCTAACTTTTGGAGAGCATGAGGTTGACCAATTCCAACATTCATACTCAATTCTCTTGACTCCAAACACTCTAAGCCTAGTGTACAGGGATTCATACAAATAAATACCCCTCAAATCCATAGGAAAGCTTTCTTGAGGTTAGTCTGGGATCTTATTACAGAAGAACCTGGGAAATTATCAAGGACTGTTTTGTTTTTAAGATTTTTTTTAAGGAAAATGACTTCCTAGAAGTTTTCTTACTTCTGAGAACTAATGAGTACTTGATGTCCCAGAATGGAAGGTAAAATGAAGCTCTTTTTGTCATGATACCCTTCAAAGGGCAGACACAAAGGATTGATTGTAGAGAGAATTATTGACTGACTGATCCAACCAGTGTTTGGGAGTGTCTGATGTAAATATTATAACTTATCCTTATTGAGATGTGCTTACTCCTAAGTCTTGACAAATCTAGTGAAAAATGTGGTACTTAACATCATGTGGAGGTTAAATAATAAGGTGAGAGAGTTAGTCTAGGAGTCCATGAAGCCCCTCATCTCCCCCCAAAGGAAAGTACAGAAGCTGAAGTGTATGGGGACAATTCTTGACAAAGGGTCCAACATGCTACCATTTTGTAGAGATCTTTTTATCTCAGAAATGGTTTAACAGCAGCCCAGAAAGTTTACCAGCAAGCAACAGGGATCTTGGAGAAATGGAAAAACTCTTTCTCAAGGCAGCTAGAATACGTAATTTAAATGCAATTCCTATCAATAAACACCCTTTTTACTGTAATGTGTGTCAAATACTTTTCTATCTTCTGCTCAGATTTGCGTACTGTTCAGTATTTCTGGGTATCATCCAAAATGGTGATAGGCAGGCTTCCAACCAAAATAGTCCCCTTTCTCCCCCTTCTTCTCTCCATTAGTTATGGCCTCTTGCCATGTAGTCTCGCAAATGGACACAAACCAATCAATCACCCTTATAAAAATGTCAAAATTCATCCTTTCCTACTGTGAAATGAATACACTGACCTTAACATAAATGTAGAAATAAATAAATAAATCTATCACCACCATGGGCCCCTGACTGCCACACTTAAATTTCTACACTTTTCAGTTTGACAAGGCTGACATTGCCAAGAAATAATGTTTTTGTTCCATTTTCTTTCCTTCCTTTTTTTTTATATAAAAAGCTGGATGCAGATGAACATGACTGCTAAATTTGCTAATAAAAATTTGTTTACATGCAGGCCCTGCCTGTCAAGAAGTACAGCTAGCCTTTATCTGTTTAGAAGAAGGAAATGAGAGAGAGATGTATATGTTAGCCAAGATGAAAATATCCATTTTATAATGACTTCTAAAACAATCAAAAATGAATTTTCTCAAGTTTGAGACCTTTTCCTACTAATCAAGCTACCTGCTTCATTCAATGTCTAGTTCTACTTTATACAGCTTTTCACTGGAGAGAAACAAATGTCCTAAAATTGCCAGGTGTCAGTTCAAGTTTGTCATTAGCTCTCTGTATGACCTTGATGAGGTCACTTAGTCTCCTTAATTCTCCATTTGTTCATCTGTGCAACCAAGACAATGGTGTTGATCTTCTCCAGTGCTATGGTAGACATGAGAACACAAGCCTGGACACTCTCCCTTGGCTCTGAGATACATAACTTGATCCATAAATGAACAAACTTTCTGTTATCAGGTACCTCTGACTCCTGAGATTTGATATGGAGCTAGCCAATCAGAGCTTCACACTCCAGGGTCATGAGCATGCATCTAACAAAACCTGGGACAAAACAACAGTCTTGTTAAGCCTATCTTAGGGGCTTACTGGGGAAATAACCTCTGGTTGTTAGAATTAAGAGGTTAGTAGGAATTTGGGCTAAAGACAACTGAGAAACTGAGAAAAATTCTGCCCAAGCATGAGCCTAACAGTAAAAAACAAACAAACAAACAAATTAACAAACAAACAAACAAACAAAAAACAGAGGAGGAGAATATAGAGATTTGAGTCCTTTGGACCTACTGGTGCTCTTGACTTAGTAAGTAATAAGTAGCCATGGCTCTGCCCATGGCTACAGTGGCCAGGAGTCCCAAGACACATTTTTATGTGTGTTTAAGGAACACTTTATCACAGGTACTTGTTTCAACTGATCACTCATTACTTTATGCAATAGGACAGTGGTCTCATTGTTCGTGAGATCAAACCTTATAAAATGGGAGAAAAGAATGATGGGATAAAATGGGAGAACACTATCAGATATAGTAAACTTTTAAGGGAACCATGATGTCGTGGTCGTTCTTGCTCTGGACACCCTGGGGAGTACCATTCTCAAAAATCCCATGACTTCCCTTGGATGAGCATGTTCCGTGTACCATAAAATCTTCCTTATTTATTTATTTAGTCAGGAAAAATGAATCCAAAACCCATTTGGGGATAAATAATTGATAGTATTTTCCAGTTCCCCTTTGCATAGAAATTTGCATTGTAAAGTGGATAAACAGAAGCAAAGTAGTGTTTTTTCACAGATCTAAGCTTAGAGAACTCTCATCTGGAACAGCCACTACACGCTAGTCAGTTGTCATATTGTTGGAGTTTATTGTTTATTTATTTATTTACATCCCAAATGTTGACCTCCTGGTCCCCCTCCCCACCTTCACAGAGTCCCTTCCCCAATCCTATCCTTTGCTTCTGAAAGAGTGCTCTTCCAGGTATACCCCCACCCTAAGCATCAAGTCTTTGCAGGATTAGACACATCTTCTCCCACTGAGCCCAGCCAAGGCAACCCTCCGCTACATATATGCCAGTGGCCTCTGCCCAGGCTGTATATGCTCTTTGGTTGGTGGTTCAGTCTCTGAAAGCCCCTGAAAGTCCAGGTTAGTTGGCATCATTAGCCTTCTTGTTGGGTTCCTATACCCCTTTGGGCCTTCAATCCTTCCCCCAACACTTCCATAAGGGTCTCTGCCCTCTGGCCAATGTTTGGCTGTGGGCATCTCTTTCAGTCAGCTGCTAGGTGGAGCCTCTCAGTTTACATACTGCTGGAGTTTGGAAGTGGCTCATCCTGTCAAAGCTCATGTTAAAAACTGATTGCCATACAAGACCAGAACAATGGCAATATCCGTGGATATAGGCATGCAAAAGGGATAAAGTTTCTCAGGGTCCTACCTGAGCTACAGCTAACTAATGGGTGCTAGGAAAAAGAGCATTAACATCTTTCAGGATGAGTCCCTTACTGGTTGTTCAGTGAACAGTGGTAAGCTCTGAAACTGTATACACACCACCAACAAAAACAGACTCAGCCATTTGTATTTCTATGATTGTGCATACACACACATATAGGTATGTGGCAATAATAACTATATAAAAGGCTTTCAACTTGAGGAGGAATGGGAGGACCTAGAGGAAGGGTATCTAGAAGGGGCTGGATAGAAGGAGGGGGAAGTGATATAATTCTATTTCAATTAAAAACTTATTTTAACATGTTTTCTTGATTGCCAGAGTAAATAAGCCTTTAAAGGGGGGCCTGTACATGTACTAATGTCTTTATCAAGGGACTAGGCTGGTTTCTGTTAAGATTTGGTCAATTCTCATGGGAATGGCTGAGTTCTAATGAAAGGGAATCATTACTAAGTGAGCTTGGCAACATCCTAACACTCCTTCGCAAGTATCCCTTTGGTACATGCACTTGCTTTCCTTTTCTGTTTCTCTGCTATATGGTAATAAAGAAGAAAGCTCTTGACATAAAACAACTGGATTAAGACACTTGCTTTTGAACTCCCCAAACCGTAAATCTATGAGTCAAGATAAACCCATTCCCAGTCTCAGGTGTTTTGTTACAGCAATGTAAGATGATTTAAGGTATATTTCTTACACAGTCTTTCTTATTTCACTGTGAGATGAGTATTATTATAGCCACTGGACAAATGGCAAAACAGGCTCCGAGCACTTGAAAATTTGTCCACAGCTCAAAAGGCATGGTCCTACAATGGAACCTAACTTGTAAGTGAACCAAAGCCATACTTTTAATTACAATTATTTCTGGTGACACTGTAACTGTAGTTGTTGCTAGCTGAGTATCACACTCACTTGGCCATGGGACAGAGTGACAAAGTGGATTTTACTTCAGGATATAAATTTTTTAAATCCAATAATGGTGACCACCACGGAGCTTTAAAAAAAATTCAATTATACTGATTTTCTAACTGCATACCAGGGCTAATCAGTTTGCTTTCTTTTCTCTTTCTCCTTAATTTTATTTTAGCTTCTAGCCTCGTGTGGTTGGCTTGGGAGGGAGGAAACAGTGACTCTCTGTGCTCTGCAGACTCCTGTCTGCCTGTCTTTGCTTTCTCACATTGTAGTCTTAATTTGATCAGCAGCTATGAAAAGGCAACATTAATCCCGGAGAAAGGGGTATTGTTCCTGGTCAGACATTCTCAGTATTGCTTTGAAAGTGAAGTGTTTTGTGCTATATAAGTTTTGCCCTTTGGGGTTTTTGTGACTCCTGGATGTGAGAACAGAAAGAGGGACAGAGTTACTTAGAGTTGGATAGATGATACCTGGAGCTAGGAAGTATTGTCAGAGAGGACAGTGAGTCTTCTGCCCCAGCTAGGCTCCTGCCTGTGAGGATCCATGAAGATGCTACAGTCAGTCTGTGAATGCAGTCATGGGCACATTAGTAGGGATGAGCAAGAGGGAAGAAGAGGAGGAACCTTCCTCCTCATCCACAGTGTCAAGCCAAGTCCCCAGGCCTGGTAGTACAAACCTATGTAATTTCTTCATCTGATGACAGTTGTCATGTGCACACCACTTAACAGATCCTGCTACCTTACCAGATGCTTTTACAAGTATCTCCTTTGTATTCTAGCAGTACCATGAGAGGATAATATTCTAACTGTTGAAGAAGATGACATTTAAGGCTTAAAGGAATGTTCAGAACTTCCTAGGTCCTTCCGTAGGACTGTCTCCAGAGTGTCTATTATGTACCAGGCCCTGGGCTAAGCCACGAGGATATAGGCATGAATAAAAACAAAGCCACACAACTATTAGGTTAATAGAGGCAAACAATGAGTGAGCAAGCTCTCAGTATTGGGCACCTGCTATATTGTCTGATTTGTAGAAGATATTTAATAGATTTCCCTGAACAGTGTTAAAAAGGATGGATGGATAGATGGATGGATGGATGAATGGAAGGAAAAATGACTCTGTACTAAAAATAGGAGATCATAGAGTGCTATGAAACACCGAAGAGTCAGAACCTTGCAAAATACATGTATTATGAACTGAGTTTTAAGATAAGTATAAGATAAGTTGGTGCGATTTCTATTCTTTTAAAGAATTTTATGTGTGTTTACCACATGTTGGTGGGTGTTCATGGAGAGACAGAAGAAGGTGCCAGATCTCACTGTGCTAGAGCTATAGAATGTTAGTTAAGTGAGGGGAACTGAACTCAGGACTTCTGCAAAAGCAGGGAGTTCTCTAAACCACTGAGCCATCTCTCCAATCCTGCCTGGTGAATTGTCATCATATAAGGTTGATTGCATGGTGTAAGGCAATTACCCTATCTTTTAACAGAACAACTCAGGACTTTCTCCTGTCATCTTGAGAAGCAGAGACTTTAGAGCAACAATCAGGTATCAGTCTACTGCATCTCTGTTCATTTCTTCTCCCATCCCCGCACCCTGCAGGATGCTGCTAGACTTTTCTATAGTATTAGTTTTCTTCTTCTCTTTCATATGGGGAGATCATTCCCAGGAGTACAGCCTATGAGCATAATAGTTGGACTTCTTAAACTCTGGATCATTAACATTTTAAAAGCAAAGCGCTATGTTTCAGGCCCCCATAAATAATCATTAGAGGAATCGTAACAGTAATTACCAGGCGGTGAAACAACAGAATTGCCTAGCTTACATTTTCCAGAGCTTTATGATGTGTGCTGCTCTTTTAATGTACATTACTTAATGATGGATCCTAAGAGCCCTGTGAGAGAGAAAAGCAAACAATCTTACCATCTGATAGAGATAGGATTAATGTTTGGAAGAGAAGGGATTAATTTGCAGGTGATCATATCTATACTGACCATTGGACTTCCTATCTTGATGGTAGCCTCCTCAGATAGATGCTTATATTTCTACATTTGTCATGGAGCAAATGGAATCCCAGTAAGTGACCTATCCAGGGGTACCCAGATAGTGAGAACGATGTGACTAAAAAAAACATTTTTGCTAACTTTAGTGTTTTTCATATTTTAATTTCTTGCTTCCTTATTCCTCAAGAGATTCAGAGAAAGAAAGCCAGGGACCAAATTTCCCATCTTCTTAGAGAGGTTGTAAATGGCTCACTAGAAATGTGAGAGTTCAAGAAAAAGAAAAAGAAATGCTGGAGTTCTTGCTCACTCCAACTATAGAAAATGAGTGGGTGGTTCCTGGGTCAGGCATTTTAGCTTGTCTAGTCTCTTCTATCATAGAAGACTGCTATCATTTTAAATTCTCCTCCTCCTCCTCTTCCTCCTTCCTTCCTCCTCCTTCTCTATCTCTTTCTCTTTCCTTCACTCCCTGTTTGGCCCTCCCTCTTTGTTTATTGTTGCTTGATTATTATTATCTATTGTTGCTCATGTGTTTATGTTGTAATTCTTAGAAGGAGAGGTGTGCATTAGGAGGCGGTTTATTATCACTTCTTAGTACCCTACCCTTGTGAGAGTAACATCCACTGTCACTTGCTAATTGCATCATTAGAACCATTGACAGTCAATGTGAGCTCTCACCCACCAGAACAGAAGCCCTTTGAATGTTGAGAACACAAAAGTTTACTATTCAGACTTTTGGGCTGAACACACCATATGAAACTGCTGCTCCTAAGAGGGAACACATAGACAAAGGGAAGAAACTCTAGGCTTAGACATGCTCTGATTCTCCACCACCACCACTACCACTACTTGGCAATGGGAGCCTGCCAAGCTAGGGGAATGATGTGAAGGGGTACAAGAAGGAGCTGTAAAGTATTTGGCAAACACGTTCTAATTGAAACAGTGCAGACAGGGAAAGGCATTGTGGGACTGTATGAAGGGGAAAGCATGAGGAGAGGCAAGGTCAGAGTAGACAGAAGCAAAGGGGGTTAGAAGACCAGGGGGAAGCTGCCTGTTGCACAAACCCTACAACAGCAGAAAGACATAAAGAAAAGAAACCCAGAGATGGCTGGCAAGGTGGCAATGTGCCCCCTGCATAAAGCTGAATGAGGGCAGTTAGCTGCAAAGAAACAAAGGTGGAAGCTAAGGGCAACTGGAAAGTCACCCATAACAGACATGGTCGAATTTACATGTTACCTCGCATGTGCAAGCAAGCCTCTAAATGACAGTGTGGCAGGATGGGATTCCCTGGGGCACAAACCAATATGCTTTGTTAGCCTGTCCTGATGCGGGTAGGGTTAAAACCTCTGATCTCATAGGACAACCAAGGGCATTTTCATTGCCACATCTGGTCAGAGCTCCTGATTTATGTCCTGTCAGGAAGATCTATTTCCCCAGTAATAGCCACGTTTCCACTGTTGATTTCCTTCCCCCTTGGGACCCAAGATTGCAGCCAGCTCTGTAGCCTCCTGAGGCATATCACCTAAATGTTCCCCTTGGAAATTGCTCCTGCAAATATTCTCAATCAAAACCCAATAAAATGTCTGAGAGCTTGTACTACCCTAGAGGCTGGGAATTGCATGCTGGAACCATATTCCAGCATATTAAACAAAAGACCAACTCTAGCCCCTTTCTAATAACACAGACTTTTGGAATTGCATCTGAATCATATTCATCTAAAGGCAGACTCTGTTGCTGAATTAAGAGCACTTATCTATAATTTTTCAACTTTGAGGAATAGTAATACATGGCAAATATACTAAAACTCTTCTCACTTTGTCTTAGGGCAAAGGGTAGTTTGTGAAAAAATGATCACACAGGGAATTTATTCCTTGGCCAGGATTTTATAAACATTCCCATGCCAAACATCTAAGGATAGAACTTCATAAAAGCAGGTACTTAGAAAAGCCAGCCCTCTAAAAGTCGTGATTTTTTTTTCCAAAGAAAGGAGTTTCCTAGTGGCTTATTAACTAACTGGGAGCTTGCATTGGTGTAACAGAGTACAATTATGGTCCCTCAAACAAGGGATTATGGTGTATGATATAGATGTTCCATTTAGGGTTGAACCCTCCACAGTACTATCCATGAAATAACTGGTGTCTCTCTTGGAGTTTTACTCCAAACTTCCGGGTGGTCCAGCTTGTTCTCTTGATAAGAGATGCCCTCTGTTTTGATGAGCCCCTGATGTTGTTTATCAGTATGCCTGACATTGAATTGATTGAATAACAACATCAATGTTCCTTGTTCATTGTTTTTAAGAAAATCATTAAGAATTCCACATATGAATATGTGTTTGATCGCATCTATTTCTGCTCCCTTCACTCTAGTTCCTCCTATTTCACCATCTTTCCAGCTCAACTTCACCTACTTTTTTTTTAATCCGCTAGATCCATTTAGTGTTGCGGCATGTACATGAGTATAGCCATTCACTACAACATGAGCAAGCTTCCAGCAGCTGAATCTCTGAAGGAAACTGCCTCCAACACCCATTAAGTACAAATAGCTATTCTGCAAGGTATGAGTCTTTGTGAACCTGTCACCAATCATGCTAGAATTTTGGCTGGCTTCATGTTGTACATATCTTGTGTGTGCAGTCACAGGTGCTTGTGAGTTCATATGTGCATTGGTCTGGTCATCTCAAGAAATCATTGTTTTTCAGCAGTTCTCCATTAGCTCTGAGTCCTATAATCTTTCCACCTCCTCTTCTATAATAATCTCTGAGCCTGTGGGATTATGGTATATGATATAGATGCCTCATTAAGAGCTGAATCCTCCACAGTGCTACTCACAAAACAACTGGTGTGGTTCCTATCCTTGAGAAAGAACTATTCTCTCAAGAATTCTCTCCAGAGAGAATAAAAAAACAAACTGACACTCTTCTAATCTCTGTAGCACCACGTCTCACTACATGACAACTTCCCCCTACCTGTGCTCTTGACAGGATGCCATCTGCTACCAGGACTTCCTTGTAGCCAAATGATGCTGGTACTGTGTTCCCTTGAACATCACAAATTATGAGTTGAATAAGCCTTTTAAAATGTTTACAAATTACCCAGCCTCAAGTATTTTACTATAGCAACAGAAAATGTATGTATACAGAGTCCCATTGCCAACCAACTTAATTGCAATCTTTGAGGCCAGAGCCTAGGCATTTATGTTTTAAAATATTTCTCCAGTTGGTTAATGGTGCAGCTAAGTTAGGTACCACAGAACTAGCTTCAGGGCAGAATATTTATCTCTGGACCATTGCTGCTTATATCTGGAATTCTACTGAATGCAATTCGGAAGAAGGGACAAATGAGTGGATGAGAAATGGCTTCCTACATGTTAGTTAAACTTGACCCCAAATGGAAATTAACAATTCATATCATTTTTTTGAACATAGGATATTAGCACTAGCAAGGACCTTTGACATGAGAGATTCATCATGTCTGACAGATGAAGAGGTTGTATTACTTAAGAAAAAAAAAGGTCTCATGGTGAATGGATAGTGGGGAGCAAGCTCACAGATGGTAATTTTGTAGGTCTTCACCCAGATTCTGTGATTCTAGCTACAATTAAGATATAGAAAAGCATTTCTTTAGGTTTCAAAGTAAGGATGAGTTGTTTCTTTCAGAACCCCTTGAATAGAAATGAAAAATTCCCTCATTCTCCAGGCTTATGTTCATTTCAGGGCATTTGTTCGTTATTTGGAACCTGCTCATTATACAGTTTTACTACATAATGAAGACAAATGCCCACAGTTTAGCTACAGATTTGGTTAATGACAAGATGTATAATAATACAAGATAATAGGGCCAGGCCATTGCATTCTAATTAAATATTTTTGTCAGATCCTTTCTCTCATTAATCTTCTTTTATTTGCCACACTTTATGACTATTTTGCTCCCCACCTTGAGGAGATATACACATGTCATTTAAAGAACAGGAACAGTTTCAATGTTTTTATGGGAATTGGGTTTTCTTCTCTCTGTATGTGTTTGTCTGCAGACGAATCATTGAGTTTAGAAGGAAATATATCACACGTCATCCAGATGAGCCCTCTAATTGGTATGCTAGCCCACGCTAAGCTATGTGATTGCATTCAGTAACTGGCAGGGACAGAAAGCATTTCCAAGGGAAATAATATCTCACTGTGAGTCTGGTAATATCTACAAGATAACTGAACAGTAAATACCAACCTTAATTTTCATGTCTCATATTATGCAAAATAGTTGAAAGTTCAGGTGTGAGACATCCAAGCCCACCCTTCAAGGCAATGATAGTATCCTAAGACTATTAGGGGTAGCTGATGTCTAATTTGCAACTGCTCAGGGACACACACAGTCAGAGAAAAGGAGCCTCGAAATCCCCACATCACCATTTTCTTTCATAAGCAAAAGTATTTACCCATTAAGAACTGTCAAAGGCTGAGATTCCACAAGCTATCTGGCTGCTGGCAATAACCCCTTTTAGGTTGAGCTTTGATAGGAGCGTATTTAGGTTCTAATGGCCCTTAAAAGCTACAAGGTGCAAATGTGAACCGATGAAATCCACACAGCGATGGCTGGCCATTTGCAGAATGATCTTTGCAGAGCTGCTGAGAGACATGGCGGTTGATGAAGCATCTCCATTAGAATGTGCCCCTGGAAAGGCGTTCTCCACAATACCTGTTTCATTTAATGGTGTTCATTCTCAGCCTCCACCCCTTCCCACAACTGAAGATGATTACCCTGACAGCAAGCTGTGTCTCACCCATCACTTTCTGTCAATTTTCTTGCCTCTGGAAAAAATTCTGTTTGGGTTCTTAGATTAATTCTCTAGGCAAAACACTCGCCTCCTATGCTTGCTATTTCTGTTCAAAATAGACATCCGGGGAGAGCTAACTGAGGAAACAAAACTCAGACTATGATTTAAACCCAACACACCAATTACAAGTTTTAAGGGGGAGTATGAAAGGATTCAGGGAGAACTTCTGAAACACACCTTCACCATGTAGCATCGCATAGACACCACAGAAGAGATCCAGTGACAAAGCAGCAGACTCGTCTCACAAGCTCCCGTCAATCATCTGCTTTCCCCAGATGATCATCATCTGCAGCACAAGATGTGCACACCTGATGGACATGTGTGCCCAGGGAAGAGAAATAATGGTGATAATTGAAGTGATCAAATGACCATTACCAAGTGATTTTTACTAATCAGTGAGCAGTCTCTTTTCTCTAAAGGAGCTACAGGACAAACCCAAATGGCATTCAAAATACTTCTTGGGATTAAATTCCTGGAATTAAGAGCTCTAGTTTTCTCTAATGACATTTCTTTGTGACTTTTCTTTCCACTACCGAGCGGGTTCCACATCTATAAAGATGATGAATTCTTGGTGCTAAGACTTCATCCTTTTTAGCCGAGCTGGGGAAACATCTTGACCTACACAGAATATAATGAGTGATGAAGGCACATGTGACATTTAAAGGGCTGATGGTAGAAAGGGCCAAAGGCAAAGGAGATGGCATCTAGCTTTATCTGGGCTAAGGAAATGCTTTCTATCTTAGAGCCTTCAGCTCTTAAATCAGTGGGGCTCTCGGGGCACCAACTTTTCTTTCCTGTTTTTCCCCCAACACAATCAATTACTTAGGAAAAGTCCAACTGAGATACCCAGAAAGATCTCTGGTGATTGTGATCGAATCACAAGGCCTTCATTTAGGCATATTCATAAGAATGTATTAACAAATAAAGGACGTACTTACTCAGTAATAGGATATGGAAGGTACAAATATGATTAGAAATGTAAGAAAAAGATGCATATTTGCAAAGCTCTAGGCTTTGCTTACTCTATTGGAAAGCTGAAAGTATTTTCAGCAGTAAGGAACAGTCTAATGTGTGAGCTGGTATCATAATTGAAGACTGTGTGGGATTACTGAAATGTGGGTTCTGGAGTATAACAAAGAGAAAGGATGTCTTCTGTAATTCTATGGCTATTGTTTGGCCAATGGAACATATTCACCTAGGAGTAGACTAATGTAAAAAGTACAATTTCATCTCTTCAATGTGCTCTGTTTTTCAGTTCTTTTGAATTAATACTGAAAAGAGGTTTGTTTGACAAGATTTATTCTCATTCTCTCTCTCTCTCTCTCTCTCTCTGTCTCTCCCCCCTTCCCTTCCCTTCTCTCCATATAGATCCATATTATTCTTTTACATACTCATTCAACATTGTATCAAAAGATCCCACAGTCTTCCATGAGGAACCTCCTACCATCCACACTGACTTACCTGAGCATAGATCTTGGATCCCTCTTTCTTTCTACACAGCACCCATGAGCACCCTAATGAGTCTGTGCCTAAAAGAAACTCTGAGAAATGTCCACACCCCACTGTCTGCTCCTTAATTCCTCTATGCTTCCTGCTTCTCCCAATTTTAGTTCTCTTGCTTCTTCTTGGATTCTCTCTGACTTAATTCCACCATGCGATCTATACCTTGTGGGCTTAAGGCTCTTGGGGGAGTTTTCCTTTGATTCTTCTTTGTCTGCTTTCAGACCCAGATTCTTCATCTCTATTTTTTATCTCACTTAACCTCTTCTGCTGGTCAGAAAGCATTTTCTCCCGAGCAAGTTCAAGGATCTCCGCAGCACAGTGTCATCTTTAGTTCTTTGATCTGCAGCTCATCGTCTCTGCCAATCATTATTTCCTTTCTTTGCGAACCTTCATGTCTTAGGAGTTCTCAGAATACTCTTGCAGTGTTCATCTCCTTCATAGTTCTTTTCTGATACATTCTTTTTGATTTTTCACTCCATTTTGTATGTTTATTTTTTTCCAGAGACTATTTTTATCTCCTTCGATGCTATACATTTGCCTTTAAAAAAATTCACATTACAATATTGCGTATGTGCAAATAAATGACGGTAATAAAGCCTTCCACACATGGTTTACTTGTGGTATTTGATTTAGTCAGCTTGGTATCAAGGCCTACCCATATTTCTGCAATCCTTTTTAATGACATCTAAAATGGTTTTCCATATTTCTCTATATTCATATAAATTATTTGACACTTTATAAATTGTAAGTTTTTATTGTTCTGCCCAAGTGCACTTAAGAGAGGAAAAAAAAAACCTCGAAGCAAAACCTCACTGTGTTTGTGCTTTCTTTATGAAAACAACACCGTAGAGTGGTGTATGCTGAGCCTCTGGCATCTGACGCTCTTCACAGAGGTTTTACGGGCATCTTTCATTTTTTGTGTTAAAATTTTTTTCTCACAGTATCCAGCTTGGAGAAAGATGAGACAGAGAGAAACAGAGAAACAGACAGACAGACAGACACACTATGCATATACTCTCTCTCTCTCATACACACACACACACACACACACACACACACAGAGAGAGAGAGAGAGAGATCATACTCACAAAGGGTCCTTGACTTGCAAATGGTTGGATTGATGTGCTTCAACGCTAACAGTGTAAGAACAAGTTACATTCAGTGGAAATCATACTTTGAGTTTGCTCTTGTTGTGAGCTAGCGATGTACCATATGATAGAGGTACCAGGCAGTCACAAAGGCAAACACTTGACCCTCTACAGTACACTGTATTGTTAACACTATGATGTGCAATGGGTTAAGTATTCTAAACCCAGCTCTGATTTACATTGTTCCTAACTTTTAGCACTAAGACCCAAATCCATTTTAAGACAAGGCGCATCTCTCTTATGGCAATATTTAAACCTGTGAAAAGAAAATTATATAATAGTTACTATTTAAGAAGCATTTAATATGTATGTCCAAGTTCTATCTATTTTATATATTTGTTCCACTAATTCATTTAACGTCTTTGTAGAATGGATAGTCTTGTCCCATTTTATAGTCAAGAGTTATAAGCCTCATGGAGGCAAAGCCATTTGTTTATTAGTTTGCTTCTGCTGAGTATGGAACCCCACTTTAAAACACTCTAAAGGTTCTGAACTATGAGGCCATACATCTATACCTAACATGTGAAAATTTTCATTTATTCCCACTAAGATGAATCAAGATTGCCACATAGTCCAGCAGTTAGAGAAAAAAGGGCTGCTGATTTTATACAACTGTGATCTGGGTCAGAAAGAGAAGAGCTGTCCACATTTTGTCAAGGGAACAAGTTAGGTCACAATCTTACAGCATGGTTCTCATCAAACACAGGGTGAGTTGTATGTGCGCTCAAAATAGTAGTCAAATCACATAGATGCACATGCCCCTGACACAAGAGGAGCCTGGGTTTATTGGAATATGTAGTTGAAGACAAATAGACTTGGCTCCACACGTGGAAGAATTTAAATAGTAAACCAGGCTGTCAAAAATGTTTCTTCCTATTTTAGCTGTTCTTGAAAGGATAAGATGGCCACTAGCTGTCATAGGTTGACACTGAACTAATTTGTCTCCTAAGCTGAAAATATCTTATTTTCCCTTATTGTTTCAACTTAAGTTTTAGGGTTTACTGGGATAGCTTTTGGGGAAAGGGAACATAAAAGAATGGATGCCTTTACAGAAGTGAAGGAGCTCAGACTAAACTGAGATATGTACCAGGCAGTCTGTGCCACCAGAAAAATGGACTGTTGGTACAACAATCACTTTAACCGTGATGGGGTGGTGTATATTGACTGTTCATACATGTATTCTAGATTCACTCCTAGAGTTGAAGAAAAAATAGTGCCCATGCCAATAGAACCACATGAACTGAGAGAAAGGACATTGCTGAAAGTAGATGCAATAGATTTATGAGATTCATGGATAACAATGCCTACTAGCAGTTTACAAATTGGAAGACAGAGATCCTCAGTAGCAAAAGACATGAGTTTAAGACTGACTCAAAATATAAGCCACTGGAACAGGTTTCTAAGATTCTAAATGATAAAGGAAGAGACTAGTAATTTATTTCTACTAGGGATTTATTTGATTCTACTAGGATGGAACACACAATTGGGAAGGTACAAAGCCAAGCATTTATTCAATTTGCAAACACATGTACATTAATTCTCCTATTGATCTTCTATTTACCAAGAACTGTGATAGGTATTAGTGAGTTAGGTAAAAATTTGTAGTTGTAGGATACTCAGACATGCATGCATACACACATACAAGATCACACACACACACACACACACACACACACACATGCCCATACACATAGGCACAAGCAATCACATACAGATGCACATAGATACACACCCTCTTTCTCACACAAACATGCAAAAACACATGCATACACACATGCATACAGTCATTCACACATAAATACACACAAATACATACGCACACATATCTGCACTCCCACACACATTCAAGCACACACATTTGCACACACACATCACACACATGCACAAGCATGTACATGGCAAGGGAGAGCATTCAGATGAAAGCTATAAGCCAAAGACATAAACACAATTTTTCCATTTTCTCCCAAAATATTCCTGGTAATACTCTCCATCTGAAAGTTCTTCCTAAAGAGAGGTGAAGTGCAGCTCATGTGCTAGGAGACCGCCATAATCAATCATGTGCCTGTGTTACTTATTAGGATTCAACTTGCTCTCCGTGGGATTCTAATGAAAGGCCTCTTCTTTCTTTGGAAACTATAAATCTCACCATGCTAACTCTCAGGAAAGTGAAATAGAAGCAGAAAACAAAAAGCCCTCAAACCATTCCAACTTGATTTTGCAATGACTAGCAAGCCAGCATTTGGCATAGAATTCATGTATTTGCTATAGGAAATGGGGTAACAATTAACATTTCCTGGTCTCTGTTATGCATCTGTATAATGGGGTAATAACGGCACAGAGGACTGTTGTGAGAATACAATGAGATATTATTCATAAGACTCTTAAAAGAATCATACAGATTGGAATAAATACAGGATGTCCCATCAATACTTGTGAATTAATATATTGTGATTATTAGTGAATAGCAAAACAATAGAGATCAGAGAAAGCCAGTGGCTTTTCCATTTCTCTGGCATCAGACCCTGTTACATGATGGCTCTTACCCTGACACCCTGTCCCTTACTATCACAGAGCTCACATTCCCAATTATATTTGGCTTAGAGTAATCCTGAAGTCATTTGTATTCCCTCAGCATATACCTGCTGGGCAAGCAAGCATAGCATTGACAAGAAAAATTGTACTTGGCATTTGTAGAATATCTTATACATTTCAAAGCCCTTTTGCATATGTTACCTCATGTGGGATTAAGCATTTGCCATGGATACTATATTCACGGATAATCAAAGTTGGAATTTTATGCCGGTTATTAGATTTGACTTGTGCTTACTTTCTGAGAGACCCACAAATCAGTTTATTTAGTGTAAGGCATATTCATCATCATCAGTTTTTAGGGAATTTAGGCCAGCCAAAATTGGGAATTTGGTTAGCATGTCTTGGGTGAAATGATGGGTCCTAGGATTTGCTTTGCAGAGGGAGGGGGTGGGTGGTAAAAGAGAAGGGGATAAGGCTGTGATTCAGAGCGTAAGCTCTTATCAGTGTGCTGACAGGTACTTGTAAAGCCCGTGGATGACTTTCCAGAAGCCTGAGAGCCATTCTGAGCTGGAAGATACTCCAGCCAACATAGATCACTTTGGAAGGATGTCTGCTTCCTTACCTGCTTTTTCTTTATGGAAAGACTGTGCATTGATGGTTAATTCTTGTTGTTTCTGAGAAAAGCAACTTAAGGAAAGAAGGTTTATTTTGCCTTCAGATCAAAAGAATCATCCTTCATAGTAGGGAAGAAAGAAGTGGCAGCAAGGACGTGGGACAGCTGGTGACATTGTACAGCCAAGGAACAAAGGGAAATGGCCTCGGCTACTCACTTTGCTTCTCCTGTTTATACTATCTAGAACCCCAACTCATAGGGATTGTGCCCTCAGGATTCAGGATAGGTTTTCCCTCTTTAGTTAAAGCTTCCTAGAAACGTACCCATAGCTCTACTGAGGAGTGTTTTCATGGGGACTCTGAAACCAGCCAAGTTGACAATGATTAACTGTCAAAGGATGTTGTTGAACAAATCTAAGTTCGAAGTTAAAATCCATTTTTTTTAAGTGAGATAGCCTTGAATTTAGATGCTTATGGAACAATAACTGAGCAAGTGATCTGTCTGGGATAAGCCCCAGTTTCATGTTTTACATGTGTACTGGGTGCATATACATCACAAAAGCATCATATAGTTAAATATGTGAGTGTGGTGTGTGGTCTAAAAGAGCAGTAACCTTCGTTAAATGTTGTTCTGTGTAAGCCTGTTGGTGGGAGTAAATGAAGAGGAGTAGCTGCTTTTATGGTGCTTTTGAAGGCTGGGATGTCGTTATTTAGTTCTTCTTTCTTGGTACAGTATTAGAGGGTTCTATAGAAACCTGCCTGGGAGAAGCTTTTTTTCTGACACTAGGTTCAGGGTGGACTTTGAGTCTTCAGGAAAACTGGAGAGATTTAGAAGTTGGGCATTTGAGGTCAGAAGACCTCTCTTTGCCTCCACTCTAGGAAGTTCCTGATGACTGCCACTTAAAGGTTCTCCAAAGAGTCCTACACCAAGTGGAAACTTGCAGGGACAGTCTTAGCCTAAGTATCTGACATCACCACTCAGTAGGTTCATAAGCAACCAACAGCTCCTGGGAGACATTGCTGTTGGTATCTGCCATGTCGCAGCTGCTGGGAGATCTTGCCGAAGCTGATTCTGAGTGGTCTCTTTGACTAAAAGCAATTGCCAAGAGGCCAAGACCATTGAGAGTATGTCTGGATGAATTTCATATTCCAGGGCTTTAGGAAGATAGTCTCGGGTTGGGAAGTGTTCCTATTGGTCAGGTATGAACATGTGTAGGGAGCTTGTCAGAGAAACTATTTTAGTGTCCCCAGTAGAAAACCTGATGAAGCTGAAGATGTGGACTAGGCTTGAGACTCCTGAAGAAATCCTCAACACTCACTTGCCTGTAGGGTGATGAAAATTCCAAGGGAAGTCTCCATTGTCAAATGAAATGAGAGTACTTTATTCTGTTTGATGGGAAATGGCAGTAGCATTCCACAAGAGAAGAGAAATCAGAGATCTGAACGGAGTGCTATACTGCAGTACTGCAAGGGCAGTCAAACTTATCACCAGAGCTGTGCAGAATATCCTCTGCCCACTCTGGAATACTGAGGAGCCCCACCGAGTAAGAGCATAGAAGACACAATGAGAAGCAGTCTGCACTGTGACTTGTGCTCCCTGTAGTTTACTTACTGCTGTGGTGTTTTTAGGTCATTTCCTTGAAGCAGTTTTGGAAGCTAGAACTCAGATCTATCTTTCCCCTGGGCCTAACACAATGGCAGCTCTCACAGATCTTGCAGGTGTTTATGTATCAAACTGAATCATGGGCATGTTTGTCATCAACATACTGAAGCTTCCCCAGAGTCCAGTCTTCATAGAAACCAGGGAAGGACTTTGGTGTCAATCACCATTTTCTAAATTTGGTATGATATTTTAGCAGTGAGAAAGGCAACAGCTGGTAACCTTCTTCACAGGACATCTATGTCTTTGGGTAAAATGGAGTCCCCTGCTAACTGCAACTATCACATTGAGAATCTCGCAAGGTAAGACATCTTTTCGAGATAGGGACCTAGGAAACTCTCCAACAATAAAACACTGGTTTAGTCAAGAATTCTGCCTCTTAATGACCTTGGATTCAAGAACAAGTTTAAGCCTTGTTTGTCATGTAGACACCACACAGAAGGCTGAGTAACAGGATTTACAGTGCCCATGACTGGAGTATTGCAGGCTGGGAGACTCAGGTCTCCTCCTTACTGGACCACATAATTAAAAATCAGAAGCCACGTGCTTTTTGTCTCTGCCTTTCAATAACAACAACAACAACAAAAAAAACAAAAACAAAAAAACAAACAGACAAAAAAAAAACCCCATGATGCCTATTTTGTCCTTTCCGTTTTAAAATTTTCAGAAGGAAAATTTTATATCCCATATATAGCCCTGGTATCCCATATACAGCAGAGTCAAACTCCTCCCTCTCATTTCAGAATCTGTGTTACCATTGCTCAGCAGTACCTGGACCCAACAACCATGGCCATATTGAAGTCTGATCAGTTAGCACCAACCTCTGGGTTATCTCACAGCTGATCTTACGGACAAAGTTAAATTAAGCTGATGAAAATTCATTATGACAAGAAGGGGGAAACATTTTGGTTCTCAGATAATTAACAAAACCAACAGGATATTTATTAACGGTCTATAACAGTAAGTTACTACCTGGCAGTGATAATTCATAAAGTATTTCATAAAGCCTTCTTGAGGATGCAAAGATGAAGAAATAAGTCCTTGTCTAGCTCCAATGTGACCAAATGATGACCTCAGGACAGCATCTCCAACCAACTTGGGCAGTTGTTTTTCTTCAGATGACTACCCTCAGGCAATATTCTACCTTTAGCCAATATATGAGGTCAATGCTCAGCCAACCTTCTCCCCAGGCCACTGATCTAATATACACTAAATGTTCTTGCACAGGAAGCTCTGGAGGGGAGCTAAGAGACTGAATTGAAAACCACATTCAATGTCAAAGTCTCTACCTGGCACCATTGAGACCTTGGCCAGTATTTAGGTATTTTAGTTCTGTCTTATCTACAAACTGAAAGTTACTAAACTTATCATATGGGACAATTAAGAAGAATGAAAGAACTAATATCTGGAAAGTGCCCAGCAAAGGGTCTCACCCATGGTAAGTACTCAGAAAGTCTATGATGAGGATGTTAGTCATGACATCCTATACCAGAACACTGAAGAAGGCAAAGCAATAGAAACTTCCAACGACTGTCTCGGGTGACTCCTGAGAGACCCAGAGGTGAAATAATAGCAAAGAAAATGGAGGAAAGGAAGTCAACACAAATTTGGGAAATCAAACTTCCATATAGTCCAGAACCAGTTTTTGAATGGAAAGAGAGAGATATAAGGTTGAAAGAATCAGATTAAATCACATCTGGAAGGAGAGGGTATTTGCAGCTTTTTTTTATTGGACATTTTACTTATTTACATTTCAAATGTTCTCCCCTTTCCTGGTTCCCCCTTCAGAAACCCCCTATCTGGTCCCCCCCCCTCTGCTTCCGTGAGAGTGCTTCCCCACCCACCCACTCCTGCCTCCCCACCTTGGCATTCCCCTACATTGCGACATTGAGCCTTCACAGGTCCAAGGGCCTCTCCTCCCATTGATACCCGACAAAGCTATCCTCTGCTACATTTGTGGCTGGAGCCATGGGTCTCTCCATGTGTACACTTTGGTTGGAGATTTAGTCCCTGCGAGCTCTGGTGCGTCTGGTTGGTTGTTGCTTTTTAAGAGAGATGTTGCCTTACATACCGTCACAGATCGAAATAACAAGAAAATAGCCCATTTGCAAACTATGCATACAGCAAGGATTTCTCAGCTTCTAATAGATCTACAAGGTAAAGGCATGGAGAACCATAAGAACCAAGGCAGCTCAGGTTTTATCAATTATGATTTGTGCTATCACAAAGTATCTCCAAATTCAATGCTTGAAATAAAAATCGCTTTCTTTGCTAAGGGCTTAGTAACTCAGGCTGGGCTTAGCTGTTTCTGGAGTCTGAAGCCAGGTCAGATGGGTTTATGGAGGTCTAGGACTCATGACTATTCTCCATTCTGTCTCTTAGCTTCTGGTAGGCAGGGTTGAAATTATTCCCCTGTGGTGATTTTTTACCACGTGGTTTCTGGAAGCCCAGGCATGTGACTGCCATAATAACTTCTGCAACATATCATTGGTGAATCCAAGTCCCTGGACAGCAGACAATTGGTGAGTAGGGAAATATCCAAATTCCAGCTGCAGAATCACATTGCCAAGTGAATAAAAGAAATACCAATTTAGCCAGGAAAGATTACTAATTTCATAATCTACAAAATAACCTTTGGGAATTAACAAATACAACTATGCCTTCTACACTTACACCTCTTCCTGGTTAAATATTCAAGCAAATATCAGCAATAAATCCCCGCAGACCTTTCCCTAACAGCAAGGTGTGGGACTGAATATTGAAAAGTCCCATAAACACAGGACATTCAGCAATCATAATGTGAGCCTATTGCAGGAAGTTCTGAAAAAGGCTCATGGCCCGCTGACCAAATGTAACTAAATGTGTTTGTGACTTCTTACTCAGGACCAAAAAGCAAAATGTAATGGGCTATGTGGGAAGAATTGATCCGTGAAGCAATTTGGTAGCAATTGCCAACAGCTTACCGAGAATTAAAGTAATAAGAGAGAACGGTCTGCAACGGTTTGAGAGAATAACTGCTCAACACCAAAAGAGAAATCATTTAGCAAAGAACGGAGAGAAAGAGCCAACCTTGGAGAGCTGAGGCTGAGGCTGTGCATTTAGAAGGAAATTCCAGGGACTCTTGATTCCTGACTTTTTCCCCATTTCTCCTCCTCCTCTTCCTCTTCCTCCTCCTCCTTTTTTTTTCTTTTAATGCATGAGGAAAATCTGACTTGTCATCACTAAACATATCATCCAATTAAAAAGGTAGTCAGGACCAGCCACTCAATTTCGTTAAATTGATTTTTTTTTTCTGAATGCTTGCAACTCATCTGAGGTTTAGGAGGAAAGTCTGCTTGGCTTACCCATTTTTCCTGCTTCACAAGTATGTACACATTGATTTCTGTTTGGGGAAGGGGTTGGGGAAAAGCATTTCAGTCGATGGTTTGGTGGTCTCTATCCAGCTCCTAGTTTACTGGTACCCACAGCCCTACTGTGCCACAACAATGGGACCCTTTGTCCTGACAGTCTTGGCACAGACACTAAGGATTAACTGGGCACTGTGCCTCAGGGACTCTCAGCGACAGCTCTGTCCTGTTCAACACACAAGTAAGGTACAAGACCTAGCCAGCCTGAGAAGGCTTCATTTGTCACTGCTCATGGCTCACCAGTACCAGGGACAATCTGTTGTACGCTGGGTTTTTTATTCCAGACATAAGCTACCCATGGCTCTTTCTCTTGTGATGAGGGCAGTAACTTGACTATTTTCTTGCCAAGAGATATTTCCAGTCCAGAGGCTACACAGGAGCAGACATTGTTGCATGACCCATAGCCAAGAAGTTAGTTTCTTTATGGCTTGGCATTTCACTGTAAAATGTGCAGGGCTGAAACTTAAAGGTGTTTTGTGGAGGATGAGAATAAAGGCATAAATTCTCTCAGAGTAAAGCCCAATATATCTAGGGATGCTAGGTTTATCATTCTGAGATATAAACATCTGTAAGTATGAGCATGGAAGAGACTTTAAAAGGTAGAATGGGTCTCTCTCTCTCTCTCTCTCTCTCTCTCTCTCTCTCTCTCTCTCTCTCTCTCTCTCCCCCCTCCCCCATGTATGTGGGGGGGGAGGGGTATGAGTGTGTTGCTCTCAGTCTTTGTCTCTCTCTGTCCCCGTCCCTACCACCCCAACTCTCCTGTGTGTGTGTGTGTGTGTGTGTGTGTGTGTGTGTGTGTGTGTGTGTGTGTGTGTTTGATATTGGCCTGGAAATATTCTAGTTTTTTTTTTAAATACCCACAGGCACTTTCAGGAATTATCTAGCATCTTGACTTTATTATATGTAGACTCAAGATCCTGGCCCAATTCTAAAGCATTTCTTCACTTACTCAGAGTAAACTGTTAGTATTTTCTTTTATAATCTACTAGAAATTGGAGCGTTGTTTGTTACTAAAGCCTAAACTGATGAATATAAACTCTAACACAAAGCAAGAAAACAGTAACAGCATGCACATGCAAATGCAGCAATTAATAATGACCAGGAAGATGAGTATAGTAAGAAGAAAAACAAGATTACTTGGTCAGAAAGTAGAGAAGCTATTTTGTCAATTTAACATATACAGGATGGTATGACTTATCTCCTCTTGCTGATGAAACACCTCCAGATGATGTATTTTTCAGGTTCCTTCAAGCATGTCCTGATATGTGGATAAATTATATTCTGTTTAATGTCAGAAGAAGCTCTGTGGGCAGCTCTGGTCTTAGAATTTACTCTTTTCTCCTATGTGACATGGCTACAACCCAGCATAGTTCATGTGGATGACAACAACACCCTAAGAGGATAATGTGTCCGCAAAATGGATTGGACATGGGCTACTGAATAACTTCAGGTATGTCAGCCACTCCATCTATGCCAGCTCAATTATACAAGAGTTGACAAGAAGGTCCTATTTCAGTCATTGTATTTAGGGTTTATTGCTACAGAAGCCCAGATTTACACTAATAGCATAAGTGATAAGATAAATGGAGCTGGGTGGTAGCTCAGTATAAAGTGAATGCTATGTGTGGGTGTGGATTCAATTTCCAGCACCATGCCTGTCTGCATCTCTGTGTGTATGTGTGTGTGTGTGTGTGTGTGTGTGTGTGTGTACACTAGACAGGAATAAAGGCACACAGACATGAGTAAACAAAATGGCCTATGTTAATTATTGTCCTGGTTTGTTCTTGTGTTGTTGTTGTTGTTGTTGTTGTTTGTCCAGTTGATACCATCTAGAATTATCTAAGAAGGAATTATAATTGAGACTATGCATCTATGAGATTGGCTGGTCACCAAGCTTGCAACAATTTCTTATTCAGCGATTGATATGGGAGTGCCCAACTCTTTGTGGGTGATGCCATCCGGGTTATCCTAGGGTCTGTAAGAATTCAGGATGAAGAAATCATAAGATCAAGCCAGGAAGCAGTACCCCTCCCTCCATGGTCTCTGCTTAAGTCCCTGCCTCTAGGTTCCTACCTTTAGTCCTTGCCCTGGCTTCCCTCTCTAAGAGACTACAACTGGACTCTGAACCAAACCTTTTCCTCTCCAAGTTGCTGTCAGTCATGCTGTCTTATCACAGCAACATGAGGCAACTGAGACAGCTAGCATATTTGTTGCTGTGACTAAGGCACTGACCCGCAACTGTGACCACATAATGGCAGTTGTTATTAACATTACTGAATCAGGATGTTCCAATCCATCACGGTGGCATTTCAGCAGAAGCAGTTGCATCCATGTCAACAGGAATGTGAGCTCTCGCATCTTAGGGGCCTGACCTACGATGAACCAGAGAACATGACTGGAAGCAGAACTAGACTATGACCAACAAAAGTCTACCACAGTATCCCACCTGAGCCAGACAGGCTCCATAAACTCTCAAAAGAGCACCATCAACTTAAGGCCAGAGCAAACATATTAGGATGGGGGAGGGTAAGCATTTACAGTCTAAGCCATAGCAACCCCCAAGTGAAGTATTAATAAGTAAGTTAAGGCTATGTCCCAGTATACAGAGCTAAAAAGGCATGGAAAAAAAAATAGGACACCATAGTATCAGTCCAGAAAGTCCAATGCTCAAGAATTTAATCAAAAGGATAAAAATATAACTAGAAAAAAAACTATAAAACCCACAAGTATACATTTCTTTATCCCACTTATGTAAAAGTAAGAAAATAGGGAAATCTAATCTTTCTTTTAGATGTGAGGCTGGTACAGCTTGGTGGGAAGAGAGTTAGAAGAAGGCTTTATGAAGTCTGGAATCATTGTTATTATTAATTACTATTATTATCATTATTATTTACAAATAACACTAATCATTCATAATGCTAGTTTCAACTGTGAAGAAATATTGAACACATTCAAATGAGTTGAGCACTAACATCTAAGTCAGCGGTTTTCAACCTCTGGGTTGGATCCCTCTGGGGGGTTAAATTAGCCATGCACAGGGATGATGTACAACCATTCCCAGTAGTAATGGCAGATGTTTACATTAATACTCATAACAGTAGCAAAATTATAGTTATAAAGTAGAAAGAAAAAATTATGTTATGGTTTGGGGTTATCACAACATGAGGAATTGTATTAAAGGGCCATAGTGTTAGGAAGGATGAGAGGCCCTGATCTAAGTGGATTACTGTACATAAAAAATAAAATGATAATAAAAATAAGTGTGACCAAAAACTCCTAGCACTGAAGAGAGATCATTGTTTTTACTTGCAAAAACATGTCAAGTAGCAAAAGAATCTAAAGCAATAATTATCATCCTGTATTTTCTACAGTTTGTTAATGTCAGAGGTAAAGAGATCTCAACAAGACTCATGAGACTAAAGCAGTAGAAAAACGAACTTGAGACTAGCCTGGACCACGTAATATCTAAATTAACAGTAACAAATGACCAGTCATATATAGAAGAGGTAAAGCAGATGGTTACTAAACATCTTACCACTAGTAAAAAGGGCTAGAAAATTACAAACAACAAAACAAAAAACAAAAAGACAAGGTCCTCGAAATTCAAAGAAAAAAAATGTAATCTTAGGGCTCTCTTTCTAATCAAAGTAATTGACAAGTGTAAATAAAATCACACCAACTTTTCTGAAATGGGAGAACTCTCTAATCTTCTTTTTGAATTGGTTACTTGAGAGTTACACTCTAGCTAGCAAAACTCAGGTAAACTGTCAGGGAAAGAACTGTGTAGGATATAAGAAAGGGCCGGTGGGGGTGGGGGGGACTGTCTTGGTCAGTGTTCTGCTGCTGTGAAGCGACATGATCAAGGCAACTCATAAAAGAAAGCATTTGGGGGCTTGCTTACAATTTCAGAGGTTTAATCTGTTATTACTATGGTGGGAAGCATGGTAGTAGTCAGGCACCCTCTTGATGAAGAAGTAGCTGTGAGTTCTGCATTGAGATCTACAGGCAATGGGAATAGAGAGAGATACTAAATCTGGCTTGGGCATTGGAAACCTCAAAGTACACCGCCAGTGGCATACTTCCTCCAAGAAGGCCATGCCTCCTAATCCTTCTAAGTAGTGCCTCTCTCTATGGCTAAGAATTCAAATATATGAGTCTGTAGGGGCCATCCTTATTCAAACTACCACAGAGACTAAGCCAGAGTCCAGTGGCAAAAATAATCAGGTTGACTACAACAGAACAGCAAAGAAAAGAAAAGAAAATTTAGAATCAAAAGTAGTTGCTATTCAATCAACATATCAAACTCATGAGTATTTTGTTGTAGAGAGAAAATATCAGTCTTGTTAACACAGAAGTCTTTTTTTTTTAGCCGGGCGGTGGTGGCGCACGCCTTTAATCCCAGCAGTTGGGAGGCAGAGGCAGGAGGATTTCTGAGTTCGAGGCCAGCCTGGTCTACAAAGTGAGTTCCAGGACAGCCAGGGCTACACAGAGAAACCCTGTCTCGAAAAACCAAAAAAAAAAAAAAAAAAAAGAAGTCTTTTTTTATGTCCTAATCTGAAAATCTTGATGAGAGGAAAATGGTAGTGAGGCCAAAGGTAGCACTGCTGATGACATTATCTAAGCACTCCTTAGTTTTGAGAGTTTGTTTTTAACTAAGATACATAAACTTGGGACAGTCTCAGTAGGTAAGAGTGCATTCAGCTCAAGCCTGATGACCTGGGTTCATCCAAGAACTCAGAAAATAAAAGCCAGATGCAGTAACTATCTATCTAGGACTGTCCTTCTCCTCCCCCATGCCACCCCCAGCACTGGTACTAACATTGTTAATGTTTGGTTGTACTTTTGGACTTGCTACATTACCATGTAACATCTAAGACTGATGATTTAACTGGAATTGGCTAGATCTGGAAATCTGCAATGGATGCTTGCCACAAAAACAAAGTTCTGTTTGTATCACAGCAAATGCTGTGATTTGACTTGTGAACTCCTTCCTGGAAAAAGAAGATCCAAAGAGGAAGATGGAGGTCATCCAGATGATGGCTGTCCTAAGCAGGTGTCTTCCGTCGGTCTGCTCGGTCAGACAGGTGCACTATTGCACCTCCTGGCAGAGAGTCATCAATACTTTATAGCTTATAGCAACATTTCTGCTCCTCTTTCTTCTATCACGTGTGGGTGTAAAGTTTAATTTTTCAACAATAAATTCTGGTTTAGGTCTTCCATGCCTTTATTCAACATCCCCAAACCTGTAATAGGGAAACATTTAAAACTCCCTTAAAAAAGAAAGAAAGAAAGAAAGAAAGAAAGAAAGAAAGAAAGAAAGAAAGAAAGAAAGAAAGAAACTCAGAGATGGTTCTATGACTATAAGCCCACACAACATCTCTGAGAATATCAGAATGGTATTTTCTATGTAACATTTTTTTCCTCCTTCAGAAGGGCTCTTATGTCTTCTTATATGACAAGAACTAACTATCTTCCAAATTCTCATTATTGACCCCTTTCTCTCTATAATGGGCTATTATAAACTTGATTTTAAAGGGTAAATTCTGCCATGAGATGACCTTTTCTTTGAAATGACATCTTTTAAAACATAAAGCAAGAGCACAACTGATCTGAAACAATTAAGGAGGTAGCTTTTCTTCTTGCCAACTGTGTCACCAATGACAGCATTAGCTGACTGTTATTTCCTTGCCTTCAATTAAATGCTGAACTATTTCCCTCAGAACCTCTGGGATGGTATTCCTATTAGTTGGCAGAAGTTGCAGAAATTTGTGGAGAGTCTCTGTATTTCTTTTTTCATTGAAGTTTATTGCCTTGAATAATAGTCATTAATCAAAGACAGTGGAATCAGACAGACATTTGTGAGTTGTGATTTTGAGCCCACAGTCCAGGCTCTGGCAAGCTGCTAGAACTGCTATTTTTCAATGATGTGTTTGTGGAATGGCCAGTTTACCTCCATGCCTATGTGGCTAACAGGGAGTGAAATAATGACAGGGATGTTGTAGCTTGCCAGATTCTGCAATTAAGTAATGTTTAACTGTTACCATAGCAAACGGCAGGTGTGGTTCAACCTAATACAATGCTAAAGGTGTGTGGGGCCATCCAATACCATCATTTTTTTTTTGCATGAGAAAACTGGGTTCGTGAATTCCCAGGGTTTGTCAGGGTCACACAAATACTGTACGAGTTCTGTATGGTATTGTGATCTCTTTATGGTCCGCTCACTACACTCAGCTGCTACAATCATTCTGTGCCAAGTTGTCTATTATTACCTCGCTCCCTGCTTGGAAACCTCTTGTGGCCCTCATTGTTTCTAGTGTCTGAGCTGTGAGCAGTGAGCAGCTGGCAGAAGCCCAGGACACTGTCAGGGACCAGGCACCTGCAATGAAGAATAAATGGTCAGCTCTGGCAGCAGCTATAAAAGTTACATGACAGACCGGGAGAGAATCTAGGTTGAACTCCCAACTGCCTCCTGGTAACAAGCTGTTTGACACTATACCAAGCCTCCTCCAATCTAGACCCTGACTTCCTCATTTGTGGAATGAGCACCCTGGATCCATCTGTTGTCAATGGTTTTTCCAATTTGAAAGTGTCATGATCTGTATCTTTCTTCAAAGTTTCCATCGGAGTTTAGGATGTACCACACCTCTCCCTGTTAGGACTTTCTGGATTTACCATCTGTGTTAGGGTTTTACTGCTGTGAACAGACACCATGAAAAAGGCAACTCTTATAAAGACAACGGTTAATTGGTGCTAGCTTACAGGTTCAGAGGTTCAGTCCATTATCATCAGTGTCCAGGCATGCATCGCACAGGAGGAGCTAAGAGTTCTACATCTTCATCTGAAGGCCTCTACTAGAAGACTAACTTCCAGGCAGCTAAGACAAAGGTCTTAAAGCCCATGCCCATAGTGACACACTTTCTCCAACAAGGTCACACCTTCTCTAACAAGGACTCCAAATAGTGCCACTCCCTATGCTAAGCATATTCAAACCACCACACTGTTCTTACAGATATGAAATGAAGAGGCATTGATAATAGTGTCTGGGTTTTGTAACTGTATATGGGATGGATCATTAGGTGGGATAGTCTCTGGATGGTCTTTCCCTTAGTCTCTGCTCCATACTTTGTCTCTTGTATCTCCTTCAGTGGGTATTTTGTTCCCCCTTCTAAGAAGGACCAGAGTATCCATACTTTGTTCTTCCTTCTTCTTGGGCATCATTTGATATGTGAGCCATTGAACTGAGCTCAGGGTCCCCAGTGGGGGAGCTAGAGAAAGGACCCAAGGAGCTGAAGGGGTTTGCAGCACCATAGGAGGAACAACGATATGAGCCACCCAGTACTCCCAGAGCTCCCAGTGACAAAATCATCAAACAGCTAGTACACATGGTGTTACCCATGACTCCAGATGCATAGGCAGCAGAGGATTACCTTGTTGGACATCAAATGGAGGAAAGGCCCCTGGTCCTGGAAAGGTTCCATGCAGCCATGTAGAGGAATACCAGGACAGGGAAGTGGGAGGGAGTTGATTGGGGAACAAGGAGAGGGGAGATGGCTTATGGAACTTTCAGGGAGGGGGGAACCAGGAAAGGAGAAATCATTTGAAGTGTAAATAAAGAATATATCTAATAAAAAAAAAGAAATGGAGAGTCTGTGCTGTTCCAATCCAAATGCAGTAGTTTCCACTTGTGGAGGACATGTAAACTAGAGGGATGATTGAAATACAATCCAACCCTCATTTGATTGCGACTATTTCTCCCAAGCTTTGTCTACTCTGTTTTAAACAAACTGCACTCAGCTCTGTTTCCCCCGAGTACCTCCCCTCTTCTACAGTTCTCCCCATCATTTAATTCCACAACCGTTACTATCTTTCCATTGCTCTTCCTAGCCTCACCCTCTTCCCTTTCCCTTTCTTTTGCTTTCTCTCACTGATCTTTCATCTTCCTACTCTATAGGGACAATCATCACCCAGTCTACTCTTCCGCTCCCAGGAAAAGCAGTCAGTTGGGAGTTTGCCTCTGAGTTTGAACCTGTCTGGACCTATGCGAGGTGGAATAGACATTCCCAGAGGTAATAGTTCCCAGAGCAGAGAGTGAGATTGCTGTCAAGAAATGACCTTGGCCTTTGTCCTCTACCTTAGCAGGATTCTCAACCACACTGTCCTACTAGTCATCCAGAGGGAATGATGACCAGCACAATTCTGTAGCTGTACAGTTCATGAAATACTGATAAACTGGCTTAGAATCCTATTTTTATTGTTCCCTCATGATTCACTATCTAAGGAGAAGGATGAGAAAGAGGATGAAGAAGAAGAGGAGGAGGAAGATAAAGAAGAAAAAAGAGGAGGAGGAGGAAGGAAGAAAAGAAAGAGAGAGAGGGAGGGAGGAAGGGAGGGAGGGAGGAAAAAAGAAAGAAAGAAAGAGAAAGAAAGAAAGAAAGAAAGAAAGAAAGAAAGAAAGAAAGAAAGAAAGAAAGAAAGAAAGAAGGAAGGAAGGAAGGAAGGAAGGAAGGAAGGAAGGAAGGAAGGAAGACCAGTTTTGTTTTGTGTCAACAAAATGCTAAGGAACTGAAGCTTAAGGCAGGGCTGCACTTGCTGAACTTGGCAGTGATTATATACAAAGGCCATAGCTTCCAGGATCCCCAAGCCTCTTCAACTGCAACATTTTGACCCCTTAACAAGAAGTTTTTCTCTTCAGGGATAGGTGAAAGAGGAAATTGGGTAGAGCAACAGAATACTAAAGGAGAGGGGGCGGGACCCAGTGGAGCAGGAAAGAGTGGACAGCGACAGGGGCAGGGGAGCTGGGCTATTATTCGACTGGATCTCCAGAAAGTCCTCTGAACACATAATGCTTTACATGCCAGTCAGTGCAAGTCCCAGGGCACTGCTTTCATTAAATCCAATTTCTTTCCCTAGGGTCTCACATTTGCGGCAGCCCTGGATATGGTTTAAGATATTTCATCTGTCTGTGACCTTTCGCTCCTGACACCCTGCTTATGGGCAAGTGTTTTTGCCAGTTAACCTCCCCCTTACCCCCATCTCCTGTGACCTTATGCATTTCCAACAGGAAAAATACAAACTCGCCAATTAGTTTTATTACCCAAAGGATAAACATCAAATGGCGAAGCCTTTTATCTTGCTGTACCTGCAAATCTCCTCGTTACTCAGCATCGAACAAACATTTGCTGAGAGTTAATAAATCCAGTTCATGACTTTCTTTGTGTAGGGAATGTCCTAGCATCCTGGGCAATCTCTCATTAAGGAAAAAGAAATAGAACATACTCATATTTTATTCATGGTCTCAGAATCCCAGGGAAAAAAATCTAGAGACTTAAAGACATGGAGAGGGCTTCTACTTCTTTACTTCAAACGCTACATCCTGGATCCTCTCACAGAATGGTCCCAACAACATTGCCATGTGGTTCAGCCCATCTGGGCACTAACAGTGTACCTGTGGCCTCTTCGCCATGTCCCACAATTAAAAGAGACCCAGGTTCATTAAAGCATAGCCCTGAATCCATGACTGTGTGGGCCACACAATTTTGCTGTCATCAATTACAAATATCCCCAGACTGCTCTGCTTCCTTTTTCTTTACCTCTGCAGAAGGCACATTAGAGGCATCAGCATACTTACTCTGGTAAGTTTTAATTTACCAGTGATTCCTATGTCTGCCAGCTTAGAAAGGCTCCAGTGATTTATTGGACCCGAGAAGAACTCTCATCCATTATAGTTTGTCTTAACTTAATCAAAGGTATCTTCTCCCTTTGGAGCGCCTCACCTATAAACTCCACGGTCGCTGTGATAAATGTGCCGGCTTGGCATCTTTTTCTGACTATGGTGAATGAAGCTTTGCAAGCAACATAATATATTCTGTTAATGCCATGATTAGGGTACAGATGGGTTGGGGTTGGGCTGGGTGCGGATCTAGAAGATAATCGCATTGGGTTTTTGACTGAACAGTGGAAGTGATGGTTGGGAGTGTAGCTGAATTCACAGGGATTTGTAGAGATCGAGAAAACGAAGTGAAAAGACACCATTTTGTGTCTGTATCTTCGGCAACATACATCTCCACTCCCACCTACAACATATATGCACAGGTACACGCACACACATACATGTGTGCCTGCTCATGCTTGAGCATGCTTGCGTGCACACAGGGACACACACACACACACACACACACACACACCCCACAGTAACTACACTTTACACAAAGTAGAAATAACTTAGGACAAAATTCACTGTAAACCCTCTCTAAATAGTAGCCCCTGGGAAGACATCAAGGATCTACCTGAGAGAATAAAAATTAGAAATTGTGGGAATGTGTTTTAAATTTCAAAACTAAAACTATAGTCTAAGAACAACCTCAAAATGACCAATTGCTTTTCGATGTGGCAGAAGAGTCTCACTTTTGACTTTAGAAAGGTATGTGGTGAATGCATAGACATTTCTAAATTATTGCTGTGAATTTTTCATAAAAGAAAATTGTTCAAAATTGATGAGCATGAGTCTAAAAGAGTATATTCTTTATTGAAACCAGCTAAGTCCTCTTCCCTTTCAGATTCTGTGGTCCTATATAGATTTACATCCCATTGTGGTTTGAATATGTGTCCCCAGAGTCCTACCTATCAATGAGTCAGCCCCAACTCTGGGATGATATTAAGAAGTAGTGAAAGTAGTAGGAAATATGGATTTGAGGAATGGAAGCCATATCACTGGAAATGTCTCCATGAAGGGATTGCTGAAATCCTGGGCCCCTCTTGTCCATTGCTCTCTGAAGGCTGTGACATGAACTAGCCTCCCATACCTCGTTTTCCTCATGATACACTGTATCCAACATATCCAAAGCAAGGGATCTGAGCAACCATGACTGGAATCATCTGAAACTTTAAAGCAAAACAGAATCTTCCTCGTCATAGGTAGATTATCTCAGGAGTTTTGGCACAGTGACAGAAACCTGGCTATCACACAACTGTGGCAATTAACCCACTGTTTTTTCTATTCAAGAGAGTCATTAGTTGTGACATTAAGCTGTTTTTTTATTCATGATTCTGAAAAAAAACCCTTTTAGTTTTTGTAGTCTAGCATAAGTGAACAGAATTCCAAGGATAAATGTAAGAACTGATTAAAAAAAAACAAAACAAAACCCAACCCATTTAATCTTCACCCTTGTTGAAGAGTAACTTTTTTTGAATCCCACTGGCTAACAACCTCCCTTTCTCTGTCAACTTGCAACATTTAGCACAGTCTACAAGAAACATTTGTAGTTTGTGGCAAATATCATTCATTCTGTTGACTAAATCAGAATAGGATTTTCCCCCTGTAGTATATAATATTTGTAAGAAATTATGCAAGAAAGCATAGGACACTTAAGAATGAGCTTAGATCAGGATAGCAAAAGACATGCTAACAAATGCCTCTACTTCCTGTTTCTGTAGAATACATACCCTATGATCATTCTGATATTTTTAAAGAGATAGAAACAGTGGTAAAAGAAGAGTATGCAAGAAAAATATGTAACTCACAAACCCAAGCAATATACAGAATATTTAAGAATTTTGAGCAAAATCTTTTGAGTCCTGATGTTATTAGGAAGCAAATCCTTGAGAGCTTTGAGTAAAAAAAAATCACTATAGTCAGGTCTCATGAAAGGGTCCTGGAACCACGTCTATTCCAGAGGCTAAACCAGGAGAACAAATTCAAGGCCTGTCTGGAAATCCTGTTTCCAAATAAAGAATGGAAAAGGGATGGAAATTAACTTAGTTGTTGGACTCCTTTGCTTTCTGTTGCCCTGATCAAATATTGATCAAAAGAAACTTGGGAGGAAAGGGTTTATCTTATCACACAAGTGACAGTTCATCTGCAAAAGAAGCCAGGACAGAACTAACACAGGAACCTGGAGGCAGAAACGGAAGCAGAGACCACAAAGGAGCACAGCTTACAAACTTACTCTTTAGGGAAGGTATCACCCTCAATGGTCTGGGCTTGTCCACATCAAGAAAATGCCTGACAGACTTGCCTTCAGGTCAAACTGAAAAAAAGGATATTCTCATTTAAAGTTCTTTTGTTCTCAAATGACTCTAACTTATGTCAAGTCAACACAGAAACTGATAATCACTTGCCTATCACGTGCAAGGTCAGGGGTTCAGTTCTCAGCAACACACACACACACACACACACACACACACACACTGAAGATAATTTTTTTGTTTGTTGTTTTCATTTTATCTTTTTACCTCTGGGGAACAAATACAAGACCTCCCTCTTTTCAGGCAAACATTCTTTAATGGGATTCCATTGCCAGACAAAGGTTAATTTTTACCTATAACAATCAGAAAACAATTCAGAAAAAGAATGGAACCGTAAAAGACCCACTTAATCTAAATAAGATGCCAGGATAAAGGAATGTGCAAACTTTCCCTGAAGTATATAAATTCTCAGGGGATAAAAGGATACGCTCATGGACTCATAATGTTTCAAGGGAACAGCTTCATTTGTGCCTCTCTGTGATTTTCTGGGTGGGTATTTATTTTGATTGTACCTTGGAGAAGACATTAGTAGGGAGTAGAATTTTAGGTTGACTGAAGACGTTACTCCTTTCTACTATATCATGTATTTTGGCATATTTAAGGTCACTATGATCAGTTCTTTGAGGAAGGCTAGCTCTCTGTTCTAAATCACATTTACTGTTTGTTCCTTGTGTTCTGTAATTTTGTGAAGTTCAATGTGGAGGACATGTTTTTGTTTTTTTCAATAGATTTCCATGGACTACTCTTTGGGTTCAGATGGGCTTTTCTTTTTCTTACTTAGAGAAAAAAAATCCACCCATTTTATAAAATTTTAAATCCCCTCATCAGAATGGCTTTTACTTCTTTTAAAGTTTCTGCTTTATCATTCCTTTCTGCAACCTGGAAAATTTCCCCAAATCAATCTTCCAGTTCACCAATTCTCTCGCCAGCTATCTTTAGTGTTTGCTTTGTATTTTTTATTCCCTTTATATTTTGATTTTAGGAATTCTGCTTGAGTCTCTTTCAAATCTTCCCTGTTAACTCCCACATTTTTTCTTTCTTCAATTATTTCTAGAGTGTTCATTTTATTGCCTTGGTTTATAGTCTCTTATTTTTAGGGGCCATCTGGTACTATCTATGAGGAAAGGTTATACAACTTATACAGTATAAAACAGTAATGGGAACAGAAAAATATAATATGCTGTCTGGAAGCAGCAGATCATTCATAGATCCAATGATGATTTACACCAAAGAATTATGAACTGGAAAGACAAAAATGGACCCAAAGAACATTGACTTACATTTTACAGTATTGCAATTTATAATGTAGAAAATGAGAAGCCCTGGAATATGAAGGAGGATAGTGACATTGTAGACATAATGCTTTGGGAATATTGGTAGTTGAAAGAGAAAACACTAGTATTTGTTTCTAACACAAGTGTTTAAGTATACTGAAAGAAATACAATTTGTGAGATAAGTAATTTTGTAAAAAAAAAAGATAAATCTAAGGAGCAAGTATTATACAGAAACAAAAAGACACATATGATTGAAAGAGATAAGAAGATTGGCTGGGGCGCTATAGTAATTTAGATGTGCAATGAAGAGATTTTCTATAAAGGCAAGAACATTTGGAATATCAGGAAAATAATACAGGTATGATCTTTACGCTCCTGAATGAATCTTTGCTAATGTGGGAGACAGTTCACACAGGAAAGATGATCCTAAAATGAAAGATTAGAGAAGTATAGGCCCACCAACAATATCATAGGTTTAAGAATATTAAAGATATATTAAGATTTCTTTTAAATACAAAATAATGGCAGACTGGAAGAAGAGAAGCTTCATTACATATGTCAGGCACATTATACATCCCTGTACATGTAACTTATTGTTATTACTGTTGTTATTTTGCCACAAATGGAAGTATCATTATTTAGCAAAAATAGCAGATTTAGAAGTAAATGAAGATATGTAGGCTACTTGGCACGCTATAGGCTACTAACCTTAATTTGGTAGAAGGTATGTAAATCAAATTTGAAAAGGCATTATTATGGACTTTGTACATTACAAAATATTGTTAATCAACTGGTCACATTCACAGTGTTTCTTGCAAGATGGCTCAGAGGGTAAGAGCACTAACCACTCTTCCAAAAGTCCTAAGTTCGATCTCATAGTATTTCTTGCATAATATGTAGAATAAGGAACAAGTAAGTGTCAGAGGCTCAGAAGTTTTAAGTACATACTGCTAATATAGTGAGCCCAAGTTCAGGTCCCAAGACCCACATCAGGTGGCTTACGAGTCTCATTAGCTCCATCCTCATGGGATCAGATGACTTCTTCTGGCCTTTGTATCTACAAAATAATGCTATGCTTGTGTACACATCACAAACACACACACACACACACGTATTCAAAAATAAAATACATTTTAAACACAAAAACTCTTTTGTCCTGCTCTTGGAATTCTTTTCTTCTTCAAGGGTTACCTTGTCTAGCCTCGAAATGAGGGCTTTTGCCTGTCTTACTGTGTTTTATTTTATCATGTTTGGTTGTCTCTTGGAGGCCTGCTCTTTTCTGAAGGGAAATATATAGAGAGTAGTAGATCTGGGGAAGAGAGGAAGTTGGGAGAAGCTGGAATGAGCAGGGGGGTGGGGGGACTATGGCAGGATGTATTTTATAGGAGAAAAATCTATTTTTAATAGTAGAAAAGTAAGTTTCTACATTCAAAGTAGACATGTAATAGTCAAAATGTTCTTTTTCATTCTGGAGAGAGAGAGAGAGAGAGAGAGAGAGAATGACTACTTTTATAGTCTGGATTGATTGGTTTGTTGATTGAATAATACTTGGATAATCCATGGAAAGCCCATGATTAACCTACCGATTGCTACACAATTATTAGCTATTTTGATCACCATGTTTACATAAAAGAACATGGAAATGTTACACAACTGTGAAAAATCTAATAACTATACAATACGTCTGGTTGGTTGGCCAAAGCAGAATTCTGACTGAATCTGAAGGGTCAAAACACTGAAATACTTTCATAGTTAAAGGCAAAAATAATTTAATGAAAACAGAAGAAAATGAGCTTAAATATATTGCTTAGTTGCCAAATGCTATGAGATGATCAAACGGAAGATATTGCTATTTGTTCAACTTTGGCAGTGGGAAGTGACAAAGTTATATGGAGACCAGCGTCTTTTATTTTTTTGTTCTCTCACCTTGCACTGAACACATATTACTTCTCATAAAAGATTCATTTTCACAGCCCGCAGCTCTCTGTGAGTCAGCCTCTACCTGTTCCATGACTACCATGTGATGTTCATTCTGACTTTTCTCAACCCCCCAAAGTTATAAAATGCAGGCCTCAAGTATGAAATGCTGAAATGAATCTCAGTGGGTTCCATGAAGCCAGGTAGAGACTTTGGAAGTTCTCTGCAGCTTAAAAACAAGGAAACTATCAATTTCTAAAACTCCAGACTAACCTGGCAACTGTATAGATGTAGCAGGTGTTGGCTAGGAAACTGTGTTTCCTCAGAATTAATGACATGCCATTATTGTAGCAATTCTTCCAAGTCTCTAGAGTGTCTGTAATTAAGAAGTTTAACTGTACTTAAAATGATATAAAGTGTCATTAGTCCCATGCTAAATCATTCCAGATTACTGATTTATTCTCCAGTGAAATCATCCAGGTAATTTTCTCTGCCTGAGTAATGTAAGGTTTCACACATGAACACCTCTACTGGATAAAGCTTTGGCTTTTGTTCTTAGTTAAAAATAATAGTGGGACTGGTGCTGGAGTTGGGGCTCAGGGGTAAAACACCTGATAAGCATACACAAGTATCTGTATTTCATCCCACAGAATGCCAAAAAAGAATACATTTCTTAGAAGCCCCACAGTGGTATGATGAAACTTCTGCCCATTGTCTTCCAGACAGTGTCTTCACAGAAGGTCGTCGACTAAGACTTTGAATTCTTTCCGTCTATATTTTTATAATATAGTGGAAATCTTTCTTTAGGTACAATAGTAGGTGAACTTCCTGAATAACTTTGGCTGAAAGAGAATCAGAAGACCCTGACTGACCTTCTGTTCACCTTTCCCCATGCCTTCAGAACTTCCACAACCCTTATGTCCTTCTGATTTTACTCCTCTATTTCTAAATAATAACCCTAGCCTGCATGCTTAGTTCATTATTAAAGCTTGTATTCTCTGGACTCTTCTAAAAACATTTGAAGAAACAATTCTTTTTTAAATTAATTGGAGAAAGTATTGAGATGAAATTTCTCAAGTATATGATCTACACTATTGTCTCAAAGTATAAATATTCAAGAGTATAGTACTTAAAATTAACATGGTATTCTCATTTTTCATATGGTTGGACAGAGTTAAAGTGTTCAAACAAAAATGATTATGTTTTTCACTGATCTGGTCTTTAATGCATTCCTGTGTTGTGTTCAATTGCTCGGGATGTGGCTTCTCTGATAAATATATGATTAGAGGTGTAAACCTTACCACGTGACCAGCATTGTGCATAAATTTGTCCCAGGTTCTTCTGGTGTGGTGAAAGATACACTGCTATAATTCCATTAGAGAAAAACCTAGCACACAATATGAAAGAGAATGATAGGATTTGATTCTGGAAACCTGAAATGTATATCTTCGTACTCCCCTCCTCCTTGCTACTGACAAATATCCAATTGTTCAAACTTCACTCTTTCTGGTAATGTTTATTACTCTGGGGCCTTGATGGTTCTGTCTGAGATCACAATGCTCTGTCTAACTCATATAAATATTTTTCTGCCAAAAGCAACTTCTTATGTATTTCCATGCAAATCTGCTGCTTTTAATTGATATGTAAAATCACTCCATTGTCTTTATTTAAATGGTTTTCATATTGATATAGTATTCCACACTGAAAATAATTCTTCCAGACTCAATAATGCCTCATTGTCTTTTTGCTTCCATCACTGATATCCTGAAGTCCATTGTAGTCTTATGGCTTCCACTTTAAATTTATATTTTTAAATCCATTTCCCCATACTTTTAATTTTTTTCCTGTCTTTTGCCATAAGCAATTTTCTTGCATTTGTTTCATTTGAAATGTGGAATTTGTTAACTATGGATTCTTCAATCTGGAATCGTCAAACTGTCACCAGTTTAGAAAACATCTCGTATCTCCTCTTGGTGCTTTAAATCAGTCGTTCTCAATTTTTCTAATTCTGGACCCTTTAATATAGCTCCTCATGTTGTGGTGACCTTCATCGATAAAATTATTTTCACTGACACTTCATAACTGTAATTTTGCTACTTCCTAATTACTTTATAACTGTAATTATTCTGAATCATAATGTAAATATGTGTTTTCTGATGGTCTTTTGCAACCCCTATGAAAGGGTCATTCAACCCCCAAAGGGAGAATCATTGTTTTAAATGATGTTACTGCAGCAAAGATGTATTTTCATTTTATTAAATGTACATGTGGGAACAATGACAATCTTGAGTAAGAAGGGGGAGTTAGAAGTGGAAAGATTAATCGGAAGTCCAAGAAAGAACTAATTATTGCATCTCTCAATCCAAGCAAGCTGACAATCAGGATCACAAGAGCCAAGGGCTTGACTTCTTTGTGACTAGGTGGAAAGCCAGTTACATATTAGGCACTTGCCAGAAAAAGCTAAATCCTGCCTGTCTATGATTTTGCCAGTTATTGGCACTTTTGTCAGGGCTACAGTCGTAAATGTGTCCGCTTTCCTAAACATTTCTTAGGACATCTAAGACAGGTGGTGCATCTCTCTATAGTTCAACTAGATTATGCCTTCACCCTCTGCAGAGCACAGCTCTTGCTCTATGTAAATTCCAAGCCTATATTCCAATATTCTGTGTAGAACTCAATTTTACCATAACTAAAATGACAAGACCTCTCATGAACAGGTAGAAGAACTCTTCCCTTGGATTTTCCCAGGGGCAGAGGCACCATCTTGGACTCTGTTGTTTGCTCACATAATATGAAATTATGTAAACTACCATGTCTTTGTGAATGCTATCCCATCTGTCCCTTCCATCCTGTTTCCTCTCCCTTGGCTAGCAGCCATGCCATAATTACCTCTCCCTTGGATTTCTAACTCATCTTTTCACTTTCAACTGCCCTTTCCTCAAAACTGTCAGTGATTTCTCATTTACATTGAATAAAATACAAATTCATTGTCCGAGTATTAGAGACAATCTATATTATGCTCTGACTCTATTGAATTTGTCTTGTACCAGATACTAGGAGTCAAAATACATTGACGAAAATGTAATCTGTACTCTATTTCGTAGAAAACATCCCAGAATGGTGTTGTCAAACATAGTAGACACCAGTCACTCACATGTGGCTTCTGAGAACTTGAAATGAGGCTAGTACAAATTAACATGCACTACAAATGTAAAATACTGAGTTGTAAAAATGTACTCTATGACAACAGTGTGTTATAAGACAACAGTTTTTATATTAATCATGCATTAAAATGATAAAATGTTGTTATATTAGGTTCAATTTAAAAAACAAGGTTATATACCTTGTCAGCTTTATAATGTAGATTTGGGAAATTTTAAATTACATGCATGAGTTGAATTTGTGGCTCCTGTTCTATTTGTATTGAATAGTTATAATATACATATATACATATATATATGTGTATATATACATTTATACATATATACACACATATATAAATATGTGTGTATACATTTATACATATATACACATATATATGTATATATATGTGTGTGTATACATTTATACATATATACACATATATGTATGTATATATGTATATATATATATATATATATATGTGTGTGTGTGTGTGTGTGTGTGTGTGTCTGTGTGCAGTTCAGAACCACACAAGACTCAGCAAAAAGGAGCGCTCATCTGTCTTGCTCTCTAGGATGCTCTCTCCAGCTACAGTGGAAGCGAAAGATACAGTGTGGGCAGGACAACCCATCAGGAGGCTCACACAGTTATCCACAAGAGAATTTAAAAGAAGTCAAACTATAGCGGTAGCTACAGAGACATGGACAACAAGAGTCTAGGAGAGAGAGAGAGAGAGAGAGAGAGAGAGAGAGAGAGAGAGAGAGAGAGAGAGAGAGAGAGTTGCTGTGAAAGATTATAATTAGGGACCTGGATTTATTTTTGTTTTTGGAAAAGTTGTTTTTGAATTTTGATTGTCTATAATAAATATGTAAACTCTAAAAGGTGATCTTTTTTTTTTCTGAGCTATCTCTACAGGAAGCTTTCCTAGGAAATCTCTCTTAGAATATTTTTCCTCAGTGTATTCATTATGACTATGATGGTCCTGAAACTTACTGAGCGAAGGAGACCTCCTCGAAGACTTATGAGTTACCTAGGCTCTGTCTAAATAAGAACCGAGGCTACATAAAGTAGGTTCTGAGTAGAGACTGGCATCAATGTTTTGTAAAATCTATACTAGAAACAACAAATGATGCTTCCTTCTTGTGTGGTATTTTTTGACTCTTTCACTTTCCATCCTCTCTTCTATAAGGTTTTGTGCCTCAGTCCTGCTTAGCGTGTTAAGATCCAATACTGAAAACCTGAAATGTCTTTCTGCAACCAAATCTTATAAGGTAAATTCAGTGAATTTGATGTAGCAACTACTCCTTTAGGTTCCTCCTGGTTCATTTAATCTTTAAGCCAAACCTACAGGGCAAGCATTATTAGTATCCTTATTTTGATGAATATGAAAATGATGGGTGCTCTGAGGCCATAAAAGGTCCATGTGACTTCTTAAAATGGATGACAAAGTCGGGATTTGAACATAGCTTGAATTGATTGTGAACTGCCCAAAAGTCTACTTCTACTACTCACTACTAACCCAGAAAAAAGAACAAACATTATTTTTTATATTGGGTACCAACGTACAACCCAACCAGAACGGTAAACAGAAAGATAGGCCCTTTCAAAACCGAGTTCAGCAGGTAGAGGAAATCTCACTGAAAAAGTCTAGCATACAAAGTCTAGCTGGGAGTAGACACTTGAAGTTGTTGCAGGCTTACCTCTTTAAGATTGTCTCACAGTACAGAAAAATATATTTGTAAACACTAGCAAACTAAACCATGTGCTCTCTACCATACGAGATTTCCAATGGACAAAACATTACTATCTGACTTATGGTAGACACTACGAATGATGAGTATGTGACTAGATTCACAAATGACCTAGTAATGGATTTATAAGATATAGTTCTTGCTCAAATAAACTCACAGTCTGCTGGTGAAAATTATGAAAGAAAATAATAACAGCCTCATCTGAGATGTGTTACAAAGAGCTAAATTCAGAGAGGAGGGCAGATGTAAGAACATAAAATGCCCCTCAAGGAAGACCTTTTATGGAAAAAAATGGCCACATGCTCTAATCTCTTACCTAGAAAGAAAAGTTTCCCCCTGAAGCATGACATAGGTCCCTTTATTTTATTTGTCCAGAATCCAGGATGTATCCAGTTTTTTTTAAAAAAAAAAATTTTTGCTTATATTTGACTTTTTTTTTTAAATTAGCACTGCAAGCAGGGAGCTCATGTTATCTCACAGAGTGGAATTCCATTCACGCAGGACCCCACAGAAGTCGTTGTGTTGTCCTCAATCTTGCTTCCCTTTTCCCTGCCTCACTCATTCAATCTGTTGCAACCTCCTGCCTACCAGGTCTCCTTAATGGCTTTCTAATCTGTCTCCTGTTGTCCACGTCTCTGTAGCTACTGCTGTAGTTTGGCTTCTGATAAATTCTCTCAGGGATGACTGTGTGAGCCTCCTGATGGTTTGTCCTGCCCACACTGTATCTTTCGCTTCCCCTGCAGCTGGAGAGAGCATCCTAGAGAGCAAGACTGATGAGCACTCCCTTTTGCTGAATCTTATGTGGTTCTGTACTGTGTACACACACACACACAAACACACACACACACACACACACACACACACACACCCCAGAACATCTTTGATGGACCATTCTGGATTCTTCTTGTACTCATGCCTGTGATGGACTGAACTGATTATATATCTTGAATCTCCTCCTAACGGATGATGCATCCAAGCTTCCCATAGCTACTGTTCTCATGCTTCAGGTTCTACATTCCTCCTTCTGCCTCCTTCACTAGATCTCCCTCTACTTAGTTATTCTTCATATCTGAGCCCAGCTGTGGCCTTCTTAGCAACTGGGGGTCAAATCCTCTAATACACTGGTTATTCTATTATGTCACAATTATTTCTTCCATCAGGTCTGAGCACCTTGTTCTAGAGAGAAGTCCATTCCCAAGCCTACTGCTATTCTCATCACATAGCAAGGAGAGAATGGATGGTTTCGTGGGCAGCCCTTTGTAGTCAATCTGTCCTGTAATAAATATCTTCTCACATTTGTGAGCATCTGACTGAAGAGGTCGTGCTGAAGAACGCTGCGGAAGTGAGAGGCCGTGTGGGGGCTATAAGTAGACATCTGTGGGTGTCCAGGCAAATGAAGGACAACAGTGGGGCAATATTTAAATAATTGAGACTAACTGAATAGACTAGAGAAAATTAACTTGGAATGAAAAAGTTCTTCCCTGGCCAATCTCACCAGTGTGGGTACTGACCAAACCATTACTTAGCTGGCCACCTGGAATACCCAACATCCCAAGGGACACAGAGGCAGCCAGAATTGAAGACATTTTCTATCACCACTGGGAACTTTTGTTTTGTTTTGTTTTTAAATTCCACACTTCAGTGATGGGAAAACAGAACCATGCAATCGTCTATACAGATGACAAGAATACAAAAGTCTGAATGTAATATGAAGTTCACATCTCATTATACATTATATTTTAATTAGAAAAAATTATATGAACGTTAATAATGGGAACTTTTTGTGTAGGCACCGCTATTATCATCAGTAAAAATACAACACTGAGACAAAATTATGGGAGAGAAAATATTCTGCCTTTGTTTCTAAAAAATTTGCATGTGTTCAGAGAAAGAAAATAACAAAGAATGAAAAGTCTTTGTTATTCACTGATTTCTGTGATCTGTCAAAATGCCAAATAAGGCATTTAATCAATCAGAATATGAAAGAATGTGACAGACCCCAAGCTTGTTGGAGAACATAGCTGTGTAAAGTGCTTCAACTCTCATGTGAAGTTATGTCACAATACCAATTACTAAATGCCATTTTTCTATAACTTAGTTAATGCAAGGAGACAATTTAGGTTGAAATTAATTGCAGCTCTACTGACTTTTGAACCTTGGATGGTTTATCTGAAGCTGTTTACACAAATTCTTCCAAATTATAACTTGACAAGTTTCATTTTTATAGGAAGATCATATCTATTAAAGTGGAATACTAACTAAAATTAAATCTTAGTGAGAATTTCAACAACAATCCTCACATCTATTGCTTTTTTGTTTAAGCTATGAAGATGATTTGAGAGTTTTGCAAAGAAACAGGAATTGTTCCAATAACTTATCCTAGAACAGAGAAATTATTAATCTCAATTATTGAACAGATGTTGAGTTCCTCCTATGGACCTGCTTTTGCAGAGCACAAGTGCTTACAACTTGAAAGTGGACCACAATTGAATTAATGACACAAAGGCGTAATTAATGAAAGGCTGAATCCAATGTCCTGAAAGAGAGAGAAAACGTTGTCAATGGGAACGTGAAACAGATGACTCTTATCTGGAGTGGACAACTAGGGAAAAAGAATATGGCTTGATGAACTGAAGTTTAAAGAGATTAACTAGCCCAGATGGGGAGGTGATTTGTTTGGAGAGGCTTCTGGTTGGGAACAGCTGAGAGGAGAGAGGTGAGGCAAACAAGCCCATTTGAGGACCCAGGAGATGTGGAGGTGATGCCTAAAGTAAAAGGGACAGGCTTCAGATTGTTCCAGTCCCTTTATCCCATGCTAGTATCTTTTAGTTTATTTAGGGAAACATCAAGGTGGGACTGGAACCATGTCTAAGTTGGCAAATGCTTGCCCAGCAAGTGAGATGATTTAGATTTTCAGAACCAAAGTAAAATGTGTCAGGTGTTACAGTGTGTGCTTATAATCCTGGTGCTGGGGGTGGCAGAAACAGGAGGATTCTGGGGCCCTGCTGGCCAGTCAAGATTAATTTGTGAGCTTCGTAACAGTGGGAGACCCCTGTTTTTAAGGGTGGTAGACAGCAATTCTTAGGAGGCTCTGGCCTCCATATGCACCTTTTAACAATGTATATGTATAGTGCTCTATGTCCACAATCATTAAAATCATAAGGAAGACCACCTCAGGACTTCAAAGAGAGAATAATGGCATGTAGGAAGTCAATCTGATAAGTTATATGTAGTTGCACCATGAAGTTGTAGATGTGGAAAGGATGCAAACTGGAACATTTTAGACAAGTGTAAGCCAACATTGTGATTGCAAACTTCTAGTAAGACTGTCTGGAAGGCACTTCTTTATGGAGTTAGTATTGAGAAGAGAGATAGTATTGGTTACTTGTCTGTTGCCATGACAAACACCTGACAAGAAGCAACTGAAGAGAGGAGGTACTGAGTTTGGATTATGATTTAAGGAGAGATAAAATCCAACATGACTAGGAAGACCTGGGGTAGGAGCTCTAGAGGCAGCTGGTTCCATTGTGTCTGCAGATGTGTCAGGATGAAGAGGGTCGAATACTGGTGTTCAGTTCTCTTATTCAGTCAAGCAATCCATCTCACAGAGTAGTATCACCTAAAGACAGGGTGGAAGCTAAGTTAGGCATTTTCTCACTATTATTGAACCAATCTGGAACCTCCATCACAACCATGCTTTGAGGTCGTGTTTCCTGGATGATTCTAGATATTGCCAAGTTTATAATATTCACCATTATACAGACCAAGGAAAAGGTTTATTGATGTCAGAGGCCTGCAGATTTTATAGAGAGAATAAAAGATTGATGTTTAGGGAAAAGTGGAGAATCTTGAGAACTCCAGCTCAAACATGGCAGGGGAGATATTATAAACCAGCTATTGTGGCTCTCTTCTGTAATCCTAGCACTCTGAAGGTTGAGGCAGGGAGATAGCAGTAAGATCAAGGTTTGCCTAGTCTTTATGGTTAAACTTTATCTGAAACAAAAAGAGAGGAAGGAAGGAAGGAAGGAAGGAAGGAAGGAAGGAAGGAAGGAAGGAAGGAAGGGAGGGAGGGAGGGAGGGAGGGAGGGAGGGGGAGGGAGCGAGGGAAGGAGGGAGAGGGAGGGAGCGAGGGAAGGAGAGAGGGAGGGAGGAAGGAAGGAAGGAAGGAAGGAAGGAAGGAAAGATAGACCTATAGCAACACAGATAAGAAGAAAAAGAATGCATCATTATAACATTAGAGTCAAAATGACCAGAAGAGAATATGTGGGGTGTTGTTGTTGCTGTTGTTGTTGTTTTTTATAAGTTACAGATCAGCAGGATGGATTGTTATAAAGATGTCAGTAAAACGAAGACTGAAATTGTTCATTAGATTTAGCTATATAGAAGTTTTGCCCAAACAGGAGGTATTTAGAGGTATGAGTCATGTTTCATGGGCAAAATGGACTGAATTGAGAGTAAGTAGAAGATAAGAAAATGAAATGAAGGTTGCAATCCCAGGATCAGCTTATACTTGTCTAACATGTTCTGTGCTTCGGGCACTATTTTGAGTTATCCTTCATGAATCCTCAGAACCCTTCTAGGATCCTGGAAGTATTACAATCTTTTCCTTCTATAGGATAAATCATTGTGCCAGTGTCACACACAATGACAATCCTCTGAAGAAGTTTGATATGTGAGGAAGAGAGATTTGATTAGGAAAGTGGCTGAAGAACTGCAGCTTGATTTGTTCTTAACCTTTAGAGGGAAGCCCTTGGCTTGCATATGTAGAGAGAGGAAACACATTCTTAGTTCCTCCAGGAAAAAAGAGATGTGGTTGCTGTCTTATACCTGTCAGGAGAAACAGAGATGTACCTCTGCTTCATGTCTTCATGATGAGCCATCAGGCCCTGCTCAACTAACCCCGGGAGGATCATTCAACATGGAAAATACTTCGTGCAAAAATTACCATGCTTTGGTTACAAATTCCTTTTGATTTTATTTTTTCACACCCCCCCTCTCTGGATTGAACTGCCTCAAATCTTTAAAGAAGGTATAGAAATTGTAGCACAGTTGACCACAAATTCTGAGCATCCTGGTTTCTATGGTAAGCAAGCCATGGCCTTTAAAACAAGAGTGTCATGGTATGGATCTCAAAGGTCTTCAGAACCTTGTGCATTTGAAGCCCAGCTCTTTCATTCATCACTTTCAGCACCCTGACTATGCAATGAGCCTCCTGCTCCAGATGCCGTGGCCTGACAGACTCTACCTCTTTGGAAGCATAAGCCAAAATAAGCCCTTGTTTCCTTAATTTGTTTTGTTCCAAAGCTTTGTCATATCAGTGATGGAAGTAACTGAGACAAAGGTAGTAGAAACCTTAGGAGGTTAGGTCCACTTGTGAAAGTGAGTCACTGGGTATATTCTGAGTATATTTTGTCCCTCGCCCCTTCCTTCTCTCCTTCCTTCCTTTCTTCCTTCCTGCCTTCCTGCCCTTCTTCCTGCTTCCAGTTTGCATGAGTTAAATGGATCTAGTCAACAGTGTGCTTTCTTCCAGTATAATTTTTTCTAATAGCAACATGGACAAATGATCATGGACCGAGACAACAGAACCATCTCTTCTTGACTCCTTTTAAGCTGTTTGTTTCAGGTAGGGTCTCTGTGTGTATGCATTTGTATGTTCAGGTGTATATACGTGCATGGGTGAGCATGCACATGTATGTACACCCATGTGGAGACCAGAAGATAACCTTGAATATCTTTTCTCAGGTGCTTTCTACCTGCTTTTAGAGACAGGACTTCTCATTGTCCCGAGATAGCCCAGAATGTTAGGCTGGCTATCCAGACAGTCCCAAGAATTTGCTCATCTCTACCTCCTCAGTGCTGGGGTTACAAATACTTGCCACTAGGCTTTTCTTGTGCAGGTTGTATATAAAGAACTCAGCTCATCATGCTTGTAAGGTGAATACTGACTGACCAATATCTTGAGCTCTGCCTCATAGGTTTTGTTACACAAATGGAAAGCTAATAACACACAGGATTAGATGTCCCTTCAGGGAAACTTCTTAGACACATGTCCCCCCTAGGTAGTTCTTTTCATCTCCCTAGAACTCTGAGTACCCATTTTTCCCAATATTCTTTCTAATCTCACTACTTGTTCGCTCAGTGTCTTTGCATCCCACCATCAGTCTCTACTGGAGACTGTACTTACTCTCTTCTTGACAAGATCTCCAACGTTGGGTACAAACCACAGCACATGAATCAGAGAATTAACTTAACAATGGCATATTACATTTCAAGCAAATTGCTTCTCAGCCTTTGGACCCGGATCATGTGTAAATTTTAAATGAAATGACATCTGTGCATTTTACCTCACTGTACAGAATAATAACTGTGCAGAAGTTATATGTTCGCAGTGATGTTGCAGTTTATCAAGGCATTTCAGGAGATCGGGGTCCCGAGTTAATGATCAAAAGACTTTAAAATGGTTAAGATGGAAATCATTTCTGGGTGACTAATGAGTTTGGTGAAAGTAAATGACCTCATGGACTCACATCTGTCAAGGGGCAGAGTTGAAACTTGTAGTCTTGGCCTGCTATCTTGTCCCCCAGTTGCCATGTCTACCATCCTTGGTGCTTTATTATAAAATGCTTCCAATGATTTAAAAAGCATTAAGGAGTTTCTAAAGTTTCCTTTTCCTTCCCTTGAGCTTTTTATATCATAGCAAATATACTATTAAATTCTAAATGTACTAACAGAATTAGGATTCAGGTCCTCTTCAATTACATTTGTACAAGGAGGTAAAGGGAAAAAAATCTCAAAACTCTTTCTCAAGAAGATGCATTGATTCTTTGTTAGTCTCATGAGAACTCAGCGATGTATCTTAATAGGGGTGCTCCTGCCTTTTCTGGCATCATTTTGATTTTCAGTAGGCATTATAGAAAATGCTTGATAATACAGGTAGAAAGATACAAGCATGTTACAGAAGGGTTCCAGCCTTCCCTTCTCAGGGTAGTTTCAGTCAGTAGATGCCATAAGCACATATCTTTATGGATAGATGCAGTGAGGTATCGCTCCTTGGTCTTAATCTATAGAAAAGGATGAAAAGAGCCCTTGTTGTGGAACCAAAAGAAAAAACACACAAAGTAGATTGGAGATGAGAGATGATACCTTGATAGGTACTGCATTCAATAAGAACACACCAGTCAGGATGGCTAAGATCAAAAACACAGGAGACAGCAGTTGTTGGCGAGGATGTGGAGAAAGAGGAACACTCCTCCACTGCTGGTGGAATTGCAGGCTGGTACAACCACTCTGGAAAGCAGTCTGGCGGTTCCTCAGAAAACTGGGCATGACACTTCCAGAGGATCCGGCTATACCACTCCTGGGCATATACCCAGAGACTTTACCTGCATGCAATAAGGACACATGCTCCACTATGTTCATAGCAGCCTTATTTATAATAGCCAGAAGCTGGAAAGAACCCAGATGTCCCTCAACGGAGGAATGGATTCAGAAGATGTGGTATATTTACACAATGGAATACTACTCTGCAATTAAAAACAATGAATTCACGAAATTCCTAGGCAAATGGTCAGAACTTGAAAATATCATCCTTAGTGAGGTAACCCAATCACAAAAGATCACACATGGTATGCAGTCACTGATAAGGGGATATTGACCCAGAATCTCGGAATACCCTAGACACAATCCGCATATCAATAGATTTCTAAGAAGATGGAAGGAGAGACCCCTGGTCCTGGAAAGACTGGATGTAGGGGAACGCCAGGACAGAGTAACGAGAGGGGGTTGAATGGAGAAAAGAGGGAGGGAAGGGGGCTTATGGGACTTTCGGGGAGGGAGGAAACGGGAAAGGGGAAGTGATTTGGAATGTAAATTAAAAAAAAAAAAAAAAAAAAAAGAACCATGCTTTTGGTTTGAGGACTGACACCAGGGACAACACAGGAGTAATGCCAAAAGGAAGCCAATTAATTACACATAGTATCTCAGAGCCTCAGTTTCCAAATTCTGTTATTGTTTTATTGAGGTATATAAAGCTGTTAGAAATGTTGTTGAGAATATTAATCAAAATCATGTGTATGAATGACATGACTTTTATCATGTCATGGACAGACTATTGCTTTCTTGGTTCCTCTGCCTCCTGAAGGGGAAGTCTGCCGAGATGGAGTTGAGTGGTAAAGCCACAAACACTTAGAGAGTTGATTTCTAGACTTGTCAGACTGCAACTGTTGACAGATATTGGGAATCCGACTAACAATTTAGATATGACAAAGCTAAGAATATATGTGCTGAAATGACATCTTATCATCTTGATAAGAACAAGGCACAATCAAGAACTATGTGTAAGCTGTTTGGAATTTTGGGCCTCTTAGTGTAGGCAATCGGGCTAAGACTTACATGTATTTACTGTGTCAGAACACAGGGTCCTAGCTCATCTATTAACTCATTTGTTCTTCATGATCTCAGGACACAAACAAAGCCTAATAACTGTGGATTTTCTTAACAACCATATTGACTATATGTGGCCTTCTTCCTGACAGTTTTATAATACCCCAATATATAAATAATGTCACCTTAAGTGAAGAGAAATCATATGAAGATGTGTAAAAAATGGGATCAATTTTGAAGAATTCAAAAGAAAGTCAAAATATAATTTCAAATATTATGTTGATGTATATTTCTTTGCCTAGAAATGGAAGATTATGTGTTTATCTATGAAAATAGCTATTGATATGTATTCAATAGGGCATATAAAGAGATATTTGAGCTTAAATACTTATTGCCCCAAGAGTCTCCAAATCACAATTTTGCATTGACTGTAAAAACCCACAAATTTTCTCTATAGTAAAGAGTCTATATTTGCTCCATTTGTATGTTATGAAACTCATAAAGAAGATAAATGTGAAGGAGACAGAATGTGTAAGAGACTAGGCCAAAGAATAGCAGAACTCATTAGCAACAGAATATGTAATATGGACTGGAGTTACATCCAACACACCATGAACATACTTCATCTCTCAGTATCAAGAGATAGTTCTTTGGACACTTTGTCGTTCATTTTAATAAGGTCAGGCAGAAAATGATATTAGGGTGTGGTGTGGCGTACTCTTTTTTTTTTTTAGCTGAGTCATACTTTTAACCATTTTTAAGTGCTGACTTGAGTCACATTTCCTAAGTCCTTCGCTCTGGGTCCTCCCAGTCACCAGTAGAAGGACAAGAGGCTACAACTCCTCAGATGAATAATGTGGGGGTGCAGGGTGCAGGTGAGAGCTGAATGCATTTTATGGCTTCCTTTGACTTTGGAAATCATTTCTTAGTTATTTCTAAATACTTTTTAAACTGAAAAAGTAAGTGAAAATATTATAATTTGATGGACCCTTCCAGGGAAGATGAACCAAAGGACGAAGACAACAGGAAGATCCAAAGATCTGGCTAACGTAGTAGAAATCAGCATAACAGTGACATTTAAGTAGCCAATGGGGTTATCCTAAGAGTGGGATTGGTGAATCGTACCTAGAATCATACCATATGTATGAAGGGCTACAAAAATGAATATTAACTTTTTTTTTTAAGACAAGAGCTCGCCATGTGTCCCAGACTGGCTTTGAATTTGTGAACTTGCCTCAGTTTCCCAAGTGCTGGGACTAGAGGCATGTGCTACCTACCTGGTAACTTCTGTTTGGGGATTTATTCCACAAAGGAAATGGATAAAGATATATTGGTGCAGTCTTCTTAAATGGAAAAAGAAGGAATGCAAAGTTGTATGTGTGATCAGATACATGGCTAATTTATGCCATGAGAAATGTAAAGGTTTCATTGTGGAACTAAATAATAACAGTATCTAGAGTCTTGAAAGTCAGGAACTTTCAGATATTCAGTAATTTCAACAAATGTTTTTGAGTATTTATTAGATGTGGATAAAATAGCCTCTGGGGAAACAGTCACCAACAGAGGCAGATTCATCTTGGCCTTCTAAAGCTTATGTTCTTCTCATAAGCAAGCAAACAGGGAAATATCTAGTACACTGGATGGTGAGAACCAGAGAAAAGTCAGCTTTATTCATAGAAAAGAACCAAGCAGGATAAGGAGCCTGCAGTCCAGAGGAGGAAAGGACACGATTTTACAAAGGCTGATGATCAGGGTGAATATCACTAAGAGGTTTCTGATATTTTTATCTCAGAACTTTTTCTCAGAGTCCTAAGACAATGACTCACATAGGTAGATGTCCCAGAAGAGTAATCAGGAGGGGCAAGGGCACCCTCAATGACTCTGAAGTAGAAATCTATTTGGTATATTCCCAAAATAAGGCCAATCCAGTAGGTGAGCTTGGGGACAGTGGCAGATGAACTCAGAAGGACGCATGACTGTAGGCCATGTGGGCCTGTGGTGACTCAAAGGACTCAGGACTGTTTGAGATCCGCTCCTGCTTGAACCTTCATCGTGAAACTTAATTTTAGACTACAAACAAGTTGTTTGGGTGTTCTCCACTAAAACACATTCCAGTGTGATTCTCATTTCTTACCTACAAGTATTTGGTATTCCTCAAACACAAGAATGAGATGAAGGCTAATGAAATGAAATAATATCATCTGAAACCATCCCTACATTCTTTCTTATAAGAACTAAAGCTTAAAGGCAAGCCTGGAAGGTCTGAACATTAATACCTTTACCTATGTCTGGATTGCCACAAGTTGGTGAACCTCCTTCCCCAGAGGTTATAGGGAAAAGGACCATGATGACAGATATTCCTAACTCTGATCCCACTTCACACTGTGGGCATCACTGCATTTCCACCAATGACAGTATAATCTGTGCTTTTTGTGACAACCCTCCCTGGATTCTAAGCATTGGCCTTGAGATGAAAAACCTGGATTGCATGCTTAAGACTCATATTGTTGCACTCAGCTTTTCTGGGCCCTCACTTGCCTGTGTCAATCACTCTCTCAATATGGAGTTGTATATTGTCATGCTTCATGTAGGTGATTTTGACAGAAAGGATCATAAAGAGAAAGACAGTGTGTGTGTGTTTGTGTGTGTGTGTGTGTGTGTGTGTTGGCATGAGTTTCTTCCACCTTGTGCAAAGATAATGCACCTAAGTGACACTCTTTTGTTACTAAACAGATCAGCTTCTGTGATGTGAAGTGTGGAGTCAGAGTTTGTACTAATCAAATGAGAAGAGAATTCTGAACTCTTTGTTTCATCTTCTTAGGAGACTCTATACACCCATGGCCCCATTTCTGGATATGTTGGACAAGGTGGATTTTAAGCTGCCCAGACCCAGTACACATAGTTACTCATTTCCATTAATCATCATGAAGTTGTTGGTAAAGCCTCTGGGATATATTTCCAGTCCATAATCCCAACAAGCCAGTGTCAACTGAGAAGTTCTCCTTAAAGACAATCACTGTCTCACAAACTGTCTTAAGTCCTCCAAGTATTAAAGTTTAGATATCACACAGAAGAAACAGGGAAGGTGTGTGTGTGTGTATGTGTGTGTGTGTGTGTGTGTGTGTGTGTGTGTGTACATGCAAATACATGGCTACCCTTGAACTCTTGGGTACTCTGGCAGCTTACTCTCAGCCTACCCTACAGGGTAATAGCTAATTGCAGCCTACTGAGACACAGCAGTAATTAATTAATCTAACAGTGTCCATTAAAATCTGCTCTCTGCTTCTAATGATATTTGTGAAGATTTTTAGAAGTAAATATATTCTCTAGGGTAGAATACTTTGCATGTTGGAAAAATTTCCAAGAAGCATTCATAAACGCTTTTCATACATTTCTTGACAAATTAATTTGAAGTCTTTGACTCTGGCCTATGGAAATGTTGCAGTTACTTAGTTTTTAATACAGATTTCCGCCCCCCCCCTCAATTCTAGGGAACTTCCCTTGTGTAGGGCCCTACCCAAAGTTTGTCTGTGACATTTATCTTGAGTGGCCTACTGTATTACAAACATGTCTTCCTTCTCTTCCTTAAGCACAATATGTCTCCATGTGACTGAGTCTTTTACTCCTTTCATTACCCTATAGTCCCCCTCTTTTCCTCCTCCTCTCTTCTTTGTGTCTTCTTTTTCCATTTATGGGTTTACGGTTCTTTGAATACTCATCAACACTGGAGTCATTAAAGAGGAACCAAGGTAAGGGTGGACAATGGATTGGAAAAAAAAATTCAGTGATAATAAAAATGCTCTGGGTGCAAATCAAGTATCTCACTATATAACATTCTCACTATATTCTGTTTTGATGGTGATTCAGTTACATTACTGTGGAATTTCTTAAAGTTTCATTATGTGCGCTCTTGCTTACCCACAGCTATTCAACAGACTTGGATGGTTTTCAAAGTCCGCAGTTTAGTTATTTAAAAGATGGGTAACCATTAGAGTTACAATTACCCTGGCAATTTTTCCCATTCACTGACAGGCAGTGAACTATGAGGAAAGGGAAGCTGTTCCCATGGCAAGCCCCAGTGAGAGCCTTCTAAGGTGACAGACACTTGTAAAACACAGAGCACTATCTTATTATATAGAGGGAACAGAGCCACAAGAGTTAGCAACATATATAATTTTTTATTAGAATTCTCTTTTTAAAAAATCCAGAATGACTATGTAGTTAAATAGTCAATACTAAAGCAGTTCAAGCAAAAGAAGAAATACACAGGAAGCAGACAAGATGAATATAGTTGGATAGTGTGCATTAAGCAATTCAGGTAAAAGGTAATTAGACCATGTGTAAAGGTGTCTTTCTTCGAAGTCTTTTCTTTCTCAAAGGTCCAGCTTAGATCCAAATGTGTTGTTCTAGATAGACTAACATCTGAAGAAGGGAAGGGTAGAGGAGGGGGAGAGAAAGGGACAAGAGGAGGAGGGAAGGGAGAAAAACTAGTATTTCATGAGCTTTTAAAAACATAGTCAAGGTGAAATACTGTGTAAGGTAAACTATAGATATGTTACTTCATTTAATCTTTATAACAATATTGGTACTGTCCCTCCCCTCTCCCCGCTCCCCCCCATTTTTAAAGACAAGGATGGAGTCTAACAGTTTAATTCACATGACCGTGTCACACAGCTGACTTGATGAAGATAGCAGAACCCAACCTCCCCCCTTCAAGCTTCACTATACCACACCTGTAAAAGGGAAAATGACTATTATGGAATCTTTGGATCTGGGTATGGAGCTAGCCCATGCGAGGTATACCTTTATTTTGGAGATTGGGAGTAGAGAAATCTGGACCACATTTCCAAGAGGACAAATCTGGTTTGTCTATTTCTTCTTTGTTTCAGAAGAAAGACCTCAAAAGTTGTCGAGAAAAAAGTCACAGAAGGTTTGAATGCTGCCTACAAGTGAGTGGGCTAGTAACGTTCTCCCAGAGCATGATCGTTAGTAGAAAAACGGAGGAAAAAAAATGTATGATAGACAGAAATGTTCAAAGTCAAATGTGCATGTTAATCGGTGGTCAGGAAGATGAAAAAACTCTCGAAACCTCCATTCCTCAGCTGTCAATGCCTAAGGATAAAGACACTCAAGGAACACCAAAGAGGGTAGCAGAGCTGTCCACTAGCTCACGTCTCCAGCACGTTCCACAGGCTATAGTTCTCTATCCTGATGGCCCCTTCTTAGTTGATGAATTTTCACAATGTATTTCATGGCTTCCATCCCTACATGAGACTTTATTACGATCACATAGGAATAAAAAGCCATAAAGCACTAGAGTGAATTTATCTTGGTCGGATGTAAAACTTATTTTCTTCACACGACTTCAAAACCATTTCCAAGCTAGCCAATCATTTCATGCTACATTAAGGAACATTTTAGGCTACATGTAAGGGACACAAAACATACTTAGATTGTAACATCACAAATTAACAAGATTTTATCCTTCAATGACATTCTTAGCTACAAGGACCAGAAACAAGACCAGGAGACATTCAGTAACATTCAACCATGGAATGTCACCAGAAACAAAGGACACTGGGGGAGAATTCCTGGAGAAAAGCTCATCACTTGGACATTGAACTTGGAAACACATAAGGAAAGACAGCAGACAGACAAATCACTGTACAAACTGAAGCCAGGAGAATAATTTCAAGCCTCCTGCTTCTACTTTCTCCCATGGATGCTTTCTTATACACACACTGTCTGTGTTCAGATATTTCATGTGGTACCAAGTAGAAAGGAAGAACCTTAAGACCTGCTTGTGCTATGTTATAATTAAGCTATCTATGCCTAAATAACCTAAAAAGGAATGAAGAAAGAGAGGGAAGGAAGGAAGCAAGAAAGCAAAGAAGGAAGGAAGGAAAGGAGGGAGGGAGAGAGAGAGGGAAGGAGGAAGGGAAGGAGAGAGGAAGGGAGGGAGGGCAGGAGGGAGGGAGGGAGGGAATTAGGAGGATCAAACCCACAGCATCAAGGGTCCACAAGTGCTCTTTGCCTGTCCGCAGCAGTTCACAGATGTTGAGGGCATTCCTACCTCTTTCTATGGAAACAAGTTTCTAACTAAACCAGAAACAATCCTGGGTGCTGATGTCTCTGTGATCTAAGTACCACAGGTCCAGACATCAAGAACATTTCTCACACTGCATTCAAGTGGCCTTGTTCCTGGCATTATAAAAACTCTTACTAATGGCTGCACCAGAGCCCTGAAAACTTGATGTTGGAAATTTCCTTATTTTTCTAGCCTTTCAAAAATTAAATCTGAGGTGCCTATTTACCAACTCCAGAAGCAGCGACATTCTACACTATTATCAACTGCCCTCTGCATTAAAAAAAAAAAAAAGAAAGAAAGAAAGAAAGAAATGTGCTATTCAAATTTAAATGTACAAAACCCCAAGCACTTGAGTTTTTTCCCCCTAGGGGTAGAATGCTAGGTGAACTATTTCTACCTAGAAATCACTATAATGAAGTTTTGGGTTGTATGAATCATAAGGAGACTGGAAATAGTTAAATGAAAGGAAGTGCATACATAAATCCAATTATCATGCACAAACATGCAAATGATTTAAGTGCTGCTTCTGAAACTCTGGTTGATATTCATTAATCTCAGGTTGCACTTTTTGAAGGGGAAAGACATGCTAATTGGGTCCAGATTAATGCACTCCCAAACCTCTCCAATTTGTTTTTAGGTGAGGGTTAAATGATATGTATTAAAATAAACACAGCTGCTCATCTGCCTCCACCTCTACGTCTTGGCTTCACTCTACCTCTTCTCCCAGCTGGTTAACTCCCCTGCCTCTCTCCATTCCCCAGCTGGCTCCCCCTCCCCAAAACAACCCGCCCCCAGCCTGCTCATCTGCTCTACCACTAGGCCTCTGCTCTTTCAGAGCTATCAAAGAGGCCTGCCTTGTTCTTTTTCAAAACACATGGAAGAATGACTCTTTTTCTTAGTCAACGCTTGCCCTTTCTTCTGGATCCCCCACACTCCATAAAGGGGATCATCCACATATTAGACCCCAGCCATGCTTAACACATGTACCAATGGGAAAGCAGCCTGGTATTTTCTCAGATAATGTACTCTTTCTACTAGTCTGTGCCGTGGCCCTTTGGACCAGGATTGAAGGGTAGTTTGAAAGAGTCCCCAGCACAGGATTGCTGGGAGCCAAAATTGCTTAAGGTTGGCATGGCGATCCTGTGACTTGGTTGTGTGGGAAATCAAAGCCTGAGACCAGACATGGGTTTTTTTTTTCCCTGCATTCTTTCTCTGTGATTCACAAAGACTCTTGACTTTCCCTGTTCTCACTCCCTGGTGAAATTAGTCTTAAAAGAAAAAAAAAAAGTTATCGCTCATTTCTTTACTAAGTGATCTTGATGAAATTTGGCATGCAAAGAAACGACATGTTCAGGGGGAGAATCCTGTGAGTAGTGACGGTCTTGAAATACTAACCTGTTATTTTTCTTGAATCTGATCTTTAGAAAAAATGAAACAAAGAAGAGCTACATGGTACTGAGGATGAACTCAGGCAGCTGCCCCCCCCTTATAAAACAAATATCAAGAGGTTCAGCCAGCCACCATAAAGAAGGGAGACGGGCAGGGGGGCTTCCAACTAATTTGACACTGAAGGTGATGTTCAATTTGAATCCTGGTTGCTTTGACCTGTGATTACTCATACCCGATTGTCACCCTCCCTCTCAGTATGAATTGAAAATGATTTGCTAAACTTTTTCTTTTTCCAAGAAAAAAAAAATGAAATGAAAGACTTGAGTCCCATCTTTTGAGATCTTATCATAAGGCTAATTCTCCCAATGCACATTCACAACGGAGAGGAGACAAAAAGAGCACACACATCCACAGAGACATACGTCACTGGACAGGCCACACGGCAGAGCACGGCACATGAAGACAGACAGCTAGCAACAGACATGGGGCTCAGGGAGCCTTTCCACCTACATTGATTTCTGCATATTTATAAATGTAAAATTAGTCATCATAAATAACAGCTACGACGAGGCTGATATTAAATCTGTCAACATCCTGACAAATGCCCTGAGCGGTGCTTGGATGGGAAATACACTTAAGATTGTATTCGCTCCTAAAAGAGAAAATGATTATACGCTAACCAAACCCTAAGTACAAGCTAAAGATATTCACCTCATGAAGCCATTCCTCAACTAGCCCCTTGGCACTCGCTGGAATTATTCGCAGCACGATCTCTACTTTCTCATTTTCTGCTGTCTCCATGTGGGTAATTTCTTTCTCATGATTAAAAGTGAGCTTGGCAGATCCTTCAAAGCATGGTTTGAGGTGTGGTGGGGCTCCGAGCGCATCCTTTGTCTAAGGCTGGATTCTAAGGATGAACCTTTAGATGGGAAGGTCTCGACGACATCCATGTACCTAAAAAGATAGTTGTTTTTAAGGCAGGCTGTATAGGTGTCTTTATAGAAACATACTTTGGGGCTATAACATACAACTGACAAATGAAATGAACTGTTTACCTTTGAAAGAATAGGCGGGTTTTTCTCTTCCAAACAATCACTCCAGCCTTTCTGAAGCCACCCAGAAGCGATGCTGTTTCAGTCGACTTATCCAACATCTGAGGTTGGGAGATAACCCTGTAGCATTGGCCTCCTTCCCTGGCCCCTTCATTATTAGCCTCCTGGTGGGTGAGATAGAATACAGAGGCTGTAATAACCCTACTTCACACAACAGGCTCGCTCTCTCTTTTAAATTGAAAATCCCCTTATTACAAAACAAGGGGTGTTCTTTCTCTTCTACCTTTAAGTAGGAATGCCACATTCATCGCTTCTTACAAAAACCGCAGCTGCTTTTTAAGCTACAGATAAATAGAATGTGCTAGGCGGTAATTCGACTCAGTCTGAATGCATTATTTTCCAAGACACTTTGGCAAGGGGCTTTTTTTATTATAAACTGGAAGGAACAAGGAAAGTCCGTTTTCTCCTAATTATGGATGCATTTTCTTCCCTACTATTAAACTATAATGTCAGATTGATCTTCTTTTGCTGCATCCAGTTCAATAAATCAACATTTCTTTCCTGGAAAATTAGAGGGCTAATGATTAAGTCTTCATGAACTTTAATGATGAAAATAAAATTAGCACGCGAGAAGCAGATGCTAAAACCAAAACTCACAATGGGCTGTCCACCGAGACCAAGGAAACAAACCTTGTTTTGACACCCAAAGTTAAGATCAACAGGGTTGAGTTGTAAATTATAATTAATGTAATCTTAATAAAAGTAAGGCTCTCCATTCTGGCTCATGTAAAAATGGGGGAAATACATAAACATCACGGTGCTATTTCTACATAGAATGCCATAGCATTTCTGTTTATTGCTTTACTGGTACAAGAGGGGTGCTAGCTGGCAATGCTGACAGTTGTCCTGCATTCAATACTGTCATCTGAGTAGTGAATTACAGAGTGAAAACAGGAGAAACTCAGACAAAGTGATCAACTTGAGCTTCCGTTGGGCTATTTCAACCCCAAAAATAAACACTGAGAAAAATCGTGAGTTCCTAACACCAAACCAAACCAAAACCAAAATAAAACTGCAGAGAAATTCCATTAACCTAGGTTCTGCTTAAATTTTGACCCCAATGTTAACATTTCTGACTATAAGATTACAACCTACCAAGGCAACAGTGCTATATAGGTCTATATGGATATATTGCCTTGCCAAGGGGGAAAACCCCACAGGGTGCCAGTGGGGTTCCAATTAAGGCAAAACAAATACTGCTGCAGCCTGACAGTGAGAAGAGATTACCAATAGATCACAGTACATGGGCAGGTGTGCTACTCTGAAAGCAGACTGAGCCATGCTGTCAGCACAGTCCGAAGAAGAGCTGGGTGTGGCAGGTAGCTTGAGAATGATTTATTCTTGTTTGCTCATATGCTTTCGAGAAGGTTGACAGTGGCAATCAATGGGGACCTTGTACAAAGCACAAATTCTCCCCTGAACCCTGAACTGAGACTGCATGAATATTTAAGTGACCTCAGACCCAAGGGAAGAGAGAAAGAGGGAGCAGTGCAGGGAGAGAAACATTTTGAAATTACATTTGCATTTAAAACTATCCTGACATTTTCCATGTAGATCTGTCTAAAAAAAAAATTTTTTTAAAGGGGTGTGTTTGTCTTCAGTGAAATGTCGACTGAATTTTCCAAGCACCAGTTTAAAGCAAATATGGGTGCAGTGAATGTTGGGGACAGCCTTTAAGATCTTACTACTCTGATTAGATTTGAATCAATTTCCCATCCGCTGATATGCCTGGGCACACACAATGTGCTGGGCAGGTGCCCACCCTGGCTTACGAGCCTGAGTGACGCTCTGGCAACCCACAGAGCCCAGTTTACCCTGAATAAATAACAGAGCCCTATTCCTGAGTCCCATCTCGAAGCATATTAGACATTACCATAAGAGGAAAATTGAATCCCTGAGTGTCGATAACTCCATTGTGCTGATGGCACAGTAACAAGCTTACCTTGGCAATCAAAAGTGTTTGTTTTTGTTACAGAGATGTTGGAGGCAAATAGAAAACAAATTCTCAGCTGTATATTTGAAGGAATGTAGTATGCCTAGATATCCTAATAGGCAAATATCATTCAAATAGAAACAGGTTGTCCACATTAAAATAAAATATTATATTTGAGTATATTCTTGCCTTACACTGTATCCCATACCCTGCCCCTTTTGACCCTGAGTAGATATTGACACAAATCAAAATGAGGAAGGTGAATGTGAGCTTATGAAAATATGGGGTTATCATTATGTCCTTGTTCTAAAGTAATAAGAAAGTCTGTAGTGATGACATTATCCACCAATCACAATTCTGGCCACCATTAGAGCTGGTAGCTCTACTGAAGGCAACTCTTTGATGAGCAAACATGGCAGCCATATTAAAAAAAAAAATAAGACAAAGGGATGTGTCAATGGTCTGTTCTCTTTTTGGCAAAAGGAAAACAAAACAAAACAAACAAACAGGAGAAACAAAGTAAGAGAAAAAAAGAAAAGGGGATGTAGAGGGAAGAGAAAGAAATCAGGAAAAACCAAAACGCCACTCATCAGCACAGAGTGATTTTTATTCTTTGCCATGTTAAAATAATCCGCTTCACACCATCCTTCTGCCATCTCAAAACCAATCTAGTTGTAAATTCTCGAAGCCTCACTTCCTTCCCTTTATGTGGAGGGCAGCTGTCCCCATCTTACTATCACCATCTTTTAAGGAACAGTCAGTACTGTTCTTGACATTGGTTACTCAGGGTTCTTCTGTCCCTTGTGCCTCGCCATCCAGAAGTTCCTTTCACATTTCAGCCTTTCCGAGGACATGCAGCAAAACAAACAAACACAGTGTGAACCCAAACACGGTGCCAACCGGTGGTGTGAATCCACCTGGGGTTGAATTCTGGTAGACTCAAACCACTTTACTATGTCAGTGGCAAGTCTGCATAGTGACTTCACTTTATATGGGTCTTGAAGGCAGAAAAGAAATGTGATGCTCTAGGAACAAGAAGGAGGCAACACCAAGTTCAGGACAGTGACGCACACCGTGTGTTCTCAAAGATGAGGCAGAGCCAAGTATCCAATGATGATATCCATGGCGAGAAACTAGAGTCCTCTGGACTGTGTACTTGTTGCCTTCCAACCCCAGTACTGTGCATATCTCCTATATGGCTGCATACATATATAGAAATCAACCCTCTCTAATGACCATGCTCAAAAACCTTCACTCTTCAACTGATAATAAGACAATAACCTTATTTCAGATAGTGGGTAAATGCAAATTTTAGCAGTTGTCATTCTATGCTTTTACTTTGTCCCTACTGAAGGCCCAGCTAGCCATGTCCAGGTTGTCAAAGGACATAGAGACTGAAGGCCACTGATAAGTTCCAAATGTCAAACCCGTCGCTTACACTCAAACACATTCTGAAGACAACATTTTTATATTTTTTATCCAAAAGGTTAGGCACTGTTTTAAATGGAAAAGAAAGCTATTGTTGTGGAAGGTAGACTTTGTTAAAAGTATGCATGGTCTAGTTGTTTTCAAGAACAAACTCCACTGCTGTAAATAAAATAAAAAAAATTAAAACAAAAACTTTCATCCCCTTTCCCAGAGCCTGCTTTCTAAATAAGGTGGGCTGGAATCACCACAGTTTTAGGGTGGCACAGACTGTATGTGATCAAACTCAAACTATTATACAAGAGTAGACTCTAAGATGGATAGCCTGAAAAAGGCATCTTCTTCCTAACAGGGTGCTTGCCCAGGAACTTGCCTCCCAAGTCAGAAGGAAGCTCTGGGCTTCCCCAGACCATGTGGCATTGGGGCCAAGAATCCACTCTCAACAGAGATCAGTCCAGGAACAAGAGAGAAGAGAACTAAGCAGAGCGCTGCATGGTTGGATCAGGAAGGTCCTACAACTGCAGACTGGAATGCAGCGTGCTGTGATGTGAATACCGAGCTCTTTAACTGCTTGTCAAGGCTTCCTGACACCAGGGGCTTTCAAGAGGTCAAAAAATCTGTCCCCAGCTTCTGTTTTCTGTTCTCCTTCAAGGAGCACACTGAAGAATGGGGCCACTCAGCTGCTTTTTAACATGTCACACTTGGATAACTCCCTTCCTTTCCAGGAAGCTTGTCCGTTCACTTCAGACTCAGGGAGGAAAAGCAGAAATCGATTCGGAACAAAAGAATCCCCGCCCCCTTTTTGCCTCTTTTGTATTTTATTTTTAAGAGTGCCCACAGTGTAGTTAAGTTGAAAAAGTTTTTGATTTTTTTTTGTTTTTTTTTTTTTTTGCTTTTTTGGTTTTTGTTTAAAGACTACTGAAGCAACAAATCACATAGGTAAAACCCTGAGGTTTAAGATAGAATCAAATTCAAAAAGCTAATTAAATTCAGCAAGAACTTCTCAAAGGACCACGTAATCAAATTCTTCTCAGTCTAGCATTCCGCTTTTGAAGAGGGCAGTAAGTGGAAGCTGGCATAGTTGTAGATTCCATACTGTGTGAAAGGAAGGGGAAAAAAAAACTGAGATGGGGTGAAAAAGATGAGATGCATGGATTTCTGACGGGATGCCTGGACCAGGATGCAAGGAATAGATAAGTCCCAGCTCTGGAGGAAGTAAATTTGAAGGCAGACAGTAAAACGGATTGAACCTTATTACCTCGAGTCCCTGAGAAATTCCCGAGACAGTTGGATGCAATTTGAAAAGGTCAGAAAAATATTTCCTGCACAGCACCGCTTCATGGTTTAAGGGTGTACATTTGTGAGATGCCAACTCTAATCATTTTTATTGACTTTGCTTTCTAGAGACAGACAGACAGTCTGAGAGACAAGACCTGCAGATAAGGAAAAAAGGCAATCTTACAAATGCCTCTTTGACTTTGTTCCCTGGCTCGTGACTGTGAAAAATTCCAAGTCTTGCCCATTTGAGGAGAAATTGCTCGATTTCCCCTCTGCAGGCTGACAAGAATGGAGGGCAGAACAGGATAGCATCCTTGTAACTCTACTGAGTCTATTTCCATTCATTGCTATTTAGTTCACCTCTACCATATGCTAAGCACAAGGGAACCTATGTGATGCTGCACTGTACTCCAGGGAAATGATTAAGATGACAATGCCAGGAGATACAGCTGAGCACAAGGATCCTGTTGGTGCTACCACAGCTTTTGAGGGTGACTGAGAGGAAGCAGGGAACCCACAGGAGACAGTGATACGAAAACATACACCTATCCATCGAAAATATTCTGCTAAAGATTCTATTGTCATTTAAGTTCTCCAAAAGCGAAAGAGAAAACAAAGATTTTTCTTTAAATGAGATTGGAATGCAATAAGAGCCTTTGTTAACAAATATATTTGTGGGTCTCTCCCTCTCTCTCTCTCTCTCTCTCTCCCTCTCTTTCCCTGCCTCTTGCGTCTCTTTTGGTTGCCATCCAATTAGAAGTTAAAGCTGACTTTTCAATACAGAATGCCGTGATCCTTTCCAGCTCTGCAAAGTTTTAATTAACATCTGACTTCTCTTTCTGTGGGGAAGCAAACACAAGCCTGTTTACTCTTGCTTAGAAGCGGTGCTAAACTTTGTAATGGCCCTGAGACCTGTCTGCATGCTTTCCCAAGATGTTCTGGACCCATGGGAGTATCTTGGCAGCTTACTAGAGCCTTTCAACCAGCAAGATATCTTTTCCTTCAGGCTGATCAGATCTACAGCTGTGTTCTCCACAGACCACCACAACCAACAATGAAGGAGGCCAGACACAAGAAGGCTTTGCATAATGTCAAGTGCCCCTGTACAAAGGGAAGAAGCAAGCTCATTAACTGGACATCTGGATTCTTGGCAGCGAGGGCAGGAAGCTCTGGCTTGTAATTGCCTTTTTCTATATGTGTAGCCTCAATGTCTGAGAGTGGTTCATGATAAGCAACAGAATTTGGTGAAATTTTAAAATTTCCACCTTAGACAATGTATTAGAACTTTAAAAGAAAATAAAGGTGCTAAGTCATTCTAGACCTTTGTGATGCAGACTGGCACTGAATCACACTTAACATATGAATTTTCCTACATTTTCATTTTTATAGTTTTACTTGTAAAAAAAAGGTGTTTAATATCTATCTCCTTGTACTGTTTATGTTGTTCAAGAATACTTCCAAGTCTTTTTCCTTAATAATACTTACAGCAAGAATCCTCCATATTAAAATAGCAATGACAATAAAAGATAATATTTCAAATAGCGTCCATTAATTAAGCACTGTGTTGAACATCCAAAGGAAATATATTGTCCTATTCCAAGGACTGAAGTAAACCGAATGAGGAGATGGGGCCAGAATATTTGTCTAGATTTGAAAATGTGTGACTATTGAAACTGGGACTCCAACCAAGACTTATTTATTTCTTCCAACATTCTAAAATTTTAATCCATGTTTCCCAGGGAAGGCAGAGCCAGGAAGGCCACAGTCCCAAGTCACAATGCATGTAGCACAGCCTGGGACTGTGCTGAGCCAATGATCCTGCTCTACTACACTAAGCCAGGGCCACTGAAAATTCACCTCAACTCAACCAATTGCAGCAGACTCTGCGGAGCTCTAGAGTTGTGAAATAACTCTTGTTTTCGGGTTTATTTTCTGTCATTATGGAACTTAGTTCACGAAGAGTACAATACACGCACAGCACCCTCTTTAATCAGGTTGTGTGGTTCACGGTTCAGAAGCACCCAATAGATTCTGGTGACTATGACGCACAACTTGCTGTTCTTATTTGGGTTATCTTTGAATTATGCACTGAAAAAAAATGAAGGAGAGAGTGCTTCTCAGCTGGAGCTACAGGAGGGCTAATGTGTGAGGTCAGTGAGCTTTACTCTTGAGATACAACTTTGAAAGGGGAAATGTGTGGCTATTTGGTTATTATCACAGGTAAGTAGGTGGAATAAAGAGAAAATAAATGATGGGTCATTGGAGTTTAGCACACAAAATACTGCAGGTCTTTGATTGCAGCAAAGTGTACCATACATTGTTAGATTTCAACAAAACGCTATTTTATCATTACCTGACAAACATTTATCATTTATTTTCATTGACTTACCACCTGAATCCCCAGCCATAATTTATCTTGTTTATAAAGATTATGGTCATAAATGTTAAAATCCTGCTTGGCTCTGTGGTACATGGTGTCTTACATTGGCTTTCTCTCTCAGATCTCCCTTTATCTGAAAAGTAATTCCTTAAGGCATCATCAGCTCCCTTTACAGCAAAGGACCTCCCCGACACCCAAGCCTGAAAAGACACTTTGCTACTGACAAAGGTATCTTGGAACCCAAGGGCCATTAAAATGAGTCAGTCAATGGGAGATATACCAACACCTGGGCTGTACCTCATGGAAAATGATGTCACTCTCAAGGACGAAAGGTGGAAGCATTTAAAATAAAGGCACAGCTACTGAGAGGTGCCAAGAAGAACAAGCGAAAAAGAAGCTGATCACAGAAGGAGCTTAAATCTGCAGGATGTTCCCTGTCCCCTCCAGTATTGCAGGCTCATTGCCTTTCTTCAGTACAGAGCAGGAGTGAGAACAATAGAGAGAGTGTATTAGGGGGTTTTCTCCTTGGGAACAAAAGGAATAGAATTCCCAACCCTAGAAGGAAATGTAAAGCACCATCCCAAATTGTCTATCTTCAATGCATTTTGTCAAGGAATTTTATATAAAGCCTATTTATCTTCAACAGAGGAATGCCCTGAATAAAATCTTAGAGACAAGCTAGTTAGTGAATTTAATATTTTTCCAAATAGCAATTTGTTTGCAAATGACATTTTCATAAAGAGAATCTCCATCATGAAAGCACTGGAAAGCAACATCACGGTAGACCACTGCACAAGCTTTCTGCTTTAGCTGATCCTTTCTATGTGCATAGACTGAGCTGTGTAGAAGCAATGCTATGGAAAGATGACACGCAATTAAAACATGGTGTTCTAGTGAGAGAAGCAGAAACACATCCCAGACATGGTGGAGAAATGAAAGCAGCCCTTTCCTCCTTCCTGGACTACCCAAATGACATTAGCGATTTCTCCAAGCACATTATTAGATTTTTATTTTAATCATTCTTCCAATACTTCAATGTCAGAATGTTAAATGCTTTGTGTACCTGGCTGTCCTTCTCAAGAGGACTGTGGTAGTGTGAGAACCCACATGTTATCCAAGTCCATTTTCTCTGAATTAGTGGATTCTCTGGAGCATATTATTTCCTGTGTTGGGAAAGAGCGTGGCTTAAATTTTTCTGAATAAATTTTCAAAATCAAATTTGAAAGTTTTCATGAGAGATGATCCTCCCTGGTGGGTGATGCGAAGCATAACCTGAGGGGCAAACACGAAAATAATTAGCATAAAATGTATTAGCATATAGATGCCTTTGAAATAATAAACAGCAGAAAACCCAAATGCTTATCCCCAAAAGAAAGTGATGAAAAAATATGAAATTAGCGTATTCTTCTTGCATGACAACTCTAGCCTGAAAGCCAAAATAACATTCTCATTCTGTGAAGGGCACAATGACCAGGGAGATGGAGAAATAACCCCCGACTCTTAACTCTCCTTCCTTTACTTTATTTGGTCATTATGACCCCATGAATTTTCTCCACTTAACCTTTAACCCATCCTACCTATCCCTTTCTTCTTTAAACAGAAATAAAACCAAACATCTTCCTTTTACTTATTTTACAAGCTACCAAATACTCAGATGTAAAGCTTATATTTCTTTCCCCAACCCTCTTCTTTTATCTGTCTTTCCATGGTTTTCTAGATGGCACATCAAATGCTAGAACTGGTGATTTCATTACCAAGAGGACATGGGAGCATAGTTTAAAAATAGTATAATATTCTATGGTTGTATTTGCAATGGTCAGTAAAAGTCGAACCAATTATTTTTATTTTTGTAATAGATGCTACTTCCAAGATAGTAGAATGGTGTAAGCTGGCATGATAGCAAGAGTATAGAGTCAATCCCCATTTTAAAATCTGTTGATCTATCTTTGAAAATGATGACTTACACATAAGTCAGTCTTCCCGCTTAACAAGTAGTGATAATCTTACAATTTATCAAGATTGTTAGACAAGTATAAAGAACATACACACCCTGGGCACTGTAGCTTAGTTAAACTTCATCAATAACATCAGTGAAGAACCTACATTTTGTGATTTATTTTTAGGATTTAGTAAGTTAAATACCATCCCACCTTAACCTTGAATGCATTTAGATAAATGACTAGTCCTAAGGACATTAAGGAAAGATACCATAACAAAGAATGGATCTACAGTGACATGACATAATAAAACTGAACACTTCCATCCAAAGATTAGTCAAGAAAATAAAGATTCTAGAGTTAGAATTCATACCACAGAAGCAAAAGTGGGGTTTCCAATTGAACTTTGTAACTACTGGCAGAAATTCATGACTATTCCATAGAGTACACTACAGAAGGAAGGATTCACTAACCATACTTAAAATGACCTAAATCATGGGACACAGATGAATCTCTCAAACAAGAATCTCATTGATAGCTGAAACAGAATGTATTCCTATCTAGACTATATTGTGTTGTTTGATTTGTTTATATATTTTTGAGACTAGATCTCACTATATATCCAAGGCTGGCCTGGAGCTCTTAAGGAAGCCCATGCTGACTTTGAAATCTTTTCTTTGATTCCAAGTTTTAGGACTAGAGGCCTGTACCATCATGCTAGAATTATCATTTTGATAATTATCTATGTTTAAAAGGCATCAATATAGCATTTAGAACCCTTAGACAGTATGTATTCACCAAAATATTTTGATTTCTCGATTTTCCTTCAATTTTGAACTTCCATGTTTTGGCCTCTCGGCATATTGGAAGGAGAAAGGAAACATATATTGTCAAGTAACAGATTCTATGGCTATTGGCAAGTTAGCCTTGGTTTGTGGCTCTAGTCTTTCTAGGCAGCTCATGCTTCAGTCCTGCCTTTCCTTAACTGATACAGCTTATGTTTCAAGCTTCTCATCATCAAAGCCTACCTTTCTTGAACACTTAAATCTCATTAGCACCTCACATATTCCTCATACACCATGATGAAACTAGGAGAGAGGACAGGAAAGCCTACATTTGCATATTTTCTTAGCAAATATACTGCTTAGCTGTGTCTATGATAGAGTGCAGCTGAGGAAGTTTTAACTGCTCTGTAACATCAGGCTCATGACTGTTTGTCTCTTCCCTTTCAAACTGATCTCACAGAGCTTGTGTCACAGGGCGGACATCATATGCAGGGCAATCCTGCCAAATGTCATTCAGTTCTTGTCTTTCTTCTTCACTAGACCACACAGAGGCCTATGCATTGCATTTCAGACTTGTTTGGAAAGGAAACTGGCAGTAAACAGACCGTAAGCTAGTATGCCATTGGCTTTCAGGATGCCCAGACATTTTGCAAGCCTATGAAGGGAAAGGGTTGTTTCATGGGTTTGCTAAATACAAATGGATATAAAAGCTATTCTCGTCCTGGAAAGACTGGATGTAGGGGAATGCCAGGACAGAGAAGCACGAGGGGGTTGAATGGGGAACAAAGGGAGGGAAGGGGGCTTATGGGACTTTCAGGGAGGGAGGAAACGTGAAAGGGGAAACCATTTGGAATGTAAATAAAAAAAGTTAGGAAAAAAAAAAGCTATTCTATCTGCCTTGCCGGTCACTGGGAAAAGGAAACCGTGCTCTCTGCAATCCAGATAGGAATTCAGGCTCTAGCAATTGTTTCCATTAAGAATATCTTGTGTTCTCATTGGGCTTTGTTTTAATGCTAATGATGTTCCAATATAATCCATTTGGCCTAAAGTTGTGTTTCAATCTTTAGAGCATACAAGAACAATAAAATAAAGACAAACCTTCCCAAGACAATCTCTATTCATTGTTTTAAAATTTTACTTGGTTGAGTTTATTTCTTAAGTATAGTGAACCTAGTTTTCCTTTTCTTTTTCTTTTTTTCCATTCCCATTTGAAAAGTGCTAATAGGTACATAGACCCACAAACCCACCAACTTGGTTTCTGTATATTTCAAAAAAAATTAGGAAACAAACTTCATAAAAGAAAATGGATGTGCTTACAGGGTTTCCTGTAAGCTTCTAGATTCTTTCTACCTTGCGTGTTCTGATACAAAATCTAGGAGATATCCACATCAGTGGAGCTGTGAGTTGGCCCTATGGACAGGAGAGCTCTTTACCTGGAAGGCAAGTTTCTGTTTTATACTAGGGCTGTAGCCTTTTCCTTCATCAGCATGAAATTCCTAGAGAAATTCTAATTCTTTGTGGGCTATTGTGTTAGAGATTCCATTTAAGCATATGTAAATACTAGTAACAAGTTATCTAGAAAAGAAATCACGAAAACCATTCCATTATAATAATATATATATATATATATATATAATTTAGATCCATTATAGGATCTAAAAACATGTATAAGTTATGTGAAGAAATTTAATCAAGGAGATAAAAGACTTATGCAATGAAACCTTCAAAACACTAAAGAAAGAAACTCAAGAAAACAATAGATTTCCCATGTTCACAGACTCATGTCACTAGAAAACACCTACTGCCTAAAGTAACCTATACATTCTGCTAAAATACCTATCACAATTATCATATGGTTTTTCCACAAAAAAAAATGGGGAAAAAATCTTAAAATTCATAATGTAGCACAGAAAAACCCTCTTCATTAAACGGAATAAAACTACTGGCAACCTGAGAAGCCCTGATTTCAAGATGTACAAAGCAGTAGTCATCAACTCAGCATGAGGCTAGCATGAAAACAGACACTTAGGCCAATGAAACATATTAGAAAGCACTAAAATAAACTAACACTTTTAACAGTCAATTGGTCTTCAACAAACATGCCAAAAATACACATTGTGGAAAGATTGCTTCTTTGAAATATGATGCTGGGGCAGTTGCGCATCCATGTGCAGGATAATGAAACCAGGTCTATTTCATATCACAGAGAAACTTTAAATGGATTAAAGTATAGGATCTTAAACTGTAAAATTACAAGAAAATAGAGAAAAATCTCCCAGATGTTGGAAGACTATATATATACATGGGTATAGGGTATGAGCTATTTTATGGCTTAAAATAATGGAAATGGCAAACAAGCTAAAAAAGCTGTATGCCAAAGGAATTGATCAAGAGAGAAGCAACCAAAAGAATGGGATGGGGGGGGGAATATCTGTAAGCTATATATCTGATTAGTGGTTAGGACATGAAGAATACAGGGAGATCAAACATCTCAATAGCAACCCAAATAAATAGGCAAAAGAGATGAAGGAGACTTCTCAAGAGAAAACACACAGATGGCCAACAGGTATATGAAAAAATGCTTAGCTGTCACTAATTACCAGAGAAATACAAATTACTACCACATTGAGAAACAATGTTACCAATATTAGAATACTATTATAATGCCCTGGCAAGGGTGTGGGGTAATGGGAACCTTTGTATGCCTTTATTCAATTAAATTAGTGCAGATGTACCTCTTTTCCCAATACTCCAAAAGCTGAGGCAGAAAGACTGCAAATTTGAGTTCAGCATAAGCTAGATAAGAAAACACTGTCTTAAATAGAAAAATGAAGTTTTGTTTGTTTTTTTTAACCTTTCACTAGCAAAAATAGCCAGTCATAAAATTAGTATTTTTCATATATTATTCAGGAGTAGGAATATAGAATGTTGACAAAACAGCCTCATTGATCTACCCCAGATAGAAGTCATCAAGGATGAAGGTAGCATCAAAATTTGTGGTACATGAAGAAGTGGTGGATACTACTGATGAACATGCATCTTCTGCTCTCCTTAAATTAAATTAAATCAAATTTTCTCAGTACCCACAGTTACACACTGTATACAGTGCAAATGTTGGCAGGACTTGGGGAGATGCAGTTATCATGGTGGTGATAATGGTGCTGATTACTAAATAAGGACCATGAGATTTCATAATACAGGCAATGAAATAACTGAGGATATAGCGTAGAGAGGGCCTAAAGTCTGCAAGGAACTCCATCACTTAATGACACGGTTTTCATGATCTAACCCTGACAGAGATCTTCATTGAAAGGATGTTCTGGATTTTTCTTCTAAGGTACACAAAGATCTTCACAAATAAAAACTGTCTAACAATATACCATTAATATTTGTTACCAAGTTCTTAGTACTGCTTAGAAATTTGTAAGAAGGATCTCAGTTTTGGGGAGTAGGAATTGAGATTGTACAATAGGAAGACTGTGTAATATATAACTGTATATCATATAAAAGGGAACAGTTGAGACAATAGTGTCCAAACCCTAGATAAAGCTATTTTCATTTTGGACTTTATGAAACTGATTAATTCCTGGGTAGAATGGATATAAGAAATGATTTGGGGATCTGGACTGATTGGCAGAGGTGGATGGGGAATGAATTGGCGACATCAGAGTGTTGTTTGGGGGATAGATAAATATTAGAAAAGGGGAAAATGTACAAGTTATAGTCAAATTCCCCAATTCTACTAAAGATATAGTGTTCTTGGTCAAGTGTCATCAGAACAAAATTTTTTTTATTGGATATTTTTTTGTCTACATTTCAACTGTTATCCCCTTCCCAGGTTTCCCTAGCTCCCAGAAACCCCCTATCCCATCCCTTCTGCCCCTGCTTCTATGGCGGTATTCCTCTGACCACCCACCCACTTCTACCTTCCCGCCCTCGATTCCCCTACACAGGGGCATCTATCGAGCCTTCATATGACCAAGGACCTCTCCTCCCGTTGATGCCTGGCAAGCCATCCTCTGCTATATATGCAGCTGGAACTATGTGTACTTCTTTGTGGGTGGCTTAGTCCCTGGGAGTTACGGGGTGTCTGGTTGATATTGTTGATATTGTTGCAGAACAAAATTTCGTTCCTGAAAACCATACTATTGTTCTGAAGACATGTTAGCCAGAATGTCCTATATAGTGTCTTATATAATGTCCTAGTATCTGAGAGTGAATGTACACCTGTTTTTAGGGAACTTTCAATTTTGTTGTGGCTTCTCCATAATTTTCCCAGAGCCTGCAACACAGTATCTGTTATGTTCTTAGAAAGTAGCTGATTTTGAAGATAAACTTAACCAACCCAGTTGACCTGGGCTGTGGAATCTCAATTCCTACTCCCCATGTACAGTGTGTGTGTTAATCCTTCCATTTAAATCTCATGGTTCTATCATACTTTGTGTCAAATGAATTTGACTCACTATGAGTAAGCTAAGATTAAATTCTCAATACCAAATTTTCCATTCAACCTGGCAATATGCTTTGGAGTTGTTAACACACTATTTTAACGAGCACAGAACCTCACAATGGTAATTTACAGCATCAATCATGCAATTTTCTTTTTTTTTCCCCTTTGCTATTGAAGAGAAGGTAGGCAGGGAGATCAGTGAAGAAGGCAACTCCAAATGAAGAATATGGTAGCCTCTCTCCATAACTGCATCTCAGAGTAAAAAAACGGAACCTTCTCTTCCTGTACTGCTGGAATTGAATAGCATATTTAAGAACAATGTAGAACTAATAGATCATGGTTGTGACAGGTTTTGCTAATTGAAATGGTGGATAAATTCTTGAGATGACTTAGAGTCAAACCCCAGAGGCCACATTTCAATGCTATGTGATGTAGAATATCAAGCTAGTGGATTTCAATGTAGCTCTGTCACACAGAACGGATATTTCAATGTCCCCATTCATAAAATCAGGAGAACTATGGCTCCCATTTCAATGGTTTCTGTTTGTGTTAGAGGGAAAGTTCTGAGAACAGTGCCTAGCATGTAGCAAGTGTCCTGTAAGTGTTAGATAGGCATCGTTCTCATTGTTGTTCACAATCACTTCTATCACTTGAAAGGCACAGGAAACTCTTTCCGTTACATTTGCCTTCAGCATGAGGGAGAACAAAATACCATTTAATGATCTTGGTCATTGCCAATTTATTCATTACCATGGGCTAAACATTAGAGGGTTAAATGATCGGAAAATATTTGTCCTACATTGTAAAGGTATAATATCCAATAAATGTATTATGTCACAGATCAGTGAGTGCTACAGGAGACAACTCCAGAAGATGAGAAAAAATTCATAGGGGCTACTCATTGCTCCCACATCCATCCCTGTTTGACAAAATGGCTCAGTCAGGGCCCTGTTTTCCCCTCAAGAAAATTCCCAGGCTGACAGACATTCTAGGTAAGTGCTTCACTGAAATCCCAATCGTTTGAATTTGAATGAAACAGAAATAATCCAACATATGAACACATCCAAACAGACATATGTACACTGACTTTCTGAAATGTAATGTGTATGCAATTTGCTGAATGGCTACTTGTCAATCCCATCTGCTCTCATCTCCCTAGCACTTGAATGCCCCACCAGGATGTAAACTCTAAAATCTAGACAACAAAATTTAAATACTCAAACATGTACGAGGGTGACGGTGTGTTTTCCAAAGCAGCAGACCTCAGGCTAACACTGCCATTACTCCATTAATCCCTCAGCCACAGTTGAAAGTAACAGGGCTAAGCACAAAGGCCACAGAGCACAAAAGACATTCCACTGCAGACCTCATTAAGTAGGCTTAAGATAAGGTTGACAAGCTAATGACAAAAATCTAATTTAGATTTTTCTGGACGTAAGAACACGGAGTGAGTCCAAACAGAGCCCACCTCTAACATATCCTCTCAAAGAGGGCTGCAACCCAGGGTCAATTAGCCCCATAGAGTTCATGAATCAAAGGCTGGCATAGATATGGTCCTATTCAACCATGTTGAATAGAAAAATCATGCCCTATAGTGTTTTGGGTTTGAGTTCTGGTCCTATTTAAATTGCACAAATGTCATAGGTCCCTATATTAACAGTGGTTACTAGGGAAATGTTCACCATGCTGAACATATGGAACAAAAGAATAGCTTGCTCTAGACACCACACTGAACAGGAAGCACCATTGCTATTGTCTGATCTTCCTCTAAAAGCCCCTTCCTAGTTCTACAGTCTAGCAGCCCCATGGAATATAAGTTGTTTTCAAAGGCACTTATTTAGGGTTGATATTATCATACATTGGTTGTTCTGGTATATGACTACTTCAAGTCTCTATTTGTCCATCCCAAGTGTATGTGCTTTGTAGTGGAAAGCTCCTTACCCACATTCTTAATATATATATATATATATATATATATATACATACATACATACATATGAATGAGTGGATGTATCTCCTACTAACATGAATATTTAAAAAGTCCAGATTTACAACTTTAACCATTGTCCATTTGAAGAGTCAGTATACAGTCATAGCTTAGTGATTGGTGATATAGAATCCTTAAAGGCACAGTGCCCTCTACTCTCTAGGTTTCTACCATACCTTTTAAAATACTTCACAGATAAAAGGTGTTTGTGCATCCATCTCTACAATCTCCCAAGTCTTACAATGAACCCTTGAACCTTTATCCTCCTGCTTCTATTACCAGAGTGCTGGAACCAAAGTCATGGCTACTACACCTAGTCATGTGCTACTCTCTTAAGAAATGCTTAGACATTTCCCCATGTTTAGATTGCTGGGTATTTGCCCAAGCTTAAGGGAGACCTCAGTTCCTGGTCTCAGCTTTTCCAACTCTGGCACACCTCATTTTCACTCAGTCCCTAATTATAATACAGAGCAGACATATCTATCTACTGTAAATAATATAAGTATATAGTAATGAATTTGTATTGAAGAGGAGAACCTAAATTTTCTGCTTGTCAAAGCCTGGTTAATATTGTGGATCCTTATTCCTGGCCTCTGAATGCAGATGTACTACTGGCTACTGGGAATAGCCCTCAGTCAGCCAGCACTGTAGGCTGTTATCCAGTCTAAGAAAAGATGCCAGGTGTATTCTACTGTTCTATGTCCCTCTCCTCCTGCAGTAAGAGGCCTGAGGTAAGTTGCTATGCTCCATTTATAAGGGAGAAGGAAATGTTTGTCCTGCTCCATTGCTATGAAATCACATAGGACAGTATGTACAGAATGGTTTTCGAGCTGTGAAAGGTTAATAGAAATTAATAGAAAAGCAGGAACTAGGAAACTATCTGGATTTACAAGCGCATATAGACTTCAAGACAGAAGACATATACAAATATATATATATAAATATTTGTATATATACATGTATACACATATGTATATGTTTATGCATATATATGTACACATACATATATAACCATACACATGTGTATACATGCACAAATATATGTGTATACACATATAAGTTTAATCCAGAGCAGTTTAAGTAAATTAATGAGCTGCTTTTGTTGGTCTCACTCCCTCTCGCCTTCCTTCTCTCTCTGTATATGTGTGTGTGTGCATCTATGTGTCTGTGCGTATCTATGTGTATGTGCATGTGTACACATGTGCATCCATGTAAGAGGCCAGAGGATAACATTGGGTGTCTTCCTCAATCACTTCTCGCCTTGTTATTTAAGACAAGGTCTCTCTCTGAACTTGGAGTTCAGTTTGACTAGACTGGCTGGCTAATGAGCTCCAGGGATCTGCCTGTCTCTGACTCTCCACAACAGGGATTACTGACTTGGGCCACTATGCCTGGTTTGTTTGGGTGTTAGGTATCCAAAGTCAGATCCTCACACTTTCCTTACAAGGCTTTTCTGACTGAAACATTTCCCTGGCCTCATATCTCTTGGTTTCTAGCATAAAGTTACTGCATTTAATATACAGTTAACACTTTCTTCATGATACTAGGTGTTGGATTAAAGTATACATCATCTAAACATATATGACCAACACAAAGAGTTATTATTATCTCTACTTTGCAGATGGGTAAACTAGGGTTTAAAAAAAATACCCCAAGGTTATATACTACTAGCAAACCTTAAATGAAGTTATCTGTTCACAGAGTGTTTTGCTCACCAGTCCAAATCCACTTTATTTAAACTGTTTAATAACCCAAGGTGATAAATGCCACACTTATCTGAGAACCAGTTTACATTAGTCACATCTGTTGAAAAACATGAGAGTTCCTTTGGCCAGAATACATGCTAATGAAGACTTTCGAGCTTCCTCAAAGAACCAGGGGCTTTAGCAGTTTTTCAACGTCCTCAGAAAGTTTGACTGCCTAGGTTAGGGACACAGGTCTCATAATTTGTTTGCTCAGGGGGTTACAAATAGGATTAGTGGTCATGGTTCTTAATCTAGTAGCCACTAGTCATTCAAAGGGCACTTAGAGCACCTACTGTGTGCATCTTGCCACTTCAGACTAAAGCTGTGTGCAAGGTGTGAGAGAGGCTTACTGAGGTAGCTGATTTCCTGCAGGGAGCCCTCAATCTACCCTTTGGGAAGGAAACCAGAGTAAGTGAAGCAGTAAGAGTCAAATTAATCTCAGAATGAATTAGCAATACTTAGAAGTATTAAAACGAAATCAAAATTTCTTCAAAGGATTAAGTCCTTCACCCTTTAACTCAGTCAGACCTGCCTCCCCCACATGCCAATTAGAGTTCAAAGAAAAGATTCATACACCTCATTTGGAGATCAGTTGAACCTTGGGCACATGTGATAAATCCTTAATAAGTCAGAAAGATAGATGTATTTATTCTTAAAATTAACTAATTTTTACGCCCAAGGTTAAGTGATTTGCCCCAAGACAATTTACTGGAATGTCTGATAAGACACCACAGTCCCATTTCTCATTTGACACCCCTGACCCCTCTCCCTTGTTAAAGTGTCCCTGCAGAAACACTCACATGTGAGGACAGAGTCAAACACAAAAGATGCTCATGCCTGCACATGGAAACAGAAAAAGAAAACAAACAAACAAAAAGCAGGTTTCTTTTTTCTGAAATATCAGAGAATCCCATGGGCAGCAGGGAGTGACTTAGACATTGCTCCATAGAGAGGGAGCTGTGAATTCAGAGGTGCTGCCTATGGTTGCATCTTGTACATAGTTGTGGGTTTCCATTAGTTTCTTTAGCAGAAGAAAAAAATCCATCCCAGATAATTGAACTAGCTGGCCAGATACAACATCAAAAGTCTTTGCTTATATGGTGTGTTTTTGAGGACACACACACAGACACACACACACACACACACACACACTCACACACACACACACACACACTCACACACACACACACACACACATTTTGAATCTATAGTGCTAAACTCTCTCAAATAATTCATACAACATTACAACACTCAGCAAGTTGTTTTCAGCCATTGGGAAATAGAACTTTTCCAAGATTTTTGTTGTTACTTTTGGGGGGGGGATGTTGTTTTGTTTTGTTTTGTTTGTTTTGTTTTAAACCTCAAATACAGTCATCTATACGAGGCACCTCTGGAAACAATGATAGTTAGGTAACCATCAAAAGCAAGGTAAAATATGCTAATATGGGTCATCATTATGACACATGAATTTCATTCGAAAAATTACTGAGTTTATTGGCATTAATTAGTAAATAGTCAAGGAGGAGTAACATGCTGGCATTGATATTGGTACAGAAAATGGAACATTTAATGCATAATGTCTGCCCCACACTCCACATGCTTTTTATTTAAGCCCGTAAAGCATTTCAAGTTTTCCTGAGATAGTCAACACTACCTCTAGATTTTGATAGCAAAGCTATAGTTAGAACAGATTCATTGTTTCTTATTTATTATTCTTCCTATTAAACTCCATTGTAATTTTGCTATGTCCCAGTCTCTCCTAGAGAACCCAAATTACACAAAACTTTAGGGATCGAAATTTGCATAATTGGAATAATTAAATTTTTGGTAATTATAATTCTCACTTAAACCTAAATTAAATATGCCAAACTATAATTATGTTCAAATTTGCATCGTGAAAATTATTCCCATTTTGCTCACAGCATCTTGAAATATCTAATGGGAGATCTTAAACCCTTCCGGTAGAGTCAAGAGGCCTTATCTCCCCAGCCTTTGGGAGGAAGAGACATCACCTATTAGACACAGTCTTGTAGCCTCTTGGGGGAGGAAAGATGGTCCATTATTTCCTCACTGTGACGTGTAGGGTTGGTACAATAATCTTTAGATGCCTACTAGGTAAACTGCCATTAATGAGAGCAGAGAACCAGAAGAGATGGTAAAGTATGAATGTTTTCTTTGGAGAGAAACCTTAAGCAAAGCAGATCATGTTTTAGGACAAGTGTAAACAAGGGTAATGAGAAACAAAGACACACACACAAAAAGGCTATATCATTTTGAACCAGACACTGGAAAAGAACCATTGTCTCTTAGTCTTTTAAAAAGGAATGAGGACATGTACAGACAAGGAAAACTTGCCTTTTAGCCCAGGGGACACTGAAGAATTTTTAAGAATCTTCAGATTGAATCCTTCTTATTTGGGATGCCAAGATAAAAGATAAAAATAAAATGGTGTAAGCTGTGTTTTTCACTAACCTTTCTGGTATAAATCTAAATGAAACAAATGGTATAACTAAACTTGTAAGATGGTATATTTACCTTTATCTTTGGATGGATATAATCTGTGACTATATTGGTCAAGAAATAGATAAGGCTCTGTGTGCAGGGTTGACACACTGTCAAAGCATACAATGAATTTCCCACAAAAACATGAATATATCTCCAGTTGAGTAAAATATTCACATTAATAAAGGGATAAGGCAGAAGAAGCCTGGCTGACATCCCATCTGCTTTTATGAATTAAATTTAGCAATCATATGTAATATAGACATTTCTGTCTGAATATCATAAAGCCCTGACATAGCCAGGGCTTTCATTAGAAAGCTCCACAATGTGACTTGAATAACAATCTGTCTTAGCTAATTAGTATTTTCACGTTACCATATTCACTTCCAGACATATTGCTGTTTGCACATGGTAATTTAGGTAAACAGATCCCGTCCACAGCTGCATCAATTAACACTGCTAATCAAAACTGAATTCAGGTAATTAGGCACATTTATGCAAAAAAATGTGTAATTTTGGGGAAAAAGCTAGATTCTTCAGTAATATGTCAATAAGTAAAAAAAAAATCTCATTCTGTTTATGAAGATGAAAGATGAAGGGGAGAGAAATCGTTGCTAATATATACATCATGTAGACAGAGTAAAATTCCGAAATTAAATCTCACTCTTTAATTGGCCAGTATTTTCAGAAATTGGATCATATTTTTCATAAATGTTTTCCTCAATGTTTCCATATAGTGAGGCTGATTCATATCTGCCTAAGAGTGTAATCACCATCAAGCAAGATGCAAATGGTTAATGACTCCTCAAGGATTCATGCAACTTGGGGGGCGGGAGACTCATCTTAGACATGGTAATCTATCTAGCCTCCCATCTCCAGGCTCTTGGTGACTCATTTCCCCATACACTGAAATCCTCTCTACCAGGAGTCCTTCTCTTTCATAGCTTGAGTCAAGATAGCATCCCCACCCCTATTTCATGCCGATATTATTTAGTGCTCCTATTTCTACACCATGCCCTTGAGTTGGGTTTTACATTTGTTTTCAAAATGGATACTGGCCAACTTTTGTTTTGTCTTTTTAAAGACATAAGCCAAAACGATAATTTGGAAGCACTATTCTGTTCACAGAAACTGGTTGGATTTTTTGATAAGTATTAAGCAGCTAAGGAGGGACTTACTTTAAAAAATATCTGATATACCAACAAAGGGCTTATTCATCTACCTCTCCCACCATTCTCTCAATGACTTTACTTCCTGAAACGGGTGTACTTCCTGCATACCTGCCCTTTCTAATGAAATGGGGCTTTAGTCTCCTTAGCTATATTTAAATGGTAAGGGGTGCATTCAATCCAATTTAACTAACATTAGTTAGTTAAAATTAATATTTCTTAGTTCTTGCTGTCTGTTAGGCACTTCCTAAAACCCTTAGAGGGTAGACAAGTACAAAGGTGGACTTACCATGTTCACACTCCTTTGTGGCCAATGTCAGACACTTTATAGACCAAGAGAATCAACTCTCAAAGGTGGAAAAGTCACTAAGGATGGTTGTATTTGTGCACTGTCAAGTCCAGAACTTCCTGGGCTAATCTTCTGGAGATTTGCTTTTTTTTTTTTTTTGGTCTAACTTGGGATAATTCTTTTTCTTTCCCCCTGATAATAAATCAGGAAATGATAACAAAAGTTCTCTCGCTAAGCAGCATGCTGTCCTCTCTCCATGCTATAGGATTCTAGTACAATTTTTACTCTTTATTTTTAGTGTTTATCAAAATAATGTTCTTACCACATAGCCTTCAGATAAATTTATCGAAAACAACTGGACGATGTCCTACAACACGGAAACCTGACAGATGTTGTCTTTAGGACACAATTTCAGTAATGGAAGCCATGAAATAGAAAGGCACGAAAGGCACACATTTGTCAACAGAGTCCAGTCACCGAGTGGTGTAAAGTACCTTTGGCAAAGACACTTCTTAGGTAAACAAAGTTACTTATAAGCTTTACATGAAAGAGAAGTAAGTATAAGAATCTTAAAGATAGCTTTTCATTTGTGTGTGTATGTTATATGTGCTTAAGGTGTGTGTGTGTGTGTGTGTGTGTGTGTGTGTGTGTGTGTGTGTGTGGTGGGTGTCAATGTGGGTATGTCAAGCTGTATGTTTGGAGGTCAGAGAATAGCTTTGAGTGTCAGATGAAGTCATTCTCTTTGCTTGCAACAGTGACTTAGGTTCACTTTTGCAGAGCCCAGTCAACCTCAGACACATCTTATCTCTTTCTCCTTTCTCCAGGTTGGGGGCGGGGGTGTTCTCTGGTATTCAGAGATATTTGTGCTACTGTGTAAATCATTTCAGTGGTTTAAAGAGATTGGAACTTAAGTTGTCAGGCTCATAGAACAATCTCTATACCACCAGAGCCATCTTCCCAGCCCTTGAAGATAAACTAAGTGGTGTAACAATTTTCGTACAAACTGCATAGACTATGTCAAATAGGTCACACCCATCTGACTATACTAGGGCAACAATCATGCGAATTAAGAATTCATTAAAGAATTAATAGTTCTCATCAATCTGGAAATCAATGTTGGGGTGTTTATCATTTCTTAAGTATTTTCTTCTTCTAGATTATATCAAACAGATTATTAGAAATAGTTTGTTTAATTACTATTAGCCAGTACTTTTATTCTAATGTCTGTGGAACAGAGTCACATCTTTAAAAAGATGTCAGTGACTGCTTTTTCAATATGAAAAGAAAGTACTGAAAGCCTTCTTCACATCTGCAACTTTGGTTCTTCTTTGTCGAGTGAAATAAAACTATTCACGGGAGGCAAACTTCTGACTCCTGTGACTTTAAGTTGCTGAACAATACACAGCAAGGGACAATAAGCAATGACTTAAATGCCATCCGTGGTTGCTTCTCGTCAGTCTGAGTTTTTAAACAGAAGGAATCCAACCCAAATATGTAGTCCATAGAAAGATCACATGGATTAATCTTGGCTTATTAATAGCAAATGGTGTTATTTCGAAACTACAAGGGAAAATGTCAGGGAACAGTTAGATTAGAAAGGGAACTGCCAGAAAACAGACACACACACACACACACACACACACACACACACACACACACACATCTTCAAATCACAGTGAAGCAAACCAGATGATTAGATTTAGCAGCATAGAACCTTATATTTCCTTCCATTTCCTTTTCTACCAATTCATTTTTCTACAGCAAGAAGTGTGCATTTCACCCTCCCAGCTACATTTCCTTTCCATGAGGAAAGTCTCCTGGTTCTTAGTTTCAGTACAGTTCATGACAGTGTCAGCACATTAGTACCTTAGCATAGTATGCTCACAGAATGTTGTTACACTTGCAGCAATGTCTTCCAAAAAACTACATTCATTTATTCTTGTAAGAACTCAAAGAAGATTATCTATATTAGACAAAATTCATAATTATGTGTAAAGAGTGAAGAGTGTGTATTTGTGGATTTTATACATCAGAGAGTTATTTGTAAGCATTATTTTAATAAGCAAACAAGTATTAACATAGAAAGAATGAATTTTGTGAAGTTTGACAATTTGGTGTGCCAAAGCTAAAGCTGATATTCTCCATCTCATCAGAACAACATATTTGTCTATAATTTATGGTGAATCTTTGTCCCATGAATAAGCATAGGAAATTATCCTCACAGCAAACAGACTCTAGTTAAATATATTGTTAATCTATGCTTTGAGGTATTATAAGTCTCTGAAGGAGGCCAGAGTCATTCTGCCAGTTGATTCGTCTCAGTTTCTCTGTCACAAGTATTTCTTCTGTGACTTTCTTCACAGGACTTCTGTAGAAGCCCCTATCTTTGAGAAGCCGGTTAAGAGCAGACATGAAAAGCTTGTGCAAAAATAAATGATAGCACCTCGGGCTTCTTAATTTTATACCATAATGCCTTGGCTTTTTCTACCTTTACACATTCAGAGTGGATTCTTTGATGAAAAGAGAGAGAAATGAATTGCATACCATATGAAGGGGACTGTTATTACCATTTTAATAGTTCACAGACACATAAAAAGAAGACACATTCACTATGTAGAAGGAACCAATGCTAAAACGACACACTGACTTAGAAATAAGAAAATTAATATGGTCTGGAGAAGCGAAGTAGTTTTTGAAGCACCATGAATATGCAAACTTTTCACAAAAGCTTCCTGAAAATTTACCAAAGGGAAATAAACCGAAATCATTACATGAAATGCCAAAGAGAAGTAGTTTGCCTTTCCTGTAATGTTTTTGAGCTCAGTAAAAACACTGACTTCAGCCATAGACTAGGAGATCTTGGGAATAAGACTCTGGATATAAGAACTCAACTTTCAGGACGGCTTAATGAGAAGCAGCGGTAGAAGGCTTACGCTTTTGAGGATCCCTGGTATAAACTTAACCCTGGTACAGCGTGCAGAGTTCATTGCTGCTTTGGGGTTAGGGTAAAAATCTTGCTGTCATTCAGAACGTTGCTTCTCTAATGGAGAGCATTTATTTTCAATTGAACAGAGCTGGACTTCCAGCTCCATGCCTTGGGTGTGGTAGAGGCTCTTAGGTTTTGTAGCTAAGAGATACTACTTGGCATGGGTTTCCCATTATGTATTCATTTATTTCTAGATTTTTCTACTTTAAGCAGGTGCTCCTGTCAGAGCTCTGGTCGGTCCCAGGCAGCATATCACTGAGATATGCAAACAAGAAAATTAAAATACAAGAGTTTTATTGTTATTATTATTTTAATGACTGGGGCCTGCTTGATGTTTGCATTTAAATTAGACAGACTAATTCAGATGGAGTTTTTAATTTCAGAGAGGTTAATCACCCTAACAAAGGTCAGTCAAACTTTAATCTTCAGTGAAATTGTGACGGCTCCAATCACCTGCAGGACGTTTATTATATTCCCATTTCCATGTGAAAGAACACATTTTATCCATTATGTGTCACTAATTTCACTTTATGTTACCAAATCCAACTGTTTGGAACTCTGAAAAAAGTTCATTTCTACCTATCTTAAGAGATAATCTTGTTTGTTTGTTTGTTTTAAAAAACAACAAAACCACACTACCAGCTGTGAGTGATTTTTTCCAGCCATTTCTAACTCTTTTAGAGACACCATTGCTACTCATCTCAAGTACATGAAATAATGTTTTGGCTAAAACAGCAGTGTGCGGTTATAGGAACTAGACTTTGCTAATCATCTGTTTGGTTCTGTTGATGAAGCTTATTGGGAACCAAAACTATTTATTTGGAGGAAGTACACATTAATCATATTGCAGGAAGTACAAGTTAATCATATTTGAAGAAGAGTACTTAATTCACTAAATTCTTCAATTCAGTAACTCAGTATCTAATTGTGTATTGAGATATACAGCGAGTGTCTTCTCTGCTATATAGCAGATTCAGGGGAAGAGGACCCCAAATTAAAGCATGAAAGGATCTTTAACATTATACATCACCCTATAAAATTAATGCTTAGGATAAAAAAATCTTCGCTTTCCGTTTTTCTGATCAGCTTCATTAAACTTTAGTGAAGACTTGAGAAAAGTTAAATCAACTTACGTCACAAGTTTGATAAGCTGTGCTTAAAATTATCTGCATGCCTAAATGCTTCAAGGCTGAGTATTCCATGTGGTGATTCATTTCTTATTTTGATAATGTGAAATCTGATTATTAAAGATTTAAATCAATATATTGAGATCATAATGCCGTCTAAGGTTAGGAATCAAATCATGAGAAAGTTGAAAATGCACATACTTCATACACACACACACTGCATCCACTATTAGAAAGTGTTGTTGGGTTTTAAAATGGCAATTACAGCAAAAGACAAGAGTAATAGGCAAAAGTCAAATTATTGCTTTTTTGTCATGATAAAATGCCCCGGATCGAGGAAACGTAAAAGAGCCTTAATGTAAGACCCCAATTCTATTGCATATCCATCACCAGGATAATTATGGCAGTGGTGTGACACAGCATAAATAAGTCAACCTTTCCTTTTGCATAGTCTTGAGACCCTTTCCTCCTCCTTTGTACTCAGATAAAGTGCATGGGCATATTCACAAAGGCACACAGCTCTCCTCATCAATATTCACACTCATTAATTAACAATATGTGAAGGCTATAATTCGAGAAACACCCCAGAGCTTGAATATTCAATCAAACCAAGCAAATCACAAGGAAAGGAAAATACAGTTAGGACAATCATGGACAAGACTGATGACAGACAGCAGCATACTGTTTCGGGAAATATTTTGAGAGGAGGAGAGGGTGCTTAGTTTGTGGGTTCTACAAAGCCCACTCCTCTCCAAATTGATCCCTTCTTCAAACTAAGATAAGCTCTACATATTCTATAGCAGTGTTTACCTTCTTCTCTCTCTTCTAAGTTGACACATAAAAGAAGGCAAAACAACAGCTTTTATATGGTTAAGCAAAAAACAAAACAAAACAAAAACGACAGTGTTCCACAATATATAATATTCAATTGATATTTGCTACCGAATAGTTATTTTGAAAATGATTTTAAAAAATTAGCTACATTTTTAAAAAGGCAAAATATTGTTCTCAAATCCACCATCGGTATCAAGAGCTACTTAGTTATAATTTTCAAATCTTCAGATCTCAGAAAAATAAAATCTTAACACTTTCAGAGAATGTCATCTAAACGATCAAAAAATACGGATCTTTTAATAAAGCATTTCAGTCACAAAACAGAAAGGAAGCCACCGGACTACCACATAAAAATCTTAATAAGACAAATCTGGATGTAGAAGTATAAAGAAAACATACCTTTGGCTGAGCAAGTTACAGTTTCTCATCTCAGCTATACAGCCTCGCTGTTCCACCTGAAGCAGACGTCGACTCCGATTCCCTTGGGATCGTGGTGACAATGCCATCAGACCACTGGTAAATTTTTCGATTAAACTTTGCAGATGTGGTAGCAACTTTGCTAATTATGATATTAGTCAGCTGGCAGGGACAATCAGTCACCCGCTATAAGGAAGCCAGACAAAGAGACATCTAATCATTGCAACCAGGGCAGATAAATTTTGTTCCCTTCTCACAGAATCTATCCCTGCTGACCCTTTCCTCAGCCATCGACTGTCAAATTTAGATTCCGCAAGCTCCCGAGCTTCCCTTTATCCCTGCCTCAGATCTGAAACTCCTGGTTATCAGGGAGACACGCGTCACTAGCTGTCTCAGCGCAGGAAAGCAATCAGGTGAATACGACTTATTATCTTGCATTGCTTTCTGAGGGCTGACAAGATTGATTTGAGACCAAGAACACATTCACATCTCAGACATGTAGTTCTGAGGGTTTTGAGTTCAGACAACAATCTAGGTGCAAAGTTACAATAGAGGAACAAACCTAAGCCTTAATAGCTAAGGCAACAGCATTAAACACATTTATATAGATTTAAAAGTACCCATCAGAGTTTCCCTTTTCACATGCCCTTCTGTTTTCCTTTCCTACTCTGCCTTAGGAATGTGTCTAAGAGCAGTGTCACCTGGGGAATCTGGCTTTGTAATGGGGTAGCCTGAGATCAACCCCTGTGGAAGCAATGTTCTGACATGAAGTCCTATATACCCGTTCTCTTAGCATGTGAGAACATCACCACAACAGGGTTCAAAGTCTCCACATTGGGTTTATTCAGCCTAAGACCTAGGAAAATCGGCATGGATAGTGTAATATGACGTAAAGCTATTCACTGGGAATAGGAAGATATATGCATTTGGGGTAGCATTTGGGGGTGCTTCACAATCTCCAGAATTAGATAGGAAGGTCTCAGAAATGTTTGCAGTTTATTTATATATTCATGTCTATGTGGTCTAGGTTTCTTCTTGAGAGTAATATAATCTTTAACCTTGATCTCTTAAAGCTGGCATTTTTTTTTTAAAAAAAAAGAATCATAAAAAGCAAAAGAACAAAGATGTTAGAAAGGTCTAAGGATGGAAGTTTGTCTGTCGTGGCTCAGTCTCAAGAAGAAAAGCTTTGATAATCATAATCACTATCAATATGCTTCGTGTGGAACTGTGCTCTTCCTATTGGGTTCACTGCGGCAGTTCTGGTCCCTACTTGAGGTCCTAGCACATAGAAGGTATATACGTTGATGAAGAGTGGCTACTTAGCCTAGGCACATCATCTTAATAATACAGAGATCATTCTTTAGGGCCCTTTATTGATGAACATATGTTAATTACTCATGTATTTAAAGGTATATTTTTAAATGATGAAAAGACAATTCCAAAAAAGGGAGTTAAAATGGGCATTTTTTTTTTAAAAAAAAAAAAGCAAGTCAAGTGTTTCCGTAATTCTCCCCTGAAATGATTTTACCTGAGGAAGTTACAATTTGTCTAAGAGATCTTAACTCAGATTGAAGATATGATTTTTCTCTTAGAGAATTCAAAGAGAATAAAAATATGTGGTAGAACCTATAGGAAACGAAATGAATTTCATTGTCTCCAAAGAAAGAAACTCATAAATAAAATTTGGCATTTGCTCATAGGTAGTCACAATGTGATCATGAGAAAGACTAAGACAACTGACTTTTGGGGATGAAAACTTCTGATGATGCATACCGTGATGTCTAGAAGGAGCAATGCTGTTCGAATAGGGACCACAGATTCCCTCACCATTCATGTTATGTGAGGGGAGGGGTTCCGAGAGCCACATTGGTCAAGTCAATGCTCACATATATCCCACATAGCTCTTCTCTATATTCTCAATTACACTTAATACACTGGAGGTGCCACGTTAAATACCTGCACGTCTCTAATTCTGATATTGCTATGTTTCTCCTAAACATGTCACCCTGTGGGTAGTTGAATCCACAGGCACAAAACTGGAAGATGTGCAAAAGCAAGCACGTTACCGGACACGAGAAAGGATTTTCTCTTTCACCATTGTGACTGTTTATCCTCAACACAAAATAAAAGACCGCATGGCAGTCAGGTTGACAACATGGTAGGACTTCAGTGTTAGCATGCAATGCATGTAAAATGCTTTGCACATGTCCTAACCTTTATTATGGAGCTTAACTATTCCTCATAATTATCATATAAATAATTCTTACATATTTTGGGATTTTTATAGCAATCATTACCCAATCCCCATGAAGTTAAAGGAGGTATTTTGAAACAAGGAACATGTGGTTATTTTCAACTCAAAACACCACATGTAGATATGACCAACATTGCAGAAATGGCAAAACGTAAAAAAAAAATCAACATTTTTTTTAAAAAATAGCCCCCAGATACACAAAATCTCAGTCCCAAATTAAAACTTGATCTAGACAACATGTTATCAAATACACAGGTCTGGTTTAAAGGGCTACAAAGCTGTCTTGATCCATGTAGATAGGAATTTCCAGAGACATGGCTACTATACCATGGGGAACATACACAGAGAACAGACAGCACTTAGAGAAGCCGCATGCTCCTCTTTGCTTGGCAATCACATCACCTAGTCTGACATTTGCTCACTTCAGTTCTCCATGGTCATAAAGCCTGACTCAGAGCAGAGCCATCTAGTGCCTCTCCTCACGATAGACTGCTGTTAGATAAGCATAACACATGTGCATGGGATGTTTTTAGAGGTGGAAACAGTCGATGAGGACTAGTCACTCTCCTAGGATGAGATCCCCTTGGGGTCTACACAAACCACTAAGCTACAGATGACTCTGCTATAGATGCTTTTTCCTGTGTGCCCTGAATTCTCTCCCATTGACTCTTGGGCCACCTCCTTCTACCTAGCTCTCTGATGGCTTGAGTATATTTAATTACATCACACTCATCAACAATATTATATACATATATATAATAAACCCATATATCGATACATATAAGACATATGTATACTATATATGCATATAATGTATATGTATTATGCATATATAAGTTCAGCCTTTCAGAACATTAAGCATATAAATGAATTCCCTCCTCTCCCTGTCTTCATCTGGTTGGGGCAGGCATCTGAGGTCCTATCTCCTTTCCATTCTTAGGTCTTAACTTATTACATCTGAGACTTTGGGAAAGTTATGAAACCTCATTAAGACTGTTAGACAGCAATAATATATTGCAATACACAACAAAGGCTGCACATAATACATGCCAACTGTTTGGCATACAGTAAGTATTCAAGAAACGCCCTATCCCTAGCACAGCAGCAACAGAATCACTGGGAATTAACACAGTTTTTGAAAAAGCAGCAAAGGCTTCATGTGTAAGCTTCACAAGTGGACTCAAAGCCTGCCTTTCTCCACTGACAAATAACAACAATAATAGAAGTGATAATATCTACCTCAATAAGGAATAAGAATTAAAGGAGTAATTACAAGTACCGCATAGTAAATGATGTTGCCAATTATTATTGCTCTGCCTTCTAGGCTAATTGGTTAGTAATTTGCTGTTGTTTAACTCATTTCAGTCAAAACAAATACGGACTTTGAATGTGAAAACCTGGGAATACACGCACACACACAGAGACACAGCCGATTATAAGGCATATATATATACACATATATGTATGTGTGTATAATACATGTTATATATGTATCTATATATCATCATGTATGATTGATGATGTATGGGAAAAAGCCCAGATGTAGCACTATTTGTAAGAGAAAAGGTATACCAGAATAATGCCATGGGGTTACTAAAATAAATGAAGACGTTCTGAGATGAAGTTGTTTCTATGATGCATTTTAAAACAAAACACAGCACAAAGCCATATGTCTTATATATAATTCTATTGAATGATAAGTATATTGTATTTAATTCATATATCGAGAGAAATCTGTAAAAATTATGCCAGGAATTGCTCGTGATGGATGCCTGAATAGGGAAAAGTCTTGGAATAGAAAGAATTACTTTTTATAGTATATACTTTCCAGCTGTACAATTTTCGATAAAGACAGATATAGGTATAATGATATAGATCTAGTTATAGATATATAGATACATAGTTGTATACACACATACATGCAGTTTTAAAAAATATTAACATATGTAAAAAATACTTTGTAAAGAAAGGCCATCATTCTTGCTTGAATGAGTAGTTAATTTCAATTTCCATACAAATAGTTCTATTTCCATTTTCCCATAGTTCTGAATAGTCATCACAACTTTTGTGTGGCTGGGTAATAAGCAGAGAGGGTACAGAGCCCTTTATGTCCACTTGTGCCCTAACCACACCTTACTACCTCTTGCTTCCAATCCTCATTTCAACACTACTTTCAGTACCATTTGTTAGGTTTTTGTTGTTTTTGAGTAGGTTTTCTTCATGTAGTAAATTTCAAAATGTTGGCATACCCTCAGCATCTCCTCTTTCCAAGAATGCCTTCCTTAGAAATGATTTAGAAATGATTTCAGAGTGAGCGATTCAAGTTATATTCCCACATTCTATCCAATTTTAGAGCCCTATCAAGTAAGGAGCTCTCTTCTCATGTGCAAACATACAAAAGTTTGTTGTCAGAGAGAGACATCAAAATGTCTACATGCCAGAAAAATATAGAGCTTAGGGTTTCTAGGGCAGCAAATGAAGCCATATAATACATCTTCTCTGTATGTAACAAAGTGTGAACTGATGATAATGTCAAAGCTTGCCATGTGCTAAAAACCCAAGGTATCCCTTGGCTTCCCAAATATGCAAATCTGACAATGTATGCTCATTACAGATATCATCTCAAGGCCCCTTGGTACTTGCCTAAGAATATATAAAGGGTCACCTTTATCCCCATTCAAAAAACAATGTGTTTCTTAATTTCTTAAGGTCTAACTACCAATTAAACTGCCTTGGGCATGGCAATGCTAGCCATCAGAATATCTGCATTGATAAGCAGCTACAGCCTAGAGTAGCCCATTGCTTTGATTACCTTATTATAAACTGTCCACAGAACATACAGAAGAAAGGCAATTGCCAAATGCATTAGCTCATAGGCTAGATGATACGGTCAATACCCGAATGTACTTGATAACTAATGGGTTGTCTTATCAGCAAGTGATGCTGTCACTGTCCTTCCAATTCATTCTAAACAGCAGCTGATAGCTAGTGCCCTTGTAGTGTATGAAAACTTCATCTAAGAAATGAACTCAGTTCCACACAGCCACTGATGGCACCTCTCCCATTTGCCTGTTCTTATAAAATTCAAATGGTAATGAAAAACTCTGTGACTATTGGTAAGGTGTGGATTTTGATTCAGTGGTTTTGGATGGAGCTTGGCATTCTACATTCCCACCAAGGTCTTTGATGCTAACAGATATCTCTGCTGGTGGCCATGAATTGCAAAGCTATACTCTACTATGGACAGTGCAGGGAGTAAGACTGACATGCTTGGTAACAAACGCAGGAATATTAAAGTATAAACTCATGCAAAACGAAAGAATATCTTTTTCTCCTTTATATCTTACCTTGCTGAGCAGAACTTAGCCATTTTCAGTCCCGAGATTCAGTGCAAATGTGCAATAGAGGCACACCTTTTAGTTTATTCTGTGTTGGTTAACTCCTGGAAGATGCAAAGGAAAGAAAAACAAATGATTATATAATTCCTCATGAAATGAAGGGTGACATCTTCAAAGCATTTTTATCAGTGAAGACACATGTTTATTATTATTATTATTATTATTATTATTATTAGTAGTAGTAGTAGTAGTAGTAGTAGTAGTAGTAGTAGTAGTAGTAGTATGTTTAAAAACCTGGATCTATTTTCTTTCTTGTAACACAGGTATGCAGTTGTAGTTTATATTCATCATGTTTGGCCCAGTAACAAAATAAGGAATTAACACAATCCTTTCACTGTGATCCCTATGCTTTTCTTACACAACCAAATATTCATGGCTTTTCCTTATATAGCTACCTAAACCTAAATGGTTTAATCAGTAAGACCATTGTAAGCGGATATGGCATAGCTTATAATAATTCTCGAAGCATTTGTTAAGCTTCCATGATTTTTTTTTCTAAGAGCTAATTCCCTTGATTTGCTTTAGGGTAATTGTTTTAAAAAGAGAATGGGAAAAATAGTACTCTAAATGTGAAAGTCTATCATACAGGTAAAATCTTATAAGAGAATATATAATTTGGCTCCATAGTTTGATTTTGTTTCCCTTTTCAGGATTGCTTCCACTGAAATGCATAAGAAAACATTTATAACATAGCCAAGAGTAACACAGACTCAAAATATATTTGTAGAAAACAGTATCCATGAAGCAATACTTAGCTCAATAATAGCAGTGTATTGTGATATGTATAATCTTCATATTATTTACAATTGTTTAGTAGATTTCATGACTTCTATTTGTGTGTGTGTGTGTGTGTGTGTGTGTGTGTGTGTGTGTGTGTGTGTGTGTGTGTGTATCCAGCTAGTCTGCCTTGGATATCCCACCATCTCTGCCATCTGAGCACCGCGAACTCTGATACTATTAGAGTAGGTGGTAGGATTTGAACTCTGAACTCTGATGACTGGGAGTACAGGCAGGCCTTCACACCCACCAGACAAGTGGGTGGGTGGTAAAATCTGAATCCCAGTCTTCACGGCTGTGCTTCAGGTACTTTCCCAAGTGAGTCATTTCCCCAGAACCACCATGACATTTTAACCGGCTCTTTATGCTTATGGTGTTGAAAACAATCTCTTGGCAAATGCTGTGACTTGAACCTGGTCCTCTGTACAAAGTGACAGCCCCAGATCAAAGGGACAGCCAGAAAGTCTAGGCAAGGGCATGCTAGTGTCAACCCTTCAGGAGAAACCATTTCTCCACCAACGAATTCCACACAAATGTTTTCTCTAGCACCTTTTCTGGAGATAAAGGCAAAGCTTCAGAGATTTCGTGTTTTCACAGCTCACTTCCTACTAGGAACAATTAAAAAGCAAGACAGGAATGAGGTAGGTCAGAATTGATAAGCACATGGACCTGAGTAGGACATTGTTTATCATTTTTTAATACAAATTCTAAAGCAAAAAGTTGCCTTTCTACTCTAGGATTCTTCTTAGTATTGCATCAATAGTCTGAAGAGCCACACAACATACTTTCAGAAACATCTATCACAAGAAAGCACAACACAAAACCCAGTAATTTTACTGTCTTGTCTCATCTCACATGGGAAAGGCCAAATAAGGCCTTTAAGAAGTTCAAATAGCTGAGAATCTTTATAGTCTGGAATATGGGCATTTTGTTTCACTATTATAAAAGCATGGTGTGTGACTTATGAAACCAAACAAGCTAAAGCGAAGGAAACTAAGCGAAGTACACTTAAATCACTTATCCATACTTGACTGGGTACTAGACGTTTTTTTTAATTAAGGTTAGACCAGTAATTATCTAAATAAATAAAACTGTATTCCAATTAGTAACAAGATAGACCTAGAAGCTATCTTCGGTATATCTCTGAGCAGTTACGCCTACAGAAAGATTGGGCAACCTTTCACATCTCCTTCCTGCAGAGTTATTCTAAGAGAAATAAAAATAGCCTTGAAAAAATCCAAGTTCCAAGTTGGATATGGCACAGGAGCTTGAGGGTGGACCACAGCTACGCATGCTATAAAAACAATATTGTAAACGTGTTGATGAGTCAAATCCTGTGTAAATTTTGTTTTATCTTTTTGTGTATCTAAGGAAAAAAAAAAACATATATTCTGAGAAACCACTAAGACTTCTCCATAGATTTGGTTCACATATGTTGGGATAAAGTCTGCGTTAAACAGAGCAGACAGAACAGACAGCCATATCGCCATTTTTCTCTCTGAGAGACATTTGCATAACTCTCAAAGGCCTCTGGCTTTTAGGAGAAATCAATTCCTTGCTCAGCTGGAATTATTCTGACAGCTTCGACATTACATTATCGTCACAAGATCATGGTATACTTAAAGAAAAGTGAAGATCCATAGGAATTAAAAATAAAATTAACACAAATTTTGAAAATGTTAGATTAATATCAAGTAATTTACATCAAGAATTGACAAATAAGAGTTAGATTAGTCACCCCTCTGTGTGCTCTCAAGGACAGGAGAAACCAAAACAAAAACCATTTTCTCAATATTTCTCAGTATGTCTTTACTCCCAGTTCATACATACCAGAACATCTGTATTTTGTTTTAAAGATATATATTGGGGGAAAAAAAAGACATTTTAGCATCCTATCCTGAAACTGATTTCATTGTATAATTTGCTCTGATTCAAATAATTGTCTCTGTAACCCAGATTTCCTCATTCTCATAAAAGTGGAATATTTTTTTTGATGTTCATATTTTTTGGAAGACTTTCTAAGTAAGTTCTGTTTTTTCCAACAACATGGTTTATTAATAAGCTTTAATGATGTAATTATAAACTTGTAATTGCAAGATTGATGATTGTCATTTACCTTACATGTGACCCTATTCTATGAGATACATACATGCCAGTTGGTACCTAAATACTCTCAAGTCTTCTAGTCTTGTCCAGAGTAGTGAATTAAATTGCTTTTTTTTTCTTTTTCAAGAAAGCTCACTATGCCACAAAAGGGGAAAGAATGAAGTTTTTTAATCTGAGTTTTAAATGGCAAGGTTTTGTTTGTTTGTATAATTATGGATTTATTTGAGGAATGCCAGATAGAATTGGAGTTTGGAAGACTGCATTAAGAAGAAAGATAAAGCAGATGCAATACACAGCTAAGATCAAAGAGCCCCATCAATTCAGTCCCAGAGTCAAAATCCAGCCGAGCCTCAGAGCCCTGTCTGCATAATAAGAAAGGTTGACTAAAACAAGGATTAAACAGATGAGCTGTCTCCTGCAGAAGCAAGGGTGGGAAGCACGACTGAGACCCTTGTAAAGACACATTGGGAGCTCACACCTGCTCCTCCCCAACCAATCTACAGGACATTAATGTGGCCCGAAGACCTAGCTTTTAAGAAAGGTAACATTAAAGTAATTTTCTTTGATGAAAACTAAACTACTTAAAAAAAAATAGTTAAGCAAGCTAGATCTTTAGTGAGATAGAAGGACAAGGGGGAGCCACTATTGTTTTATCAGATTAATTTCAAATAGGATCTAGAAGCTCTAACTTTGGTGTTGACTAACTTTCTCAAGCACTCAACATCCTGTGATTTAAATATGCAATTAACACACTCAAATAAATGGCAGCCATTAGCTTTTGTTGTATTTGACAAAATAAGGAACATCCAATTAGAAACTAAGCAACAGGGTCTCCCTGGAGTAGGGTTAAAAGTGCAGACTTCCACTTTCTGTTGACATTACCATTCCTTTTCTATTTCAACCATGTTCATGGAATGTTGGTTGTCTAAGACAATGTGCGAGACCTAGAGAAGATTCATACACGAGTCACAAGCAACAATGTGAAAAAAAGAGATACTTACAGTAGTAAGCTCGTTGTGGACATACAGGGTCACATGTAATAAGTGAGATTAGGTTTAGGATTTTGAAAAGAAAGCCCAGTAGAGAAAGAGCCATCTTTTCAAGGGTGTAGGGATAGAGATGAAATGGAGTAGAGTCTACTATGTGTGAGTAGATGACTCTATTTGTTTAGGGAGCAGAGAGAGATGTTCATAGAAAAGATCACACAATTCAGTGCAAGGAGTCTTCAATTACTCTATTAGCAAATTAAATTTTCTTTCCCACTTTATCTCCAAATGTAGACTTAAGAATCATCTGCCCTACATTCTGCTCGAACTCTGAAGTTATCAGAGTCACTTCAGACATCAAGACTCTAAATCATTGAAGATAATTCATGGTGACTAGAGATTTGAGTACATTTATAGAATACATTATTTTAATTTCTCTGAGCATTTTGGAAGATGAGAACTGAAGGAGGGACAAGAGAGATTGAACAAAAAGTTAAAATCCAACTCCTTATTTTTATTTAGGAATATAGTAGCAATAATTATTTTTGCTCAAAGTAAACACTGATATTTTCATTTTTTTTCCTAAACATGTAAGCTAAGACCTCATCAAAAATTTTTTTATTTGAATGTTCTGGATTATTTCCAAGAATGACTTTCAACTGATATCAGCAAAACATTTTCATTAAGCCATCTCAAAATAGAATATCTTATATTCTGCTTCTGCTAATTCTAGTCCAGTTGCCACTCTCAGAAAATAATGGAGGTTAACTCTGATCATTCCAATAAAAAAAAAAAGTTAAGTTGGATAACCACCAAAAAAACCTAGCAAAGTATCCACAACATGGTCACATTGTTATAAGACAAGGAGTAATGTTTAGTGAAGCTTCTGGAAAGGAACAACCCATGGGAGCTCAGCTTGATCTATTATATCCACAGTCACTTGAGATTCCCATTGTATGTACTCTACAGAAACAATAAAAGAGTGAGTATGGTCCACCTTGGAAAAGCCGCAGGGTCACATGATAATACATGATAGACAGAGAACTGAGGGTACTCTTCCATGTGACGTGGGAGACTATTAGCACATACAGAAGTAAGGCAAAGGAGACATCAAGGTACATGCATACTATTAACATCCCAGCAGTGATAACCTCCCATTCTGAAAAAAAAATCTATGCTGCTATAGAACAATATTCAAGACGATCCACTGATTTGAAAGAATAAATTAGATTGCAATATGTCATCTGACTTTTCAGGTAAACGGTGATGTGTTCTCAAGAATATTGATGACTGAGCTTTAGTTTTCTAAAAACCCTCCACTCACAGTGGACATGAAAGGTAGAACAGTAATAAGGTTTGCCACTTTACATACTGCAGTATCATTTTCAATTCCGAACAATGAAAAATGCTCTTGTTTAAAAAAAGGAACTTAAAAGGAAAAAATACATGTTGACTTTCAAGTAGTTTAAAAGTATATAGCTATTAGAAAAAGAATAAATTAAATTTTCATCACAGGTCTTTAAAATTTTCAGGCAATCATGTCACAAGGGTGGTTATAAGGGAATACATTCCTTTTGCTTAATTAAGCCTCACATTTTAATGCAGTTGCAGCCTTTAAAAATCATTTAGAAATTTAATGGGTACATATACTACTTCGACATTCAAAGAGCCTTCTATCTTAATTGGTCTATCAGTCTTCACAGTTCTCACGAACTAGAATTTGAAGTAAATACCTATATCTGGTGCCTGGATTCTTAGACTAAATTCTGTCATGTAACCATTTGATGAATAAGCTTAGCCTCTACTTGTTCCTTGACTTAACATGACGAGGTGTCTGGTTCTTATGGAATATTATAGCTCAAAAAAGAAGCAGTTAGTATCAATTCGTTCTGAAAAAGATGACCCATAGATAAAATTGAAATCAGTAATCCTACATGGGCAAGAAGGACCTGTCTCTATACTCATTATAACAATGCTTAAAGAAAGATAACTAATTTATATATTTTAAGGGTTAGAAAAATGTCTTTGGTAAGTTTAAATATTTTCATAAAGAATTTAATTCTGCCAGGAAATTCTCAATTTTCCCCATATTTTCAAGCAGTTGATTTTAGCCAAAGTTTAGTTTAACTTCAATGTTAAGAAACATAAAGCAAAAGCTAAATTATCAAATAGTTATGACATAAACTAAATCAAATTTTAAAATATTTTTAATATAATAGCACAGCTGTTATACCCAAACCCCTCAATGGCTATTCAAGACAAGGAAGAGCTTCACTAGGCCTCATCAGAAAACATTGACAATAAAGGTATGATAGCAGGATTCCAAAGGGTAGGACCACAATGCTCACAGTGCCCCAACATAAATTACTTTTAAAGTCGTATTTTAAAATGTGGGCATATTGAGCAAGTGTTCTTTATTCATTGAATTCTTGTATAAAATTGTTCTTCTGTAAATGTAAAATTAGAAGGTCAAATGAAATGAGAAGTCATAGAGGAACTGTCTCTTCACACATGATAAATGGAAACAGTCAACTCTAGATTCAGATGACTTGGCCACAGAGCGATTAAAAAATGGATGCCATATTCTTTAACCAGACTTTCAAAAAGTCTTGGAATCCCTGGATGCTCTGTATATATTTAAATACTTTTCAGCTTCATTGATGTCCTTTGTTTCCCACTTATCCCACTCCTGGAATTCATCACTCTATGCCATATATGGATAAAGATTAGAACTATAACACACAGCATCCCATAGCCCATATCAGTAGCTCAAGATACATTTGTTGTTATGTGCTTTGCTAATGGACTTTCTGAGAACTTAAAACTCACTCACAGATGGGCATGGGAACCCATCATTGTTTACCTTAAAGTCAGATGACATGTTTCAATCTAATTTGCTCTTTCAAATCAATGGTTTACCTTGCATATCGTTTCACAGATTTCCCCCCCCCACCCCCAGAATTCGAGATTATCATTGCATGGATTTTAATAGTCTCTGTGTCCTGATGTCTTTCTTCCCTTACTTCTGCACTTACCAATTGTCTCCCATGTTTCTGTGAGTAAATGTTTACATGAGTGTGTGCTCTCTATTATCAGTCTACTGTGTATGTTATGCAAGTCTGTAGTAGATTTTCTAGAACTTTTATCTAGTTCACTGTCAGGATGATGGGTGTTCACTTAGCAGATATTTGAAGACTTGTACCAGTATTGTATATAATACTGGGTACAATGTTAGTTGATAAAAACAGAAGATAGATAAATAGGTACAATTCTAAGAAGGCATAAACTGATTTCTTTCTGTGTTTCTGTCTGCCTTTTTTCCTTTTTCCTTTTTCCTTTTTCCTTTTTCCTTTCCTTTCCTTTCCTTTCCTTTCCTTTCTTCTTAGAAAAAAAAAGGTTATAATATTCCCTAACAATGTTTCCCCCTCTACCAGTGTTTGATTCAACATCCCAAATCAACTTGCTTCTAATGTTTCTTCATTTCCAACTGTGGTCGACATATTTTAAGACTATGGCAAGGTATGCATTTTTATGATATAAGCAATATCTCTTAGATGTTCCATTAATGATCATTAAGCAGGAAGGCAGAATAACAAAAGCATATTATTGCCTCATCAAGCTCTGCCCAAACTATTTAAAAATTAGACTGAAAGTGGAACCAATTGAATTTTAAATATAAATTGCATAAATCACATCAGAAACATTAACTATTCCCCATAGGCTCGTAATATTTCAAATTAACTTTCCATTGGTCTTGCTTTACTTTTGCTCTAACTTAAGCATGCTCAAGTAGACTGGGGGTGGAGGGGTCCATGTCAGAGCATAAGCTTTAGAGGCTGTGACTATTCACTTACTTAAAAGTTTTGATAAAAGCAGAAGCTCTCAAAGTACTGAAATGTGTCTAGTTCTAAGTGTTTGCTCTGCTGAAAATGTTTCATGTTTTTTTTAATAATACTATTTCTATCTCATCACCAACAGAAGAATCCATTAGCTTCATTATTAATTCATATTTTACTTCATTTTTGGAAGGCCCTTGTTTGTCTCACTGAGATCAGCTCTCTCACTGTGTGTGTTCCATAAAATATAATCAATCTCTATTATGGTCATGAAAATGGTATTTGTCACTTTGCTGAGAAAAAAAATCAATATATCATCCAAGGCTGAACAGGCATTTAATGCAATGAATTGAAGGCTATTAGAGAAATTTAGCTTGCCAAGAGTTTAGGACAAACTAATCGAAATCCAGAAAATTCACTGAAGGGTTTGCTGATGAAATACAAAGATATGCCATAGAAATTAATACTGGGACATTAGAATAATCTGTCATTTCTAATCCTGACAAGAAAATGGATTTAGACAGTCAAATCTCCAAGGGTCACCATTTAAAATTGGGGGAAAAAAAGTGAAATTCACATATCATACACCATTTGTGTGAACAATGCTGATAAATAATAAAAAGCTTCATTTCAGTTTTCCATAAAATCTACTGGACAGAGAAATAATTGTAAAATTGCAAAACCCGAATTTGTTATCGCCTATAGGCATATTGTCATGTAGAAGTTTCTTGGCTCTGGGAGCTGGAAAGATGCATCAGTCAGAAAAACGTTGGTTATACAATAATGAAGAGCCACGAGTGAAAACTGGAGCCCATGTAAAGAGGCCGAGTAGAATAACACTTGCCTAAAATCCCAAGAGGTAGGTAAGCAGAGACAGGGAGCTCCTGCAAGCCAACTGGTCAGGCAGCATAGCCCGCTTGATGCATTTTAAGCTAGTGAGAGATGCTATCTCAAACAAACAACAAATGAACAAACAAAAATATAGATGTAAGGCTGAAATTGTCCTTTGCCCTCTACAAGGACATGCATGCATGCAAACATGCTAATACATCCATATACACAAAATCAATCAATCAATCAATCAATCATCAATCAATCAATCAATCAATTAATCAATTATGCTTTCTGAGTTTTGAGAAACTATACATTATAGGTCAAAACTGGACTTAGAAATTTGGAGATTCTCAGGTACACTAGACCCACTCTCTACTCGGACATACCCTTGACTTTATCTTTCTGGCTTCTCTTTAATTACCTTTAGCAAAGATGAAGTTGGTACCCACTTTCCTTAGATATCTTGTTTACAGAATAATCCTTGTAATCAGAAGATTACAAGATTGTACAAGAATATTGATCTTAAGCTAGAAATCCACCATTTTTAAAAAACAGCTACTTATTAATTCTAGTTTTTCATTGTCACTTCAGAAACTGAGTATATTATTTGGGTATTAGATCAGCTACTCAGAATTTTAAATCAAGTGTGATTTTTCCTGACTCTTTGCTTGATACCACCTATCAAGGTTTTTTTACCTACTACTTACTGATAAGTCATAGTCTTTGCTTAGAAAATCGGGCCTTAAGAATCTAAATAAGCGTTTTGGGTGTGCTAAATATCATCTTGTTGGTTTAGATGAAGTGTTCCAATAGCTAATATTACATTAAAGTACATAAATGGTAGGGGGTTAAGCATAAAGGCTAGACACCCATCATGAATTCAGTTATTTATATATGTCACACCCTTTAGAGCAGTGGTTCTCAACACTACGACCCTTTAATACAGTTCCTCAGGTTGTGGTGATTCCCCAACTATACAATTTTTGTATTGCTACTTCATAACTGTAACTTTGTTACTGTTACGAATTGTAATTTAACTATCTATGTTTTCCAGTGGACTTAGGCGACCCCTGTAAAAAGGTCGTTCAACCCTCAAAGGGGTCACAACCCATAGGTTGAGAACCTCTGCTCTATAAGTTTTCAACTCCCAAATAAACACCCCTGTTTCCAAATTAATTAGCTCTGCTTTTAATTTTATTGTAATTAATTATTTCATTTCATCTTCTAAATAGCACCCATTCCTACAGGAAACAATTAAGGCGTAGTAAAATAGACATTATGTCTTGGCTAATATAATGCAAAACATGCAAGATCAAGTGTCTTAGAGTTCAAATCCTATATTCTTTTTTTTTAAATGAATCCGCATTGAGATTTTAATTTGGAATTAGAAAACATACACAAGAACATAATGGTACAATTAAAATAGTCTTTCCTTGAGTAGAAAACGAGAAGAAATTACTACTACTAATTAGCACTTTTGAGGCTCCTTTTTAAAACTTCTGTTCAGCTTAGTTAACTAGAAGATTCTGTTGTGTAAATAACATGTGGTCAGGTTGAGTTTCAGTAATGCTAAATGATTTTCTAATGCATGACTAACCTACGGTAATACTCTGCATATCCTATATTCTTTTCACTAGTCCATGCAGTCTTTCTTAGTGCCATGCAAGGTGGTGTGAGAGACAGCAGGGCAGAAAAACTTTTCTGAATAATTTATAGCTGTCCTCATGAAGAAAGAATTTCCACAAAATTCAAACAATAAAATAAAAAGTGCTGTATTAAACAATATTTTTTGAAAAACCTGCATACTTGTCCCATGGAAATGATACACTAGACCTGTGATGAATTAAAATTTTAAACATATTTTTTCCCATTTTACTGCAGAAGCTTAGCTAACTCTTATTCAACTGTGGTACTGTTGGGTGTCACCTAGAATGAACATTCCTGATTAACATTGATCTCACCTCTTCCTCTGCAGCAAGTAGCTCAAGGTGTGAAAAAAGAGTAAGGAGATTCTAACAGAGGAATTCAAGCAACTGCCATTTTGGTGAAAATGCCTCATTGAGACAGAGTAACTGTGCACTGAGAGAAACAGCAGAACCAGCTTTTTGAGGAATACTATTATTGATGTATCAAGCTTTTTTAGTGACCACAGAAATTTTCTTATTAAGTAACAGCGTATGACAGTCCATCTTTATCTGTGGATGCTCATTTCATTTTATGACTTGCTCAATTACAAAACAAATAAGTGACTCACAGAAATCATTTCGTAGACGGCAGCTATGAGAACTGAAGATCTCCTTTCCTCTGCAGCCTTCATTTTTTATAACCAGAATTTCATAACACCTTCATTAATTATTGGCACTCTCAGAAAATGCTTCTTGTGAAAGTTTAACTAGAAATTTGCTCCAGAATTACAAAGTTGCTTTCATTATTCCATCTGGGAAAAAAAAAGATACATCTAGCTAAATGAATTTCTTTATATTGAACACTTTGGAGAGTTATATAAGCTCATCCCCAAATATGTGTCCTTTATTGTAAATCTCAGAGTTGCAATAAGTATACATAAATATTAATAAAGTACTACCTCCTGATGAACTTATCCAGGAACCTTAACGGACTACCCATTCTGTATCTAACACCATACTAGATGGTAAGGATTTAACTAAACAAAATCATCATCTTCTTCTTCAGGTCAGTGTGGTCTAGTTGTTAAAAGAAGAAGTATTAGAGAGTAAGTTCCCAGGTGGCTGCAGAATCTAAGATATCTGCACCACAGCAGGCTCTCAATAAATACCAGTTGACTGGCTGAAGAAGTGAATGGATCAGGAACACAATGGAGCAACTTCTACATCTGTCAGAACACCTATGAAAAGTACTGGAGTGATGGGTTAGGAAGTATGCCTGACTTTACTAATTCAGATAATTATATCTCATTCAGTGTGTTTGAGTATGAAGCAAAAGAGAAGGAAGAAGGGATACAATAGAAGGCTGGGAAAGAAAGAGGCAGAAGAAGAAGGTAGAAAGAACACTTGGCTTGTCCACCTGTGAGGATATGATTATTTATATCATTCTTTATTTTTTCCTGTGTGGCTGGAAATCTCAGTCTGAATCTGGAGGAAAACACAGGTATTTTAATGCATATTTCACTGA